>OU343223.1:278811243-278886708 GCA_910596185.1 Chrysanthemum makinoi | reverse complement strand
GTATTTTACGATCTTCTAATGTTTTGTCGATAACAAACGTAAAATCATTTTAACGAAACAAATAAAATACGTAAATGGTTTGAACAAATAGTTTCTAACATATTCACATTTTCACATAAAACACTAAAACAAGTATAAGTGATTTTATGATTTAATATTACATATGTACAACAACTAGTGTTTACATATTTGGGTTAAATATACACATAACTAGTACGTAGTATATTGGGTAATATAAATGGGTAGAAACTTAAGTATCACAACCCATTGACCAAATACATTGAATGTAGTTGGGTACAACCCAAAGTCCATAACCCATGGAGCTTGACCCATAACCAATTGCATGACATCATGCTTATATCATATATGGATAATATCCATAACCCATGGTATTGACCCATACCCATGTGACTAGGTGCATTGCGCTCAAGAGATACGTTGTATCTAGCTAAAGACCTATGGATCAACCCATGACTCATGACCCACAACCAAAATACCCATGGGTAAAGAGGAGCGTCCCACGGATCCCTAGCTTTACGCTAGACGGATCCCTTGTGGGAGGGATCTGTGGGATCCGGGGAACAGTAGATTTTTTCCTCTATAAATAGTGAGTCATTTCTTCATTGTTTCTTACCCCTTTTCTAACATACATTCTCCCTGAGTTAAAAACTCCCTAACCCCAGATCCAAGTGATCTATGTTTGTAGTTTTGTTTTTGTGTGATTCTCTAGGTTCCTCTTAAAGGCGAGATCACCACCTTTGAAGTCAAGCAAGCTCAAGTCCATGAGTTGCCATGCTTCCTCATCATCAAGACTACTGAAGTCCTCTTGTTGATGATTCTTTTCTTTGTTCTAAGAAGTGTAGTGTTGAAGACATTAGTTAAAGATGTCTCAAGTGTCAAGACGAAGACATTAGTGAAAGTTGTCGATCGTCCGTATTGTAGGCATTAGTGAAGGGTGCCTAAAAGTCAAGACATAAGACATTAGTGAAGAGTGTCTTGAAGATCTAGTTAAAGGCATTAGTGAAAGGTGCCTTAGATGTACATTCGATATGGTGTGATTCGATGTACAAGATAGATTAGTACTAGATCCAAGGATATTGATATCCTTGATGATGTTGTAAAAAGGAGTTGATCTCCTTTGGGATTAGTCGTTGGTGTAGTGTTGGGTAGTAGTTCCTCCATTGCAATGGAACTAGGTGCTTAGCCTAGTACCTAATAAAGGGTAGGCGATGTTGTGGTAGGTGTGGTTCACCTTGGTGTAAAAGAACTAGGTACTTAGCCTAGTACCTGATAAAGGGTAGGCGACATTGTGTAGGTGTGGTTCACCTTGGTGTGAAAGAACCCGGTGGTTAGCCTAGTACCGGAAAAAGAGTAGGCAACGTTGTGAAGGCTTCTCCGCCATAAGGAGTTGGTGTCGTGTAGTGATTACGAACTCTCGAGTAAGTGACTCGGGGAGTGGAGTAGGGCAAGGAAGGTGTCCTTGTAGCCGAACCACGATAAATACTCGTGTTGTGGTTTTGTGCCTCTTACTCTTATCTTTTCATTACATACTTCTATATGTTTGTTTATCAACATCCAACACACACATCTAAATAGATTGACATAAGTCAATCTAAATATTTAAAAGGAAGTTTTAAATTGGTAAAACTATTCAACCCCCCCCCCCTTCTAGTTTTCTACAATTGGCATCAGAGCTTCGTTACCAAGTTTCTTGAAGTATATTGTACTTTAAAAACTTGATACGATCCATGGTTAATTGAAAACTACAAATAAGGTTTTTCATAAAAACAAACACCATGTCTCATAAAAACTTTTTATTTGGATGTTGATTAGATGACAACATTTTTTTTTTATTTTTTTTTCATTTAATTGCACTAATCCTCTTTGTCATGTTGATTAGTCAAAGCTCATATCTACCAAGCCATAGGAATCGCTTGTTAACAAGAATACCTTCCCTAAGAAGGTATCTTAAGCACAAAGGAGCTGGAATTGTCTTCTGACATTTGTTGTGTCATTTGTAAAGACATTCCTAAGTGCATTCGAGGTATGGCTTTCCACTTATCTCTAAATGACATTAGCTTGATAAATAAGTATGCTTACCAAAGTATTTATTTGATTAATTTTTGTGCATATATATGCTTTACATGTAGCTTCATTAGGAAGCTTTTTCTCACATACGTGTCACTCTTTCGTCTAAAAGTCATGGTTTATAAAACTTGTGTTTTGTTTCACTTAATCCAAAAATCATATCTTTCTAATAATAAAACAAAACAAAAATCTCAAAAATTCCTCCTTCCCCATAAATAAACCCTCCGTCAACCACTCTATCAAATCCCCACTTTTTCAAATCTTCCAATTTCAAATATTTCCTCTCATTCAAAACTTCATCTTCCTCTCCATTTCATCTCAACCGAAACCAAGAAGGATCATCTTCAACATGGTTTACATCGCTCTCGTGCTCATCGTCTTAACACTCATCGCTCTTGTGTTCCCTATGACGAAGTTCTCATACGGAGACATTTACTTTGTTTTGTTAATCTACATTGGGGTTATATACCCAATCCTTTGTATCATTCTTAGCATTGAAATGAAATATTACTAATAGTCTAGTTTATCTAGGTTATTATCATAATGTGTTTATCATTTCTTTTTATTTTATTTCATTCTCTCGTGATACATTAGAAGTCATGTATGCATGCTAAAAGAAAATGTAGGCTAAAACACATATCTTGGTATAAAACTATGAGATCTAAAAATCTATGTTTTTCATCATGAAATCTGTTTCTGTAACTACAGATCTACGGATCCCGGAAGATATACTAGCCGGATCCCTTTTGAAAGGGAACCGTGGGAACCGTACTACTGAAGAACAGTTTTTCATGCAAATTAAAAACCACTTTCCTTCTAAAAGTAATATTCCACTAGAATGTCAAAACCATAAGTGAGTTAAGTGTCATTGTTGTTAAAAACCATTGTTAATAAAAATCTAGTAAAAACGTTAGATAATCATTGGTTGAGCACAAACATAACTTTCTATTAACTCATCATTTCTATAGGTTCAACTATGACGCATGAATATGAGTTTAATTTTTCACTCACTAGCGTCTACACTCCGAACATCTCCCTTGAGCCCAACACACCTGGCAATCATGTCCGTGGGTTTAATAATCTCAAAAACCATCACTTCCACGAAGGACGTATTGTAGACACCTCTCTACAATTCGAAGAAGGTATCAATACCTCCTTCCGAGCCATAGGACTAGAATGTCTTCTTGAAATCAACGAGAAGATATGTCCAAGGTTCATAATGGAATTCTTCCGTCAAGTTGAACTCGTTCGTAACGAGGATCGCTCTCTATCTATTTGGTTTTATATCAAAAACCAAAAGTTTACTCTAACCCTTAGGCATTTTGCTCACATCCTCCGGATTCCAAATCATGGACAATGTGCCTTCACCGAAGATTGGTCTCTTGATTCTCTCTTCAACTTTTGTGAAGAAAATAGTCCATATTGTTCACACATGCCCTCCTCGGAAGATTTGAATCGCATAATATGCAAACCTCGACCATATTACTCTGATCCAAACATTATCTTCACACGGGACATCCGAGAAGAGTACAAGCCCCTTGCACTCATCCTACGTGAAAATGTTTGGAGTCTTAGGGGAAATCGAGAAATCCTTCCCGCTTGTTGTACTCACATAATGTATTGTTTGCTAACACAACAACCATACAATCTCTCCTACTTCTTCGCAAGGCGAATTGTAAATCTTCAAGGTTCCAAGAATAAACTCATCCCTTATGAAATGTTCTTGACGCGCCTCTATCATAAAGTCATGCATTTTCATCCTCAATTTCAAAGTCCGTTGTACGTACTTGTGAACAAGATGATGGAATCGCTAAACATATCTCTCATGAAGACTTTCTTCATTCTTGATTCCACCAACACTCATCAACCACTTGATGATCCTTCTAGCGAAAATGCTCAAGGAACTTAGTAGTCTTTCAAATAGGATCAATCCTTTTGTACTCATGCTTTATCAATGTAATCCAATTTCCTTCATGAAATAAAACATCTTGCATTTGATATCTTAGTGTTAGAACCTCTTAAACTAACCTTGGAATATAATGCATTGTCAAGATCATTGCATACCTTTAGTAAAGGTTCTGCTTAGCAGATGGACGGATCCTAAAGTTTGTGCTAGGGTTTAGGGTTTAGGGTTTAAGGTTTAGGGTTTCCCTACACTTGGGGAACCGTGGGATCTGGCAAACAGAAAATGCAATTGCAAGCATTGTATTTCAAGAATATCCCTAAAACACCTCACACTAAGCTAGACATTGTGTCTTAAGGCAAATTAAGTCCTTATCAAGTTAAGTAGATCCTTCCTACTCACACATAACTCACCTAGATCACACTCAAAGACATTTGTAGATCTATCGTTTTCATTTAAATCCATTACTCTTCCGCTCTCAAGCTCACACATCATTTTTCACATGATCCCTCATATCTAAACGTTGGAAATATTTTATAGCAAAATTGATCATAATCATCCTTACGTCAAAATTGGTCGAAATTAATCAAATTCTAGTTTTTTCCATCTTAATCCTTTAAGATATTCTCCAAAGCATTACTCTAAGTCACTATCTGATCTTTAGGGTCATTTAGCCTCACTTGACACTCTCAAAATCTTTAGTGTCATCCTTGTTCTTTCATTGGTACTCATGAAAGTTCAAATTTCTTCAATAAAAGGCAATCATTAGCTACACCACTCATTACCTTCAAGTACTTAAGCACCCCTTCATTTAAAACACTTAGGAAGACTGAAACACTCAAGATGATATAGATCTTAAACCTTAGAAACATCATTTTTACTCTTTCATAGCAGCTGATAGCTGGATCCCTAGGATTAGCCTAGACGGATCCCTCTAAAGAGGGAACCGTGGGATCCGGGTGACATATTATGTCAACTCTAGATAAAACAATCATTTCAAGCTCATCTTTCTAACTTAAACACTTCATCTCATCTTAAATGAGTTCCTAGATCAGTACAAACTCTGAAGTTGACTCTTGTGCATGTTAATCATCACATTCCAAAGAATTTTAGTGGCTTAAGGCTTGAATGGACTTGCCAAATCTCTTGCTTTATAAACCACATGGTTAGGACTTCTAAAGTCATCACCTTCATCCTCATTTTTAGCACTTAAGAAACCTTTACAAAACCTCTTGATCTCATCATGATGAAAACTCCAAGTAGCAACTTATCCACCAAAGAACCACCCAAGAAAATTGCTCGTGTTGTACACGAAATTTCTTCAACCGAATCATCTCCGGTCAAGCCAACAAATGCAAGTTTTTCTTCTCAACCAATCAAACCAATTCCTAAAAGGATAGTACCCACAAAACTACCTATGCCAAACACCACCATACCTCCTAGGCCAAACAATATCATCTTCACTAAACCATCACCATTGGTTCCAAGATCTATCTCGTTTACATCTCCACTATCATCACCACACCTCTACAACTTAGAGGATTTGCCTCCTAGGCCTTCTCATCCTCCTCCACCGGCAACATTCTCCTCATTAGGAGGAATAATGGTACGAAATCAAAGTGTTGAGTCAACACTTGTTCCGGCTTCCTTTTCTCCGTCACCATCATATAATCCCATTTGAATTATGAGAATCTATCAAATTCAACCACCCGACCATATGGAAGTTGACACATCTCTTCCACCACCATCATTCTTAGTCGAGCCATCTTCAAATGCGCCTCAACCAATCCCTCCGTCGTTTGAGGCTCCCCAACCGGCTTCACTTGATCCTTTACATCAAGCAATCTCCTTTCTTCCACCACCACTACCTAGCCATGACAAAGATTATTATCATTGTCAACATGTTGAAAGTTTGATACATGAAGTACGATAAGATCAACGTTTCATGTTCTATCACCTCCTCGAACGTTTCGACGAGATTAAACCTAAACAAACTTGAGCTAAAGGATTTTAGTGGTGTCCTAGTATCAAGCGTTAGTCTAGTAATTCCAAGTCAAGTATCGATCATTTTCTTAGTTTTTGGAGTCATGTATATCATATATCTAGTTTTATTAAATGAAAATACATGCTACTTGCTATTTTTCTGAGTATATGATTATTTGTATAATACATATCTCACTTTGATATCAACATAACTTGTTATATCACCATTGCTGAAATTAATCATCAGCCAGACGGATCCCTTAAAATTGCCTAGACGGATCCCTACAAGGAGGAAACCATGGGATTCGTGAGACAGAAAACTATTTTTCTACTAACTTGAGTTATATTTGCAGGAAATTATGCATTATACTTGTTTTCTAACCTTTGTTTTGTAGTTATTCAATTTACACATGAAGACTTTGATACCCTAAGCTAGGGGGAGCTTTATGTCAAAGCAATACATTGCAAAATTACTTGCAATCTTAGGTGTACATTTCATAACATCCATTTGCAAACTTGCAAACATCAAGGGGGAGCACATTCGTCACATAGACAAAATCTTTTGGAAACTTAGTTGCAAATGAACTAGCTTAGTATTATTTTCTTGACGCCCTTACATTGGGATGGACTCGTCAAGGGGGAGTAAAGACGAGATCCTTTCCCGTTACTTGCTCTCTATTTTTTTTCTTTCATATGTTTTTCCTAAAACAATGTGTTAGTTTTCTTTCGAAGCTCTTTTTGTTTCAATAAAAAGGGGGAGAAAAAAGTAAAAACTATAAATTCAAACCTTTACGAATTTTAGCTTTTCCTTAAAATAATTTTATGTTTTGTCATAAACAAAAAGGGGGAGATTGTTAATACAAATAAGCCGTAAAAACGTTTATTTATATTTTACGATCTTCTAATGTTTTGTCGATAAAAAACGTAAAATCATTTTAACGAAACAAATAAAATACGTAAATGGTTTGAACTAATAGTTTCTAACATATTCACATTTTCACATAAAACACTAAAACAAGTATAAGTGATTTTATGATTTAATATTACATACGTACAACAACTAGTGTTTACATATTTGGGTTAAATATACACATAACTAGTATGTAGTATATTGGGTAATATAAATGGGTAGAAACTTAAGTATCACAACCCATTGACCAAATACATTGAGTGTAGTTGGGTACAACGCAAAGTCCATAACCCATGGAGCTTGACCCATAACCCATTGCATGACATCATGCTTATATCATATATGGATAATATCCATAACCCATGGTATTGACCCATACCCATGTGACTAGGTGCATTGCGCTCAAGAGATACGTTGTATCTAGCTAAAGACCCATGGATCAACCCATGACTCATGACCCATAACCAAAATACCCATGGGTAAAGAGGAGCGTCCCACGGATCCCTAGCTTTACGCTAGATGGATCCCTTGTGGGAGGGATCTGTGGGATCCGGGGAACAGTAGATTTTTTCCTCTATAAATAGTGAGCCATTTCTTCATTGTTTCTTACCCCTTTTCTAACATACCTTCTCCCTGAGTTAAAAACTCCCTAACCCCAGATCCAAGTGATCTATGTTTTTAGTTTTGTTTTTGTGTGATTATCTAGGTTCCTCTTAAAGGCGAGATCACCACCTTTGAAGTCAAGCAAGCTCAAGTCCATGAGTTACCATGCTTCCTCATCATCAAGACTACTGAAGTCCTCTTGTTGATGATTCTTTTCTTTGTTCTAAGAAGTGTAGTGTTGAAGACATTAGTGAAAGATGTCTCAAGTGTCAAGACGAAGACATTAGTGAAAGGTGTCGATCGTCCGTATTGTAGGCATTAGTGAAGGGTGCCTAAAAGTCAAGATACAAGACATTAGTGAAGAGTGTCTTGAAGATCTAGTTAAAGGCATTAGTGAAAGGTGCCTTAGATGTACATTCGATATGGTGTGATTCGATGTACAAGATATATTAGTACTAGATCCAAGGATATTGATATCCTTGATGATGTTGTAAAACGGAGTTGATCTCCTTTGGGATTAGTCGTTTGTGTAGTGTTGGGTAGTAGTTCCTCCATTGCAATGGAACTAGGTGCTTAGCCTAGTACCTAATAAAGGGTAGGCGACGTTGTGGTAGGTGTGGTTCACCTTGGTGTAAAAGAACTAGGTACTTAGCCTAGTACCTGATAAAGGGTAGGCGACGTTGTGTAGGTGTGGTTCACCTTGGTGTGAAAGAACCCGGTGGTTAGCCTAGTACCGGAAAAAGAGTAGGCAACGTTGTGAAGGATTCTCCGCCATAAGGAGTTGGTGTCGTGTAGTGATTACGAACTCTTGAGTAGGTGACTCGGGAGTGGAGTAGGGCAAGGAAGGTGTCCTTGTAGCCGAACCACTATAAATACTCGCGTTGTGGTTTTGTGCCTCTTACTCTTATCTTTTCATTACATACTTCTATATGTTTGTTTATCAACATCCAACACACACATCTAAATAGATTGACATAAGTCAATCTAAATATTTAAAAAGAAGTTTTAAATTGGTAAAACTAATCAACCCCCCCCCCCTTCTAGTTTTCTACAAACTTTTCATCCATAATACATTGGCACAGCATCCTGCAGCAGCCACATACTTAGCTTCGGCTGAAGACATAGCCACTGATTGTTGCTTTTTAGCACTCCAACAAACCAACTTTCCTCCAAGAAATTGACAGGACCCTAAGGTAGTTTTTCTGTCCATGTTGTAGCCTGCATAATCGAGTCGAATACCCTTTGAGGTCAAACTCTGAGCACTTTGGATAGTAAAGTCCAAGGCTTGGAGTTCCCTTCAGGTATCTGAGGATTCTTTTGGCTGTAGTGAGATGGGATTCTTTGGGATTGGACTGATATCTTGCTATTAGACAGATTGAGAATTGTATGTCTGGTCTGGAAGCAGTTAGATACATCAGTGAACCTACAATCCCCCTGAAATGAGTTTGATTTACTGATTTGCCATTGAGATCAGGTCCAAGGTTGTTAGGAGGGACCATTGGTGTCTTCACTGAGGCACAATCAGATATCTCATATTTCTTCAAGAGATTTCTGGTATACTTCTCTTAACTGATGGAGATTCCTTTATCAGTTTTCCTGCTTTGTAGTCCAAGAAAGTATGTGAGTTCACCTATCATGCTCATTTCAAACTGTTTGCAAAGAGTATAATTTGTTGAGCCAAAGATGATGTCATCAACATATACTTAGACCAGTATCACATCTTGCTTTGTCCTGTAGATAAACAAAGTGTTGTCTATCTTTCCTCTGACAAACTTGTTTTGAACCAGGAAGGGTAAGAGAGTTTCATACCCTGCTCAGGGAGCTTGTTTAAGTCCATAAAGGGCTTTGTCAAGCTTGCAGACATAGTCAGGGAATTCACTACTCTCAAAGCCAGGAGGTTGCTGAACATACACATCTTCCTTGAGTTCACCATTCAGGAATGCACTTTTTACATACATTTGGTAAACTTTGAAGATCATGTAGGTAGAAAATGCAAGGAAGATCCTGATGGCTTCCATTCTTGCAATAGGAACAAATGTCTCATCATAGTCAATGCCTTCTTGTTGACTGTAACCTTTGGCTAAAAGTCTGGCTTTGTTTTTAATGACAGTGCCGTTTTCATCAGTTTTGTTTTTGAAAACCCACTTCATTCCTATGAAAATGACATCCTGAGGACATTTGATCAAGGTCATGATCTTGTTTTTATCAAACTGTTGAAGTTCTTCTTGCATAGCCTAAACCCAGCTTGGATGTTTTAGAGCCTAGTGACACTTTTGGGTTCTATTTCGATAGAAAATCAACATATAGAATTCATTGGTGAAGCTGCAGTTAACTTAGCAACCATGCTTCTAGTGAGCATGCCCTCAGTGGGTTCACCAATGATGTTTACAAGCTCAATGTCCTGAGATTTTGTCCACTTACTTTGTGGTCTAGGATCTGAGCTTGAAGAGGTCACTAGAAACTCAGGAGTGAGTTCAGGTGCAGGAACCACAGAATCATTGAGATGATCTGTTGAGATGCTTTGTTCAGGTTGGGGTATTTGAATCACAGGTTCCTGAACATTTGGTTCAGTATTACCTATCCCAGTAGGGACTGATTTATTATCAATGAATTCGCTGATGGTTGGTTGAGGACGGTTGTAGGTCAAGACATAGTATGAGATGTCAGCATCAGCTTGATAGGAGGAATTGATTTCAGTGTTGAACTCATCAGGAGGATATCTTGTTGAGTCATCAATTCTAATTTCCTCCACTGAGGTATTGGTGAATCTGATGCTTTCTGAACTTTCATCAAAGGTGACATGAAAGGTTTCCTCAACTTGTTGACTTCTGGTGTTAAACACCCTGAAGGCTTTAGAGATGAGTGAGTAACCTAGGAAATATCCATCATCAGGTTTTGCATCAAACTTCCCTAGGTGATCCTTGTGGTTGTGAATGAACACAGGACACCCAAACACATGAAAGTAGCTGATATCAGGAAGTCTACCTTTGAATATCTCATATGGGGTTTTGTTATGTCTTTTGATTTTGACTGCTTCAGTCCAGAAATGCTTTGAGAGTGTTGAGCCATTTAACATAGTTCTGGCAGCCTCAATGAGAGTTCTGTTTTTCCTTTCAGCTACCCCATTTTGTTCAGGGGTGTAAAGAGATGAGAAGTTTTGGGAGATTCCCTTTTCATCACAGAAATTCTCAAGCTCTTGATTTCTGAACTCAGTACCATTGTCAGTTCTGATTTGTTTAATAGTAATGTCATTTTGGTTTTCAATTTTCCTGATGAATGACATTATTGTATCAGCTGCCTGACTCTTCTTAGAAAGAATGTATACCCAAGTGTATCTTGAGAACTCATCAACAATGACAAGTGTATACTTCTCATGCTGGATTGATCTAGGATTTACTAGTCCAAAGAGATCCATGTGCAGGAGGTAAAGGCAGCTTTTGATGGAGAATTTTTTTTTTGTTTTGAATGATGCTCTGTGGTGTTTTCCTTTTTCACAGGCTGAGCATGGTTTATCTTTTTCAAAAACCAGTGATGGTAAGCCAAGGACTTTATTTTGTTTTGCCAAGTTGTTGATGTTTTTGAAGTTTAAGTGAGAGAGTCTCTTGTGCCACAGCCAGTTGACAGTTTCAGTGGCTTTGGCAAAGAGACAAGTTCCATCTTGAGATAGTGTTGACATGTCTAAGACATAAACATCATCTCTTCTAGGAGCTATCAAAACAACTTCTTTGTTGGCATTGAAAATGGTGCCTTGTTTGTCATTGAATTGCACAATGTGCTTAGCATCACATAGTTGACTGACACTGATGAGATTGTATTTTAGACCACTGACATAAGCTATTCTAGAGAAAACTATTCCATTGCAGTTTACTGAACCATAAACTTCAGTGGGACATGATGAGTTATCACCAAATACTACCTTGGGTCCTGGTTCCTTTACATACTTGTGTAGATACTCCTTAACACCAGTCATGCTTCTTGAGCATCCACTATCTAGATGCCAAATAGGCTCCCTGGCGTGTCTCTGCACAAATAGTAAACTGAATTAGTTTCTCTTGCTGACCCACATGCTAGTGGGCTTGGGTCTAAAGGTCTGCTTGAATTTGGAAATTGACCCATGGTCAGTGGTTGAGTGCATTGTGCTACCACAGGTTTTGCATTTGATGACTGAGGATGACTCAGTGATTCGGGGTTGCTTTGAAATTCTCCTTGTTTGGATGACACTGTCATCCTGGGATGTCTCATGAGCTGGATTTCCGCAAATATCACAAAGATGTGTTCAAGAGACAATCATCAGGGTGATGATCATTGAAGCCACATTGTGGGTAAGGAGGAAAGGGTTTTGCTCTATTCCTATGAGCAGGTTTGGAGGTTGAAGCATATTGATGACCAACTTTGGTATGTTTTGCTTCACTGAATGAACTTACATACTGTAAGTGATCAGAAGTTCTGTGATCATCCTTTTTGCAGATCATACAAAAAAGGATTATGTAGCAATTGTCAGTGGTATGACTGGTATAATGGCACAGATCACACTTCTGCCTGGGCTTGTTGGTGGATTTTGACCTTGAGAGGAGGCTGACTTAGTTTCCTTGATTGAATAACCAAAATCATATGGATCATAAATAGGGTTATATACATTTCATACTTCACTATGTCATTGACTATTAAAAAGTATCAGATTTACAACACGTGTAACTCTGTCACGGCAGTAAAATCCAATTGCCAATGATGGGTCGATGGGTTCAAGAGTAATTTGTCGTATAACATTGGCAAGATATGGTATTTAAGAGTTAGAAGCAATATGGGATAATGATATACTTATGATCAAATAGTTTAACTCAATCAAGTACACACTTGTAGTGATATGATGAAGTATCAGCCTCTAAATTATCCTTGTTGACTTGATGAAGTACATACTTGCAGTGACCAACAAAGTCGGCGCAACATCATCATCTTCATTCATACACATCACTTTCGCAACATTATTCAAATATCTTCAAAACCATAGCTTAGTCTATCCTCAATGAAAAAAAACAACTCAATAGACATATAAAAACCACAAACTAACAACATACTATCTTCGTATCCAACCTCATTTGTATGCTTGTTACCACCCAAAAAGAAATCACTTGACTATGTACATCAACAAAAAGATTATACCCCATTACTATTTGATAGGAATGTGCAACATAAACAAACCAGCCCCCAATATCATCTGATAGGAAAAAAGAAACATAAAGACCATCGAACGACAATATCCACACAAACATAAACAATTCACTTGACTGTGTACATCAACAACAAAAGCATACCCCACTCCTAAGCAAACATTGTTTTTAGAACAAAGACGCTAACACCCTCACACCACTATACCACCCAAAACAACAATCACACTACAAAGATGACATAAGGGAAAACAAAGGGAGCGAATGCTAAAAAAAAGGTACAAATATTACTACTACTTTGAATTCTTTTGAAGCTTTGGAAATAATGTGGACATGGACGACCGGGGGGGGGGGGGGTATTGACCGAAATAAAACTCCTATTGCACAAGGGATGAGTTTTGTAGATGGAAATGGGCAAAAGGATAAACATACAACCGAAAATACTATTGGGTCGTGTGATCAGCAATCAAACATTGAAAGGGCATGAATTTGGAATAAGCATCTATGCCAAGTACTTCAATAGGAGATCAAGAAGGTAATTCAGATAGTGAAGTTGAGCATGTAGATGATGAAACGGCTCGATTCATGGCTTCTTTAGCGAATAGAAATGGTGATGGTGCAAACGATGCAAGCTTTCTTGAGCATGAAGGTTACTATATTTATGATGGTTACGAGAATAATGCTTTTGGATTAATAGATCAACAGTTGACATTTTGTAATGCGTTCGATATCACTCTTTGAGGTCAAGTTAAACGATAGGGTTGTTTTTTGTGTTATTGTGAGTCAAATGTAAACTTGTCATTAATGGTCGTTTTTGTAGTAGGTTCATATGTTTGGATGTCTTTCTTATGATAGGTATGGTCTGAACCACATGATGTGCGCTTGTTGTCGCCTATGTAATGGGCAGAGATGTGGGATTTCACCCATATCCTTTGTACTTAAACCTTTTTTTAGTAATACATTTACCGAAAAAACCCTTTACCCAAAAAAACAACAATCACACTTACATACATGGCAACCCAAACCACCGTCGGTCACAAACAGAACCGCCGTCGTTGTCTGCAACCCAAACAGATGCATTATGTTCGATTAATATGGGGTTTTGGTTTTGTCGGTTTTGATTAATACGGATTTCGATTTTGTTATATCTTTTTTGTGGGTTTCAGTTTATTTATAAAAACTAGATCAATAGGTTTTGGTTTGAAACTAATAACACTAAATTGGTACCGTCAAATTTAACATAATTAGGTGAAATAAATCAACCATGATGATGACGACGTCAAGATAATTTAGCGTAAATGAATAATAAATGTGAATGTGTTTGGCTAATTAGCTAGTGGTGTAGGTTGTTTTTGGATAACTAAGTGTTTTGGTTTCGATTTTGGTTTTGTGGGTTTTAGTTATCGGAATGGAGGTTGGGGTAGGGGGTTTAGGGGGGAATAATGGAATAATTATGTATTTGATTAAGAACGTTGATGAAGAAGGTTTGATTTGAGTGTGTGTTCTTGGTGTTTGTGTGTGTAATAAACTGGTAGTGTTAGAAAATGTTAACTTTTGAGGGTATAGTTTTGTATTTGATTAGAAAATGTTGACCAGTAATAAGCAACGAAATAACGTTTTTGCCCTTACGTGAAAGGCACGTGAGGGTGTTAACAACCATTGATTGACGGACGTTAGTCAAAGAGACTATCGAAGAGGCAAAATTTAGATGTTAATGATGTTAGGTGTATTTATTATGAAAATAGGACGAATTATGTATTTTAGGTACAACTTTAAGGATGAATGATAATATTCTATCTAGCTTCTTTGTGACCCTCAACATGAGCATAAACTAGTAAACCACATACATTAATGTGGTGTTTGATAATGACTTAAAGAGTCTTAATTGTAAAATAGGTAATTTAATTAAGTCACTAATTGATTGTTTGTTTGGTGTTTAATTTAAATGGATGACTTTCTAGAAAAAGCATGAGAGTGAGGGTCTCTATATTAAGTCATCACTATTATCATACTTTTACATATTTACCCTTCCCTTTCTTAAGCACTAATCATCACTTATTTCAAATAAAATGATATAACAATAATTTTTTTTAATTCAGACACTTTATTCAGCACACAAAACAAACAACCATTTATTCATCTACATATAGACAACATATATCCAGACAGACATTTTAGTTTAACAGGACTTAATATAAAAACTAAACAAACAGGCCAAGTAAATGTGAGCATGGACGGACCTACATGTGTGCTAGGTGTGGTACGTGCTACACCCGATTTTAAGTCACGAAGGGCAAAAGGATTTTAAAACTGCCGTTTTTGTGCTATGTGCAACACCCGAATTTTTTTTTGCTACTTTCGTTTTTTATGATATAACTTTAGTTAGCCCAACAATTCTTTTATGCAACACCATTTTAAAAATCCAAATCCGTCCCTGAATGTGAGTAAAACAAAGTGAGAGAATTAAAAAAGGTGAAGGTATTGAAAATATAGTAAAGAGCTTTGATACATGGGCCTAACTAAAGAGGCTTAAAAGGAGACTTAATGCATAAATGAATTGTACAGTACTATTACTGTACAATTCATTTATGCATTAGGTCACCTTTTAGGCCTTAGATCCATTTATCATTTTCCTATAGTAAAAAGATAATTGTTGGTTGAGATGGTCGTTAGAGGGATTGTGACATGCAGCATTATTAGTATTCAATTTGTGGTTGGTTTGTTTGTCTTACACGTCTAAAGCCTAAATTCCGCGTTTAAACCGCTAAATATCTTTTACAAAACTGGTCCGTGTCGGTTCATTTTCTTCCACTTTTACCGGAGACACGTTTCTCTCCATCTTTGCATTTTAATTGTTTCTTGACCAATCATATACTTTTATTAAAAATATTAGGACCAATCAAATCAAAGGAAAAGATCTTCTCATCTTTTTAATTTTAAAAAATATATTATCTTTTTAAACAAGAGTACTTGCACTTATAATATACGAGTAGTAATTATAATAGGAATGCTAATATATGTTCTATATATATATATTATTTTTTTTATATCAACCCATTTAATTATGTGTTATTCTCTAATTGACCTAATTAACGAGAGATTTTCGTTTTTCCTAATCTAATATTTACCATGTCGCCTAACATAAACAAATTAAATATGACACGTACCGGACTTATTATTATAAATATTTTAAGCCTAAATAATAGAGTAGTTAACAAAAGTACATTTTTTAATATAAAATATATACTTAATTTATTATTATAAATACTCTCTCTGTTTCATATTAATTGTCTACATTATTATTTTAGGATATCTTTTAATAAGTGTTCACGTGTTATTTACAACAATAACATACGCAATTTTATCGGAGCGGGGCATGGGTCCATATTATTTTTCAACCAATGAAAAAAGAAACTTTAGTTGATAGATATGATATTTGATTGATGAAAAATCTATTTCATTGAATTTTCTAAAATTTTCTGTGTTATGAAAATGAATAGTTGATATAAGACTTTTAATTAGGATAGATCCAAATTAGTAAATAATTCATTTTTTTTTGCCTAACTTCATGGAAAGCTTTGAATTGCATTCTTTGCTGGTTAAAAAAAAGGGAAAAACACAAATTATCGAATTCATTGATGATTATAGTAGTAGTACTTTTGCTTAAAAATTTAAAAGAAATCTATTTTAATTTAGAAGTTTGAACAAATTTCAACATATCGCATTCTTCTCCGTATTTGCTTTTTATGTTTGGGGGAATTTCATATATCCCCATATACAGACTTATATTTACATATATCCTCAAACACAAGTTTTTTATGTTTTATGTAGTCAATTGATCACGCACCAAAAAAATAGTAAGGGGGGAGGGAGTGGTCACATACTACCCAATACTATCCAAATTGCCACATCACCTCTATCCATTAAAAACCCTCCAACTCAAAACTACCCAATTCTACCCTAACACTACCCAAAGTGGAAGGAGTGGTCACCTATACTACCGATTTTTTTTTATTTTATTTTATTTATTTATTTTTTTTGATACATAAAATCACATACAATATTAAAATAAAAACACACAATTTCATTAAAAATAAAAACATTGCATAATACTTAAAAAAAAGAAACATTACATAATACTTAAAAAAAACTAGATTTAAAAAAAATAATAATAAAATAACCAACCCCACTAATCATCGAGATGCGGCAAGTATAGACGTGCTACGTGCTCCGTGAGATCATATCGAAGACGGTCTTGGAGAACTTCGTCTAGTAACTCCGCTACCACACTGTCGTCGAACACTGGCTGGACCGACTCATCCATTATATGAACCGGTGAGATTGCCCTCCCGTCGGCTTTTATAACCATATTGTGCAAAATAACACACGCATGAACCTGATTGGCAATCTTCGCTTTGGTCATAGCTTAGAGAGGTCGATCGAGAATTTTCCATTTTCCTTTGAGAGCACCAAAAGCTCGCTCGACATCCTTTCTCGCCCCCTCTTGTAACTTCTTAAACTTCTTTTCCTTTGAGTCGGTTGGATACGGGTATGCTTTAACAAATGTGGACCACTTAGGATAAATTACATCTGTCAAATAGTAGCCGCGTTTGTAAAATGTCCATTCACGTGGAATGAACTGTTCATCGTCGTTCCATTTCGCTCTGTAAGATAAAAGTCAGACTGATTCAATACGTTGATATCGTTGTTTGACCCCGGGGGACCAAAAAAAGCATGCCAAATCCACATATCTTGTGACGCGGTGACTTCAAGCATAATAGTGGGAACACCATAGTCACCTCTCGTATATTGCCCTCTCAACCGTACAACTGAATGATGGCCTCACAAAAATAATCAAGACTTTCTTGTGACGTTCTTGCAGACATGCATAAATATTCATCATACTCATCGGGGGGATTGCCAGTCGCGAGTTGCCTAACGGCCGATGTGATTTTTTGTTTCGCCGTGAAACTTTTTTTCAATCGCGCGTCATAACCTTCTTGAAAATATGGGTATCTCGCTTCAATGTTGCCCACTATTTTCAAAAACATGTTTTTCTCCATTCGAATTTTTTTTAAGTAAACTTTGTTGTACTTTGGTGCTTCAACGAACCAGTCATTCTCTAGAGTTTGAAGACCTATTTCCCGATGACGATCTATGCTACTACGGCTTTGAAAGCTAGAGCTTGTCGTGTCTTCAAGAAACTGAGCCGCTTGAAGCATAACTTGCATCGAGCTACCCGTAGATAGATCGTCGGACGAAGACGGAATAACGTATTCGAATTCGGAAGAATCGGAAAACAGTTTGATGATAAAAAGGTTGGGATTTTATGAGAAATTGAAATATGGGTTGTGATGATTTTGTGAAAAATGGTTTGTGATTTTAAAATGTGAATGTGGGGGTTTTTAAAAAGGTGGGGGTAATTTTTTTTTTATTGATACTAGCCGTTAGGCTTCCCCCAACGTTCAAAAATTCAAACACAAGCGCCCACCACCGATCGGCTTCCAAGCCCAATTTAATACCCGATTTTGCCTACCCGATGCCCTGGGGACTGTGTTACCGATCGGTTTCGGTACCCGATTTGCCTACCCGATGCCCACTCCCTCCCCTCTAATAGTATTGGTTTGTCTAAAAATCTAAAATATATTACTACTCGTATTAGCCAAATCTCTATAAATGAACATTTGACACCATACATATTATGTTGTTTTAATAAAGGGAATTGATACTCACACCACACTTTTTGATTCATACACCACTAGTTGTGCATTACAGCATTGTATGAATCAAAAAGTATGATGTAAGTATCACCTCCCTTTAATAAAAAGAGCATGCAATTCGTTTCTTGACAAAACAGTTTCAAGTATTTTAATATTTCAAACCCCAATAATGGGGATAACGACCATATATTTATTTATCTTTTGTTAGTATATGGTTAATGTTGAACAAAATATTTGGTGGATTGGACTTGCTAATGTCATGCATGATGAATATGTAAGGAATGAAGGGGGGTAGCACTAGTTCGATATTATTAAAATTATTTCGTGTAAAGTGGGGGATGATTCGATAAAGATTATCAACGTTTATCAAACACCTTTTAATCCCAAACTTAATGGAAATATTAAATACGTAATCCCTTTTCCAAAAGAAACATGTACACATCTTTTATCATTTTCAAAATGCTTTAAACAGATATCATCTTGGAGTACTATAGTCTTCTGGTGACCTTTTTTCAGCTATTTGTACAAAAATGTAACGAGGAGCTAAAATAACTGATGAAATCAAGCAAAACAAGGCACTCTATAACTCTACTGGGCATCAAGCTTTTGCTTCTATATAAGTGAGAACTTCTAGTTCTTCTTATAATACTAAAAGGCGTACACTTTGTATGCAAAGAACAAGCATTAAATGCAATCTTTCCCAACTTGGCAAAAATAGTTCCTGAGGTTCAAGTGTCGTTGCAAAGTAAGTCCAAACATTAAATGCAAAGTTTCACAACTTGGCAAAAACAGTCCCTGAGGTTTAAGTGACGATGCAAAGTAAGTCCTATACCATTAATTGCTATCTATAGCAACTTGGCAAAATTAGTCCCTAAGGTTTAAGTGTCGTTACAAAGTAAGTCCTTTTAAGCCAATCCCGCTGCATCGCGCGGGTTTCCACACTCGTATATATACTAAAAGGTAGGACACAGTAACTCCCAAACACTGTTGCACATTTAATGCTAACTTTCGCAAGTTGGCAAAAATAGCCCCTGAGGTTTAGATGTCGTTACAAAGCAAGTCCTCTAGCATTAATTGCTATATATAGCAATTTGGCACAAATAGTCCCTAAGGTTTAAGTGTTGCTGCGAAGTAAGTCCTGTAAAATTAATTGGTATCTATAGCAATTTGGCAAAAATAGTCCCTATCCAAATTCACGTTTACAAAAGCAACCCCGCTGCATGGCGCAGTTTCCACACTCGTTCAAACTAAACAATAATTAAGTTCCAAAAAAATAAACAATAATTGTATATCTTATCTTATCTTAACTACATAAAATAAAAAAATGGTCAAAAAGTCAAAATGTGGAAAAGTGAACAATGTGAAAATGTGAAAAAGTGTATACGTACAAATTGTGTAACTTAGAAATGTGTATGCTGAATGAACGAAATTGTGTAAAGCATGTATAAAGCATGCAGGTAAAATCTTTATTGCATGATGTCTACCACTAGGAACCGCTGCCGCAACGCCAGGCGCGGGTACTCATCTAGTTTAAAAAAAAGAATATGTATTCATTACTTATAACTCCAACGTATTATTATAAATCATCAAAACAAAACTTTTTTTTAGTTATAGATCAGTAGCTGGATACGCGTGTATTTTGGCGGCGGGTACCCATGTTATTAAAGTTTTTTACGAGTAAATGTCTTTCGATTGTATATTTTCCAACGACCAATTTTCTCAGTTGTACATTTTACGTGACGATAACATTACAGATGGTGAAGATTTTATATAGAAATAACTTTAAGTAATTGTAGTCGAGCGATGGTATTCTTGAAAAATTAAGTACAAGAAACTTACTAAATTACATTTAAAACTTATTCACAATTTATCCTGTAATGAAATAATTGAGTAATTTATTTTTATAGTCGTCTTTGTTCTCACAATTCTTTTTTTAAATTAGCCTTTTATTAGGTGTGTTTATTTTTTTTAAAAAGAACATCATTGTCATTTATATTGTTGCATAAATAATGTAAATAAATTTAAAGATAATAAAATAAATAAGAAAAATGAAATCATGACAAATATATGGATTAATGAATCTATTTAAAAAGAGCATTATAGTCATTTATATTGTTGCATAAATAATGTGAATAGTTTTAAAGATAATTTAATAACTTTTTGTGTTTAAATTCTGTCTAAGCCTTTATTATATGTAGTACATATATAGATACTATAGATTAAATAATGATGTTTATGTCTCAAATTTACACTACTACAAAAAAGGACATAGAGCCCCCTTAATAGAGCCCGGTTTTTGTGAAAAACGGGCTCTAAAAGGATTCCGGTGGGTATAGAGCCGTGTTTTCCCATATAGAACCGGGCTCTATGCTAAAAAAGTTTAGAGCCCCTTTTTTTGCTAAGAAACCGGGCTCTATTCCTTGTATAGAGCCATGTTCTCTTTACTAAAACCGGGCTTTATGATTCAAACTATAGAACCATTTTTTCTTTCATGAAACAGGGCTCTATTTTAATGTTGGTTTTATAAATTTAAAACTTAAAAGTTTGGCAAGTTAAGGCGGTTCTCAAAATAAAATCAAAAAAAGGCAAAAACCAAAAGGGCGGGTTATTTCCCTCCCCAAATTTCACAAAACCCTAATCTCTTTCTCCCTTTTCACAACCTTCAGCACACACAACTTATCCACCCCTTCATCACACACACCACTTAACCACCCTTCATCACACACACCGACGCCTCCTTTTCTCCTACCACCACCACCGCCGTTACACTTCGTCGCTCCATCGATTACATGACCGTCATCATCTTTAAATAGACAAGATCGCCCGTGCTCGAAGGTCAGTTTATGTACCAATTTCTTCAATTTTTAGTATTTTAGATCGACTCATACTTCTTCTATGTTGGTTAGGGTAATTTCTCACCAAGAAAAAAGAATCACTGTCCGTCGTTGCCGTGTCAATGATCTGCGCTAATCTTGGGCTTTGGGTATAAATCTTTGTTGTTTACTTTTTGTGTTTTGATATCGAATTATGTATTTATTTATGGTTTATTTGACATAATTTTTTACTTGATGTAGCTATAAAATGTGATATGAACCTGACTAATGTTTCACTGAAAGATTCACTAATAGCTATATAAGTAGATAATATTGACCAGAAGAGTAAATGAGATAGGAGGTCTAGAGGTTATTAGTAGTAAGCAATTTCCAACTTCCAACCTGCACGCCATTAGGGAACAAGCGGGTTTGCAACGACTCATAGGAAGACTTTAGATATCTGATTATGTGTTTCAGTAATTTTATATTCTTGATGGTTTCAAAGAATCGGGTGTGTTGTTCATGGGGTTTGGTTCAGTAGGTGTGGTTTAGGGCGCGTGGTTCACGGGGTATGGGTCATGAGATATGGTTTGGGAGACGTGATTCACGGGGTTCGGTTTATGCGATGTGGTTTAGGGGGTGTGAAATGAGTTCCATTTGAGGGGTGTTTCGTAAAAAGGAATAGAATTTGTGTCATGGATGCAAAACAACACACACAAAATATTCAATTCTCAGAAGAGTATCCATTGTCGGTCGTTTCTCGCAGCGCTTTTGATTGTCTTTTCTTTATATAGTGCTGTAGTTGATTATAGACATCGAAAAAAATTGTTGTGCCTTATTTTTTTGTTTGTTGTCGATGTAGAGTTGCTGAAGCTATGTCCTGAATTTGAAGAACCAATTGTCCGTAAAGGTTAGAGGTCTAGACATGAGCATGAGTCTCTTATGTATGCATTTAACCATGTACTCTAATTTTTACAATCTATCTAGGCCTTGCTGGACATTATCGAGAAAGACTTGTTTCATGCTGATATGAAAAGGTGAGTCAGTATTTCTTTAGTCTTAACTTATATCTTTCTTGGCTTCTAAAGATGACAAGGTGGGAAGTGGTTAAAGGGTGAAAAAAGTAGTGGTAACTTTTATACGGGTCAAAATGGGTCAAGTTGGGAGTCGGGTTCGACCTAAAACTTTTTTTTTTCAGAATTCAAAAGTTATTACGAATAGTTAATGTGATAATATGATTATTAAAGTTATATTCTTCCAGTAAGTTTTTAGATAATTTGAATTTAGGAGGTTCTATCTACTAACATTCTAACAATATGCAATGAGCCTCTTTCAACCCATTTTGTGTTGTCCAATTTCTTATTTGATCCATTATAGATATTATAACCCACATCGATCCATTTATAATTCTTCATATTGCATATATTGACTTCTGTGTCCTAATAGTATTAAGCTACATATGAACAGTGTTACATACTTGCGGTTGGATGAATCAGTTGAATCAGATAAGCATTTTGACATTGTGAAATCATTCAATTCAGACCTTATTATCGGTGTTTTGCTCTTAATAACACTTAGTAAGTTGTGTCTATATAAGATCTTGGAGACTTAGGGTATATGTATAAAAGATATTGCTTGAACATTTATAGCGTTCTACCAATAACTTCTTATCGTTTCCAGTTGGTGGTCTTGGTTTGAATATGGGGACAGAACCATTTTATTTGAAGAAAAGCTGGAGATGGGGACATAACCATTTTATGATTGCAGGTTTAGACTAGTTCCTTTAAATCTTATGGCATCCATGGACCATGGTCAGTATACTTTTGCAACATTTTCTATTACTGTATTTGATTAATTGGTACTTTAACATCAACTCTGAGCAAGTATCTGTGTATACATTAGCGTAGATGGTCTTAAAGTCGATAAATCTTAGGCTAACTTGTCTTTTTTTTTCTTTGGAACAGATTAACAAATGGAAAGAGCAACTTAAATTCATTGAAAGAGCTTATGTTAAGGAAGAGTTGCAGCTTGAGAAGGAAAAGGTACCTACTATTCTCAGCTTTTGATTTAACTTACATAATCCGTATGATCTTGTTTAGCATAATGTGATTTTGTGAATTAATATTACATGGTGTTGTAGAAGATGCATATCTTGTGGGGTGAGAAGGACGAGGTACTGAGCCTTGAGCTTGCTAAAACCATGAAAAGGTTAGATCGCAAAATTATATACATCTTTATATATGTGTTTTTCAATAAAATTTTTGTGGATCTGAGCAAACGGTTAGAATGAAAATAACGTTAAGAGTACATAAAGAATGACAAATACCTTCTATGGTTTTGTTTATTAATGTTTACATTCTTGACTGTTGGTTCTGTTTATTAAATGGGTTTGATTTTGCGCACATATTAGGAGCATAACCTTAACACCGAGCCTAAGTTAGCTTTGACAAATGTTAATTGACACTCTAGCTATAAAGTTCTATGGTGTATGTCACTAGTCATTGCTACAACCTTGCCATTTTACTCCATATGTTATGTTAAATGTAATTCTTGATAATTTCATTGAAAATGATATCTTCTATATTCTAACTTTTGATACGTACCAAAGCATTTTGTCAACTTCATACCGTTGCGAGTTCGCATTATTTTAGGGATTGATATCCGCCGCACTCCCTTTATTTAGTTGATTTCATGTTTAAAATACAGCCATCCAATGAAACTAAAAAACCAAACCAAAAACATGGAGTTTATATATTCCAGTTTTACTTTAGGCATTCTATGCTTATGTTTCTGAGCTGAGTTCCTGTGCCAAGGAGCATTCTATAAGATGATACAGACTTACTGATAGATATTAGCAACACAGTGACCAACTCAAACCAATTAAGAAATAATGGCAATATGCAGTGTGGCACAATGTCAACCTATTCGCTATCATGATTTGCTTAGTATATGTTACCGAGTTACTTATAATATGTTCTTTTGTATGGAAGAACGAACCTCAAGAAAAACTCAAAATTTGCCAAAATAAGTAGAAGGTTAATTTTGGTATGTGATTCCTTTAAGCTGCATTTTTGAAAGCTGAAGAAATTGGGAATTTGGCTGTTTTTTCTTCTCGAAGTTTGACATCACGGCTGGAAATATAGCATATAGAGAAGCCTTTTACCACTAAGGAGCTGGACTACATCGATCGTGAGCTCGTGCATTTCAGTGTGTTGTTGTGATCTTTAATTAGTGGTATTTAGTATCTTTGGTAGTCCGTAGAACCCGTATTAACTGTTGCGAAACTGATATTGGATCTTCAATATATTGGTTTTGGTATAGACCTTCATGATTATGGTTTTATTAGAGTTTTGTTGTTGATTCTGCTTGTTTATTGTTGTGATGTGGAAATATAATGTACACAGGTGGTATTTAACAAAAACTGAAAAATAGTAATAATAATAATAAAAAAAAAAAAAATCAATAGAGCCATGTTTTGTAAGCAAAAAACAGGGGTTTATGTTTATTAAAAATGTTTTTTTTAATCATATAGAGCAAGGTTTTCAACCAAAAAACCGGGCTCTATTACAAACTATAAAGCCCGTTTTTAAAACCGGGCTCTATGCCACTTCCTCATAGAGTCCCCCCCTTTTGTGCCCTCATGAAAAACCGAGCACTATGACCATTTTAAACCGGGCTCTATGGCTTTTTTTGTAGTAGTGTTACTAATTTTAGTTTAATTTCATATTTGTAATTAATCAGGTAATTTAATATACATAAATTTAATAGCGCTTAATGCAAATCTAATTAGTTAACAAACATAAAGTACACTTTCCTTAGAAAAATAAATAAATATTATTATTACAAGGGTTTTAATTTTTATAATGTGACAAAACTCTTTTGTTGACAGGGTTTACGGAAAGTATGCAAAATAATCTTGTTGGGCTTAGGTATCTATTTTATATGTTCGTGTATGTTATTATGTTACAATTTTATTTTCCCTTTGCTTTCGATTTTATTAAACTCAACCTCTAATCCTTTATCAAACCGCGAAAAATCCATAACCACCCCATGAGCACTATAAACCCAAGCCATCTGCAAGACAACTTCAACTACCCTTATCGCCACTGGACATGCATTTGGAAAACATATGACAACACCATCGACTATCAGAATGTATACAACTATTCGTTTTGTTACTTTATTAATTTCTTGTAGATTCACTTGATATAAACGTTGTGCTTTTGTCTAAGAAGTATCTCCGTTTCATTTTTTGTTTGTTTCCAAATTGTTATTCAGTATATAATTTACTTTTTTGTAATGTATTGCTCAAATATTAATTATGTGATGATAAATTAAGAAACTATATGACAACAATGAATGACAAATCTGATATCTAATTTCAATAATATTCAAGGGTAGTTAAGTGAGTTATACGTGTTGAATTTTCAATAATTTAACAATGGTTTTCTTGTTTTATATGTAATATAAATATTAATAAGTATTTTATAATTATTTGTAGATAGAAAAAAAGAATATCGTTAACACAATACACTTGTTAGCTTATGATGGTGAGTATGCTCCTACTTTATAATGTTGTTTAAAAAAAAGGTACTTTAGTTGTTAATTTCAATCTCAAGTTATATTTATTTTATGGAAATTGTTAAACATAGTGTTAAGGACTATGTTTAAACACGCACTAATGTTTGTATCTTCAATAATAATTGTTTACCTCGTGAATTTAATCTCTTTCAACTGATTCTATGTACCGCAAATTATGTAGATCTTTGTTTTCTTAAACGTAACGCTTAAGGCTATGTTTAGCAACCTTTTAACGAGAATACGAGATATCACATATCCGTGGAGGTTTTAGTGAAACTGCAGTAGTTTTAGAAAGTATTTAAGAGTATGTGGTGTGTTTAAAACTATTTAGTAAAATGTAGTGCTTTCGATATCTCTTGTTTAACGTCTTTTTTTGTTATCTTTTTCTTGTGTGGTAAGAATCATGCAAATTAAACCATTAAAACATCAGTTTTGGCATTAATTAAAAAGATATATTAATTTCTTAGTTCGACTGGGCAGTGGAGATTCGAAAAACATGTATATACAATAGGTTCCCTTGAAATTCCTTCATACTCTAAGCACGGCTCCAAACCTTTGCACGGGTACTAGAACTCGAAAAAAAATAGATTACTTGTTTTATATAGAGGTATATACCTTGACGAATTGGTATAGAGATACATCTTTCGTTTGGACATGTTTTTGCAGCAAATTATTAGTTCTTATCAAGCAGTGATTTCCAAAATTCGCCCAATCATTCATATTAAATGATCGTAACTTAATTAAAGAAGCAGGTAACTTGCAAACATACTTTTTGTACTTTAAGACATTGGCCTCCTAAATATATACCATTAGGAACCATCTCAACAATGATATCATGAAACGAATGATTTAAATTACAATCCATATCAATGATTTAACATGTGAGAATAAGTAAATGTTAATTAACTTCAAATGATAACAGACTTAAATATGAATTTAGAATATATGAATAGATATGAGCATGATAAGGCTAGTGATATCTAGATAGGAACCCTATGCAATGAACTAATTAATGATTAGTTTAATTTGTCAATACATTAACGGAGATTTGGGTTATTTAGCTCCAAAACACTCATGTTGGAACCCTATGCAATGAACTAATTAATGATTAGTTTGTCAATACATTAATGGAGATTTGGGTTCTTTAATTAACTCCAAAACACTCAAGTTATTCACTTGTTATTTGTACATTTACATGTCACATGCCATAGCATGGTATATTATACACTCAACACATGCTCACACATGCCTTCTTTTATGTCTCACCTTATGATATCCACATGCTAAACCTCTTTGTATGCACCTCCCCAAGTTAATTTTTTTTTTTTAAATATACAAAAGTATATATCTTTCCCAACTTGAAATAATTGTATGTATTAGTTTTTATATTGTGAACTTGTTATGTTTTATGGAATGTATAATTGGATCCTTTGTTTATGGCAAAAAGCAATCTTAGTGTAAATATTTCCCTATGGTGATCATAGTTTTATATGATTGTCTTACTTAGACTAGCTAGTCTGAACATGGGGTATGAATTAATGCACGTCCTACCTAATGTGCTAATCATACAATTGATGCTTAATCATGCAATCCAAAAAAATTAGCCCGCAACATCAGTCTGATTACTCATGACAAAAGAATGAAGAATGTTTGATTCTAGACATGGCTTTTAGAACATCAATTGCAGTGACTTAAGCCAAACTGTCACCTATGCGTCACGTCATGCCACCTCATCATTTTCCCATTCACTTCTCTTATCATTCGCACACTCAAAAACACCCTTCGTAGTCTATTAAGCCAAGACCTCACTTTTTGGACCCTTCATACCCAATTAAAACACAATCTCAACACAAAAATCAATTTAAAAAGCACAAAATCTCCATTTGGCACAAGCCAAATTCTTGGTGTGCACTTTGGCGCTATTTGAGTGATGCTACTGCACCCAATGCTCTTAGCTAAGAATATATTAGAGAATACGTAGTACATTGGTATATTAAGAAACCACATCATTGTCAAAATCACAATATGATCAAATAAGAAAATGGTAAGAAACTCCAATATGTAACTACGCCACAAACACATGCCCTTGAATATTGTACGTGTATAGGTTTCCGATTTTGAACACTCGTTTGTGCAATTACTCTCTTAGTATATTGTAAAGCAAAATTTCTACTAAGGAATTCGATATAGACTTAAACCATACAGCCTAAAGCCTTTTTAGTTTGAGATCATTAGGAGAAACTTATAATGTACGGTATCAAATTAGTCAAGCATATTCCTATGAGCATCAAATTATGAGAGTGAATGGTGAACGCTGAGTAGGATACAAGACTAGCTCTGACATGGACATGTTCATTACTTGATATACCCTACTTGTATTGTAGTGTGTGGACCTCAGAAATTAATATACTAATAATCTACCTATGACATTTTAATAATCAGAAAGATTTACCTGAAATAACTACCAACGGCAAGACAAACAACCGACTTACACCCTACAAATATAGTATTATATTTATTTTTTTGTTTACTAATAAATATCATAAGTAATACTATTAAGACAACTTACATAAATTTAACATGAAAAGACCACTTTTTTAATGCATGGAAAAAGGGTAGACTACACGAACCAAGAAGACAACATGGTGTCCCATGTTTAGAATGACTTGCCAAATCAAGAAAGGTTAGATCAAGTCGACTGTTTTGCTTTGGCCGGTTTGAGTTAATTAATTTCATATTAAAGATAATTAAAAATTGGTACTTGAAGGCTTATATAATCACCTTAATAATTAGTTTAAAAATATAAAGTATTTAAGTCAACATTGCACATTGTTGATGTTAAGTATGTTGGTGTATATGTGCATATGTTCATGATATGGTTAATTGGTTATGTGAAAGAGACTAGTGAATAAGTGTTTTATGGAGGGTTTTCTGCTGTCGTGAGGGATAAAGTAGTAAGGCCCATTTGCGTTTTAGATGATGGCACATGGAAAGGACGTTCATTATTGGAACCAATTGGAAGATGGTTTTGACTAGCATGTATGTGGGGTCTTCTTCATTGATCTTTCTCATTCGGCTTTTGCAATACCTCGCGATGGAGATAGCGGTGGTGGTAGTTGTGTGCAGACGTGCTAAAAAACAAGAAAATTATATGACGTTAGGGTTAGAGGACAGTACATTGTTAGGCTAACTCCGATAATAGCCCTCGGCGACCCTAATTTTTTTTGCCACGTCAGCTTTTTCTCTCCTGCAACCTACAACCGATCTTTTAGGCATAATAATTCAACCTACAATACCAAAAACATATCTCACAAACATAACTTTTTAAATAATTAAAACACACATCACAACATAAATATGCTTTGGTGACCGATTGTCCCAATCGGTTGGGACCTCAACCCACTTCTCATTCGACTGACACCAACCCTCATCTTCACAACAAGGGCAACCCCATGCAACTCACTCCCACCCAATCGGTTAGAGGCTTATTGCGGGTAGCCTTATGTGTCAATCATAATGTAAAATATATAGAAATAATACCTTGTACAATAGAGAGAAGCTAAACTATTTTTTTTGAACGGGCAAATTTATTAAACAAAAAAACTAGCGAGGCGCTAGGAATTACAAATTCACAAGATAAGGGTTTTTTAACAAATCTACCCAACTAAAAGATGCCTAATCCAATAAAATGAACGCAACACTAGGTCTTCAAAGATCATCTCCTTAGGGGGAATATCCGGGCCAAAAACGTATTTGTTACGAAATGACCATAAATGCCACCACAACCCGTAACACACTCCCTCCAACACCTTTTTATGTTTAACGGGGACCTTTAAATTTATCATCCAAGATAACTAATCTTCATACGAATTCACCTCCATGAAATCCACATTCCACCACCGGCAAATCTTACGAAAGTTATCCTTAGCCACATTACATGCAAAGAACACATGACTTGTTGATTCTACCTCACTATCGCATATAGGACATAGAATAGATGAAATATTCATACCTCTACGCGAAAGATTAAGGCGAGAAGGTAAACCATCTAATCTCACCTTCCAACCTTCCAAGAGAAGCTAAACTATAAAATTTGTGCTACTTGAAAGTAATAATTGAGGTTAATTTTGTTGGTAAAATCACGAGTTATAAGAATCTTGTAGTGTCTTGTAGTTTTGCTAAGTGTATTAACTTGACACATGCATCTATATTAAAAAAATTATTTTAAAAATGAAGGGAAAAAAAAAAAAAACATTTATTAAAATCTATAATTCAGTTTAATTAAATGGCTCGAAATGGGGGCAGTTATTCATACGGACATGTTTTTATTCATTATGGTACTTTTTTATATCAAAAAGCTATAAACCTGAAAATGTGGAACTGTAAATATAAAGTTTAATAAGCCAAACGCTTAAAACGAATAAAACTAAAAACTGCTGGAAAAAAAGATTAAAATGAATATTCCCAAAACCTCTTCAGTTGGCTGATTTATGGAATAATGCGTATGAATATGACTCCCTCGAAATTTTCATCAATTCATATTTGTACCTGTTAACTAATGAGCACACACTACAGTGAAAATGATTCGAGGTACCATGCGAGTCTTGTTTTGAACCAATAATAAGCTAATAAAATTATTTGCAGTTTTCATATATTTCTACTACATATAAATTATCAAAAACAGGTTTTGCTAAATTATTTACAAAACTAAAAGAAATATATTCACACATGTTTCTGTCAATAGATAAAAGTTCCTTACAGAGTAATTTAAATTAGTTAATTAGTTTAAAAAAAAACTCATTTTCATTTTTTTTTAAAATTAAAATATCTCACAAACCATTAATCGTTACGCGAAATTAATTATACCATCGCGAAAACAATTAAATTATCTTCCTATAGATATACATTTTTATAGACTTTCTACCATTTCTTTTTTTTTTTCAAAATTTCCGCCTAGAAAATCGCATGTGAATTATTACTTTAAAATCACATATTATTTATGAAATCACACCTGATTTTTTAAAATAACAAATCATAAGTGTTTTACAAATCACGTGTGATTTTTTTGTCGAAAATATTCTCGTCGCAATGGTTTTTATTACATAGCTTGACGATTTACTGTTTGCATAATATGTTGTTTTAGTTGAAAAAATAGGGTTTTAGTTTAATAAACAATAAATGGCTGAGTGATCTTTCTTGATCTCACCTTGCTGCTCATAATCTACACAAGTTTATAATTTTTTAGATCTTGTTATATAACAAACTAGTTATAATACCCGCGTACGCGCGAATTTTCATATATTGTGTTTTTCTAAGAATTGATTACTAATTTATTTATTTTATATAGATTTGTAAATTATTGATATATAAACCTTATAATTAATTTAATTTTATTAATTAGGGGTAGGGTTTTTTCCCCGTGTGTCGATATAGGGCAATAAGTGGGAAACAACATTTTAATCTTAAATTTACTCATATATTGAAAGGTGTATGTATGTGCGGGTGATTTTTTTTTTTATTTCAGTACATTAGACACAAATATTTTTAAAATCACTCCCGCTTTTTACTAAGTTTTTTTCTTTATACTTTTTACACTTAAACTTTTATGTTTATTTTTCTTTTCTTGACTATATATGAGAATTGTTTTTTATATATTGCCAAATTCGTAATATTTGAATATTTTTAGTAAATATTTTAAAATAAAAATAATAATAAATAAATAAAATATTACTTAATAAGGAAAGATTGAGTTTTTTTTAAATGTAAAAGTTTCCACTTAAAATTTTGTTTTATTATATAAATAAAAGATTGATAGATCAACAAATTACCATATAAATAATTCTAACTAAATACTACTAGCTCATAAATTTAAATACGAAAAACGTGTAACAGATAAACTTCTGTTCCCAAGAATTTGAAATAAAAGAAAAGAAGAGAAGAGTTAAAAATAGGCAGAAAAGAAGAGGAGATGAATGAAATTAAATTTTTTATATAAAGTTCCCGAGTTATGAGAGAAAAGAAGAGATAATAAATGATTTTACAATCATACCCTTAATGATATATAAAAGTTATGTTTTTTATTAGGTCATTTAAGTAATTTTATTTATTTAGAGCTTCCTAATATAACTTCTCTCCAAATCATCCCACTTTTGGGAAGAAAGTAAACATTTTTTTTCGTTTATATTACCTAAAAAAAAGAACACGAAATTTATTTTGTTTTCTGCCCACTTTTTTTCTCTTTTTTCAAAAATAAAACTCGAGAACGCAAATGCAAAGTGACTACTTTTTTCTTACCAAGTGATTTCAACTTTGACTTTTAAAAAGTAGAAGGTGATCACTTTATATTTTCTCGAGTTTATCTAATTTTGTAATCACTGAACTTTACGCAAAGTCAACCTAATATTACACAAAGCACTGAACTTTCAATTCTCAATTATAATTATTTGCAATTATACATCGTCAATACCATGTATTGATACTCAACCTATTGGTATATTATTAGCTCTTGAACTACATATGGCCGTGAATATATACCGTGCACAAATAACTTTTATAATATCTATGAAAATGTGAGTAATCAATAACTTTTCTTATCCATTTCATTTTTGGACTAAACTTTAATTATTTGTGTTTACGTGTTGCTTTAAGTTGATAGGTGACCCATAAGGCATTGGCCAGATAGAAGCCAAGTGTACAATGGTATTTTATCAAGAGGAAGAAAAGGCAAATATGATCAACTTTCTTATAAAAATCGATCATTTTACATGCATAATTGTAGAGATCGACAAGACTAGGTCTATCCTCATGCATGATGAGGTAGCCACAATCATGTCTTGTAGTTTTGACACCTAAAAGTGCTGATATGGAAGAGGCCTGTGTTAACCTATTGTAGACAACAGGTTTTTTTTTTTTTTTTTTTTTAATAATTTTATAGCAATATTGTAGACAACAGTTGCCACTTGGAAGTCTATTGTTTCAACATTTTCCTCTTTCAGCTGGCGTATTTCCCAATCATCTGTTTGTCCAGCTTAAAAAATCAATAAAAACTTGACTTATTTCAATCAAGTGTTTGTAAATTTAGCAATCAAAGCAAAATTTAAAATTTACCTATAATATAGTGTGCGTATGGTTCTAAAAGGCCTCGCAAAGTCGTAAGGTTTGATCATGCTATCACACCGCCTTATGCTACATCTTTTTGTAAACTCGATATATATGAAATATGATATAAATATATAAATATTTTTATATTTTGTGTCGGTTTATGCCACAACTTATAAATACAAAAGCTTCGTCTTGACCTCAAAGACATGAGGTTTGATCATGCCGTTACGCCTCGCACTATTTATAACCTTAAATGTGCGTTAATTTGTCATAAGAAATACAATATATCATATTTGAGAAAACCAGAACTAGTGCTTAAAATTAGCTGAAGCATAAGCTTATATTATAACCGCTAAATGTTTTATCTTCATAAAAGTAGATTATTTGAAACCAATTACTGTAACCTGAAATACAAGATTTTTGCGTGTTCATTCATTATAATTTAAAAAACAGTTTAAGTAATTTAACTACTCACACATTCAACTTATTTTTAAAAGGCAATTTCATATATTCACTCAACAAATTAGAGATTTTAGATTTATTCAAAACATGTTTCACACACATTGCATATTATGCATTAAGTGGTTGTGATTTAAGTAAATATGTAATATTTTTTAATCAAAAGGAGGGGTTAAGCTAGAAGAAAACCTATGTATTAAAAGTGAGTGTTACTCATATGCAAACAAACATTGTATATGATTTTTAACTCAAAAAATGAGAAAACTTTGGCACCCTGGCTATAGACATGGTATGATAAATATTGATATGAATATATGATTATAAAACCTTTTTACTAAACTATTTGTGTAATCAGATATTGATTTTTTTTCCCCCTTTTTTTTTTCTTTTTTTTTTTTTTACATGGATGTATTTTTTTTTTGGATCCAAATTCCAAAGGGTCCTACTATTAATATTTATTCCATATTTAGGGAATATTCCCCCACTTTTTTTTTTTTGTTTATTTACAATTTTTTTGGCTTATTAAACTTTATATTTATTCAGATTTTGGTTTATAGCTTTTGATATAAACAAAATTATAAAATAAAAATAAAATAAAAATAAAATAAAAATAAAAAAAAAAAAATGTAGTAGTATGAATAAAGCATGTGTGGCGTATCAATAACTCACCCCATTCCAAATAGTGTTAAGAGGGAAAGAGCATTTGTTCTTGTCTGGGGCCCACTTGTCTTTGACCCATCGGAGTTGACTCCTATAAGGACAAACCCTCTTGTTTTATTTTTCATTCTTTTGATTTTTGAAATATTGATCTCATTTTATATGTGTCAATATTGTTAAGGTGATCTCAAATTTTCAATCGTATTGAAGTGATTGTTTAATATGAACTTCTAAACAGTTAGTATCTAATTATAGTTCTCGTTTTTATAACGTTAGCTAGTTGAAATGTTTAACCACCTACATGACTTATTAAGCTGATATAAAGATATAAAGTAATTCAAGAAGAATTATACTGTAATTAACTATTCAAATCATATGATTATAAGATAGCCAAACTTTTGTTATCCATCAAATATCGTAGACATATCATATCAATAATACAATTCACTGGACAATGCCTTAGAGCATTCTCATTCATAATACCATAACACCAATAACACCGTCCACGTCAGCGCCACATCAGGTTTAACATTTAACATTAACATCCCCAAAAACACCCACAACCATAACATCCCAATAACATCAATAACACCAATAACATTTCATATTTTCAATTTCAACCCCTAAACTAAAACAAACACTTCATTTATTAAACTAAAACAAACATTTCATTAAAATTGAAAACATATTACAAAACGAGATTAAAAAAAAATTACAGCAAAATAAAAAAATACATCGAAATTAAAAAAACACACCGCAAATTAAACGTTACAACATAAAGGAAATGACAACGAAAAAAAAAACATAGAAAATGCTTATTCATCATCGCCGCTTCTTGTTGTTGTCCATGGTTCAAGATTTTTCACCAAACATGCTCCATAAGGTCCTGTTGGAGTTGGGTATGCGTTTGTCGGTCGTGTATTTTTTTTGCCTTACGACTGTGAGTATCACATCTTTCGACCCATCTTCGTTGCCTCAAATTTCTTGATGGATCCACCCACAGTTCATTATAGTCACGTAATGCAAATTTTTGATCTTTTATAATCATGTTATGCAAAATAATGCAACAATACATGATTCTACGTATCGTGGCAATTTCCTATTGACGTGCCGGTTGTTGTAGTATACCCCAACGGCCTTGAAGAACACCAAAGCACGTTCAATATCGCTTCGGCACTTTCTTGTCTCCTTTTAAAGTACGTATGTTTTCATCGGTTGTTGCGGTGAAGGATTTGACGAAAGTTGCCCACTGTGGATAAATTCCATCAGCCAAGTAATACCCCTGTTCATACCTAATTCCGTTGACCATATAAGGTGCTCTTGGGGCATTATCAGCAAGAAGGTTATCAAATAACGGAGAGTTATCTAAAACATTAATATCGTTATTTGCCCCCGCCATCCCAAGAAATGCATGCCAGATCCATAAATCTTGAGAAGCAACAGCTTCAAGCATAATTATTGGGTATTTTTTATCACCCCTAGCAAAATGCCCTTGCCAAGCACTTTGGACAATTTTTCCATTCCGTGCATACAAATCAATGCTACCAAGCATTCTCGGAAAACCATGTTTTTCTTCATGTTGTTGATAAATTTTTTGAATGTCGGCCCATGTTGGTTTTCTTAAATACTCCGGCATAAACAAATCAATAATACATTTGTTAAAATTATCAAGACATAATTGTGAAGTACTCGCACCCATTTGCAAGTATTCATCAAATGCATCAGGTGAGGTGTCGTACCCCAATTGGCGTATGGCAGACGTACACTTCATTAGAGCACAAGCATCGGGTGTTTGCATAAAGTAATTAAAATGATCTGGAATATTATCGGAAGTATAAGATTCAATACCTTCAACTATTTGCAGGAATAGTTTCCGGCTCATACGAAATCTTCTACGAAAATTCCGGTTTGAATACTTACAATCTTGTACGAAATAATCGTTGCGCAGATGTTCCTCTGCAAGCTCACGTTCACGATATATATGGGTACGAGAACGAGTAGGATGTTGAGATTCAATACCTTCTTCTTGTTCCAACTGAAGGTGATACTCGTACGCTGACGCCATAAATTGGAAGTCTGCTAGGTCTCTCCTACCAAGACAGAGGAATATCACCAAATTCATTTGGATCCATTGTGAACGAACTTGATTTTTGAATTATGAAAGTGTTAGAGGAAGTATATAAAGTGTGAGAGAAAGTGTGAAAAAAATAGAGTTTTAGTTGGGTATTTATAGTGGTAAAATAATGTTTTTGAATTTAAAAAAAAAAGCCTAGCCGTTTGGGGGTTTTATGTAAATATTTTTAAAAGTGTAACGTTAGAGGGGCTAATTTGTAACATTTTCGATTTTTTTTTTCTTTCCCTTAACGGTTAAGGAGCCAACGCCACCCCTATAACGCCGTTATTTCGCTTCCCCTCTAACGGACTAACGCCTCCAACGGTGTTAACACCGGCTATAACGCCGTTAAGGCGTGATGAATGGAGATGCTCTTATAAGCTTATAGGTGGTATTTAAACTAAACTAAAAACTTGAGGAACCAACTATTCCATGGATGTATGTATTGTTATAAGGGATTGTCTAACCAATGCCTTAAGGGCATTGGTTAAGAATGCATGAACCCTTACAAAATAACTCAGGGAGCCACACACAAAGTACACTTTTCAAATTAAAAAACGTTTTTTTAGTTATTTTTTGTGGGTCCATACCCTTCTTAACCAATGCCCTTAGAGCATTGGTTAGACAATCTCTATAAAAAGATCGACCGATAACCGATTACTGTTTTACGTGTGTAGCTAGTTAAAATTTAGTGAAAAGAGATGCATAATTGGAGGTATAGTACAAGATAAGTGTCAACAATAATTGATGAATATGTGTAAATAATCAAGGACGATTAGAGTTATTGGTCATCTGGCACATGCATGTGCATGCAGTAGTAAGGTTAAGCTTATTTAGGGATACCCTATACATACCCTTCTTATGATGTGACAATATAGGTTTTTGGTCAAAATGTATAAACCGTAATGCACACCGTACAAGCTTTCGATGCATGCAATCATTGGATACCCTCTCTATGAGAGGGTATGAATAACTCACCCCCTTATTTATAGCCAGCGATATGTCACAATAAAGAAGGGGTGAGATCTAGGGTAAAGTACTAACGACATTTAAGTTGTCATATCATGACCTAGAGATATGTTTCATAAGTTAACTTGAAGAAACAAAAACATGTAATAAGCCATTAATTAGAACTAGCTTAAATTTACTAGAGTTGTAACTAAAAAATGCCTGAAGACTTGCGTAAACAAATAAAAAAACTCAAATTTTAATATCAAATAGAGGTCTAATATCTGACCCAAGATGTTCTATTTTGAGGCTTTGAGCTTTTCTCGAACGTTATAAAAAATGTTTCTTTGTTCAGTTAATTAAATGGTTCTTTACGGCTCAAATGAACAAGGTGGTGGTCAAATAACGGTAACGTGGTGGGTCCAAAAAACTTCTTAAAGAAGCGTGTGGGTACGAGAATTGACTCACCACTCCGCCGACTAAATTCACTAAACTCGACCAACCGCAATACCGCATATCGTATTATAACCAAGGACAAACAAATTCATGCAACTTAAGCGGTGGCGAGCATGGGGCGGGATGGGACGCTTTTATCGTAAAACCAAAAATCAAATCATATATTTCAATTTTCGAAAATCACAAATCACTTGGTTTTGGTTTTTTCGGTTTCGGTTTTTCAGTTTTTGACAATGAATCGATTTGGGTTTATTTTTTTTAGGTTTTCTTTTACTTGACAACAAGCAAGTTTTAATATATAAAATTTACGTGTCAAAGTTTTCAAGAAAAAATATTTAAACAAATATCAATAATAGCAAATTATCTAACAATTTAAAGATACGAAAAAGCGTATGAAATTGTCGAACAATAATCTAAAATATAAAATGCATGTATTTGCATTTTTCGTCTGCAAAAAAATTCAAAAAACACTATCGTTTGAAAACAAAGATATAATACCTATAAGAGTTGAGATCCCTTGCAAAGTGAAAAAAAATAAAAAGTCTAGAAAGCCTATCAATGAGTGACATGATTCGGTTGGGGCATTTTGGTCATTTTAACTTATTTTTTATTTCACCCCAAAACTTCAAACGTAAATAACTTTTAAACGAGAAACTTTTATGAAAAACCGATTTCACCATAATTTTTAAAATTTAATCCTCTTTAATTTGATATGCATTTTGATAAAAAAATCGGAACTTTTTGTTTTTTAATTTCAAGTGGGTTATGATTTTCTTGAAATTTTCGGTATATTCGACCATACTTTTATCTAATTTAAAGGTTGATTACATAAAATTTATAACGAAAGTTGTAGATTTTGTTACTCTTTACACAAGTTTTGAATCACTCAATCCGATATGAAATAAGTGAGATATCGCACGTTAAAAATGCGTTTTAGTCATATTTGTCACAGTATATGTGTTTGATAAAATGTCTAGTTTAGATTTTTAGTGTTAAAATTGCGTTAAATGCTCTAAATTTTGTACCACAACGCATCATTAATCATTTTATTAATGTAAGATTCAAAAGTGATTTTTTTTAGTACTTAATTTAAAATAAAAATGCAGCGTTTTGTTCATGATTAATCTTGGTTCATGTCGATGAACGATGACCCAAACCAATGATGTAATAAATCAAACCAAAGCTGATGGATGAACCAAATCAAACATAGTTCATGTTTATTTTGTCATCATCAATTGCTTAACGTGTTGGTCTTGTTTTGTTTTGTTATCAATTTATTTTGGTTCATCAATCATTTAGTTTGGTTCATAGTTTTGGTTTGGTTCATCAGTTTGGTTTGGTTTCATGAATCATAGTTTTGGTTCATTTTGGTTTGGTTCATCAGTTTTGGTTTGGTTCATCATTTTGGTTTGGTTCACAGTTTTAGTTCATCAATCATAGTTTCAGTTTTGGTTTGGTTCATCAGTTATTGGTTTGATTCATCAGTTTGGTTTAGTTCATCAATCATAGTTTCATTTTTGGTTTGGTTCATCAGTTATTGGTTTGGTTCATCAGATTAGTTAGGTTCATCAGTTTTGCTTTTATGTTTTTTTTTTAACAGTTTGATTTGGTTCAGTTCAATACTTTGGTTCATCAGTTTTAATAGTTAACATTAACTATTAAAAACGTCACTTTTGAATCTTACATTAATAAAATGATTAATGATGCTTTGTGGGACAAAAATTAGTGCATTTAGCTCAACTTTAACACTAAAATCTAAGCCTAGACATTTCATCAACTTGTATGCAAATATGAGTAAAACACCATCTTTAACGTGTGATATCTTACGCATATGACATCGAATTTGAGTGATTTGAATTTACGGGTAAAGAGTGAACAAATATCTATAACTTTCATGTTTTAAGTTTTTCAAGATCGACATTTATGGCGTAAAAATAGGTAGAAAATGCCAAAAAATCAAAAATCGAAGCGGGTGGATATGTAAAAAAAAAAGTTCGAAATATTTATCAAGATTTATACCAAATTAAAGAGAATCGAATTTTAAAAATTATGGTGAAATCGGTTTTTAGTAAAAGTTTGTCGTTTGAAAGTTATTTGCGTTTGAAATTTGGGGTGGAATATGAAAAACGGGTTAAATGAAAAAAATCTCTAACCAAATTTAATAAGAAAAAAATGAAGTAGTGGGTGGAGGACACGTGGCATGAGCTGAATGGCTTTGTAAACTTTTTATTTTTATTCTCTTTCTAATAGATCCGGTACCCTACCTATAAATGTATTAAGTTTGAGTGTATAAATAATAAACAACACTAATGTTTTTTTATAGATAAAGTTGTATATTCAAATATCTGAAAGTTAAATATCAAATCTTTTTCATAGATAAAATTATATAAAAACATATATAAAGATTGGCCAGAGTGGTTTTCTCAGTTCAGTTATTTCTATGAAACGAAAAACCGCCCCAAACAATCGGATTTTATGAAAATCAAAACCAATGCCTCGGTTTGTCGATTGGGGCGGTTGTTTTTGTTTGACTTTTTACGTTTCGATTTGGTTTATTGGTTTTTGTGCTCACCTCTAAACTTAACGGTTATTTAGTTGTATGTGTGGATACTTTTCTAACCTAGATTTTCACTAGTTAAGATGGTAATACAATAATACAGGTGTAAATAAATATCTAATAATACTTTACGCAAGTCATGGAGGAGGTTGAGAAGCTGAAGACAACCCTGGGTCAGGATGATGGGCTGTCTTTATGGCTCAAGAAGAGGCCCGCTTCACCAATAATTCCCGGGTATTGGATGGTGACAAAGCTTATGGGGCAAGAATGTAAGCTCCCTGGGAAAGGATACCGGTGTCTCTTAGGTGAAGGTTAATGTGGTCGAGTTGGTTGGTTCGTTGAAAGCCAATAGTGAGAAAGTGGCTTTAGATGAGGCTGAGAAAGTTGCATGTTGATATGATGATGTATCGAGATGTTTCATACATTTTCACATAGAACAAGTATTTTCATATATTTGGAGATGGTTAGAGAAAGTCTCGGAAACGGTCATGCGAATACCTTGTTAGGCCGTGTCATGAATTAAAATGAGTTTTGATTTACTCTCGATTTGTCTCCCCTTCTCTCGATATATTATTTAATATGATATTTTTGTTTAAAGGATATATTTTTTTTGATGAAAATAAGCATAAGCGTAAAAGGTTAACATTTTATTCTAAATGCATTAAACCGACATGTTAACTTATCGCAAAAGCTTTCAGTAGTTTATAATCACTTAAAGGGTATGGATCTAGTGAGAAGATAAAATGAAATTAGAATAATGAGAAAAAATATTAGCCACATATTTTAAATGAGTGAAAGAAATATAAGGGGAGATGAATCTATATTTTCAGGTGCATCTGAAATGTGCGGTTGTAGTTTCTTATCACTCTTCTTATTTTATTTTTATTTTCATCTGATCCTTACTCATCACTTAAATGGTAAAACATAAAACTTAACAAGAAACTTACTAAAATGAAAATATATCCTAGGTCTTTCATATTATCATTTAAATTACAAATCATAATAATATAAAAAGTATTACAATATGCAGCTCATTTTGATCGTAATTTGAAAACCTTTTACCTTGTAATTATTTTATAGATAAAAAATCCAGTTTCATTTCTGAAAAAGTTAAATTAAAATAACACTTGCAATTTCTTTGTCATTAACACAAAATTAAAGAGTTTCTTAAACTTTTTCTAACGTCACCTAATTTAGAGGGTGTATGCAAAATTGTTTTCTCGTCTAAACTTTCTATGAAAAAAATTTCGACCCCACTTTTCTTGAGCCCAGTTTTGTTATTCTCTAAGGACTCGTTTTGTTTGTAGACATGTTTAGTGTTGATGCATAATCTGGCGCGGGCTGGATTCGACGACTCTCCCTTTGCCGTTTGTCGTCTTCTCGAGCCTTAAGTAGACCTGTCAACAAAGAGAACCCGTTAGGAGTGGACCCGAGGCCGTAGCCCCGGGGTCCACCTCCGACGGTCAAGTTAGTATCGGTGTGATGTGATGAGTTAGGGTTAGAGTAACCTGTATCATGCGTATTGTGTGTCCTTGAGAAGGAGATCCAGCCATGTATTTATAGGGCATGGATTAGGGTTTAGGTGTAGAGTGGGCCGCTGTCTTCCGGGCTTGACCCATTCCTGTCCCAGTCCGGACTATACGTCCACATTTAGTATTCTGATTTTGATTTTGATTTGAATTTGAATTTTGATTTGATGTAGCAGGAAGAAAAATATTTTAAGTTATTTTATAAATTAAAATATAATTTATAAACTATTTTTATTAAAAACGAGAGAAGAGAGATAGATACAAAATGTGATGAAACCCACTTTTATCATAAAACCTATCAATTTACCCATCTTTTATTCAACCCTAAATATTTGGGATAATATCCCAACCCAAATCATATAACCTTAAACTAAACAAGTGATAAGTGTCTTTTCAAATCAAAACACAATCAAAAGTAATACTCTTTCCGTTTTAAAATATAAGTCCGTTTTGATTTTTTAAATCAAACTTTTACCATAAATATTTGTGTTTGTATTATATAACACTTCTTGAAAATTATACCAATGAAAAATATATTTAAAACACAATCTATTGATATATTTTGCATCAAATACTATATAATACAAACAAAAATATTTAAGGTCAAAGTTGGATTCAAAAAGTTCAAATGAACTTAAATTTTGGGACATATGTAGTATATCAAACACACCCAAAGTTTGCAACGAATTTAATATTCTTTTTTCACAAGTAGTTTTGATTAAAAAAAAATAAAACAGTTATGTAACACCTTATTTTGAGCAAATTTAGAGCACAAGGTATGGTAGCCATTTAACATGCCATTCGTCGTGTCATTTGTGAGCCACCATACCGGCCAACATGACAAAGTTGAGCCAAATGAATTTGAGTTAGTGAAATGGCTCAAGCCATTGGTTTCTTTTGTGTATTTTCTTATTTTTTATTTTGTGTATTGTGAGTGAGTATTTTTAGTGGAGTATTTTGTGGGACCTAATAACATGTTAGTGGTGTGTTATGAGGGAGGGTGTTTTAGTTATTGGTGAGTTATTGGGAGGTGTATGATGTGGCGTTGAGGTGACATACCAATAACGTGTTATTGGTATCCACGATACCTTGTGCTCTTATATACTAACACATTGGGTGTCTGGAATTATGTGTGACTATATATAGTGACAATAATTTGTGTGACAAAGACAAGTGCTTGGTTACTTAGGGCCTTAGGGGTGTCCTGTGAGATAAGGTGCCAAGGCCCACATGGCTTTCAAGAATGCACATGGAAACATTATTTGGTTTATTGGGCCCAATTATATGCGGGTTTTGAAACACTATAATCAGTAGTTCTAATTTCTGGCTTTGTTAATCTAATAATTCTTTCCAAATCTAAACACACAAAAAGGTCAAGTTTCGAAATTGTTTTTATATGTTCTTATATTAACTATTATAAATTTATGGTTTGGATACACAAATACATACTCCGTAGAGCTATTTTGATTTGTATGTGTGTTTTAGAGAGAAAGAGCAGTTAGTTATATTGAAGTTATAAAAGTTGTGATGTGATCTTTAGTGGCATTTTCGAGCCAGATGGAGGTTACGTAGTAGTTGTTTGTGTTTGGGGGGCCATTTAGCGGAGACCCCTGTTCAAAAAAAGCAAAAGAATTAGCTAAGAGTCTGAGACCCACACCCACATATGGTTTAATTGGAGTTGACTGCCTAAAGGACTGATAGAAATGGCATTTGACATCATTCACCCGAAATTATATCCTTTGTTTTATTAAGTTTACAAGTTTTTTACTTTACCGAACTTTAAAACTCTCTGCTATAATAGATAACAAAAAGTAAAGTTTAATTTTGAACCCACCTCTCAAAAGTTTAAACAAAGAACTAAGTAGCGTCACTGTGATTATAACCTCAAAAAGATCGCTCAAATTCGAAGTTTTTATCCTGAAACTTTCAATATTATTGGCTATGAAGACAATCACGACACAACTATGGTAGAGCGCTACGCTCTAACATTCCAGATACATGGCTTGCATACCCAGCTCAAGATTCTGATGGTCGTGGTGTTCACCAGAATGACATTTGGGAGCACAGCTTATAGCAGCAAATCAGTGGACTTGTTGCTTAGAATAGAGTAAGGGACGTTACTTGATGCTTAAAGTTGAGAGGTTTATTTGGAGCTACAAAAACTTTGATTTTACAATGAAAAAACAAATTCGCTTAAATGTACAATATGACATCGTGATTATTTGTATAATTGTGTCGCGTTTTACTTAAACATACATTTATAATCACGATGGTTATCCAAAACCATGTTGTTTTCACTATCTTTTATGAAGTGCACTTTTCTTAAAAGAAAGTAAATGAAAACTAACTAGACAATAATTGCTGAGAAAATATCTAAAAAGTTGAATGTTGACAAAGAAAAATAAGTGGATTCAGACCGAGTTAAAAAGGACATGAAAAATTGTTAGGCTACCCACAGTCGTAACATGGGTCATCGCATGTCACATTAGATTTATCTTTTCGACGACCAGACACAACCAAGTTGTCACAGTCGATGACCGACTATTTTTTTTTTATTATTATTTTTTAATTCAAATATTTTTAACAACAAAATTAAACTTCATTAATAATAAAAATATTATAATACTAAATTCAAATAAACATTAAAAACATTACATAAATTATTCAAATAACATTAAAAACATTACAAAAATTCTTCATCGTCTTCCTCATCGTCATTGTCACTACCGTCTTCATTCTCTTGATTGACTTGATTTCTACAATTTCTCCAAATGTGTTCGATCAAATCAGATTTTAAGTGTAGATGAGTTAATAAGTTCATTAGCTCCTGAGTAACTACTAACGATTCTTCATGCGATCTTAAGGGATCATGATCATGGTGGCCCTCACTTTCGAACCATGTAGGACATATCGCCCGCTGCTTGTGTCGAATGATCATATTATGTAATAGGGCTAATAACCTATTAAAGCATCATACTTGTCACAAATGTTAGTTCGACGTAGCGAAAAAAAAAAAAAAAAAAAGTCCCCTTTGCCCACTATACTTCTATATTTTGTTTTTAATTGTACATTGTGTTACTTTTACAACCGGTATCCGGTTTTTTTAGATAGTATCATCCTAATAGGATTCTAGCTTGGAAACCTCGTACACCAACTAAACCTTACACACACGTTTGGAATGGTCCCCCACATTCCTGCATATGTGGATTCTGAAGTACGATGTTTACCTTAAAATAGTACAGATTTCATCTTTATAACCACAAACACTTTGCCTTATCCATTCATACATCACTTTCTTTCTGCATCCCCAAAACGCACAAACCCTAAATCATTAATTATTCCAATTGATTGTCGGTTTTCACAAATTGTCAAGACAAAAGGTATATTCCATGTTTGTTTTTAATGTTTTATTACCCCAATTCTATTAGTTTATAATATAAATTATTCTTTGATTTAGGGTTTTTTGAAATTAGGGTTTTGATTTTTTTTTTATATTTCAATTAATACAGGTCTTATGGAAGTACCACTTGACGTGGTCTTCAAAATAGACTACAATGGTGTATTTATGTTTGACCCCTTAAGGTATGATTATGGTAGGGAGATAATAATGGAGGCCTCTTCATCAGATAGAATTATGTGTAGCCATCTGTTAGATATCTTAGTTGCCAAGATTAAGAATAATATATGGGCTTTATACATGTGCATTCCTGGATTAGACATTGACAGTGGAGGTTTAAAGATAATTGAAAGGGATGCAGATGTGAATTATTTATATGATGTAGCTAAACAATATAAGACATTGGACTTGTTTGTTGCTCATTCCCCCCAAAACTTAGCACCCTACTATCGCAAGAACCTATGTTTAGATAGTTCCGACTCAGAAGTTACGTCAAAAAAAAAAGAAACATAATAAGTTGAAAAAGGATGCTGGTAATATGTCATGTGAGGAGTTGGTTGCTTGGGCTGAGGAAGAAGCACAGTCCCCTTATTTAAGGTCTCCTCTGCTAAAAGATAGACCACTAAGAAAGGACTTTGAGGGTAAGGTTACTTTCACTAGAGTTTGGAATGCAGACGATGACTTCACTTATGATTACCCTATGCTAACTGAAGATGAGGTGTTTAGGGAGTACAATGTTGTAGTGGATAAAGTAGTGGACAATGTTGGGCTTGAATCTGATAAGGCTTTGGACAATCACGATGTTGCTAAGGCTGTGGACACTATTAGGCCAGTGGATGTTGAGGACACTGATATGGCAGTGGTCACTGATAGGTATTTGTTAATACAGTTTATAATATTTTGGTTCAAGTGGTCATTGACAGGATTTGAATCTTCGACCAGGATTCTCAGGCGTCCAAGACACCTGTTCATAGATTGGGAACTTACAAATACAATGAGACAAACGAGCAATTTCTTCTTTTGTATATCTCCTTCGATTATAACGCGATGATGTAGAAGACGAGGCCATTTAAGTAAGAAACTGTTTTTTAACGTGATGGAATAGGGTATCACTTATCAATTTAGAGTGAATTGCAAGACATAATTATTAGGGTTTATGTGATTGGGAATGATTTTGGTAAAGTTAGTGGTGGGTAAAGTTAGTGGTGGAGAGAGAAAAAAAAAAGAAACGTAATATTTAGGTTGAGGTGGAAATGTGATGTGGACATTTAACTGCCAAGGTGTACACAACCGGTAGTTATAGGTAGTCAATGTATCATTTAAGACAAAATAGACGAGAAAGGTGGGCAAAGGGGATTTTTTTTGTTCGCTACGTCGAACTAACATTTGTGACAAGTATGATGCTTTAATAGGTTATTAGCCCTATGTAATATGATCATGATGGCCCTAATTTTCGAACCAATTACATTTATTTTCTTCTCAAGGTAATCTAAAACAGCCTTCCAAAACCCAGTTTCCTTTCTCGCATTACCAACAAAACTATCTTCGGATACACAAACCCAACCTTTGCACAATGCAACTTTTTCTTCAGGGGTCCATGGAATGAACCGGACATCCTCGTTGACATTTTTAGCCGTCCTCTTTTGACGGCTTCTTCTTTAGGGTCGTGACTTCTTCGACTTCTTCCTCGACATCAACAATATTAGGCATAGACGATTCAAATTTAGGGGAGTACATTGAAATATCATCAAATATAAACGGATGTATTGGAGACATAGGGGGAGGTTGAGGTTGTGATGAAGATCCTTCAATATGTGGTTCTGAAGAACTACCAATATTTGGATCATATTTGTGGGTGTTGTGGGTTTTCGTATTTTGGGTATTGTGGGTTTTCGTATTGTGGGTAGGGGTGTCATAAAAGACGACCCAACCCGACCCTTACCCGAACCTAAACCCGAATACGGCTTTTCGAGTCGGGTTAGTCGGGTCCAAACTTATATTCGGGTCAATCGGGTCAGCCCTAATTGATCCGAGTTCTAAACAAGGTCGAGTTCAGGTATAATATATGTCTCTTACTTAGGTTCGGGTCAACCCGAGTGATTCGAGTTTCATTTTTTTTTCTAATTTGTATGTAAACACCAAAATTGTATAATTTTTAAACAACCTAGACCCACCCGAGCTTACCCGACCCGAATTGACTCGAACCGAGCTCGAATTGACCCGACCCGAGTGACCCGAGTTCTAAACAAGGTCGGATTCGGGTATGTTTTTTGAGCCTTGACCCGAATTGACCCGAACTCAACTGGGTCTACCCGAATAACACCCCTAATTGTGGGTATTGTTGTGGAGCAATGAATGGTGGGTTTTGGTATTGTTGGTTTCTGTAAGTAAAAGATAGGGCTCTAAAGTTTGCCGATGGAGTAGGACCGAGATAGTAATTTGAATTTGGTGTTTGAGCGTTTTGTTGTCGACGTTTTGGGGTTTTAGTTTCTGAAGTGCTTTGTTGTGGCATTTTGTAGAAGTGAGTAAATAAAATGAGAAGTTGTGCATATGGAATGAGAGTAAATATAATTTGTGTATAAAAATAGTAAGTTTTGAAGGTATTTATAGGCCAAGGCTAAATGCACGATGACACTTTCAATTTACCCTCCTGATTCATGGATTGATTTGATGTTACTATAGAATAAAATTAAGTTGGACCAAGTTGATGTTTTAGTTGTCACAAATACACATAAGTTTTCTTTTACTTTTTTTCTTAGTGTTTTTATTTTTTCACAAAACCTTTTCTAAGGCTGGGCACACTCGTGACCCAGGTTATCCCCGCCACATCAGCTTTCTTTTTTCGGCGATCAGACACGACCAAGTTGCCACAATCGATGACCAATACAAATTTTATTTTTATTAAATATCAAATGGGACATATTTTTTGTGTGTATACTATTGGTCGAAAAAATGACCGATTGTTTTTTTCTTGCATGCTCGACCTACATTTGACCCATACTCCACAATGGGCATGACCGACTTCAAAGTCGGTCATAAGAGGTGACCGACCGATTTTTTTCATGCGAGTGTGTCCAGCCTAAATAAAGTAACAATTTATGTGTCTCATAAATACATATCGGTCATTTCTATTTTTCTTTTTTCTTGTTTCAAAACAACAACTTTAACGCCAATATTGAATTTCAATCTATGATAAGAGATGATTTATACATTCAAAATATTCTGCATAATAAGAGATAAATCTTTAACACTTAGTTTCTAGGATAAAAATAAAATATTATGCAATATTTTTAATTGAAAATGTAGTCACACTCATTTTCCAAATTTAAAAATCTTATTAACCATTAATTATTAAGCAAAATAAGTTATGCTGTTGTGATGAGCATTGTAATATTTTTAAACAGATGGCCATTTTAATACACTTTTAGCAAAGTTATTATTATTTTTTTTTCTCACGTTTTCTTTATTATAGAAATTCTCATGATACATCACATGTGATTTAACAGTAAAACAAAAGTTTAAACACTAAATAACTGTTGTAAAATTGCCATTACTATTTGTGTATATCAAAATATATCAAAGCGTTCTTCTATTAAAATATAATTAAATACCTCATCGCGATACTATAATTTTTTTGATTAACGTAAGGATATGTATATCTATATATATATATATATATATATATATATATATATATATATATAGAGAGAGAGAGAGAGAGATTGGATCATTTAAAAAGTTGATCTCAAGAGAAAACTGAAAGAAGTGATCTCAACAGTTAGATCACCCCCTCTTCCCCTCCCTTTTTTCACACCAAACTACAGGGAGCTAATTGTATTATCTTTAATTCTTAAAGGGAAGCTTTTGTAAATTTGAACATATCATATATAATTCATTTTTTTTTTTCATTTTTTCTTTTTGTTCTTTCTCTAGATCCAGAACCTAGACATTTTTCTCTTAGTTCTTGATTCACGAAGTTCATGAAATCACGACCATGAAGATTCACGAAATCATCTCATCACAAAGTCATATCGTGTTATCAGATTCAATAAGGTATGTAACAAATTTCGTGTTATCAGATTCAATCGTGTTATCATATTCAATATCATTTCGTCATAATTTATCAAATCGAAGATCAAATTAAGGTATGTAACTGAATTTGATTATAGATTTGTTGTTTTTGCTACTTAAAATCAATTATAAATCTTATATATTGATTGTTGTTGTTTAATCAGAATGATGTGTTGTTCATATTGAGTTAGTTTTTTGTTTTTATTTAATTTGATTCGTTAAACACTATCTTCGTTTATAGATGTAACGATTTTCAGAGTTTATTGACATCATTCATTGTATATAATAATTATTTTGAAACGAAATTGAGAAATAAATACATGGAAAAGATGTTTACAAAAGAATGCACATCAAGTGTTTGATAAAATGTCTGAATGGGCTTTTATAACTGCGATGCACTAATTTTACACTTTGATTCCCTAATTCTTGTGAATATATTCTAGTTACACTGTGATGCCTTATATAATTTAGGCAAGAGGATTTTAGATTTGGATGAAAACACTCGCTAAGACAATTGTATGGACATCAGGTTTGTTGCTACTGTATGTATCACCATGTCAACATACCATGTGCTACGACGTTTGGTTACATGTTTCAAGTGGAAATTTGAAAGTTGTTTGTCTGAGTAGCATAAGTCAAATAAGGACACATGATATGGAATAGCGTTCTTTGACAAATTTTACATTTTTTCAAAGAACTTATTTAAATCAAATCTTGACTTAGTTGAAATAGGTTTCCTATTCACACTTATTCCTGTGCATGGGCTTGTTAATTAACTGAAAGGTGTTGCCCCAGCTATACGTAATTCAATATCATATTTGAGTGAGAAAATGAATAGTATCTCCACTAATCTTCCTCAAGTGACAAATTACCATGGAGGATCAACCTCACTTGTATGACAAAGCACTAGAAGGACCATAGTAGTTATGTTGTACCTTATGTTAGGATTTGGAAAATGCAGTAGTTAAAGTGTCGGTCACCTCAAGTATATGTAATCGTTAGAAAGCTTGTAGTCGTAGTTATTTGATGTTAAGTAGTATTTAGTTATGTAACACCGTGGAGGACGGACGGGTCTTTACCCACTGTATGCCTGATCCACAGCCCGTCAGGTGGCGTTTTATTGTAAGACTATAAATACTCTCTACCTCCCAAGGTAGAGAGTTGGAGCTCATAATAAGATTTTTCTTTCTCTCACTAAAGTTCCCAAACCTCTAACTTTCTCTCTCTAAAACCATTGTGTACGCCTCTTGTGTTTATGTTATGATGTGTATGTGAAATCCAATATGTTACAAATGGTATCAAGAGCCATGGTTAGATCATCTCTTTCATATCCTTGGATTTCTAGTGGTTTTTGAGTTTGAAAAAGTATAGTTTTTGCATCATTTGGTTCATTTTTAGTGTTAAAGTTTGAATTTTGGGTGTACTTTTGTGTTTAGGATCATTGTATGTGCTTGGGTTTTGAGTTGGTAAGCTAGAATTGGTTGAGCTTGTTTTGGATTGAAAAATGTGATTTTAAAGTTTTTCTTGGTAGCGACTTGGCTCTGAGTGATTTTCATGCTAGACTTGCTTCAAGAAAAGGTAGCGAGTTGTAGTGAGTTTTTGTAGCGACTTGGTCCTAGCGACTTGTCTCTTGAGACAAGCCGACAAACAGTACAATTAGTGGATTCTCCACTATTGGTAAGGTAGCGACTTCCTTTCAATTTTGATAGTGACTTGTTCTTTAAGTTTCTTAGCGACTTGGTGTTAGCGATTTGGACCTTAGCGAGTTGCTATTTAGCGACTTGACATCTTAGCTACTCGGTGCATAGTGACTTGCTGTCAAAATTCCTAGCGATTTGGAACTTAGCGACTTGTCTTGTTATTACTTAGCAACTTAGTGCTTAGCGACTTGGTTCAAGGATTCTTAGCGACTTGGTTGACTTTTGTGTGTAATACGGTTTACTCTTGATTTAGTAAAATCCCGTGCAAGAATCTATTTCCCGGTTTAATCATTGAGTTATAAAATCCCGTGTAATCTTTAAACATGTCTACCAACGTACCTACAATCATCTCCACTGTTGTCGAGGATGTTCAAGCAGCTGGTTCAGATACTCTTCCACCCATGCTTGACTACGACTCTTGGGCTCAAAGAATCGATTGTACTTGGAAAGGAAAATGGGGTCAACATTCTCAAAACGATTGATGAAGGACCTTATCAGATTGAGACTACAAGAGACTTAATTGATACAACTGCAGATGGAACAATGATCTATGGGATAGACAGACGAAAGACATATGATGATTGACGTCATTTCAAAACAATTCATGCTTCACTATTTCAACATTTATCACAAACTAGGTTTACGTGTTCCAAATTAGCGAACCTTAATGGTTTGAATTCATGATCATATCATCGAGGACATTTCATATAGACTAAGTTTAGTCTACATTTCATTAGCATCATTTGCATCATGTTAGTTCATTCATGACATTGCATTTCACATTAAACCAAAATTTTATATTAAATAAACGTTATCGCGTGAGTTATTATTTTGAACATTTAACTACTTCCAAAATGATATATTTTATACTTACATTTAGTTTATAAAAACTATACTGAGTTTACTTAGTGTTTAAATTTATTTGGTTTATAAATCGTTAAATTTATATTATTACAACGTTTTCTTAAAAGCACGATAATTATTTTATCACTCAAATTTCTGGAATGTATTTTTAAAATTTTTATAATATTATTATACTCTATTTTGATCTATTAAAATTTTACTTGTACCTAAAAGTACCATTTACCTGCAAGTTATTAATATTAACATATTTCTACAACACTTTTAACAAATATTAAGTATATGTATAAGAAAAAAAAATATTTTGTGAAACACAATCCCCCATATCCGCCATGGGGGATGTATCCTAGTTGGTGATATTTTTTTTTTCTTTGATTGTATGTACTTGTACACTACTTAAGTCCTACTCTTTCATTTCACTCATTATCACAAATAATTCAAGTTCTAAATTTTCCTTCTCTCTTTGTTCTTCACTCCAAACCGGTTCTACAAGGGTTTCCAAGGGATCAACAAAATTCAAGCTAGATCACTCTTTATAAGGTTTTGAAATAAAAACCTAGAGTGTTTAAGTTTAACCTTGGTTCTTTGCACCTCATCATAGTACTTGTAAGCATATCATTTCATTTTACATATTTCATCTTCACTTCATATTTATTTCTTCATATTTGAAGCAAACATGCAAGACTTATGTTGATTTATACCATTTTACATGATTTTTAGAGTTATATATATATAAAGTCATCCTATAATTATCCCGTATGTTGTCTTGAAGATGATTAGAACCCATGACACCCTAAGAAGGTGTATGGTAGGATTAGATTAGCTTTGGAGTTGATTTGAAGGTATTGGAATAGGTTTAGATGAAAAACTATTTTCGATAAGTATAAAAAGTGATCTGTTCTTATTTTGTTTTTCTGGAAAATCCGACAGTAGGCACGAATTTTTGGACTTGATAATTAGAAAATATACTTTAAAAAGAATCCGTGGCTTGAACGGAATGATATAACGAAGAAGTTATGAATTTTACAAGTTTGAAACGAAATATATAATTTCGAAAATTTAGCACACTATTATTGTTTTATTCGAGTCAACGAGCCTTAAGCTTCACAAATTATTTGACTTATCAAAATATATTAGTATACTTTGATAGCTAAGGACATAATAATGAGAAAACGGATTTGAAACGACTAAGATATACACGTTTTCATAGAATTGCCACTATTATTTTTAAACTATATTATTTTTTCGAGATAAGTGTTACTATGTTGAGGTGCTTTTATCAACGATGTGGAACTTTTGTAAACGAGATGTCTTCTAATGAAATTAAGATCACTAAGCATATTTTCTAAAACGATCAACCGTTTGTATAGCGAAGTTTTAATAAATTAAATACGGTTGCTCAAACTTTGAAACTCACTTTTACACAACATTTAGACAAAATCACCATCTTTAACCTTTATTATCTTTATGTTCGAGTCCTTTATGTCGAAAACAAATGAAACTTCTAGATTTTGGTACAAGCTCCAAAAAGTTCGTTTCTAACGATTACACCATTTTACGACTAGTTTTCAAAGCCATTTTTGTCACTTTCATGAAATTTCCCGGCGATTTTACGACGAAGTGATAATTTCACTATAAATCATTTTATAATGACATTTTCGTAAATACTTGTAAAGTCATTTTTGAATGGTCAAGCGTCAAAAGATCAAGATAAGTATTATTTTCAAAACTCGTAAATGGTATAAATAACATACTAAATACATAACATTACATTGCAACTCATTACATATCATATCATTGGTAATAGGTCCAGATTAAATTTTCACATTATACCTCTTGTACTTTTGTCATCAGTTTACCAAGTGAGTTTCATAGCCCCTACTTTTATCGCTTTGAATTACTTTGAGATACATGCTCAACTATTTTCATTTACTATCATAAGTACTCTAAACTTTTAAGGATTACCAGTTCTTATAGCCCCACTTTCAATTGTTTTGTACTATTTTGGGGGAGATACATGCTCAATTATTTTTCACAAGTACTTTATATTTTAAGGATAACTTCTATCATGATCACCATTGTTTCTAAATCAAATGTTGTACTATATTAATTGTTCTTGTTTAGTGCTATAGTTCTACGTCAGATAACGTTCTAAATCAGTTGACTCTGATACATCGCCGAATAAAGTTCTATGTCACGACTCTTGATACATTGAGTCATGTGCTATTGATTATGTGCTATAGTTCACGTCAGATAAAAGTTCTATGTCAGTTGACTAAAATACATTGAGTCATGTGCTATTGATTATGTGCTATAGTTCTACGTCAGTATAAAGTTCTATGTCGATTGACTACATACATTGAGTCATGTACTATTGATTATGTGTTATGGTTCTACGTCGAGTTAGGTACTAACGTGAATTCATTTGACATCATGCATTTGAACATAAACATTCCATATTTTGGCAATGGGTTGTGAACACACAAAGTTGCAAGTTTTGTATGGGCTTGAACTTGAACGAGTGGATTTACAATGCCTTTGTGCATAAACGATTTGAGGATTTACATTTCAACACAAACTCTATGAACTCACTCAACCTTTGTGTTGACACTTTTTAGCATGTTTTATTTTAGGTATCTAAGGCATTCCTTCATGGCATGATTTGGACACATCATGGAGTCGCGATGACGACAGCTCACTTGGGTTTTACGACTTTAAAACATCGTTGAAGTAACAAACTTACAAAAGTTGATTTTCATTTGGGACCTACTTTGTGAACTCTGATTGTTTTATTAAATCAAACGATGTTCTTTTGAGCTCAATATAATGATTGTGATGCTATGAGATCGGAATTCCATTCCGAATTCCAAAAACGAGTAATTTGGGGTGTGATGATGAGCTCAATGATAAGGAGAAAAAGAGATTCGATGATATCGGGCTTCTAACATCATACTCCAAGGTCTTCCAAAAGATATCTACAAGCTGATCAATCACAACACCGGCCAAGGCAGATGGGATAATGTCAAGATGCTTCTTTCTGGTTCTGAATTAATTATGGAAGACAGAGAATCACAACTCTATGATGAATTTGAGCACTTCAAGATGAAACCAGATGAGAGTGTCTATGAGTATTACGTGAGATTCCACAAGCTTGTTAATGACATGAGGAACATCAGAATGACTATGCCAAACATTCAGTTGAACTCAAAATTTGTGAACAACATGAATCCCGAATGGCGCAAGTTTGTCACCTCTGTGAAGCTAACCAAAGGATTGAAGAATACAAACTATGAGCAACTCTATGCCTTCCTTCTTCAGAATGAGAGACATGCTATGTTTTAAAAAAGGATTCTTAATCATTCAAAACCAACCGGGGAGACAAGCTCATCAAATGATTCAACTGCCTTCTACTCAAACATTTGAATTATCACCAAAGCATCTCAAGTTATACCCATGGGTAATGGTAATCACAAACTCATTCCCGATCATATGTTCAAACAAGCCGATGATGCCGTGTAAGGAAACTTCATTAATCAACTGGCTCTCATGATTAGTCAAAACATGAACTCTCCCACACACCAACAACAACCTCGAACAGAGATCAAATCTACACAATTAAGCCACCCGAGATGGGAAGGTTATGGTGCGCCAGTTCAAGAAAGGCAGCGATGAAAAGGAAGAGGTGGAGTCGGTAGAGGATATGTGGCAAATCTGAATAGGGGAAGGAATGGAAATCGGGACAAGCAAAACCTATCAAGTGCTACAACTATGGAGGTGAGGGACATATTGCAAGGAACTGTACATCGCCAAAACGCCTCAATGTAGAGTACTTCAGGATGGATAAGATGTTGCTTGTGCAAGCTCGGGATAATGGTGCGCTTTGGATGAAGAGGAGTTGTTGTTTCTTGCTGAGGGAAATGCTAAGACATATGATGCAGATGTAGATGAGCAACCAATTCAGGATATAGGCCACAATCATCGAATGCCTTTCAAGTCGCTGATTGTGATGCATACGACTCTGACGTTGATGATGAACCTACTGCACAAACCATTTTCATGGCTAGCATTTCTCCAATGGTCCCTCCTAAAGTCTCTTCATCACCACAAGCTGGTCCATCCAAAGACAAAATCATTTCTGAGGTACTAAAACTATACGATGAAGTTGATGAACAAAAGGTACATGACGAAGTACAATCAACTGTAATTATTGAGTCAGATATTGAAAATATGGGTAATATCAATGTTGTCCCATATGATCAATATGTGAAACAAAGTGAAAGTGAGATTGTACCAAGTGATGTATCTTATGCAGTCAATGATGACTATGCTTTTGACGAATACACTGCATGTGCCCCTGATGATTATGTTATCTCTGAACTTAATGCCTATAAAGAACGTGTTGTTATTTATGAACAATGAGCTAAATTTGAATTAACCACCCGTGAGCAGGAGATGGATGACCAAATGCGTACAGTTATTAGAAAAAGTAACTTTAGAGAAGAAGTCTTAAAACAAGAGTTAAACTCCTTACAAGAAAAGCTTTCTAAAACTACTAAGCAAAAACAGGAACTTCAAGAAAATGTTAAAATGCTTAAGAAAGAATTCAATGCTAAGGAATCAAAACTTTTGAATGATTTTTCCAAACTAAAAACTTTGAAAAACAAGCTAGAAATTAAGTTGTACGTACAAGGGAATACCATACAGTCTGCTCACTTGATCACTAAGCATAGAATTTTAAGCGATAAGCATATCATTCCTCTTGTTGAGGAACTAAATCCAGAGGTCATTAAAAAGGTTAGAGCTGCTAATAAGGTGATCTATGATGGACATGAGATTCTTAAACCTAGACAGAAACCTAGTTGCGTTGAGTGCAATGAGGAAGATAGAAAATTAGATGATGCATCTAGGGAGAAAATGAATAAGAAGCTAGAAGATCCCGAATGTAAAAAGAATAACATAACGATCAAACCCCATGATTACAAGAAGGAAAATTGGATTTCCTTGAACAAGCTCAAGCCTCAAACGTTGTTAACTCCCGAACAAGTGTTCTGGAAAAGGATTTAGATAAGCAAAAGCGAGAGAATCTTGTTATTACAAACCCCCCCTTAGGAAAATGCCTTCAAATGTGTATCCTCCAAATAAACCAATGCATCTAGTTCCTAGAACAATTGCCACTAAAAGCAAGACCTTAATCACTCAATATGTTATCTTTCAATTATTTGTTGGTTTTGAGAAAACTTGTAAGAAAAGGATCACACCCAATCGATAACGGAAGGGAAAGGGTTTTGAGCAAACTAAAGAATGTTATCTAACTGAGGTCATGCCTTTCTTCAAACAACTAAAAGATCAATTTGAAAGTCTTAAAAAGGGGATGGATACAGATATTAAAGGAATGGAAAAGGAATTTGATGCTATGATAGTTGAGGTTAATAACTATAAGCGAGCATTAAAATATAATGAAATTGAGAGGAAGAACTTGCATACCTTAAATGAGAATCGATTTGACAATGTATCTCTCAAGATGTGTTTTATAATGCCACTAATTGTTCTATTAATGCTTCTCAATTTCATGAATTATCTGTTGCTTTGAAAGTCTCCCATGATCGTGTCATTGAGCTTGAAATCCAAAACTCTAAACTAAGTGAGAAAATTGAACAGGATGATCACGATAATTTGGTAAAATATTTTTCTAAGCTAGAAGTTGAACATTTTGATTTACAACTTAAATATCAACATCTCAAAGAAAATGTTAAAACCTCAAACATCAAGATATCCTCGGATGTTCCAGAGTTTGATGCAGTCTTTGAAGTAAACAAACGTGATGAACAGATTCAAGCTCATGAACACAATCGGAAAGTTGAAAGCCCAAATTTCTCAATTAAAGGGTGAAAAGATCAATGTGACTGGCTCCCAAATGCCTCCTCCTTTAGATTCTCGGAATTCTCAAAATTTTCATCTTTAAAACTTGGTTAATGCTTTATAAAAGGAAAATGAGAGTTTTCTAGAAGAAAATGAAAAGGTTAAACGTCATTTCAATGAGTTATTTGAGTCAATAAAGTCACTGAACAAAAATAACAAAAAATAACTTCAGTTGCAAAAGGAAATTGAGAATCTAAAGAGTCGGGTAAAAGGGAAAATGCCAATGACCAATGGGGAGAATGGTGCTTCAAAGGTGCATATCACGTAATAAATATGCTTTGTCATGAAATATGTTCCTCCTCATCTTTGGAATAATAAACTTGCTATTCAAACATATTTCTCATACCTTAAGGACAACAAAATTCTAGAATGTCTCCGTGAGATTGTAGAAGAGGATAAGTTAGAGAAACCACATGATAATGCAATTGGCCATGCATGCTTATATGCTAAACGATCTCAAGAACTTCTAGAATGCTTAATTACAATATGCCCTAAAACCTTAGGTGAGCAAGTCAATCCCTTGATACCTTGTTATATGCCTAGTACCAAGTATGCAACTCATTCAATGCCCAATGTTATGAATGTGAACTTGAGTATGCCTTCAAGTAGTTGGATCCCAAAGACCTTTAGTGTTAAGAGTGAACTTCAGTGGCGCCTTCAAATAGCTCACATCCCAGCACATCTAAATAGGAAATGCAAAAAGTAGCAAAACCAACTAATGTTCCCATTCCCTCTACATGAGTAATTAGTGACATTAAAGCGAGCATGTCAAAGTCTCAAGGCAATACAAGGAATGATAGGACCTCGAAAGCTAAGAATGTGCATTGGAAGAGAGTAGAAGATCACCCTAGGAACACTATGTTTGAGTTGAATAAAACGAATCGTGTTGATTCTAATATTAGCTATAAGCATACCGTAATTAATGCTAATTCTACTACTTTTGGCAAAACATGTAATGATGATTGCGTGCTTTTCGTTACTAATCTTGAATGTGGTATGAATGATTTGTCTAATCGCCGTCAAATGCCCATTAAAACTGTTAATGTTAAAAATCAAGCTAAGAAGGCTAAAAGGCAAAAGCGAAAGAAAGTTAGAAAACAGTGGAAACCCACGGGAAGAACATTTAGTAAGATAGGTTATCAATGGATACCTTTAGGCCATAAGGTTAATCGCCTTCGCCTCAATGCGATAAGACAATGCCCACTAGAAAATGGATGCCTACCGGTAGAACTATTCCCTTAAGAAGTGAACATACTTTGAATAGGTCAAATACGACACCAAAGACTACATCTATTCCTAATGATTCCATTGCTTCTTTTTCCGATATGGGTGTTTCTATTTCTCATGTGGGTATTCCAATCATTTGTTACTAACAAGTGGAACCCATTCATGCATGGGGATCCCAATTATCCAGCTTATCCATTCTTGTGCTGTGTTCAACTGCAGATCGTTCAAATCGTTACGTGGTACTTGGACTCAGTCGCTCCAAGCATATGACCGAGACCGTTCGCGGCTCATGAACTTCATGAGTAAATTCATGGGGCGATGTTAGATTCGGGAAGCGAACATTTTGGAGCAATTATGGGTTATGGTGATTATGTAGTTGGCAAAGTGTAATCTCCGGTATATTATGTGGAAGGTCTTGGTCATAATTTGTTCTCTGTTGGTCAATTCTCTGATTCCGATCTAGAGGTGGCCTTTAGAAAACATACTTGCTTCGTTAGAGAACTTGATGGTGTGGAATTATTAAGAGGTATTCGTGGTTCTAACCTATACACCATCTCTATCGAAGACATGATGAAGTCTTCTCTAATCGCTCATTGTCCCAAAGGCTTCTAAAACAAAGTCGTGGTTATGGCATCGTCGTCTCAATCACTTGAACTTCGGCACCATTAATAACCTTTCCATAAAGGATCTTGTCAGAGGCTTACCCAAATTAAAATATGAAAAAGATCATCTTTGTTATGCTTGCCAATTGGGTAAAAGCACGAAATATGCCCACAAACCAAAACCTACAAATTCAGTAATGGAAGTTCTTCATACCCTTCATATGGATTTGTGCGGACCAATGAGAGTGCAAACGATAAATGGGAAGAAATAAATTCTAGTAGTTGTTGATGACTACTCTCGATTTACTTGGGTAAAGTTTTTGAGGACAAAGGATGAAACTCCATATATCATCAAACTAATCAAACACCTTCAGTTCGACTCAACAATACAATGGAATTGTTCGAATGCAGACAATGGCACCGAGTTTGTTAACAAAGACTTAATTCAGTTTTATGAAAATGTTGGAATCAGTCATCAAAGAAGTGTTCCACGAACTCCTCAACAGAACGGTGTAGTTGAAAGATGAAATCGAACTCTTGTGGAAGCCGCAAGAACAATGCTAATTTATTCAAAGGTTCCAATGTTTCTATGGGCTGAAGCCATTGCCACCGCTACACCCAAAATCGTTCCCTTATACACACCTTTCATGGAAAAACTCCATATGAACTTGTTCATAAACGAAAACCTGATCTCTCCTACCTTCGTGTGTTTGGTGCTTTGTGCTATCCAACGAATGACTGTCAAGACTTAGGTAAATTAAGAGCAAAGGCAGATATTGGAGTTTTTGTTGGTTATGCACTAAACAAGAAGGGTTACCGAATCTACAACAAGAGAACCCGAAATATCATGGAAACAATACACGTTATGTTCGATGAGCTGACCGGTCAAATGGCTCCAGGACAAACCAGTTTTGGACCCGCAACTCAATTTTCATCAAGTAGTCCTATCAGTTCTACTCTTATTTCTAACCCTCTCCAAGAACTCTTTATGTACCTCTATCGGAAGATGATTTAAAGAAATTGTTTGATCCAATGTTTGATGAACACTATGAACCAAATGCTGATGAAATGTCAAATCCATCAACAGAGGCTGCTCCTATCCATGTGAATGAAGTCAACCCTTCAGTCTCAATATCATTAAGTCAAGAAGCCTGCTCACGATCAATCGCCTCATCAACAAACCTTCAATCATCGAGTGTACATCATGGAATTGCTTCCGATTCACAATGATGAAGTTAATCCCTTTGCAACTCCCGAAGATGCTCCATTTGAAAACATATTTGCTCCTAAATCATCATCTGAACCATCTTCATCAGGAGACATCGACTCTGCTACTTTAGTTCCACAACAACAACCACATGAACACCTTAGAAAATGGACACATGATCACCCATTGGACAACATCATTGGAAACCCTTATCGTTTAGTATCCACTGAAACAACTTGCAACTGATGCCTTATGGTGCTTCTTCAACTTCGTACTCTCTAAGATCGAACCTAAAAGACGCTAAAACGCTATGAATAAAGATAGTTGGTTCAATGCCATGCAAGAAGAAATTCATGAGTTCGATCGACTAGATGTATGGGAATTAGTACCGCCTCCGTGATCAGTGCTATGATCATTGCTCTAAAGTGGATCTTCAAAGTGAAGCTTGATGAGCATGGTGATGTGTTGAAAAATAAGGCTAGGTTAGTGGCCAAAGGATATCGTCAAGAGGAGGGTATTGACTTTGAAGAATCATTTGCTCCTGATTTAGCAAAGTCGTGATCGAGGCAATCGTAATCTTCTTGGCTAATGCCGCAAGTAAGAACATGGTAGTCTATCAAATGGATGTAAAGACGGCGTTTCTTAATGGAGATCTCAAAGAAGTCGTATACGCCACCCAACCCGAAGGCTTTGTGAATCCAGAGCATCCTACTCACGTCTATCGTTTGAAGAAGGCTCTTTACGGTTTAAAGCAAGCTCCAAGGGCATGGTATGATACGCTATATAAGTTTCTTCTATCCAACGGATTCAAAGAAAGGAGTAGTTGATCCACATTGTTCACCAGAAGTCAGAAGTCCGCAAACATTTAATTCACGTTCAAATTTATGTTGATGATATTATCTTTGCCTCGACCGACCCCAATGAATGTGATCGTTTTCAAATGAAATGGGTTCCAAATTTCAAATGTCAATGATGGGACAAATGTCATTTTTCTTGGGATTACAAATTTCACAAAGTCCCGAGGCATTTTTATAAATCAATCTAAATATGCAAATGAGATTTTAAAGAAATTTGGATTTGATTCATGTGACATCGTTGACACTCCCATGATTGAACGCCTAAGCCTGGATGAGGACCACTCAGGATCATGGTAGATCAAAACGAAATATCGTAGTATGATTGGATCCCGATGTACCTCAACCAGCTGCACTGCATATCTTGTTCGCTGTGTGCATGTGTGCTAGATATTTGGGTAAGCCTACTAAAAAGCACCTTGAAGCGGTGCTAAATGGGTCTTTCGGTAAGATCTACAAGGAACCATCAATATGGGACTATGGTACCCTAAGGACACCGGTATGTCACTAATACAGCCTATGCATGATGCCGATCATGCAGGATGTCAAGATACACTTCAAGCACGTCCGAGGTGCTTAGTTTTTGGGAGATAAGCTTGTGAGTGGTCTTCAAAGAAGCAAATGAGTACTTCTATTTCCTCTACAGAGGTTGAATACATATCCATGTCATCTTGTTGTGCTCAAATCCTATGGATGAGATCCCAATTATCCGACTATGGCTTTAAATTCAACAAAATCCCTCCTCAGTACTATGATAATAAAAGTGCTATTACTCTCTCATGCAACAACGTTCAACACTCAAGAGCAAAGCACATCGATTATTCACATCATTTCATCAGGGAACAAGTGAAAACGGTGTGGTGGAACTCTATTTTGTAAAGTCGAATACGAAGTTAGCAGACATCTTTACCAAAGCTCTTCCAAGAGAACGTTTGAGTTTATTCTTCCACGACTTGGCTTGAAAAGCCTTCAACCGTGAACACTCAAACGCCTTCGTGAGGAAGACGAGGAGTAAAGGTCTTTCTTCATCTATCTTTTTGTATATATTTATTCAAAAGCAAAATACAAAATTATAAAACCAACAAAAAGCAAATAGAAAAATATAAAACTTTCAAAAATCCATAAAAATTTGAAAAACTCGAAAAAAAAATTTCAAAAAAAAATATATATATATATATTGTCTTTTTGTCATGTTTTTTTTTTCTCTCTCTCGATTCGATAATATCTACGGTCTTTGTGATGTCATTCAAAGAATGACACGGGACTTTAGATGTTGTTCGAATGTTTTAAAAAAATAATTAAAAAAATATTTTTGGGAGAAAGTAAAACAATGGTTTATTGTCATTTCGGCAAAGAACCCGCTTTTCAAAGAAAGAACAGAGCCATGCTTTATCTCATGTTTCAAACCTAATGCTCTGATTCTAAAACAAATGTTTGTCATTAACAAGACAAATGTTTAATTTCAAATATTTTTTCTTCTAAAGATTCATCCGAAAAATATTTGCAATCTTATGAAAACTCAATTGTTTTGAAAACACTTCTGACTCTATATTTTTGAAAATCAAAAGAACTTATCAAGTGTCAAAATCTCAATCAATCAATCAACAACTTTCGTCATTGATTGAGGGGGAGAATGAGTTTTCAATTAAATCAAAAAGTGTTCTTTTCAAACAATTAGCACTTAAATGAGCAAGGTCTACTCTAAATGTTTTACAATATTTTACGCAATTGGTTCAAGACCTTGGTTATTATTATGTTTTCAAAAGATAATCATGCATGTTTAATCAACGGAGTTTAAAGTCTCAAAATCCAATCATTATCGCTAAAACGCTTTCATAATCAAGTCACAATTCTCCTTAAAAGCTTTCAAAATCAATTTAAATCTACTGAGATCACAAATCTCAAATGATTTGAAAATTGTGATCGGGGGAGAATTTGTGATTTAAATTTGATTTAAACTGATAATTTGATAAATGGTTTCATAAGTGTTTAGCATGTTTTCCTCCCCGCATGTGACAAACGATTTCAAATTTTCCATGCACATGTTGAGGGGAGCATCTACTTTAAACCTCAAATTATTGAAACGTGATTGAACTGCTCTAGTAGTTCCCTCTAATATGTGCAAAACTCGAACTCGAGGCACATATTGAGGGGGAGCAAACTTTGAAAACCTCATCCTTCCTCAAAATGTTTTATCTACTCAAATTGATTAGGAAGTGATGATGATCATTTTAGAAAATGTTAATCAAAAGATTGACCTTTCACTCTTAATCTAACGATTTCAAAGATCTCTTGCCTCCATGTGCTAAACAATTCCTGAATTTTTATGCATATGTCAGGGAGCATTTCTAAAATATCAAAACAATTAAGATACAAATCTTTGATTCTATATCACAAGTATCTTGATTGATTTTCAAATGGTTTTCAATTGGTTCCAATGGCTGATGAACAATACCAAAAAGACCGACCAACTTTACTTTATGTATGGTGATATAAGGATGATAAGGTTAGGTTGAGGTCCCATGATCCCCCAGAACAGGAGGGATCTACTCAGGACAATCCACTAGTTAGTGTATAAGTCCTTAGGTATGATGATAAAAGGAGAAAAGTGAGATATGGGAAGAGTGCGGACTGAGACCGAGCTAGTACTAGAATAAACCCAACAAGGTTCTAGCTATAAAGTCTCTGTGCAGCGAAGGGGTTGAAGAATGAAAAAGAATTGAATGAGAAAAGGGTGAAAAGAAATAGCCCTTCATTAATTCAACCTTAGGGCAAAACCGAGTTCAATCTATATATCACGTGGTTACCAAGGTAACACAGATAAACAAGACATGCACCAAAGACACACCCGACTTCAACTTCTTTCCAAACCACTCAAGTTCCTCTTAAAAGGACTTGTTTCATTCTCACGGGGAACCCACATTATCTTTCAACTTTCTTAGAGATTGTTGATATTGCGTAGGAGACCCTCTCTCCCTAGTCTCCCAAGATAGGAACCAAATGTGCACAATTGATTCTAGAGCCACCAGATCATCCAATATCTCTTTAGGACACTTTCAATGAAGACTCTCTCGCTTTACACAATGCTGGAAAGAGATATTATATCTTATGAGTCCACGATTATCCTTGTGGTATTGCTGTAACATGAGTGATATGCAAACATATTCACAATGAAGATGTTTCCCGACAACATCAAACAAGCCTGGCATTTGAGATCTATTTAATAGATCAACCATGTGACAACCTAATAGAAACAATGGGGCTTATTCAATCTTTTGAATCAATCCCGTTCAAAGTTATGGATTGATCGGATACTCTTTGAAAACCAAGTTGTGCTTAAAAACTCTTTCATTTAACACATCGACCGTGGTAATTAATTTTCAAAATAAAAGGTGTTTATGATTGATAATCGATTTTCATTAAAACCTTCGTTGTATTGCAAAAACAATTTCTATTGAGCAGTACACGAGTGTTTTTCAAATCATTTTTCATCAATCAGTGAATCTCAATTCGCTGGTTCACTCACTTCATGTTGTCTTCTTTGACGCCCGCTTGAGAATCGGCTAGACCAAACCCCGCCAAGGAAATTTTCTAATTATACTCGATCACAGGCAGACGTAAAATGGATCAACGGGAACCGTGGTCGTGGTACCTTAATTCAACGAAAGTGATCAAAGACACTTTCGGCTTGCTAATCGTTTTATGCGTGTACACCCCGACGCTTTAAATCGATCGTAATGAAGCGGTCAATCCATAGCCGCATGCTCATACAACACATTCATATATAAAGAAATCATGATTAGTGCATCAATGACTCTGATTTTTTCACTCCATGCTTTCGCTACGCCACAATATCATGAATCTTCTAAAGCTCCGCCACTCGATAAGAATATATCATGATCCATGCGAATGTATGTAGTCCAAAAGTCACAACATCACATAATACCAACACCATAATGGATGAGTCGAGATTTAATGTGGTCATGATTTCAAAACCGACTCAAAACTCGTGATCACGGATCGCAAGACCTCCACTCGGATTATCCGTCATGCAAAATGAAGAATCAAAGACTACTTGAGCTACGTAACAAAGAACATGAACAAAAATCCAAGAACAAATTCCTAATAATATCCGTTTGTATTCTATGTAATTTTATGTGTGTTTGAAGACCTTCCTGTGGGAGATTGTTAGATTTGGAAAATCCAAAGAAGTTAAAGTGCTCACCCAAGTATAATGAACGCTAAGTTGTAGTCGAAGTTATTTGATGTTAAGAGATCAGTTACAACACCATGGATGATCTGACGGGTATTTACCCACCACGCCTCGATCCACAACCCATCGTGGCGTTTTTATTGTGTTAACTATAAACACTTTCACCTCCCAAGGTAGAGAGTCGAGCTCATAATAAGATTCTTTCTTCACCAGTTCCCAAACCTCTAACTTTCTCTCTCTAAAACCATTGTGTACGCCTCTTGTGTTTATGTTATGATGTGTATGTGAAATCCAATATGTTACACCTTATTTGCTTTTTTTTTTATGATGATTAGCAAATATTTTAAATGCCCATTCGAGTACTAAAGTGCACATTTGATGTATGATATCATAAGTCAAATCAAGACACATCGGTAGAGTTCGTTGATTTAATTCTGGAAATTCATCACTTGACCAAACAGAGTGCACTAAAGTGACTCAAACAGTGCAGAAGTCATCAAACCTGTGCATTAAGGTTGGTCATATATTATCAGTTTCCTTCGTGTAATTGTCGTATTTTATGGATGTTTATTACAAATTGCATATAGTTTACGTCTTTACTTGTATGTTTGAAAGTGTCTGAGTGGATGCTAAAGTGCATAAACCAAATACCAAATCGACATGGAACGTAATACATAACGTTATCCCACTTTGGAAACTAGCACAAGGCATGGTTTTGAATAAGTGTAACATGATAAGTAGATACTACCATTTACATCTTGTGTTGTAAACTTCCTATAGTAAAGAAGATATAAAATCTGTATATTGTATTATATAGTATTGTGTTAGAATATGAATTGACTTAGATTCAAGATCATTATAAACAAAGCCCATATTCTATATTTGGGGTTTAATAAAATATGTTTCTTTATCAAATTCATTACTTAGAATGATGTTATCTGTGATGATGTAACAAGTGGTATCTCCGTAGAGTCTTTCTTTGAAGGCTCGTCAACTTGAATCTTTGCTTGGTTGTTAATCGTGTTTGTCTTATCATTGTTTGGAGCCGCCTCTTCGTCAATTTCATGAACCTAAAAGTATTGCACTTGTTTTGCTTTTATGATACAAACAGATGCACTAATTACATCAAACGAATGGACTAAAGTTCCTCAAATAGATGCACTAAAGTGCCTCAAACAGATGCACTAAAGTAATATATGAGAATGAACACATCCATTAATGTAAATAGTAAAAAAAATGCACTGAATGTAATGGATAAAGCTGTATGTTAAAAAGAATATATTTATTGTGCGATTGAGAGTAAAAAATATCAAACAACAAACATAGTTGAACAAAAAATATCAATAAACATACAAATAAGTAGTCATGTTATGAACGAATTAATCTTATTATAAACTTAACTTGCCAATCAGAATACAAGAGATGCATTTTGTATTGACGAGTGATGCTACAATAAGAATAAAACGTCTCCTAAGATATAATAAGCTAAACAAAAACTGAAAAATAATATTTTTACAAGCTAAGGAATAACTATCTTTAAATTCTTGCAAATTCTGAAACATCCAGAGAAGCCTCTCCAATCATTTACCTTTCAAATCCTATAGAGTTATCACCTTGTAACAAACCATCAACGTTCAACCAAGAAAAAATGTCATATTCTCGACTGACAAAATCATCTTCGTCATTAAATTCATCCATTCCATGAAGTTGCAGATGGGGAAAGGTCAAATGTTTATTTCTAAATAGAACCTGAATTAGTTGAACAATCATTATGAATTGAACAATCATTATGTAATATTCCGTACAAATGCCTTATTTTTTTTTAATACATATGCCCTAAAATGTACATAAATTAGTATATTGCCAAACACCGCTTAATAATCATCATGAAATATTTCATAAAGATGCCTTATTTTTCTAATACAGATGCACTAAAAATTGCATAGAAATTATTATATTGCCAAGCACCCAAATGTTTAATACATGCGGGATAATCTTTATGCAATATTAAAAAATTGTAACGTATAATGTTGATGCACTAATGTATAACACAGATGTAATAAGATGTTACCATTTGGCAGTCTTGACGTGAGTCCACCAATGCCCATTGTTAAAGACTATAACGTGGGCATTATAGTCTTAGTATTCAACTCCCTTCTAATAACGTAATTAAAAAGAAAAGAACATGTCAAGATACCTCACGAACAGTTGTAAATTGAAGTTGAGCATAAGGCAAGTTGATTGAAATCCCTTCAAATTTATATCTCATCAATGGAATATTTTGTGTCCTTAATAGAGTGTATACCGAAACCTCTACACTATTTTCAATCATGTTGTGTAGACTATGAAAAAATCCTCCCTGCATAACGTAAAATAATAATTGTTATCGAATGTTGCATTTCCATGTTTCTTTCCTAAGTGTATGCCAATAAATGAATTAACAGATGAGATGACGAGGCACTGGCAAAATGGCAAACCAGGGCCAACACAAAGAGCATCAATGTCATATTCTGCATTACATACCTACACAAGTTTTGAAGAAAATTTAGAGCCAAATAAAATCTTGCTGCAACCAAAAATGAAAAAATAAGTAACATAAAGAGAAACTCATGCCAAGACCATAAGATCCAATAGATTCACAAAACTCTTTCATAACATATTGAGACGCATCAAGAGAAATTACACCAAACATACAAACAAACAGACGCCCAAGTATTTCCATTGACGCACTAAACATACAAATTGATGCCATACTATGACAACCAATGCACTAAACATACAAACGGATACACTATAAAAATACATGGATTCCCTAATCTCTTTGACGATGCACTAATCATACTCACTGATACCCTAATTTGTTCATCGATGTACTAAACATACAAGTATATGTTGAAGTATTTCTAGCGATGCACTAAACATACAAATGGATGCCCTACTATGACCAACGATGCACTAAACATACACACTAATACCTTAATATGTCTGATGATGCACTAATCTTACTCCCTAATGCAATCATATTCACTGATGCTCTAAGATGTTCAATGATGCAGTAATCATACTTATTGATACCCTAGTATGTCCATCGATGCACTAAATATACAAATAGATGTCCAAGTATTTTCAAGAATGCACTAAACATACAAATATATGCTGAAGTATTTCTAGCAACCACAAACACAGATGCACTAATACAATCTGATGCCCAAACTTGTAATTCTGATGCTGAAAATTTACACACAGATGCCCACATATGTCATATATTTTAATATTAAGCTCGTATACTGAAAATTAGTGCATCACAGCTTTAAAATCTTATTCAGACATTTTATCAAACACCTGGTGTGCAACTTTAATAAACACATTTTATATGCATTTTTTCATCAAATTTGTTCCAAATCTTTTAGAAAACATGATGATATGATTATAAACTTTCAACAAAACATAAAAAATCATTACATCATAGTTAAAAACTTATAGATTATATACAATTAAAAGTTACATAACAAAGATTAAAAAAATCTGCAATTAAAAACTTACAGTTGTCTAAATCTCTGGTTCGATTTCAATGTTCTTATGATGTACGAAGGATGTATGTCGGATGGTATGATGTGTGGATCATGTGGCGATGGAGCTGATGGTGGCAATGGAGATGGTTGTGATGGAGATGATATGCTATGATTATGCTTCGTATGCTTTGTTTCTTATGTTGCCCGAGCTAACTAGTCATGGAGGTACCATGACCATGTCATTGATGGCACCAATGGCATGACACCATCTGTGGCGGTGTGATTAGTCCACGACGTCCCCATTATGATATGAGATCTCTTGGCCATTATGATATGTATGTATACTTGTCTTGAGCAGGGTACATATATGATTTATGTTATGTGGGGAGCGTATGGATGCATCCTAGGCTTATGATATTATGATATCCTCCGCAAATCTACACGAGTATGGTCGCTTAATATTTAGAAAGCTATTTCAAAATTTTGGTGCTCGTACCAAAGGACATCTACAAACTAATCAATCACAACACTGAAGCCAAAGCAGTTTGGGACAATGTCAAGATGCTTCTCTCTGGTTCTGAATTAACTAAAGAAGACAGAGAATCTCAACTGTACGATGACTTTGAGAACTTTAAGATGAAACCAGGGGAAAGTGTCACTGAATATTACGTGAGGTTCCACAAGCTTGTGAATGACATGAGGAATATTAAATTGACTATGCCAAATATTCAGCTAAATTCAAAGTTTGTGAACAACATGAATCCCGAATGGCACAAATTTGTCACTTCTGTCTAGTTAACAAAATGTTTGAGGAACAACAACTATGAGCAATTGTATGCGTACTTGCTTCAGAATGAGAGACATCCTATGTTTGAACGAATGATCTTGGAAAAATTCAATTCAAATTCTGGTAATGCAAGTTCGTCAAACGATTCAACAGCCTTCTACACCAATGTAGGGATTACTACCAAAGCTTCACAAGTCATACCTACTGGAAATGGTAACCACAAACTCATTCCTGATCCAAATTTTAAGTAACCTGATGCTGAAGCAACCATGGAATATTTCATCAATCAACTGGCTCTTATGGTTAAGCAAAATCTAAACCTCACTCCACACACTAACAATGATATCAGAACTGCATCCAATCTATACAATCATGCTATTGTCAGAGATGGTAAGATCATGGTGCAACCAGTGCAAGGAAGACAGTATGAACAAGGAAATGGTGGAGTAGGTGGAGGGTATGTGGCTAATCAGAACCGTGGAAAGAATGCAAATCAAGGAAAGCCAATCAAGTGCTACAACTGTGGGGGTAAAGGACATATTGCAAGGAACTGCACGTCTCCAAAACGCCCTCAAAATGAAGAGTATTTCAGGGACAAGATGCTGATGGTGCAAGCTCAGGACAATGGAGCTGTTTTGGATGAAGAACATTTGTTGTTTCTTGCTGAGGGAAATGCCAAAACCTATGATGCTGATGTGGATGAGCAGCCAATTCAGGAAATAGGTCACAATCATCAAAATGCCTTTCAAGTGGCAGACTGTGATGCATTTGACTCTGATGTCGATGATGAACCTACTGCCCAGAAAATCTTCATGGCTAGCATTTCACCAATAGTCTCTCCAAAAGTCTCATCACCACAGCAGGCTGGTCCATCCAAAGATTCAATCATCTCAGAGGTATTAAAACTATACGATGAAGTTGATGAGCAAGAGATGCATAACGAAGTAAAATCACATGAAACTAATGAATCAGATATTGATAATGTGGGTAATCGTAATATTGTCCCATATGATCAATATGTGATACAAAGTGAAAGTGAGATCTTACCAAGTGATGCATCTTCTGCAGTCAATGATGACTATGTCTTTGATGAATACACTGCATGTACCCCTGATGATTCTGTTATCTCTGAACTGAATGCCTATAAAGAACAAGTTACCATTTATGAACAACGTACTAAGTTTGAGTTAACTACCCGTGAGCAGGAAATGGATGACCAAATGCGTACAATTATTAGAAAAAGTAATTTTAGGGAAGAAATATTAAAACAAGAGCTAGATTCCTTAAAAGACAAACTAAACAAAACTGTTAAGCAAAAGCAAGAACTTCAAGAAAATGTTAAAGTGCTTAAACAGGAATTTAATGCTAAGGAATCAAAACTTTTAACTGATTTTTCCAACCTAAAAACTTTGAAAAACAAGTTTGAAAACAAGTTGTACGTACAAGGGAATACCATTCAGACTACTCACATGATCACTAAGCACAGAGTCTTAAGCGATAAGCATAGTATTCCCCTAGTAAAGGAACCAAATCCCGAGTATTGTAAAAAGGCTAAAGCTTTTCATACGATTGTATATGATGGTAATGAGATCCTCAAGCCTAGGCAAACACCATCATGTATTGGAAGCACGGAAGAGGATAGAAATTTGAAGATGCCTCTAGGGAGAAAATGGATAAGAAGCTAAAAGATCCTGAGTGTAAAAAGCAAAACATAACGTTCAAACCCCATGATTACACTAAAGAAAATTGGATTTCCCTGAACATGTTTAAGCCTCAAACTCAAATAACCCCAGAACAAGATTTTTGGAAAAAGGACATAGATATGCAAAAAGCTAATGCACTTGTTAAAACAGACACTCCCCTTAGGAAAATGCCTCCAGCGACTGTGTATCCTCCGAATACACCAATGCATTTAGTTCCTAGATCTATCCCCACTAAGAGCACGACCTTAATCAGCCTGTATGTTGTTTATCAACTATTTGTTGATTTTGAGAAGACATGTAAGAAAAGAATCACACTAACAGGGATAACTGAAGGGGAGAGGGGTTTTGAGCAAACTAAAGAATGCTATTTAACTGAGGTCATACCTTTCTTTAAACAATTAAAAGGTCAATTTGAGAGTCTTCAAAAAGGGATAGACTCAGATATCAAAGAAATGGAAAAGGAATTTGATGCAATGATAGTTGAGGTCAATGATTATGAACGGGAACTCAAATATAATGAAATTGAAAGGAAGAATCTACATATCTTAAATGAGAAATGAGAACTTATATTGAGTTGTGGGCTCAAGATGTGTTTTATATTGTTACTAAGCATTCTATTACTGCTTCTCAATTTCATGAATTATCTGTTGCTTTGAAAGTTTCCCATGATCATGTCATTGAGCTTGAAAACAAAAACTCAAAACTAAATGAGAAAATTGACCAGGATGATCACGATAATTTGGTAAAACATTTTTCTAAGCTAGAAGTTGAACATTTTGATTTGCAACTAAAATATCAACATCTCAAAGAAAATGTCAAAACCTCAAACATTAAGACATCCTCAAATGTTCCAGAGTTTGATGCAGTTTTTGAAATAAACAAATGTGACGAACAGTTTCAAGCTCACTATAACATGATCAGAAAGTTGAAAGCCCAAATTTCACAATAAAAGGGTGAAAAGAACAATGTGTCTGGCTCCCAAATGCCTCCTCCTTTAGATTCTCAATTTTCTCAAAACTTTCCTCTTCAAAACATAATTAACGTATTACAACAAGAAAATGAGAGTTTTATAGAAGAAAATGAAAAAGTCAAACGACATTTCAAAGAGTTATATGATTCAATGAAGTCACTGTGACAAAACAATGAAAAATAACTTCGTTACAAAAGGAAATTGAGAATCTGAAGAGTCAGGTAAAAGGGAAAATGCCACTTGTCTTTAATGAGAATGTTGCATCAAAGTCATTTGCAAACTCTAAATATACTATGACTGTTAAATACATTCCTCCTCATCTTAGAAATAACGAACTTGTGTTTCATAACTATTTCTTTCACCTTAAGGATAGTCTAGAATGTCTCCGTGAGATTGTAGAAGAGGATTACATAAATAAGCCACTTGATAGTGAAATTAGGTTTGCTTGCATTCAGGCCAAACGATCTCAGGAACTGTTAGAATGTTTAAGAGCAACATGTCCTAAATCCTTATGTGAGAAAGATAAAGCTGTGATGCTTTGCTCTATGCCCAGTGTTAAGAAAGTGAACTTTAATGTGCCTTCAAGTAGTTCAGATCCCAGCACCTCTAAACCTGAAATGCAAAAAGTAGAAAAACCAACTGATGTTCCCATTCCCTCTACAGGAGTGAAAAGTGACACCAAAGCGAGCAGGTCAAAGCCTCAAGGCAACACAAAGAATGATAGGACCTTGCAAGCTAGGAATGTTCAGTGGAAGAGAGTAGAAGATCATCTTAGGAAGAATGAACCTATGTTGAATAAAACGAATCGTGTTGATTCTAGTGTTAGCTCTAAGCATGCTGTAATTAATGCGAATTCTACTACTTTTGGCAAAACATGTAATGATGATTGCTTGGTTTCAGTTACTAATCATGTATGTGGTGTGAATGATTTGATTAATGCTGTTAAATACCCTATTAAAATTGTTAATGCCAAAAATCAAGCTAAGAAGGCTAGAAAGCAAAGGCGGAAGAAGGTTAGAAAACATTAGAAAACCACAGAAGAAAAATTTAGTAATGTAGGTTATATGTGGAAACTACTGGCCGAAATTTAATCTTAATGAGTTGTGCCCTAAATTATCTAAGTCAATGCCCATTAGGAAATGGATGCTTACGTAGAACTATTCCTTTAAGAAGTGAACATACTTTGAATAGGTCTAATGCATACATTAGCACTGCATCTATCCCTAATGATTCCATTGATTCTGTTTCTGATGTGGGGGTTCCAATCACTGTTACTAACCAAATGGAACCCATTCTTGCATGGGGATCCCAATTATCCAGTCTCCATTCTTGTCTGTGTTCAAGAGGTCGTTCAAATCGTTCTGTAGTACTTGGACTCAGGCTGTTCCAAGCATATGACTGGATACCGGTCACGGCTCGTGAACTTCATGAGTAAATTCATAGGGACTGTTAGATTCAAAAATGATCATTTTGGAGCTATTTTGGGTTATGGAGATTATGTTGTTGGAAGTAGTGTGATCTCCAGGGTATACTATGTTGAAGGTCTTGGTCATAATTTGTTCTCTGTTGGTCAATTCTGTGATTCCGATCTAGAGGTGGCTTTTAGAAAACATACTTGCTTCGTTAGAGAACTTGATGGTGTGGAAATTTTAAGAGGAACACGTGCACAACCTATACACCATCTCTATCGCAAGATATGATGAATTCTTCTCCCATCTGCTTGTTGTCAAAGGCTTCGAAAACAAAGTCATGGTTATGGCATCGTCGTCTCAATCACTTGAACTTCGCCACCATTAATGATCTTTCTAGAAAGGACCTAGTAAGAGGCTTACCTAGATTAAAGTATGAAAAGGATCATCTTTTTCACATGCCAATGGGCAAAAGTAGGAAATATGCCCACAAACCCAAACCCACAAACTCAGTTATGGAAGTTCTTCATACTACTCATATGGATTTGTGGGACCTGAGAGTGCAAACAATTAACCGGAAGAAATATGTGTTAGTCGTGGTTGATGACTACTCTCGATTCACTTGGGTTAAGTTCTTGAGGACAAATGATGAAACTCCAGATTGTCATCATAAACTTATCAACGATGCAGGTTCGACTTAACAAGACTGTTAGAATCATCCGAACCGACAATGGAACTGAGTTTGTTAATAAATAACTTAGTGAGTTTTATGAAAGTGTTGGAATCAGTCATCAAAGAAGTGTTTCACGAACTCCTCAACAAAACGGTTGGTGTAGTTGAAAGACGAAATCGAACTCTTGTGGAAGCCGCAAGAACAATGCTGATTTATTCAAAGGTTCAAACATTTCTCTGGGCGAAGCATTGCCACCGCATGCTACACCAAAAATCGATCCCTAATTCACACAACTCATGGAAAAACTCCATATGAACTTGTCCACAATCGAAAACCTGATCTATCCTTCCTTCGTGTGTTTGGTGCTTTGTGTTACCCAACTAATGAGGGTCAAGATTTAGGTAAACTGAAAGCTAAAGCGGGCATTGGAGTGTTTGTAGGATATGCACCAAACAGAAAAGGATACCGAATCTACAACAAAAGAACCAGAAATATCATGGAAACAATTCACGTTACGTTCGATGAGCTGACCGGTCAAATGGCTCCAGGACAATCCAGTTCCGGACCCGCCTCTCAACCTGCTTGTTTTTTGTTTTACACCAATTATATATCCCATGTCTTATCCTACTCTTTAGTCATGAAGCATGTTTAGGTGATGCAGCGAGCAATCTTTGGTGTCTTGGCCATGGATTTGGTCATGTATCATTGATTTTGTCCACTTCGCCGTGACATGTTAGTAATTACGAGTCACCCCTTAACCTTGTCGGTTACCCA
>OU343223.1:278809428-278811143 GCA_910596185.1 Chrysanthemum makinoi | reverse complement strand
AAGATGCACTAAAGTGCCTCAAACAGATGCACTGAAGTAATATATGAGAATGAACACATCCATTAATGTAAATAGTAAAAATGCAATGAATGTAATGGATAAAGTCAGTATGTTAAAAGAATATATTTATTGTGCGATTGAGAGTAAAAAATATCAAACAACAAACATAGTTGAACAAAAAATATCAATAAACATACAAATAAGTAGTCATGTTATGAACGAATTAATCTTATTATAAACTTAACTTGCCAATCAGAATACAAGAGATGCATTTTGTATTGACGATGATACAATAAGAATAAAAGCGTCTCTAAGATATAATAAGCTAAACAAAAACTGAAAAATAATATTTACACAAGCTAAGGAATAACTATCTTTAAATTCTTGCAAATTCGAAACATCGGAGAAGCCTCCAATCATTTACCTTTCAAATCCTATAGAGTTATCACCTTGTAACAAACCATCAACGCTCAACCAAGAAAAATGTCATATTCTCGACTGACAAAATCATCTTCGTCAATAAATTCATCCATTCCATGAAGTTGCAGATGGGGAAAGGTCAAATGTTTATTTCTAAATAGAACCTGAATTAGTTGAACAATCATTATGAATTGAACAATCATTATGTAATATTCCATACAGATGCCTTATTTTTTTAATACATATTCCCTAAAATGTACATAAATTAGTATATTGCCAAACACCGCTTAATAATCATCATGAAATATTTCATAAAGATGCCTTATTTTTCTAATACAGATGCACTAAAAATTGCATAGAAATTATTATATTGCCAAGCACCCCAATGTTTACTACATCGCTGGATAATCTTTATGCAATGTTAAAAAATTGTAACGTATAATGTTGATGCACTAATGTATAACACAGATGTAATAAGATGTTACCATTTGGCGGTTTGACGCTAGTCCACCAATGCCCATTGCTAAAGACTATAACGTACATTATAGTCTTAGTATTCAACTCCCTTCTAATAACGTAATTAAAAAGAAAAGAACATGTCAAGATACCTCACGCACGCTTGTAAATTGAAGTTGAGCATAAGGCAAGTTGATTGAAATCCCTTCAAATTTATATCTCATCAATGGAATCTTTGTGTCCTTAATAGAGTGTATACCCGACACCTCTACACTATTTTCAATCATGTTGTGTAGACCTATGAAAAAATCCTCCTGCATAACGTAAAATAATAATTGTTATCAAAATGTTGCATTTCCATGTTTTCTTTCCTAAGTGTATGCCAATAAATGAATTAAACAGATGAGATGACGAGGCACTGTCAAAATGGCAAACCACGGCCAACACAAAAGAGCATCAATGTCATATTCTACATTATATACCTACACAAGTTTTGAAGAAAATTTAGAGCCAAATAAAATCTTGCCGCAACCAAAATGAAAAATAAGTAAATATAAAGAGAAACCTCATGCCAAGACCATAAGATCCAATAGATTCACAAAACTCTTTCATAACATATTGAGACGCATCAAGAGAAATTACACCAAACATACAAACAGACGCCCAAGTATTTCCAATGACGCACTAAACATACAAATGGAAGCCATACTATGACAACCAATGCACTAAACATACAAATGGATACACTATAAAAATACATGGATTCCCTAATCTCTTTGACGATGCACTAATCATACTCACTAATACCCTAATTTGTTCATCGATGTACTAAACATACA
>OU343223.1:278759428-278804428 GCA_910596185.1 Chrysanthemum makinoi | reverse complement strand
TTATAACTTTCTTTTAGATGTTAGTGCCAAATACTGATGAATGGGTCAGATTTATATATTCATTGTGTTTATCAAAAAAAAAATGTATCTGGGTTTGCTCATGTTATTACATCTGAAAATTTGGTGCATTATTACATCTAGGTTTTAATTTATAAAGGTTCGCAAAAGGTTTATGCCAAACAGAAAATGCAGACAGATCGTGATCAAAAGATGAAGTTATGCAGGTTTTTGAAGTCTTGAAGACTGTTGAAGAACCACAAGATCGTGATCAAAAGATTTGTAGTATCATCAGTTTAAATTTTTTAGGTGTATGTAAACCTATTTAATCTTTTAAGCCTATATTGTGCAAGGAGCATTACCATGGATAGCTTTGAACTTTTAAACCGCAAAGAAAAGGACAATGAAAAGGTCAGATTATCATTTTTATTGATTAACTTGTCATTCTTCTCGAAACTTTTGTTGCAATCTATGTTAGTAATGCATATGTAGTTGTATGTTTAGGTTGATGTCTACTATTTTGGAATAGTGATGTGGGAACTATTGACAGGGAAGGAGCCTTATGCAAATATAAGACCGGAGACATTGATTGGTATGCTATACGATCAGATAAACATATATATTAGATTAATGTAACAGTGTCCAATTTATTAATAAAATTATCTGTTATATGGTGTTTAATCTAAAGGGATAGTTTAAATTACTTAATCATGTGAGTCCTTAAACCGTGACTTATATGTGTGATTCATTGTTTGTTTTGGTTACATCTCCTGTAGCGCTACTTGCTGATGTGTAGGAAGAGGGAATTTAAGCTTACATAGGAGCAATCAGCAACCGCAATCAACATCGGAAGGTGCGTTCAGTTTCTAGCTTTTTTGTTTAAATGAACGATCCACAAACATGTTGCAGAATGGATGCACGAGTAGCAAGAAACATGGACAAATAAGGTATACTGGGATTTATTTTTTTAAGTAAATTAACTTAACCAAAGAATTTGAGGACTGTATGTTCGAACATTGTTGTAATTTACAAATCCTACCATATTTCTTGCATTTATTTGTATTCTCATCTATTTCATTAACATATGTGTTTTATTTTTGGTATATCCCATGTATTATTTTAAAGTAGTTACTTTTGATTCTATTGATTAGTTGATTTATAGATCAATAATCAAACTCATGACTAACGTCAAAAAGGACTACACTATATTTGGACAACAACATATAAAATCATGTTTAAAGATAAGAATAGTAAAGTATAATGTCATTTGGGTCGAATTGGAAAGAAGATTCTTTCCCGGTGACATCTTAATAGGAAGCATTAAAGAGAGTTCCAGGTGCTATGCAGATGAAGAACCCCCTGTCAATGTCTCTATCTTGAAATGTTCACGCATAATGTTCCAGGTCCCGAGATTGGCTACTTTTTATTGCAACTCATGGGATTGTATCTCCTTTGGTAACAAGGTAATTTTTTTATGTTTATGCCAGCCACAAGATCGAATTCTTAGTTCTGATTAATGTATGTATTATATTTTATAGTTAAGGGTCCTAAACACTAACTTATTAGACCATTAATAAATTATTATACAAACTTGATTGTTGGTATACGGAGTTTATTTCTGTTTCGAAAATATATGACAAAAAGTAAACTTTGATAGTGTTTTACTGATGCATTCAAAATTTTGTTTTTACTACATTAGTAACATAGATCATGGAAGTGCCACCGCCAACCCCTCTTGGTGAAAAACATGGCTTTCGGTAAGATGTTGTGTTCCTCAAAGATTGATTGAATCTATTACAAATTTATGCAGGTTTCTTATCAATTTATACTAATCAAACATAAACACTAATACACAGTCGTCTAATTAGTCACTTGGTATTCATGACTAGGGGGGATGCAACCCTATGCCTCCAGAATTCTGGATCCTCCCTTCCGTCCTTCCCATGCATCCAGGTTAGTTTTGATCTCTACCATCCATGATTAACTGATTCAGCTATGTTGATAGCTTCAACTTTACAATATTCTTTGTCCACATGCAGCAAAAGACGCTAACATAGCTCACCAATGGAACTACTATCAATTATTATGTAACTAAATTTCTATTACGTACTATTAGAGACTAAATCCTCCTTAGTAAATGTCCACTTTTATCTACTTAGTTATAACATGAAATCATTTAATATTGTTGGCTTCTAATTAAAATTATGACTACTAATAACTAATATTTTTTTGCCATATACAAACAGGGATACAATCATATGAATCAAAGGAAAGGAGATTCGAGGAAAGATACAAGATACGAAACAGATCAAGGATAAGGTTGGATGATATATATTTACAGCTTCAAATTATTACTGTTTATCATTTTATTTTTTTAAGGTGCTCTTTGAGCTTGAAACCAGACTCGAGTCAGGCATTGTAAAATTGGAATGCTAGACGCTAAAGATCAGCAAGATGGAACGTGCAAGTATATGTGGAAATTAAAACACTTAAAAGGTTTTTTATTAATTACTCGATCATCTTTCTCATGCTTAGGGTTGACATATCGATGTGTAGAGCTACTCTGTTTGATGACATTGAAGAGGGTGGTATTAGGGCCTCTTCTTCTTATTCCTCCCATGAAATTGTAACATGAGAATGCAGGAGCAATGGATGGGATGCAAGATAGAGTTCTTATGTTGAAAAGGGTAAGTTCTATTCGTTTATTGTTCTGGCCGAGCAAATTCAGGTAAAGCTTTGGCAAGAGACATTACTTTATGTACCGACATGTTTGCATCTGAGGATATGACTTGAAGATCTGAATTCTAACTATAGGCTACACTTTTTAAGATGTGTGCGTATCACGGTGAAGCCCTAAAAAACCTTTGCGATGCTAAGAAGTCTTATCATGGATCCAACTGAAACTGATCCTCTATCTTCTGGAATTAGGCTTACAATAATCTCAAGTCTCCGGAACCAGATCCAAAGTATGCTGAGACCATTACTGCAATCCCACGTGCACTCTCGGGGAAAAACATATATGTCAAGGAGCGCAAGGCTGGAAGTGTGCCAAGCATTGCGTTTGAGCAAGAAGATGGCCAGCATGGAGGCAATAAACGTCTCATATCTATCCAGAACAATCAGATCAAGAAGCTTGTAAATCACCTTGGCCAATCTTATTTTCTATTGCGTCAAAGAAAAGAAGTGTAAGAGGAACACCAGTGATACGGATGATGACCATAGTGGTAGGAAGAGGAGGAAAAAAGAGGAGTCATCAGATGAGGATAGAGAACACCAATCGCAGAGGATGAAGAGTAGGAAAGAAAATAGGAGAAGGAGAAGCCATCGACATTCCGATGATTCGGACAGTTTCTGAAGACTCTATTAGAAGGCATAAGATGAAAAGCTAGAGCAAGAGGCCAGCTTTGTCTTCTGATTCAAATGCCTGTGGCTCTGAAGATTCAAGGGTTGGCAGGGAGAAAAGAAGGTCAGAGAGCAAAAATATAAATTAATTATTTTCTGAATGAAATGTTCTCACTTGAAAAAGGTATCACTTATTGTCTTGATTGAAACTAATGCTATTTTGTTGCAGAATTGCTCTTTTGGTATCATTAGATCTGTATTTGTATTTCCCTTTTGGTATGAGTTCTATGGTGCTACAACATTGTTTTTTAGTTATTGAATGAACATTTGACAGCTATGTTTTCTACATGTTTCCTTAGAATCTGATTCTCCTTTGCACCGGATATCTTATTGCATGTTATTGCCTATTTAAGGTCCATAGACTGTAGTTTGGGAGGCTGGAATGCCTATAGGAGATGTTTAGGTAAATGGGTATATTTATTTATAGGTGTGGTGATTTCGTCCCTTTTAGTTATAAATGGGTGTATTGAGGATATGTTTAATTTCTAACAGGTCAAATGGTTAAAAATTAGAAAGATTATCAATCTTGTGTATTAGATGATGGAAAGTTCTAATGGCCAAACCACTGCTTTTCTTTTTTATGGTTAGATGTTTGCTCCAAGTTATTTTGATATACCATTGCTTTATTGAAAAGAAATATATTGTTAGTCACTCTTCTGTACAAGGAATATTTTCTGAACCGAAAACTTTACACATTACTTTTGTTATGTAAACAACCCTTTGGGACGAAATATATTGTCAATCACTCTTCTACACAAGCCATATATAATTACCATAAGTATATTGTCAATTACTCTTCTGCACCGGTTGTTTATAGTTTTTTTTTAGGACGAAATGCGTTTTGGGTCTAATTAAACCGTACACAATATTACCCATTTTGACCCTACCTGACATTAGTAGTTGCTGCTAGAGACCATTGACACCTAAACTGTCCCCGAGATACATTTTATCCTAAATTAGCTCTTTTTCATGCTTTACTATATAGGCTAACACCTTTAGTATTTTCACTTAATTAAATACGGGTTCATCACTTTGTGTGTCAACTTTCTATGAATGCTATATTTAGATGGTTTCATCAATCAACATTAGATTATCAGCGGATGGGATACACATTGACATATAATTGTGGATATCCCTCATTAATTTATGTTATGATCCAAACTAAAGCGAAAAGATAATGACTTAATGTTGATCGATTGTTCAACCCTGTAGCTTGACCTGAAGGAGATTCTCTTGTCCGAGGAGGTAATATCGCACCTATTTATCTACTCCTCACATCTATCAAAGAATTTATTCTAAATAAAATGTATGTTTTGTAACTTGTTAGGCACTTTCGAACCATATTTAAAAAATAAGGCTAGCACTGATAAGGAGCCTTCTTCTCGGCCCATTTCAAAGTTGGAAGATATGAATTTATGATTATCGACTTTAAGTAGTAGATAATCCGTTCATAGTGTATTTGTATTAGTTTAGAGTTTTAGAGCGCGATGATTGTTTTAGGATTGTTGGCATTGTTTTTGAACTGCTTGCCTGCTAATTGTCTATTGGTACAACCGATAAGCGCTTTTGAGTGTGTTTGGGATCGATTAATCTGACTACTTATCAAATTATTTGCTAATGTAATAAGTTGTTTTAAGTATAAGTAGTTTGGAGTTGCTTTATTCCAACTACTTCTTGCGAAGGAATGAGCAGATAAGCCGTGATTAGTAATTCCGATAGGGTCAAGTAATCAGTTTAGTCTTTTACTTAAAGACGATAATCATAATTTAGTCAGGTAGTTTTCTTTACATAAAGACGATAATCAACCATGAGATCCATATCTGACTATTTGACTAAATTAGTCTTTTACTTAAAGACGATAATCTTGACTGACTATTTGACTAAACCAAATGCACCATGGTGTGTGCATTCTAATAGCAAATATACTCGACTCATCAAGAGTCGTCTTACTTATCGGGAAATCCTCATACGGGCGAATATGGTATGACACCTGATCGGGCTTTAATTGTATTCTAAATATATATGTGACAGCATTTTAAACCATTTTTAAGCACAATAAAATAAGCAATCCCAAACACCCTCTTAATGTCACATGTTTTATGGAAGCAAATGATAGTCATGCATACCATATTTGTTAGTAAACCTTCAATATCATGTGGATTCTTTCTTAATGTGAAGTTTTAATGTGGATCGCATCTGTTTTCATCTCAGATTCATCAAGAATTTGGCTAGTATGTGCATACATATATGCAAAGAGGTGTTGGTAACATGTAAATTATGACAAACTTTTTTCAATAATATTCGGTTTATCCAATAAAACTGCAGGGTTCAGGTTTTGTAGGTTCAAGAATTAAGGTTGGTTCGTAGGTTCAGTATTTGAAGTGTTGATGCCAATGTTTTGTGCCTTATATGAGTTCTAGAAACGGTTTTCAGGTTCTTTTCATATCGCCCTCTATTCCAACGATTTTGTTGATAATTGTAAAGGTCAACGGCCTCCTTACAGGCTCTTCAATTTCCGGAGAAGCTTCTATTACATTTATAGACGTGGTCCGTCAAGTAACCAACCAGTTATGCGAGGTTAGTTTAATAATAATGGATTGAAAAATCAATTCAGACCTAACTCCCATGCGTGCTGCGCATATTGCTGGATATAAAGGTGCACTCAAAAGTTTCAGGATATACATAGAACAACAAGTAAGGCAATAAACGCGTTTTAATTTAATAACATGAATTATTATTTCATAATAACAGGGACATGCAATTCAAGCAAACATGGAAATTAGAGATGTGCAGAAATATAACGCACTCCAGTTGAATTCAAGATACCAAATACGGGGTTGGATGTCAAGGACAGAAAATTGGCAACAAACAGTCAATCCTCACAGGTAAAAGAAGTTTCTTAACAGCTTTTTGAACTCCCACAATCTTGAAAGCTATCAACTACATTTGCAGATTATATAGGTTATATTCGCAAGATCAATGAAAAAAGGACAACGGAGACGCAACAAATGACATAATGACCTGTAGAAACATCGAGCTCCAAAACTTGGAAGTTACTCAACCTTTTTCTCTATTAGCTATTCCAATAACACAAAAGCGATATCAACGTCAACTTTTTTTTTCTTTTGCAGTAGAAACAGTGTTACGTTAACTCTTTGGAATGAAATGGCGACAAATTTTCAAATTGATGTGTACATGGCACTAGAACAACCGGTGGTCATGGTTGTTAGTTCATGCTATAATAAAGAGCTAAAAGCTAGGAAAGCCGACTTGAGGTAGACGAAAGAGGTGTTTCTCATAAACTTTTGTCTATCTGTACGTCTTTTATTATCTAGATATCTTGCTAGGGTTTATGTATAGCATTCCGTATAGAACATGTTGCATCATTGTTTCTTGAAAAGATTCACCAATGACGCATAAACATCCGAAAATCTCCTTTTGATAGTGAATGAAAGTTTAATCACGTATAACATGTATGAAAGGTATGAAAAATGGTTCATAGACACATCTTATGAAAAATAGAAATTAGAGAAGTTATTGCATGATTGAGAAGACATAATGGCCTTGTATCTATTATTATTTTGTTGTAAAAGCATGCATATTTCTATTTTTTAGAAGAAGAGGATCATATGCATTGGTTGTAGAGATTGCTAATTAATATGGAGACCATCACCAACAATAATTTGATCTTGCTGATTTTCGAGAATCAAGCTTTCATTTCATTGTCCATATGATTAGATTTGGTGTGTATTACATGCTTTACTGTTCTAAAATCCTCCTTTGACACCAAGGTTTATATGTGAGATAGCATGATTAGCTATAAAGGCATTAGAGGATATGGTCTTCACTTGATGATGGTCGTTGTTCTAATGATTCAATGCATACATTTTTAGGTGTCGGGAGTTGTTCACCAAAGATTAAAAAAACATTACTTTGGATGAATGATTGGATTCGTTAGTTGCAGCTATATGAAGAATCAATAGTTTTGTATACCATTCATTTCTATTTGTTCTTTACAATGTAAGATGTAAGGCGATACTTATTTTTGTAAAAGGATCATTTTTTAGCTTTTAATTGCTATGAATAACTTTGTACCTTTTAATTGTTCTATAATTGTTAAGGTTCATTTATTTTTCATTGATAATGCATTCGATATAAAATTATGTACCTTTTATCTTATTTTTCGTTAACGTATACATTTCAACGATATTCACATCGAGCATTTTGCCATGTTGATTACCTACTATCAAAATACAACACTCTACATAATAATACCATTTATTTGAAATGTATACCATGTGTAATATACAACAATATAGACTAAATACTACATCAAAAGAAAAATTATGTTTTTCCATGCAATATATGCATTTGGCAACAACATATACAAAGAAAATAAAAATCTCAATCTTTTCAAACCATAAACAACAGATTAAACATTCACTTAAAAAAAATTACATATTATAAAGGTCGAAGCCCTTTATTTATTTTTTAGATATTTCACGAAAGTTGCAATGAAATATTTTATGTTGATATAAGTTTTAAGTTATATATTTTTTAATTCTTTACAAACATAAGTGTGTCTTAGGATTTTTACAAACAATTATAGCACACGTGTCTTACGTGTTGATATTTGAATTTTGATATACCTTTTAGGTGGCATAGCATATATGCCAATATTTTCGTTGGTAATGCATTCAATAAATAATTTGGTAAATGTTTATAATTCATAATGCCTCATATCAACTATGGTGATTAGCCCTCTTGATACTAAGATGCCGTTAAACTTTCATTGTACCCAATTCCCTATTGTGGTATGTTTTCCAATGACTATTAATATAAGTTAATGTAAAACACCGTCGCAAGTATGACTGTTTCATTAGTGGACAGTGGCCATCTCTAAAGTGACGAGCAGAAACGGGTCGAAAATTGTTTTTGTTATACATATGCTAATTACAATAAACCAACAACTAATGCTTCCTATAAACAAGATTTATTTCGGATTTGCATTTAAATCATATACCATCTTCTAAAGACTAAATTTATACCTCTTAATAGTTCAATAATTGATAACCCTCAAGTATTTTCCAGTGTTTGATGTTGGTCAATGCATACAGGAGCAACTACATGAAAGGGATACGACTATAATGGAGTTACAAAGGACTTTGGATTATAAAGATAAAGAGCTTCATGCAATTAGACTTTGATTGTTTACTATAGTTAACATTTTTTATTTTCTATTGGCATAGGCATGGGCTAAGGGTGACCTCATAATGGAACAAAATGAGTAACTAGAAACCTTTTTTTTTTTTTTTTTTTACGTTATACATGTTTTTTTCTTACTCTTAATACATTGATATATAACTGGAAACCTTTGTTTATACGTTACACATTTGTTTATACATAGATATATTAAAGATTTTTGCATTGCGAAACCTATTAAGTACTTATAGTTAAAAAAAAAAGTAATAATAATAACTATTAGTTACTTACTCACGGTTAGTTTATTTATTTATTTTAAAATGTTTTATGAAGTTTTTATACCCTTCTTTCGCTATAGAAAAATATACCGACTTATTTTTTATAATTTATATTTTTTATAAACAAAAAAAAAAGGATTTAATTATTACAAAATAACGAAGATTTAGTTTCTTTGAAAAACATATTTCCCCACTAAAGGTTGCGTGTTTAACTAGAATCCCCATTAATGGTTTTACTTTATTAACTCACCACAGCTAGGATTTAAAAATTTTATTAAAAAAAAACATCGTAAGTTTACGATAATTTTTAAAAACACATACTCGAGCTATCTTAATCGTGTATCTTGGTTTATAAATTTTCGTTTATAAACTTATTGAAAATAAAACCTTATATAACTACTAACTACGTTATCAAAAAATAATTAAAACACGTAACACAACAGAATATAATTATAGTGTAAACTAAGAAAATAATGAAATCAAATTTAAACAATAAAATTTAAGAAGTCTGAACAAAAACACTAACACTGCTCAAACTCAGTAAATGGTAGTGGGAGCCTCCTTAAAGAAGCCGCCTCTTTGAAAACCACATCTTTAAGGATTCTACCTATTATTATTAAAAGCATATAACCACAACCTTTTTACCCTATTCCTGGTAAACACACAAACATCACCACTTAACAAACAAAGAGTATCAACAACAAAACTCCACTTGTCACCCGACAATACATACATATTCTCATCACAACGAACATCAAGCCTCACCATAAATCCATTCACGGATATTTCAAATTCATCAACATCATCTGAATTTGGTAAAAAAATCACAGGAAGCACCTATATATAATAAGTAAATAAACATAATTAATAAAAATAAAATACTAATTAAAAATGTTAATAATATTATCAAATGTAAAAGATGTTCATGATTAATATTGTTTAGAACAAAATGTTAGAAAGTAATTACCTCCTTTTAGCCGTTTTATTGATTATGGTAACATCAATTATAGTTCTTAACCGTTTAATTTAAATTTTAATAACTTTTTAGTATATATTTGTTCAACTAAATCCTAAAAATAAAAACCAAAAATCAAAGTACTTACATGCTTTTAGACATTTTATGGATTATGATAACATCAATTATAGATCTTAACAGTTTCATTTAACTTTTTAATTACTTTTTAGTATATATTTGTTCAACTAAATCCTATAAATAAAAACCACAAATCATACCCGTCCATCGGACGGGTTTTGACACTAGTATATATATATATATATATATATATATATATATATATATATATATATACATATATATATATATATATATATACATACATATATATATATATATATATATATATATATATATATATATATATATATATATATATATATATATATACATATATATATACATATATACATATATATATATATATATATATATATATATATATATATATATATATATATATATATATATACATATATATATATATATATATATATATATATATATATATATATATATATATATATGCCAATATATATATATACATATATATATATATATATATATATATACATATACATATAGATATACATATAGATATACATATACATATACATATACATATATATATATATATATATATATATATATATATATATATATATATATATATATTGATGGATCTAAACACACACCTTGTGTTAGTGATACTTTGATTTATATTAATAAGTACGCGAAATATACTTAGTAATACTTAGAAGATGGATTATATGATGTAATATAAGTGAGAACAATGTAACACAAAGCTTCAATATTATTGAGAATAATACGAGTGATCTTGCTTATCACTAGGATCACACCTTGAAGCATACATGAGTTCTCTCGTACCTTAAACAATTGTTAGGATTTAGAAAATCCAGTCATTAAAGTGTCGGTCACCTCAAGTATATGTAATCGTTAGAAAGCTCGTAGTTGTAGTTATTTAATGTTAGTTAGTATTTAGTTATGTAACACCGTGGAGGACGGACGAGTCTTTACCCGCTGTATGCCTGATCCACAGCCCGTAGGTGGCGAGTCTTGTAAGAAAACTATAAATACCCTCTACCTCCCAAGGTAGAGGGTTGGAGCTTCAATACCATTTTTCTTTTGTTTCATATAGTTCCCAACTCTCTTCCCTTTCTCTCTCTAGATCTTTCTCTCTCTAAACTTAGTATACGCCCCATATGGTTATGGTTTGATGTGTTTGTGAAATCCTATATGTTACAATTGGTATCAAGAGCCATGGTTTGATCACTCATCTTTCATGCTCTTTGTTTTGGTGGATTTCATAAGGTTTTTGGGGTTATAAGTGTTTAGAAGAGTTTGAATCATTTGGTTAATTTCTAGTGTTAAAGTTTGAATTTTGATTGTACTTTTATGTTTAGGATCATCATATGTGTTTAGGTTTTGAATTGGAAGGCTTGAATCATCATGGTTGGGCTATTTTTGATTGTTAAAGTGGTTGTTTTTGAAAATTGTACAAAGCGAGTTGAGACACGGTAATACGTTTCTTGGAAGCGAGTTGCTTTGTTATTGGAAGCGAGTTGTCTCGGAAGCGAGTTGTCGCCTAAGCTAGTTGCTTTGTAAGCGAGTTGTCTGTTTCTGCGAGTTGACATTTAAGCGAGTTGTCTTGGAAGCGAGTTGGTTTATGCAACTTGGCTATTAAGCGAGTTGACTCTTTAAGTGACTTGGGTTTTAAAGCGACTTGTCTATTAAGCGAGTTTTCTCTTTATGCGACTTGGGTTTTAAGCGACTTGTCTATTAAGCGAGTTGTCTCTTTGTGCGACTTGGGTTTTAAGCGACTTGTCTTTTAAGCGAGTTGATATCAAAGCGAGTTGGTAAGGGTGCGACTTGTCTAGATTCACCACTTGTCTATTGAGACTTGTCATTTCTTCGTGCTACATTTTCTACGGTTGTTCTTTTGGTTTTGTAAAATCCAGTGAAAGAATCAATTTTCCGGTTTAATCAAAGAATAGTAAAATCCCGTAGAATCTGGAATCATGTCTAACAAGCGTCATCCTACTATCGTTTCTACTGAGTCGAGGCGTTCAAGCATTTGCTGGATCGAGATACTCGTCCACCTATGCTTTGACAGAATGATTATGATTCATGGGCTCAACGAATTAGGTTGTACTATTTGGGAAAGGAAAATGGGGTTAACATTCTCAAATCAATTGATGAAGGACCTTATCAGATTGAGACTACAAGAGACACTCTTGAAACTGCTGCGGATGGTACAGTGATCTTAGGATTGGACAGACCAAAGACGTATGATGAGCTCAGTGATAAGGAGAAAAATAGATACGATGCTGATATCAGGGCTTCAAACATTGTACTTCAGGGTCTACCAAAGGACATCTACAAACTAATCAATCACAACACTGAAGCCAAAGCAGTTTGGGACAATGTCAAGATGCTTCTCTCTGGTTCTGAATTAACTAAAGAAGACAGAGAATCTCAACTGTACGATGACTTTGAGCACTTTAAGATGAAACCAGGGGAAAGTGTCATTGAATATTACGCGAGGTTCCACAAGCCGCGTGAATGACATGAGGATTATTAAAATGACTATGCCAAATATTCAGCTAAATTCAAAGTTTGTGAACAACATGAATCCTGAATGGCACAAATTTGTCACTTCTGTCTAGTTAACAAAAGGTTTGAGGAACACCAACTATGAGCAATTGTATGCGTACTTGCTTCAGAATGAGAGACATGCTATGTTTGAACGAATGATCTTGGAAAATTCAATTCAAATTCGGTAATGCAAGTTCGCCAAACGATTAACAGCCTTCTACACCAATATAGGGATTACTACCAAAGCTTCACAAGTCATACCTACTGGAAATGGTAACCACAAACTCATTCCTGATCCAAGTTTTAAGTAACCTGATGCTGAAGCAACCATGGAATATTTCATCAATCAACTGGCTCTTATGGTTAAGCAAAATCTAAACCTCACTCCACACACTAATAATGATATCAGAACTGCATCCAATCTACACAATCATGCTATTGTCAGAGATGGTAAGATCATGGTGCAACCAGTGCAAGGAAGACAGTATGAACAAGGAAAGGGTGGAGTAGGTGGAGGGTATGTGGCTAATCAGAACCGTGGAAAGAATGCAAATCAAGGAAATCCAATCAAGTGCTACAACTGTAGGGGTAAAGGACATATTGCAAGGAACTGCACGTCTCCAAAACGCCCTCAAAATGAAGAGTATTTCAGGGACAAGATGCTGCTGGTGCAAGCTCAGGACAGTGGAGCGGTTTTGGATGAAGAACATTTGTTGTTTCTTGCTGAGGGAAATGCCAAAACCTATGATGCTGATGTGGATGAGCAGCCAATTCAGGAAATAGGTCACAATCATCAAAATGCCTTTCAAGTCGCTGACTGTGATGCATTGACTCGATGTCGATGATGAACCTCTTGCCTGCAGAACAATCTTCATGGCTAGTATTTCACCAATAGTCTCTCCAAAAGTCTCATCACCACAGCAGGCTGGTCCATCCAAAGATTCAATCATCTCAGAGGTATTAAAACTATACGATGAAGTTGATGAGCAAGAGATGCATAACGAAGTAAAATCACATGAAACTAATGAATCAAATATTGATAATGTGGGTAATAGTAATATTGTCCCATATGATCAATATGTGATACAAAGTGAAAGTGAGATCTTACCAAGTGATGCATCTTCTGCAGTCAATGATGACTATGTCTTTGATGAATACACTGCATGTACCCTTGATGATTCTGTTATCTCTGAACTGAATGCCTATAAAGAACAAGTTGCCATTTATGAACAACGTACTAAGTTTGAGTTAACTACCCGTGAGCAGGAAATGGATGACCAAATGCATACAATTATTAGAAAAGGTAATTTTAGGGAAGAAATATTAAAACAAGAGCTAGATTCCTTAAAAGACAAACTAAACAAACTGTTAAGCAAAAGCAAGAACTTCAAGAAAATATTAAAGTGCTTAAACAAGAATTTAATGCTAAGGAATCAAAACTTTTAAATGATTTTTCCAACCTAAAAACTTTGAAAAACAAGCTTGAAAACAAGTTGTACGCACAAGGGAATACCATTCAGACTACTCACATGATCACTAAGCACAGAGTCTTAAGCGATAAGCATAGTATTCCCTAGTAGAGAACCAAATCCCGGAGTTGAAAAAGGCTAAAGCTTTCCATACGATTGTATATGATGGTAATGAGATCCTCAAGCCTAGGCAAAAACCATCATGTATTGGAAGCACGGAAGAGGATAGAAAATTTGAAGATGCCTCTAGGGAGAAAATGGATAAGAAGCTAAAAGATCCTGAGTGTAAAAAGCAAAACATAACGTTCAAACCCCATGATTACACTAAAGAAAATTGGATTTCCCTGAACATGTTTAAGCCTCAAACTCAATTAACCCCAGAACAAGTTTTTTGGAAAAAGGACATAGATATGCAAAAAGCTAATGCACTTGTTAAAACAAACACTCCCCTTAGGAAAATGCCTCCAAATGTGTATCCTCCGAATACACCAATGCATTTAGTTCCTAGATCTATCCCCACTAAGAGCAAGACCTTAATCAGCCTGTATGTTGTTTATCAACTATTTGTTGATTTTGAGAAGACATGCAAGAAAAGAATCACACCAACAGGGATAACTGAAGGGGAGAGGGGTTTTGAGCAAACTAAAGAATGCTATTTAACTGAGGTCATACCTTTCTTTAAACAATTAAAAGGTCAATTTGAGAGTCTTCAAAAAGGGATAGACTCAGATATCAAAGAAATGGAAAAGGAATTTGATGCAATGATAGTTGAGGTCAATGATTATGAACGGGAACTCAAATATAATGAAATTAAAAGGAAGAATCTTCATATCTTAAATGAGAACTTAGTATTGAGTTGTGTGGCTCAAGATGTGTTTTATCTGTTACCAAGCATTCTATTACTGCTTCTCAATTTCATGAATTATCTGTTGCTTTGAAAGTTTCCCATGATCATGTCATTGAGCTTGAAAACAAAAACTCAAAACTAAATGAGAAAATTGACCAGGATGATCACGATAATTTGGTAAAACATTTTTCTAAGCTAGAAGTTGAACATTTTGATTTGCAACTAAAATATCAACATATCAAAGAAAATGTCAAAACCTCAAACATTAAGACATCCTCAAATGTTCCAGAGTTTGATGCAGTTTTTGAAATAAACAAACGTGACGAACAGTTTCAAGCTCACTATAACATGATCAGAAAGTTGAAAGCCCAAATTTCACAATTAAAGGGTGAAAAGAACAATGTGTCTGGCTCCCAAATGCCTCCTCCTTTAGATTCTCAATTTTCTCAAAACTTTCATCTTCAAAACATAATTAACGTATTACAACAAGAAAACGAGAGTTTTATAGAAGAAAATGAAAAAGTCAAACGACATTTCAAAGAGTTATACGATTAAATGAAAGTCACTCGTGACAAAAACAATGAAAAAATAACTTCGTTACAAAAGGAAATTGAGAATCTGAAGAGTCGGGTAAAAGGGAAAATGCCACTTGTCTTTAATGAGAATGTTGCATCAAAGTCATTTGCAAACTCTAAATATACTGCTGATATCTGTTAAATACATTCCTCCTCATCTTAGAAATAACGAACTTGTGTTTCATAACTATTTCTTTCACCTTAAGGATAGTCTAGAATGTCTCCGTGAGATTGTAGAAGAGGATTACATAAATAAGCCACTTGATAGTGAAATTAGGTTTGCTTGCATTCAGGCCAAACGATCTCAGGAACTGTTAGAATGTTTAAGAGCAACATGTCCTAAATCCTTATGTGAGAAAGATAAAGCTGACCGGTCAAATGGCTCCAGGACAATCCAGTTCCGGACCCGCCTCTCAACCTGCTTGTTTTTTGTTTTACACCAATTATATATCCCATGTCTTATCCTACCCTTTAGTCATGAAGCATGTCTAAGTGATGCAGCGAGCAATCTTTGGTGTCTTGGCCATGGATTTGGTCATGTATCATTGATTTTGTCCACTTCGCCGTGACATGTTAGTAATGACGAGTCACCCCTTAACCTTTGTCGTGTCTACCCATATTGCCTTCGAGGAACTGTTAGCCCTTAACTCTAGTGGTGGAGATTTGTGACCGCCAAGCTTATGATAGAATACATGCTATGACTGTGCGTTTGAGTGATCACCCGAAATTGACACTTAGAATAGTTGAGAGATTTGAGTGTTTGTTCCCTTTCGCAGGTGTTCGGCTTTGTTTTATTCTAGCATAAGGGATTTGTAAACTCGTATTTTCCAGGTTTTGGAAGATATCTTTTTAGGAATCTATCTAATAAGGTCTACTTAAGGGCAAGTAGAGTTCAAGTGGGGGGATATTTGATAACATCAAATAGTCCTGATTATTAAGTGTCAATTTCCCCCGTTAATGCTCGTTATTTATATCATTTATATGGATTTACGCTTGTTTTCCATTGTTTTACACTTTCAGGTAAATTGCGAGCATTGGAGCTAATGAGACGCGGAAATGGAAACTTTACTAAGGATTTATCACAGTATGCTTATTTTGAAGAGGTTATGACGTAACTTGTCTCTCACATTACGCCGTAACTATTGCGTGACCCTGAAGTCCAACTCATCAAGAGGTTACGGTGTAACTCCTTCCAAAGATACGACGTAACTCCCGATACTTACGCCGTAACCATACTGCATCATTTACGACGTAACGAACTTGGTTTATTGAAACTACGGCGTAACCACTATGGGTTACGCCGTAACCAGAAGATCTAGTGCATTTACGGAGGTTACGGCGTAACTCATCTTTTGGTTACGCCGTAACTCATACCTGGCCTATAAATACCCCATGAATTCCAGTATTTCTATTCATTCCATTCCACACACAATACTCTGAGAACGTGGGAAAAAGCTCTAGGGAGGTCTAGGGAAGCATACGGAGCGTTTCCAAATGAGAAGTCACACCATTAAGATAAGCTTTAGCGTTTATTATTTCTTTTACTTTCAATTCATGTATTTCGTACCTTTGAATATTGAATTGATGTGCATGATTAATATGAGCTGCTAAGCACCCTTTGGTGCTAGCCTAGTTATGATTCCTTAATTGTTTTGTTTACGTTTACCTTTACTTCCGTACAATTATTTCTAAGTGTATGCATGCATAGTTCTTTGGTAGTCACCCCTGGTTCGGTAGTTTTGAATGGCGGTAGAGGCCAATTGCCTAGGAGATATGACCAACTGACCCTAGGTGAGCGGACTGAGACGGGAAGGGTAAGATATGACCAACTGACAACCCTTTCTACTTGTATGCGATTTGACCAACTAATCACCTATCGTTTGGATGAACTTAAGAATTGGGGGTGTAGTGTCTAAGTTCCTAACGGCCGGGCACTCACTATTTAGAATCTAGCATGTAGCAGTACTTAATGACTTGGCTTAGGGGACCAGGAACAACAAGACTTATGACGGTGCGCCATTTCTCTGTGGTGGCATCTTTGCTGATAGGTTGGCGAATTGACCAAATGCTGTCCTCTCAATTTGACCCACACTGAAGTAATTGGAATTAAGTAGACGTAGACATAACTAGTTAGGAGGATTGACTAGGTTAGCACCACTATTCCTTTATTGATTTCCTCTCTACCATTTAATTGCTTTTATATTCTGCTTTAGTAGTTTAATTAATTAAAACCATATCAAACCATTTATATTCTGTGACAATTAGACTTAGTAATTATCCGACACACATAGCTCTTGGGACGACCTTGGCTTTACCATTTACTACACTACACACGACCGGGTACACTGCCCGTTAGTGCATTAGGGTAGACCTTAGGTATAGCGAGACACTATAAATATTAAGACCTGGTCAGTAAACTCGCATCATGTTTTGGCGCTTGCGGGGAGCTATATTAGGATTAATATTAAGTCTTTCATTTCAAATTTAACCTTTTCTCACGATCATATTTCAAGTTTTCAGGTACCATGGAAGTTGTTAATATTGATGACCTCACTCTTGAGGAATACTTGACGTTGACTAGAGCTGATCAAGGGCCGGGTCTCGTAAGACCGGCAATTGGAGCGGATGTTCGTTTCGAGATTAAAGACCAATTTATGAGGGAGCTTCGCGGCTAACCCGTTTCGTGAGGAAAACAGGCGAAGACGCATATGAGCATGTTGAAAATTTCCTATACATCGCTAGCCTTTTCAACATTCCGGGCGTATCTCATGATGCTCGTTATGCTCAGGTCTTTCCTATGACTCTAACTGGAGCAGCAAGAAGATGGATCGAAAGATTGCCGCCGGGCGCTTAATACTTGGGCGCTTCTTAAGAAACACTTTATCCAAAGATATTGCCCACCATCAAAGATTTCTAATCAACTCTGGGAGATCCACAATTTCAAAAAGAAGACGACAGAAACTCTATATCAAGCATGGGACAGATACAACGATCTTCTTTACAAGTGTCCTACCAATGATCTTAATAACCAAAGAGAAGGTCAATATTTTATATAAAGGAATAAATGTAACTACGAGACAGATGTTGGATTATCAAGGACCTATCCCAAATATGACTCCTACTACTGCAATTGAAGCCATTCAAAAAATGGCGGACCATTCTCAAAAATGGCACGACGGTGGAAGTAAAAGAAACCAAGGTGGAAGTTTTGACGGAATTGCAGCAATCGCTAGTAAAATTGAAAGCCTCAGTCGTGATATGCTAAAAGTCAGGGAAACCGTTCATGCCATTCAAGTGGGATGTGAAAGCTGTGGAGGAGGACACCTTATGAAAAATTGTCCTCATATGGACGAAGAGGATGTCGAGGAAGCTAAGTATGGAGAAAATCAACCATTTTACGGTGACAATCGAAATGGGTATCGCAGTAATTATAACCGTGGGCCTTATGGAAAGCCCAGTCTTGAAGAAACAATTACTAAATTTCTGGAAAATTCAGCCCAAAAACAAAAGGAGCAAGATGAATGGTTGAAGGAATTCCAGGAAAACACTGATAGAAACATTTCCAAACACGACTCCACTCTTAAAAACCTTGAATCCATGGTGATAAAGCTCAGCGAAAAAGTAAGAAGGAATAACGATAAACCTAAAGGGTCTAAACCAGCTATGGAATGTAAGGTAATTTTCTCGGTTGATAACTCGAAGGTTCAGGCCAGTGATACGAGTTTTGGGGACGATTCCGTTAACAGATCTGAGTTACGCCGTAACATACCAAATGAGTTACGGGGTAACTCGTGTTTGACAGCGACAAAGGAGTTGTGATAATACTGAGGAATACTGAATCTAATAAATTACGCAGTAACCAAGAATCTCAATTACGGCGTAACGGGATACATGGGCGAGAAAAATTCCTCGACTTGGATGAATCTGAAAAACTCGAGGAACTCTCCCTTGATGATGAAGAAGAGCCACTTATCACTCACTGGTGTACTCCTATCGCTATTACTGATGAAGAAACCACAAGGGCATGGCCTACATGCATCCCTTTCCATGAATATTGCAATGGAGGAGACAATGAAAGAGTGGAGGAATGGACATGCCCTCATGAGCGTGAAAGACACGGAATAAAATTCGGTAATTTAGGCTTTAAATATTGGTACGCGACTCAATTTGGGAAAGCCAAGATCAATCCAAATCTTCTTAAGAAGCTAAAAGTTGATTACGCGATGCACATTCAAACGGAAGAGACTAATAAAGATATACTCTGCACGGAAGAGCATGTACATGAAACTGACAACATTGAACTACTGCATCACTGGTGCGAGAAAGTAAAACCCCCTGGGGAAATTTTTTGGGCATCATGCAACCCGTATAACGATATGTGTGATGGTGGAGGCAACTCTGGAAGATTAGGAAAAGATGAATTATTTTGGTCCTCAACCAATGACAAGGAAAGAACAAGTTTACCTTGGATAGACAACCTGGGGTTTGATAGTTGGGTAAAAATTAAGTATGGGCATGTGGATGCATTAACAAAAGATAAGATTTGGAAGGAATACATGGATCACGAAAATTCTAACGACAAAAGTAGCGAAAACACGAGTAAAACTACAATTGACGTGGATTTAGAGCAGGTGAGTAATGATAAAGAAGAATGCAAGCGCGTTCTAGTGGAAAATCTGCTCGATGAAGAATGGTTCAAGGGTACTGATTCTGATGAAGATGATATCGAAGGGATGCTAGATTACCTTGAGTTGCAAGGAAATAAAGAGTTCACTGATCCCGATGACCAAGCTTACGAACAAAGAAGGTGCAAGCTCCTGGGGATACCCTACAAAATACCACCCCCTATTATAGTAGAAAAATATGAATTCACTCGCTACCACCTAGGTCCGAAGGAGAAATTCTGTAAAGTCCGAAAGATCGAAACTATTGAGTACCTCCGAACTGCCTCTAATGTTGCATGGATGAGGCACAATTTGATGAAGGATATCGAAGAAGTGGGGCAAGCTCAAAGACCCCCATAGGAGTCTCGCAGCTCTAAGTCTAACTTAAAGACTCGTAAATAAAGAAAAGTGCTCTTTCGGGAGACAATCCGAATTATCCCTTTCTTTTGTTTTTATTTCCTTTCTATTGGGTTTTATGTTTTCTAACCATTTTTGCAGGAGACAATGAAGTAATTACTGTTGCAGTTGCTGATCTGAACAGAGTTACGGCGTAACTCATCTTGGTGATTACGCCATAACCAACATTTTAGCAGCAGAATTCTTGACGCATTACCAACTACGGCGTAATACCATCTCAGTGGTTACGCCGTAACCATTCGCTTCTCAGCTCATACCAGTTTTGCAAATTACGGAGTAACTCTCTTATGGAGTTACGACGTAACTCTCTCTCTAATTCGTCATTTTAAAACACAGTAACCTTGTATTGGTTTTAAAATGAACTTTGTGGGTGTGTTCCCTGTAAACCCTCACGAGACTTCACTCGTCCACTTGGGACACCAAGTGGTTTAAAGGCTTGTTGCATTAAGCTAAATGCAACCGTGATTCCTACGAAAGTGAGTTAGGTTTGTTTTTCATTTTTATTTTTTTCTTTTAGAATTATGCTTGTCGGTATTGTGATTTCATGGATTGAAGTTTGCTCATGACGCTTTAACGAAGGCACGATCCTTTCTCGTGAGCCTTCTTCTTTTTGGAGCAAAATTCAGGGAAGTTCTCGCTCTAATTCTACCTTTCTCTTCACCTTTATTTTAATGCCTAGTACAAAAGGGACTTTGTACAATTCAAGTGGGGGGACGGGAGTAGAATTATCTCATGAACTTTATTTCGCCCTCAGTTTTCTAGTTTATTTTGAAAAATTATGCCATTTTTAATATTTTGACATGTTTTTCTGAACCTAACTAGACTAGACCTTAGCCGAGCACATACAACCCTTGTTGGGTCTATTATAGATTTGATGATACAAAACAAGAAGAATGAAACATGAAGGACTAAAAGTGATAAGAAGGGAAACTACAAAAAGATGGAGGATTTGGAAGATTCTAGAAGATATGCTTAAAAGAATAATTAGTTTCCTAATTATATTATGATTCCTCTTGTAAACCCTAGATGTCTCTAGTATATAAAGAGACATAAGGGTCATTGGTTTTAAAGTACTGTTGTTCCAAAAATGAAAGTACTGATGGAGTTTTATTTTCAAAGTACTGCTTCACTGTTTCGAAAGTACTGCTGCAATTTTAACATACTGCTCATGGAATTTTTGATACTGCTTCAAGGTACTGTTTGTCCACGTTTGAGGCATCACTGATTGGATGAAAGTACTGCTCCTTCTCAAAGTACTGTTATTATTGAAAGTACTGCTTTTCATATAATTTTTATTTAAGGGAAGTCGAGGCATGATAATGGTTATGGATTTTGGATGACACACACAGAATGGTTATTTGGTTCACACACCACGTGAAGAAGTTATTTGTTCTTAAAAGGATTTAAAAAGGCTCGTTTTGGAGATTTATTGAAGATTTGATTACGAAGAGGATTATTTATCACTTATTTGAAGGTGAAGTGGAATTACTAGTTTGTGTTCTTATCATCTAGCTTGTTGAATCTAGCAATGTGTGATTTTTCTTATGATGCTCTATGCACACATTGGCTATCACTTGAAGAAGTTACATTGTAGTGCTCAGTGTCTCATACTAGTTGAGGATTCTTTTCAAGGGATTAGCGGTCTACTTATATTTATGTGGGTATAAGTATGGAGTACGTGGATAGTACAAGATTTAAGACACAAGTTTGGGAAATTCTACTTCTTCATCAGTTCGTTATATTTGATTTTCTTCACAAAGTGATCATTACAAGGAGCTTACAGATTTTGAAGAATCAAGAAGATGGTTAACATATGGTTTTTAGAGGAAGCTTATTGTTAAAAGTTTAACCATCTACATGCATCACTCAAGGGAAGTGTTTGATTTTTACTACTATTGATCATTATTACTACTGCTAGTTAGAGTTTTCTACTGTTTTGGATCCATTTTTCTTATGATGCGTAATGGTGGGTGATTTAAAGCATTGGAAGTCTTAGATTGGAAGTATGATATTGATTCGTGGTGGTCAAGATCTATTTGCATACGTTCCTATTTTGGATAATAACAAAAAAAGGGAAGAGATGTTTGAGTGACATGGCATGGATTAAGGGGAAGACAAAGGAAGACATACTTGTTTCATTCATGGTGAGATCCCTGATCTCAATTTCTCTACTTCGTCTAGGGAAGTTCGTTCAAGAATGGTTTTGTCATTATCAAATAGGGGAAGATTGTTGGGTCTATTATAGATTTGATGATACAAAACAAGAAGAATGAAACATGAAGGACTAAAAGTGATAAGAAGGGAAACTACAAAAAGATGGAGGATTTGGAAGATTCTAGAAGATATGCTTAAAAGAATAATTAGTTTCCTAATTATATTATGATTCCTCTTGTAAACCCTAGATGTCTCTAGTATATAAAGAGACATAAGGGTCATTAGTTTTAAAGTACGTACAAGATGTAGACGTCTAGTAAAGGTGTGTGTGTGTGTCCTAGGCGTATGATCATGTAAACGCCTAGGTTATTAGTTTAGTTAGTAGACGTGTTCCTATAAACGTCTAAGGTTAGTTAGTATTAGTGAATGAAAACCTTGTTCAATAACAAAGTATTGTTTTGATTATTCCGCTGCTTATTATCTTTGTTATTGATCCCTAGCTGAGCTTATAAACGATCTTATCAACCCTTGATATTACATGGTGAGATTAGCCTTATCCGTTTCCAATATTTTACCCCAAATCCACCAAATTATGAGTGTGCCGGTAGCTTGTAAACTTTAGAACTTGGCCTTTGCATCATTTCGAGACCATAGACGAGGTACGTTGAGTTAGCTTGATGTATTTGTACTTTTCAGTTTTAGAAGGCAGTATTATAGGATTATCACCCAAACAGCATACCATTGTGAGTCTATCGAGTAGTCACCTCGACTTCTCGACCCCCATGTGAAACCCTTTTGTTGCACTCCCCTTTAGTGCAAGATACCCCTAGATACACCCTTCTGAGCCATTCCTTTCATTTTGTCACCCCAATATATTGTTTTGTTACACCCTTACACCTTAGCCTACCCTGTAGTCTTTATTTGTAATTGGGAAGTCATCATTTTCCTAAGTTCAAGGTTCGAGTGGAAAGGTTTGGAAATCACGCTTTCATCGACAAAAATTATGAAGATCATTGAAGACCCCTCGAATTCCCATTGTTCATCTCAAGTGGGGGGATGTTATGTTATCAGTTATGATTCAAAAAAAAAAAAGTTGATTCAGTTATGATTTTGTAAAGTGCATTGTTATAAGCACTATAGTATGAGCTTTATTGTTTAGTATCGAGGAGGCCACCTCGGTCACATTTGAAGATTGGAGTTGGAGTAATACCAACTGAAGAAGAAAAGGTAGTGTGCCCATCATGACGTCCTCTAATGACACATCTACCTTGCATTTCATGATCCGTCTCTAGACTTCTAAAACTTGAACTTTGGGCGGACGGTAAGTGGTGATGACTTAGTTATAGATATAGACTACTGCTTGTTTTGTTTTACACCATTTATTTATCCCATGTCTTATCCTACCCTTTAGTCATGAAGCATGTCTAGGTGATGCATTGAGCAATCTTTGGTGTCTTGGCCATGGATTTGGTCATGTATCATTGATTTTGTCCACTTCACGGTGACATGTTAGTAATGACGAGTCACCCCTTAACCTTTGTCGTGTCTACCCATATTGCCTCGAATGTTTAGCCCTTAACTCTTAGTGGTGGAGATTTGTGTAACCGCCAAGCTTATGATAGAATACATGCTATGACTGTGCGTTTGAGTGATCACCCGAAATTGACACTTAGAATAGTTGAGAGATTTGAGTGTTTGTTCCCCTGTCGTGAGGTGTTCGGCTTTGTTTTATTCTAGCATAAGGGATTTGTAAACTCATATTTTCAGTTTTGGAAGATATCTTTTTAGGAATCTATCTAATAAGGTCTACTTAAGGGCAAGTAGAGTTCAAGTGGGGGATATTTGATAACATCAAATAGTCCAGATTATTAAGTGTCAATTTCCCCCGTTAATGCTCGTTATTTATATCATTTATATGGATTTACGCTTGTTTTCTATTGTTTTACACTTTTAGGTAAATTGCGAGCATTGGAGCTAATGAGACGCGGAAATAGAAACTTTACTAAGGATTTATCACAGTATGCTTATTTTGAAGAGGTTACGGCGTAACTCGTCTTCACATACGCCGTAACTATTGCGTAACCCTGAAGTCCAACTCATCAAGAGGTTACGGCGTAACTCCTTCCAAAGATTACGACGTAACTCCATTAGGTCAAATGAGGTTCCACCCCCACATACTTACGCCGTAACTACTGCATCATTTACGGCGTAACTTGGTTTATTGAAGACTACGCGTAACCACTTATCGGTTACGCCGTAACTAAGCGATCTAGTGCATTTCGGAGGTTACGGCGTAACTCATCTTTGTTACGCCTACCTCATACCTGCCTATAAATAACCCCCGAATTCAAAGCATTTCTATTCATTCCATTCCACACAACAATACCGAGAACGTGAAAAGCAAAAATAGCGTGGGAGGGGAAGCATACGAGGTCAAAAGGCACAGAAGGAGAAAATCACCATTACGATAAGCTTTAGCGTTTATTATTTCTTTTACTTTCAATTCATGTATTTCGTACCTTTGAATATTGAATTGATGTGCATGATTAATATGAGCGGCTAAGCACCCTTTGGTGCTAGCCTAGTTATGATTCCTTAATTGTTTTGTTTATGTTTACCTTTACTTCCGTACAATTATTTCTAAGTGTATGCATGCATAGTTCTTGGTAGTCACCCTTGGTTCGGTAGTTTTGAATGGCGGTAGAGGCCAATTGCCTAGGAGATATGACCAACTGACCAAGGTGAGCGGATGAGACGAAGGGTAAGATATGACCAACGGATGACCCTTTCTACTTGTGCGATTTGACCACTGATCACCTATCGTTTGGATGAACTTAAGAATTGGGGGGTGTAGTGTCTAAGTTCCTAACGGGGCACTCACTATTTAGAATCTAGCATGTAGCGTACTCCTTGGCTTAGGGGACGGAACAACAACACTTATGACTACGGCGCGATCATTCCCGGTGGTGGCATCTTCTGATGATAGGTTAGGCGAATTGACCAAAGCCGCCTCTCGACACCCCACTCCAATGTAATAATGTGAAGTAAGTAGAGTAGACATAACTAGTTAGGAGGATTGACTATGTTAGCACCACTATTCCTTTATTGATTTCCTTTCTACCTTTACTTGCTTTATATATTACGCTTTAGTAGTTTAATTAATTAAAACCATATCAAACCATTTTATGATCCCTGACAACTAGACTTACTAATAATCCAACACACATAGCTCTTGGGACGACCTCGGCTTTACCATTTACTACACTACACACGACTGGCTACACTGCCCGTTAGTGCATTAGGGTAGACCTTAGGTATAGCGAGACACTATAAATATTAAGACCTGGTCAGTAAAACCTGCATCAGAATCCCTCATGTGCAGTTCCGTATGTACCACCTTCAGAAGAAGATGTGAAGAAATTGTTTAATCCAATGTTTGATGAATACTTTGAATCTCAGGACATCATCCACTCTACTACTTCAACAGAGGCTGCTCCTAATCCGTCCAACACAGTCAATCCATCCATCTCTATGTCGGTATCTCACGAAGAGCCTTCTGCAGATCATTCTTCATCATCATCAACTCTTCAATCTACAAGTGTACATACTGGAAACGGCTGCAGTCAAGATGAAGTAAACCCTTTGCCACTCCAGAAGATGCACCTTTTGAAAATTTTTGCCCCGATCCATCATCGAACCATCTCATCAGGGGGAAAACAACTCGCTACATCGGTTCCTCAACCAACGAACACGAGCATTTCAGAAAATGGACCCACGATCATCCAATGGATAATATCATAGGAATCCCTCGTCCGGTATCCACCCGTAAACAGCTTGCAATAGATGCCTTATGGTGCTTCTTCAATTCCATACTGTCAAAAGTCGAACCAAAAGATGTCAAAACCGCAATGTCAGAGGATAGTTGGTTCAATGCAATGCAGGAAGAAATTCATGAGTTTGACCGACTTGATGTTTGGGAATTAGTACCGGCTCCTGAGTGTGCTATGATCATTGCTCTCAAATGGATCTTCAGAGTGAAACTTGATGAGCATGGGGATGTATTAAAGAACAAGGCAAGACTCGTTGCAAAAGGATATCGCTTAGAGGAGGGGTATTGACTTTGAGGAATCATTTGCTCCAGTTGCACATATTGAGGCAATCAGAATCTTCTTAGCTAATGCTGCTAGTAAGAACATGGTGGTTTATAAAATGGATGTAAATACCGCCTTTCTTAATGGAGATCTGAAATAAATCGTGTACGTCAATCAACCAGAAGGTTTTGTGGATCCTGAACGTCCTACTCACGTCTATCGCTTAAAGAAGGCTCTCTATGGTCTGAAACAAGCTCCAAGGGCGTGGTATGATACTCTATCAAAGTTCCTCTTATCTACTGGATTCAGCAAAGGAGCAGTGGATCCCACATTGTTCACCAGAAAGTCAGGCAAACATTTAATCCATGTTCAAATCTATGTAGATGATATTATTTTTGCCTTGACCGACCCTACTGAATGTGACCGTTTTTCAAATGAAATGGGCTCCAAATTTCAAATGTCTATGATGGGACAAATGTCATTTTTCTTGGGATTTCAAATTTCACAAAGTCCCAGAGGCATTTTTATCAATCAATCTAAATATACTAATGAAATTTTAAAGAAATTTGGATTTGACACTTGTGATACCGTTGACACTCCCATGGTGGAGCGTACCAAACTGGCTGAGGACCACTCATGGATCATGGTAGATCAAACGAAATATCGTAGTATGATTGGATCCCTGATGTACCTCACAGCCAGTAGACCTGATATTCTGTTCGTTGTATGCATGTGTGCTAGATACCAGGCTAAGCCTACCAAAAAGCACCTTGAAGAGGTTAAACGGGTCTTTCGGTATCTCCAAGGTACCATTAACATGGGACTTTGGTATCCGAAGGACACCAACATGTCACTAACAACATATGCAGATGCAGATCATTCAGATACCAGGCTAAGCCTACCAAAAAGCACCTTGAAGCGGTTAAACGGGTCTTTCGGTATCTCCAAGGTACCAACAAAAAGAAAATAGAAAAATATAAAACTTTCAAAAATCCATAAAAATTTAAAAATTCTGAAAATCTTCAAAAAATTTTGTCATTTTGGTCTTGATATTTTTATTCGATTTCATCTACGGTCTTTGAGTTGTCATTCAAAGAGTGTCACGGGTCTTTAGATGAAGTTCGAATGTACATAAAAAAAATATAAGATGGAGAAAAATGGTGGCTTACTGTTATTTCAGACAGTAACCTGTGTTTAAAAAGAAAGAACGGAGCCATGCTTTATCTGGTTTTAAAAATTTAATGCTCAGATTCTAAAACCCAAATATTTGTCGGCAAAAAGACAAATGTTTCTTTCACAAATATTTTTTCTTCTAAATATTCTTCTGAAAAATATTATCATCTAATGAAAACATATTGCTTTGAAAATAACTTGGACCACATTTCTGAAAAACATCTGGGCTTATTATTTGACAAAATCCCTAACACTCAATCAACAACTCATGTCATTGATTGAGGGGGAGAATGATTTCAAATTAGTCAAAAAATGTTATTTTTCAAACAATTGGCACGTAAAAGAGCAAGGTCTACTTTTGGACAATAAAAAAGAACAATGTTTTATATAATTGACTCAAGACCTTGGCTCATGTTATGTTTTCAAAAGATATTTATGCATGTTTAAACAATGGAGTTTAAAGTCTAAAATCTGATCCTTATCAGTTAAACTGTTTTTCAAAAGCAAGTCATTATTCTCCTGAAAAGTTTTCAAAACTTAATTTAAATCAATAGAGATCACAAATCTCAAAGGATTTGAAAATTGTGATCGGGGGAGAATTTGTGATTTAAATTGAATTTAAACTGATAATTCGATAAATGGTTTTATAAGCAATTAACAAGCTCTCCTCCATACATGTGCTAAACGATTTCAAATTTTCCATACACATGTTAAGGGGGAGCATCTACATCAAACCAATAAGGATTAAATCGTGATTGATTTGTCTCTAAGTGCAGGTTTTTTCTAATATGTGCAAAACACTTTTGAATCTCGATGCACATATTGAGGGGGAGCAAATTCTTGAAAACCACATCCTCTCCCAAAAATATTTTTAACAAAGTATAAAAAATACTAATTTTGATCGGGAAAGTGATGTTGATATCTTTTAGAAATCGTTGATCAAAAAATCGAATCTTTCATTCTTAAATCTGAGACTTTCAAGTCCTCTTACCTCCATGTGCTAAAACCATTTCAAATATATATGATGCACATGTTGAGGGGGAGCTTTTTCTAAAAATATCAAAAACAATTCAGGTACAAAATATTTTGATCATATATCACAAGTACCTGGATTGATTTTCAAATGGTTTCTAATTGGTTCCAATGGCAGATCCAAAATGACCGACCAAATTTACTTTATGTATGGAGATATAAGGATGGTTAGGTTAGATATTCGTTCCCATGATCCCGCCAGAGCCGGAGGGATCTACCCACGGACAATCCACTAGATAGTGTAGAAGTCCTTAGGCATGATCAAAAAAGAAGAAATGTGAGAAATGGGAAGAGTGCGGACTGAGACAGAGCTAGAACTGGAATAAACCCAACAAGGTTCGAGTTATGAAGTCTCGGTAAGCACTGAAGGGTTTGAAGAATGAAAAAGAAATGAATATGAAAAGGGTGAAAATAAATAGCCCTCCATTAATTCAACCGTAGGGCAGAAACCGGGTTCAATACATATGCTACTGGTGGTTACTAAGGTAACACCGGTATTGAAGACAAGACGTCATGAACCCAGTGACACACTGCACTACAACCTCCCAAGCTACTCAAGTTCCTCTTAAAAGGACTTGTTTCATTCTCACGGGGAACCCACATTATCTATCGACTTTATCTTAGAGATTATTGATATTGAAGGAGGAGACCCTCTCCATAGTCTCCGGCATAGGAACCAAATGTGCACTATGAGTCTAGAGCCAAGAGATCATCAATAAATCTCATTAGGACACAATCTATGAAGACTCACTGTTTCACACAATGTGGAAAGTGAGAATATATCTTATGAGTCCTACGCATTATCCTTGTGGTATTGCCAGAACATCTGAGTGATATGCCAACATACTCACGATGAAGATGGAAAGCCTTCTAGAGCCAACATCAAACAAGCTCTTGGTAGGTGGCATGTGAGATCTATCCAATAGATCAACCATGTGACAACTGAACAGAAAAAATGGGGCGATTCAAAATTATGAATCAATCCTGGTTCATGTAATGGATTGACGGATACCTTTGAAAAACCGGTCGTTGTGCCTAAAAATTCTTTTCTCTAGCACATCGACTGTGTATTAATATTTCAAAAATAGAAGGTATATATGATTGATAATTGATTTTCATTAAAACCTTCGTTGTATTGCAAAAACACTTTATATTCAGCAGTACACGATTGCTTTTCAAATCACTTTTCATCAATCAGTGAATCTCAATTCGCTGGTTCACTCACTCCGTGTGTCTTTGAGACCTTCCGGTTTGAGAATGGCTAGAAGCTGCGAAACCTCTCAAGGAGATTCCTCGGAATTATACCGATCACAGCAGAGTACTTGTACTGATCAACGGGGAATCGTAGGCCGTGCACCTCAATTCAACGAAAGTGATCAAAGACACTTTCGTGCGCTTTTACTGCTAACGTTGTATGCAGGACACCCGACGTTGCGTGATCGAATTGAGAGGTCAATCCATAGCCGCATGCTCACACAACACATTCACTTCGAAATCATGATAAGTGCATCGACAACTCTGATATTTACACCCCATGCTTCTGCTACGCTGCTGCAAATATCATGAATCAACTAAAGCTTCCGATACTCTGATGAGAAGAAATCATGATCCATAATGTGAGCATGTCGGTCCAATGTCAGAACCTCACATAATGTCAACACTACAAAGGAAAAGTCAGAGATTTATGGCAGCTGATGATCTCAAAGCTGGCTCAAAACTCATTATCACGTGGATTAGTTAAAGACCTCCACTTGGATTATCCAAACATGCAAAACATGAAGAATCAAAGACTACGGGCTACAGAGCAATGAACTTAAACAAGAATCCAAGAACAATCTTAATGTAATATCTGTTTGTATTCTGTGTAATTTGAGGTGACCTCCCTTAGGGGGAGATTGTTAGGATTTAGAAAATCCAGTCATTAAAGTGTCGGTCACCTCAAGTATATGTAATCGTTAGAAAGCTCGTAGTTGTAGTTATTTAATGTTAGTTAGTATTTAGTTATGTAACACCGTGGAGGACGGACGGGTCTTTACCCACTGATGCCTGATCCACAGCCGTAGGTGGAGGTCTTGTAAGAAAACTACAAATACCCTCTACCTCCCAAGGTAGAGGGTTGGAGCTTCAATACCATTTTTCTTTTGTTTCACATAATTCCCAACTCTCTTCCCTTTCTCTCTCTAGATCTTTCTCTCTCTGAACTTAGTATACGCCCCATATGGTTATGGTTTGATGTGTTTGTGAAATCCTATATGTTACAACAATGACATAGGATCTCCTTTTATAACACAAGGAGTCCTTTACAAGATAAGTATAATGATAACTATATAAAATATACACAAGATCTTTTCTATACTTATCAATACACGGATACATAACAATTATCCTAATAGCAGTGGTAATATATGTACTAGCAGTGGTAATGTGTTTCTACTGCTAATGAATTCTTCAGCAGTGTCTTCCACAAGCCTATGAGTGGTAACTGTTAATATTATTCCCAACACACACACACACATATATATATATATATATATATATATATATATATATATATATATATATATATATATATATATATATATATATATATATATATATATATATATATATATATATATATATATAGAGAGAGAGAGAGAGAGAGAGAGCGAGAGAGAGAGAGAGAGATTGGATCATTTAAAAAGTTGATCTCAAGAGAAAAGTGAGAAAAGTAATCTCAACCATTGGATCACCCCCTCTTCCCCTCCCCTTTTTCACACCAAACTACAGGGACCTAATTGTATTTTCCTTCATTCTTTAAGGAAGTTTTGTAAATTCGCGACCCTACCCCCACACGCCCCCACCCTACCCCCGCCTCAAAAAAAAAAAAAAATTCCCGCCAAAATTTTTTTTCTGGGGGCCAATTTTTTTTTTTTTTTTTTGGGCCAAAATTTTCCCGCCAAATTTTTATAACTGTGATGCACCTTTTATTTTGGTGCATCACAGTTATAAAAATTAGTTATAACTATGATGCACCAGTGTATTTATAACCTGAGATGCACCCAACTATTGTTACCTAATATGCTTCAATAACATTGCAATAACTTAGTTGTACAACTAGAGATGGAGCTATGGTAGCAATGGTAGCGCCAAGATGCTTTGTCATTGGGATAACGCAAGTGCATATAATAACAATCGTGGAATTGATGAAAAGTATGTTGACCATGTGATTAATAAAATAACTCTGAAACATGTTAGAATAATTGATTTCATTGTATATTAACCATGTGATTAATAAATGTTTAAGCGTTGAATCAGCTTAAAAATCTCTTTTATACACAAAGGTTGAGAGTTCTAATTCAAAGTTTTCTCAGTAATAAGTTAATCATATGCGATTGATGCACCTTTTTATATTTGTGAATCACAGTTAAAAAAGTAGTTATAACTATGATGCACCAATTTTTATAACCGAGATGCACCCAACTTAGTGTAGTTACAACCAGTTACAAAAAGTAGTTACAACGATCATTACCTAATATGCTCCTATAACATTGCAATAACTTAGTGTACTATAATACTCTATAAGGGCATTAGTTGTACAAACCAGGACGGATGGTAGCCATGGTAGTGCCGCATCTCGTTGTTATAACATGCTTTGTCATTGGGATAATGCCAGTGCATATTAACCATCGTGAATTGATGAAAAGTAAAATAAAATAACTTTGAAACATGTTAGGATAATTGATTTCATTGTATATTTAACCATGTGATTAATAAAATAAACTTGTTGAATCATTTGAAAAATCTCTTTTTTATACACAAAGGTTGAAGGTTCTAATTCAAAACTTTTTCTGGAATAAGTTAATAACATATGCGATATGATGCATCTTTTATTTTGGTGAATCACGTGTAAAAAAAAGTAGTTATAACTATGATGCACCAATTTTTATAACTGAGATGCACAAAAAAAAAAAGGTGATAATTTTTTTTTTGGGGTGGTTTCAAACTTACCTGAAGTTTGAGATGTTTCAAAATAGACCCTATAACTTTTTTCTTTCTCACTTTTCTCTAATTACACTTTTCTCTAGAAACTTCATATATATATATATATATATATATATATATATATATATATATATATATATATACTATATATATGGTATATATATATATATATATATATACGTATATATATATATACGTATATATATATATATATATATATATATATATATATATATATATATATATATATATATATATATATATATATATACTATATATATATATATATATATATATATATATATATATATATATATATATATATATATATATATATATATATATATATATATATATATACTATATATATATATATATATATATATATATATATATATATATATATATATATACTATATATATATATATATATATAGGGTCACGCTTAACGTAACCATTTTTTGTACAGTAACTTTACGTAACCTACTCCTTTTGGACCAATAAGAATTTAGTATTATTTAAAATTTATATTTAAATGTAAAGGGTATAATAGTAAGAACTTATATTTACTTTCTTTTTGAATTTTTTTGTACTAAAACGCTTTTTAACCCTAATTTTCTTTGAATTAAACATTTTTTAAGTTTTTTATTTTACAGATGCATGTTTTCAAAAATCTCAAGTGCATATATATATATATATATATATATATATATGGAGTTAGGATCAAATAAGAAGAATAATTAAAATAGTAATATTAAACTACAACCACACATTTTAGATGCACTCTAAAAAATGGATGCATGTCCCTTTCAAATTTTCCTCCTTATTTAAAATGTGTGTGTAATTACTTCTTACCCTTCTTATTTTAATTAATCTTCTTACTAGATCTCTTCCCTATATATATATATATATATATATATATATATATATATATATATATATATATATATATATATATATATATATATATATATATATATATATATATATATATATATATATATATATATATATATATATATATTTTATATATATATATAAAATATGTGTTTTGGTGTAAGATTGCTTAACCTATTTTTGCTATAACTAAATAATATTCACTAAAAAAATCACAAAAGATTTTAACATTTCTAATGTAGACATTGCATTTATACTTTTTATAGTTTCAAACAAAAATCACAAAATAAAACCTCTATAATAATTCAAAAATCATATACTTTAAACTACATTTCATTTGATTACAAGTAAAAAAACATATATGCAATAATCGTATTTCTTCGGCTAATTATCCCTTTGTATTCATGTGTGGATTCGTTTCTATTCGTTCAACATCATCCTTGTCATCTCATTGGTCTTGAATGTCATCATAATCTTCATAAGTCCTGATACAAACATGATCAAATATAATTAGAACGCAAAAAAAATGAGTGAACGAATTTTGAAATCAAAACAAATAGCATAACACATATGCACAATATTCATATATATCAAATGAATGCGAACATAGGTGCACGCCTTACAAAAACATGTATGTTTGCACTAACCACATAAACTTCATACTTAAATTCTAGGACAACTAGTATAACAAACTAGCATAACACATATGCACAATATTCAAAACAACTAGCATAACACATATGCACAATATTCTTATATATCAAATGAACGCGAACATAGATGCACGCCTTCAAAAAACATGTATGTTTGCACTAACCACATAAACTTCATACTTAAATTCCAGGTTAGTGTTAGTTCAAGACACAATCTGATATGAGCTTTAACGATTGTCATTGAGCATGAGTGTCTTAAAAAAAACTAGTGACGAGTTTGTGTGTTCCATTGTGTAGTTTTACCATTACAACCACTAGTGACAAAACAAAACAAGTTAAAAAAGCAGGTTATCGACCGAAGACAATTATAAAAGCAATTTCAAAATCAAGGAATCTTATAACAGATTATAATAAAAGTGCATTAATGCAATCCAATTTTTATATAGATTTCTAATATAAGAATACAGTAATAACATAGGACTAATACTAAATTCATAAACAACTAGTTCATAACATGTACTTGGCTCACGGTTTTCTCTTCTAATTAATCAACAAGACCAGATAAACTTGCTTCTTTGGCAACTACCATCCTAGAAACCCACAACCTATCCAGTCATTCCATATCACAAAAAGATATACAAGTTCGCTCTCTGAGAGATTAACATGAATAATCTGTATGAAAAAAAAAAATATTATATAAGAACAAGGTGAACTATAAGATCCATTTACCAAGGTGCAATATCACATACATATAAAAAACAAAGATTAGCAAACTAGAACATACTTCAACCCGAGATCTGAAGAGAGGCGGCAGTTGGTTTTGATGTAGGTTTTTAGCACGTTTTAGGATGAATAACATACGAACCCAGATCTGCAAAGTATAACATACGAAACCCAGATCTGTAAACTAGAACATACGAACCCATCGAACATAAAAACATATGAACACGATTCAAAAGTAAACCCATACACGAACCCCGCGAACATATGAGCATGCTAACACGATTCACGGGGCATAGATAATTATTGCTAGTGACAGCAGTTTTTTGGTGGGGTGTAAGGATTAGGGTTATGGTAGAGAGAGATGTCAAAGGTTACAAGTGTGAGAGAATGTGATATACGGTTTTAAAATAAATTAGATGTGTAGTACCAATAATACCCTTTTAGCCTTTTGTTTAATTGAGAAAAAAATACCTCATCTTTTGTTTAATTGCAGTTTTGGCACTTTTAATCTTAACCTTTGATCAAGTTCATCCAATGGCTCATATCTATTTTAATGGTTCTGTAAAGTTCTGTACAAAAAATTGGTTCTGCATTGAACACTACACTATACATATATATATATATATATATATATATATATATATATATATATATATATATATATATATATATATATATATATATATATATATATATATATAAGAGGATGAAATAGGTTTGTTATTTGTTATAGAAAATGTGTTACTATGATTGATCTATTGGTATGCAATTTTTTGTATGTGAATGATTGCTCTTTTTTAATATATTTAATAACTTTGTTTATAAATTTAACAGAATAATACCTTTTTAATGTTTGTTAGTTAAATAAATCAAGATATTATTTGTGAAATGAGCTTTTGAATAACCCATATGGTTGACAAGATATTTAATAGAAGGGCCCTTAATGGAATGATAATATGTGTCACTAGTGTGTATAGCAACACCCGATAAACTATTGTCTACTTTTATCGAGGACTATGCAATATGCATGATGACGACTTTGTGGCAACCATCAATGATCAACCTCCACAAACTCAACACAAGCTACTAGAATAGCTCTGAGTTCGAGTTGGACTCTCAACTTATACCATATTAGTTTTAAATATTTCTAAGTCGTTATAAAGTTGCTCACATGCAAGTTAGCTAAAATTATAGATACATGCACATTATTCTTTAAAGACACGTGATCAATTTATTTTGTTATTACGTAATTTGTAAGATAAATAAAGAGAGAAAAAGACTAATCGACCCTACACAACGTCTAATTTATAACACGCGTCATATGGATGGTTTCGTTAACGGACATGATTCACATTTTGCCTATATGTCTAAAACGACACATCGAATGGTCTAAAATAAGACTAAAAGTAATCAATGGTAATTAACATGCAACGTGTTGATAACGTGAGATTCGACAACGATAAAGAAAGATAAAAGCCTAGTCCACTAAGTAGAAACGCGTCGACCCACCCAAAATCTATGAAAAGTGCTAAGACATTATAATATAACCAACAGTTTTGTAACACGTATAACCACTTCTATGGAAAATGTCATGCACATGATATTTTTGGTAAACCTAAAATCAATCATTTTCAGTCGCCATTTCCTCTTTGCTTCGAAAAAGTGATTTATTTTGCTCCAAATAGTTTATAATCAAATGAAAACACGCATTTGGACAAGACAAATACCGTTAATTACGTTACACGAGCTGTAACGACTTATTATACGCCACTTGAAATGACAACATATTAAATTAAGAAAAGCTGTGTATTAGTCGTATATAAAAAAAAGGAATTGATACTTACACCATATTTTATGAAACATTCACCACCATTTATGCATTACAAAGATTGCATCGTACATCTGTACATGATAAATTCAAGGATGAATGATCAAAAATTTGATGTGAGTATCACCTCTCATAAAAAAAGGATTGTGAGTTCACATAACATCAAAATAGGATTCACATACTTTTGATTTTTTTTTAAATTTATTTTTATTATAAAAATACGAAAATAAATAAAGAAAAAGAAATTATAACGTTTGATAAGTTAAAAGTATTTAACATACAAAAAATACGGGACAAAATACTATAAAATTGTCTTTATTCGGTTACAAAATGAGTAAAACTGCCCAAAAAAAATACGAAACATAAACCATAAAGTCAAAATATTAGAAGACAAAATATATGAAACAAAAAAAAAATTAAAAGTTGTCTTATTTTGTTAATAAATTGAATAAATATGAAATGAGAAAGGTAGGTGGTGTACAAACCGTACGACCTAATAAAAATCGTGTCGCCAAAGACTACAAGAACTAGGATATTAGAATAGGTCAAATTTGTTATGCATTTTCCCTTTGCCAATTGCCGTATTAAAACTTGCTCATGTGTATGACATGTTTACGTATTAGGCTACCCCCAACGCAGTGGCGTGAGAGGTTGGGAAGCCAAAGTTCACGCAGAAAAAGGGATGGTAGGGTTTGGTGAGGGATCGGCAACATGCATCAAAGGTGAAGTCTTCACCGTTTGGAAAACGCTACAAAGATGAGACCCAAATAAAATAGATTTGTTTCATGTAAAAAGTTTTAGTTTTTAATAAATAATAATGTGTTGAAATACAAGAAGAGTGAGATGGTTGAAAGTACTAAGTAAGATGGTGGTAAGAGGAGAAAAGTGTGAAGTAAAGTGAGCGTTGGGGTAATCTTAGACTACCCCCAAACAATCACACTACTTCACCTTACACATCAGCGCCACATTAGTTTTTCTCTCATTCACCACCATCTTACTTTTTACTCTCAACCATCTCACACTATTCCACCTTTCAATACATTTTTTATTAATTAAAAATATCCACTTTTATAAAAACATACCCCACTAAATATTTTACACACACTCACAAACCAAATAATAAAAAATAAAACCCTTTAAATGACACGGTGCATGAAAGGTGAAGAGTTCACTTTTTCTCTTCATTCTCTCTTCCTTGCCAACCTTTCACACCACACTACCAATGGAGTTCACGCAACAACAATTGCTTTCTAATCGCTCACAAACGAGCGTTTGGGATAGCCTTAGTGAATGGAATTTTACAATTCATGAATTGAAAAATAAATTAAAGTATAGTAATTTAAGATGCATTCATTGAATACATACAAGTAAACCTCCTAAATTATTATATTTTGAGTATTAGTAAATGATACCTGTGCATTGGCTCGTTTTGTTCGTAATTTTTAGGGTCTTTTCGCGGTATATTTTCTATTAAAGAAATCGCTAGATGTTAAAAAAATATAATAATAATAAACATATAACTAAACTTCAACATTTTTTTATAAATTCGTACGCATGTAAAAATTATATCAATCAGCTCCTTTTTTTATTAATCCGGAGACCTTTCAGGCGGTATCACTACTACTTATAATGCACCAATGAATCTCTCTCTTATTAAATTTTCAGACTTTCAGACTTGCAACCAATTAAGCAAGATGTACAATACTTGAAAGCACATAATTTTCAGACTTACAAGCAAATAAACATAGTGTACAACACTTGAATGCCCATATTAAAAAAAACACCACATTAATACTATTTAAGTGGTCAATTAATACTGTAATCACCGGTAAATTTCACCTCGTATTAAACTAATATAATATTCTAACGAAAGAATACTTGTCAATTTTCTATGTCCAATTTTTTTTTTAAGAAACAATATTCTTTTATTTGATCACAAAAACTAGCCAATGTGAGGAACTCACGTCTTTAATAAACATAAACATCTTTATATGTAAAACTATAAAGGTTTTCAACTTTTATTTACCACTTTACGTTATTTCGTTAACATACTTATTAAACTTTCGAACTAAACGTTAGCCATTTATTAGAGTTTTCATGAAGCCCTAATTTATTTTAGCTATGATTTTACACAACTAAATCATAATTCCTAAAGTACAACATTTTATACCTAGAGTACAAGTCATTAAAGCACGAAACCTAGCTATACTTTAATTCCAAGCTATACAAGCCCTAATATACATCTCTATGATTTTATGTACATGATATATTTTCAAAATATTAATGTACAAGTCTTTCAAGCATATGTACAAGTCTTTAATGCATACAAGCTTAATACTTATATAAATTATATTATAAACCTCAATGTACCTATTTTAAGCACAAGGTACAACCCTATAATGCACAGCCTTAAAATATATATATATTTTTTTGTAAGTACAAAACAATGCTAATGTACAAACAACAAATGCACCAAACTTAAGCCTTTACTTTTATTATTTACATGTAAATTAACCTAAACTATATTTTACCTAAGGTAAATTAGAAACTTAACTATGTAAATACCATTTACACAATAGGTATAACAATGCAAGCCCTAAGTACTACCCTTAATGCCTAACGCCCCCTTAATTACCATGGTTAAAAATGAACTAAACTAGTTACTACTAAGTTACCTAAACATTACATGTAAATCTCCTAACCACAACTTAGTTACATGCACCTTAGAGTTACACATCACCCTTTTACCTTACAAGTTTCACCATGGTCAAATATTATGGGTAAAAACCTTGGCCAAGAACACCACCACATCACTTTGTTCCCTCATCTTCAACACTTAGCAAACAAAGCTTATGTGTATTTTTTAACCATTCAAACTAAAGGGACACAAGTTGAACAAGTAATCATCATGTGTGTCCTCTTTCAATCCATTCGATTTGAATATCAAACTCATGGCAAGCTTTCAAACACCTATATACCTTGTCCCTTCTTATCTTGCTAGACAAGTGACATAGACCTTAGAAAACCATATTTTCCATACTTATATATATATATATATATATATATATAACTTCCACTTCCTCCTTAAGTCTCATCCATCACACACATCATACAATACTTCCCATTCACCAATACATTCTGAAAAATTACACTAAGTAGTGAAAGGAAGAAGTCTTGTTCAAACTTAGAAATCTATTTGGTCTCATTGTTGCTCTTGTCAAAATTCCAAGCATGTAAGTCTTTTAAACTCATCCTATTTAGTTTTAACTTTTAATATCAATTGCATACTGTTAAAAAGGATTTTATAAGGAAAACGTAGCTATTTGAATCACTTAAAACGAGTACACGAGTCAAAAGTTATGGTCTAAAGAAGTTGCCAAAAATCTGTCCGAACTTTCTATGGACAGAACACTTGGGCACGCGAAACGAGGCATTTCTGGTCCGTTTCATGAAAAAGTTAAAACACGAAAGTTGTCCGGAACGACGTTTTCTTCAAAAACTCAGGAGCACGGGTCTAGAAAACGCATAACGAAGCCAGAATTTAATAAAAATCCCAACAGCTGTTATATATATGTTACAAAAATAGTTCCAGCCCCCTTCTTGCGCCGCATTTATTTACATCATGTCAAAGGTATTAAGGCCAACCAAAGTACCGTTGTAAACACCACCTAGGACACTCTAAAACGCCCCCATAACCCGGTTGAAAAGCCTAGTTGTTATGCTTAAAAACAACATTTCATTTTGGCTAAAAGTCCTAAACACCAAAAGCTTCTTACAACTGGTATGTGGGAAAACGCGGGATTTTTGATAAATTTGATTAGGAACTATCTTAGAAATATTAGAAATGGGTAAAAAAACATTTCACAAGGTCGCATGCAAAAGATATAGAGTTTTATGGTTTAAAAACGAAAATTGCAAATTGGCAAGAATAGCCTAAGCAGCCCTTTTCCGTAATTAATATTTTGCTAATTAAAGCGTTTCAAAGTACGAGGTTTACACCATTGTAAAGGACTCGCTACAAATATTTTAATTCCCCAATAACGTCTTTAAAAGCACTTATAGTCTATTTTATAATTAACCACAAAGAGGGTGACTTGCAGGAATTTTCCTAAATAAGCCTTCTGTACACTTTTCAAAAATTGAGTCGTGGGAGTTATAGGATGATGGGAAATAACTTAAAAATAGTTAATAAATATATTACAACGTCCCTAGATGACACCGTGAAAGTTAACGAGTTAAAATGAAATTTTCTTAAACGCCGCTGGCCAAGTGGCCATGTTCGTGGACTTGTATCTTTCTAATCAAAGAAAACTAGGACATGAGACCTATACCATTTAGAAGAGCTTACAGCAAAGTGTTTAAAGGGTCAAATGCGTTATAGAAACACTAGCTTTCCTCGTGTAAAATCTGCCCTCTTTTAGCCCCGTTATCGCCCAAAACCAACAAAAGGCACCTAACCCGCCTACTTTAGAGAATCATTGCGACCAAACCGTAAGAGCTTAAGACCTCTAGTTTGAACCATTAGAAACATCACCGGACAAACTCTTGAAGGGATCAAGAATGTAGTAAAAATCTTTTAAGGCCTCGCTTTTATTTACCCGTACTTTTGTCAATTTAGGCCTAAAACAAGTGAATTTTTCTTATAAAATTATAAGTATAAAAATTGTAAATTTTGAAAGATAAAGTTTTCTTGGACTAAAAATGTAATTTCTTCAAATTTAATATTATAAGGGCTGATTTTGTCAATAACCCATAGTTGAGGGTTTAAAGTGCCATTTTTGAAAGTGCAAGGGTAAAAATTGTAAATATTTAAAATTGTAAATTATAACATTTTGGAAACATAAAATATTTAACAACTTGGGTTTCGATAAAATTTATTATCCATCATCCGAGCCATAAAAATAAGAACGATAAGTATTGCTAATTTTTGAAGAGACTTCATGTTACATAAGTATCGATAAAGCATCATTATCACATAAACTTGAATTCGAATACTAAAAATATGACATACTAACTCAGTCACGAAGTCGAGCAGTTTATTCACAATACTTAATTTGTTTTCCATCCAGACTACTGTAACATCGAGGTGAGTCATAGCCCCTATTTTCCTTATTTTTAACGTTTTGGGGGAGATACATGCTCAAATATTGCTTGATATTTTTTTTTACATTTATTTTAAACTCTTACGAATTACCGTGAGTTTCATAGCCCCATTTTCAATTGTTTCATACTATTTTTGGGGGAGATACATGCTCAATTACCTATTTTTACTTTCACAAGTACTCTAAAGCTTTTACATACTACTATGAGTTCAATAATCACACTTTATACGTTTTGCTACAAACCTGAACACAAGTACTATCTGTATGCTATCCTAATTGTTATTGCTTAAGTTACTTACACCGCCACTAAAAGTCCTCATATCATGAACCATTAATCACTTTCGAAAGTGAACGTAATATGGTGAATAGATCTATGGCGTTGACGCCCCATTTGTGTTAACCGGATAGGTAACCAAATGCACTTTATTTGAGAATACTAGGAATGGCAAACTCTACCGAGGGCATTGTTGCTCACATCATTATTATGATGTTTGTAACTTACGTCATTATTATGACGCTTACGTGTTAAGGTTTCATGCTCATGAGACTTAAGGCAATATATACCGCGGTTGCAATGATACAAATGCTGCAACTACTAAATTTATGGGTACAACAACATGAACCAACCTTGAAACTTGTGTTCAACTGATTACTAAACAAACGAACTATGGGTGTATTACAACGTAACCCACTACTTATTTCATAAATATTGGTATTTATTACAATAATCGCTCAAACTCGAAATTATTGAACTCAACTGTTTTAATCATAAACTCTATGAACTCACCAACCTTTGTGTTGACACTTTTTAGCATGTTTATCTCAGGGTTCATAATTTACGAGGATGGCAACGCACGTGATACTCAAGAAGGCTATATATCATTCAAAACGTATTTAATAAACTGTAAAACCACTGGGACCTCATTTTGTAAACTCTGATATTTATACAAATCGAATGATAAATCTTTTAAAACGACTCAATTAGGGTTCTTTTTCTATTGACATAACTGTTGTGCCATGAAGTAACACCCAACTTGAATTCCGCTGCGTATCACGAAATTGGGGGTGTTACAAATACACTATTTAATTCACTCCTACACCAAAATAAACAACAATTTAATCACAATGTACAATTTAATCAAGCTACACAAATTTTTCCGGCGACCACAATTTTTTCTGGCAGCGACAAAAATTTTTCCGGCGACCGCAATTTTTTCCGGTGACTGTTATAACTTTTTTCTGGCGAGAGAGCGGAGACTACAACAGCGGCATGCGGCAGTAATTGGCTACAAGTGGCGGCAATAAGAAAAAAAATACCAAAACGTTAGATCTAAAAGAAACATATAGATCTACAAATAAAATTAATAGATCTTAAAAAATGAACTGATCTATAGAAAAAAAAACTATAGATCTACGAAAAAAACTTTAGATCAACAAAAAAACTATAGATCTACAAAAAAAAAATAGATCTAAAAAAACTATAGATCTACAAAAAATATATATAGATTTTTACCTCAAAACTCGATGTTGGAAGGTTTCGGTGGTGCGTTAGTGGTGCAGTCGGGTGGTTGGGCAGTGGCGCTCGGTTAGTGGCGCATAGCGGTGGAGGATTAACGTGGTGGTTGTGATAGTTGGGATGATTTTTGTGAATAGTGTTTTTTTTTCATGTTATGATGATAACGAATTTGTTTGATGTTGATGGTGAGAGTGTATTTTGTAGATGAAAGTGACTATGTGATTTTTAGAGTGAGAATGTATGAGTTTTTGTTTAGACCGTGAGATGTGAGTCTTTGTAAAGTGTGGGTATTTACTTTTAGGGCAACGGGCCAAATGGGCTTAAACCCGAACGGGCGCGGACCAAACGGGCTCGAGCCCAAGCAGACACGTGCCAATGGGTTCGAGCCCGAACGGGCATGGGCTATACGAAATTCTTGATATCCGTAAATTTATTGTTAAAAAGAACATAATAAACTAAAATATATTATTCATCGACAAATTTTATTTCAGGGTACCCGCCGCTGCAACGCGCGGGTACCCTGCTAGTATGTTTTAATAAAGAAATCGCTAGATATCTCCATTTTTAAAGAAATATTTGTACGTCTTTGGCTCTTGTAATTTAAAAAAAAAATTAAATAATTTTTAAAAGTTAATGATGCATTTTGAAAGTTTTTTATTTAAATATTATATATATATATGTGTGTGTGTGTGTATATATATATATATATATATATATATATATATATATATATATATTATAAATTTGTTGGATAGTGGTTGACGGGCTATGATGATTTTGTCGCCCGCAGAGTCTTAATTTTTGCATGGCAAAAACTGGAAGGCATAAAATGCAACCAGGTTTTGCAGTTGATGTTGATAATTGTAAACAAAAGAAGTTTTACAATCCTTCTAGGTAGAGTGTTTAACCGTTGTAGTGTAGTATAAGTAAGACATGGGGGATTGATCATTCTATAGGGGAATAGTGAGGTAGGCTCGAAGTGTACGTCGAATTAATTCTAAGCGTTGAGGGAGGATTATTTTTAGTCTTTTATATTTAATAGGAAAGCAATCAAAATCTCGAGTATTGGAGGAGTTCGGCTTTTAAAACTAATAAGACTAAGTAAACTAAATCTAAACTAAGAACATGAAAGTAAATTGGTGGAAACTCGTATAGGTAAACAAACGTGCTCACTTAATCATGCATTACTCCATAGTAGAATTCTTTAACTTATTGCCCAGTCACCCTCGTTAGTGTAATGTGTAAGTATTCCCCTCATTCAGCAACGAGTTGGGCAAGTTTTACCTACAGACACGCTCTCGCCCAATAGTAAATCCACGCGCAATAAATACTTAAGAAGAAAATTCACTCAGTCGACTTATTAAT
>OU343223.1:278582246-278757372 GCA_910596185.1 Chrysanthemum makinoi | reverse complement strand
GATTGCCCTAGCTCATCTAGGCAGCTCACTTTGCATCAGGTCTTAGCACGAGCCCAGACTCCTAGACTTACTCGTTGTATTTCCCGCATGTCCGTGCGACCACCATCATCACCTATTCACCTAGAAGCTCACTCTCTTCTGTCATCACCACCAGCATCACCATGTCTTAGAAGACCTAGATCCCCTACTGTACCACCTCAGGATTCACCCACATAGAGACTCCAACTCATTGACTCTCCCTCTGAAGATGAGGGCGAGGAGGAGCATGAGATTGAGTAGGAGTATGTAGATGAGGATGAGGATCCTCAGGAGGTGGATGATGAGGATATCCCAGATGGGGGTACTCCTCCCTTGCAGAGTCTTGCGCATTATGGACATTCTCCAGGACCAGGCTCTCCTTTACCTTTTCCTGAGCCTGATTCTCCTGGGCAGCATTTTGATTTTGGTTCACCTCCACACTCACCTGAGATAGGTAGCCCATTAGGTTCAGAGATGCCATCAGATATTGCTTCAGAGCCTAAGGAGTATAGGGAGACGGGTTTGATATGGGAGAGGATTATATCCCAGAATATTAGCCTTAGTAGGTTGTCAGATTGATTAGATGGAGTGTCGAGGATTGGTGTAGAGGATTTGAGGATAGATATGACTAAGATGGAGAAGAAGTCGATGGCCTTGAGAGAGGGTATTTCGAAACTCTATGTGCAGGTAGGGAACCGGCAAGCAGAGTATTCGATAGCCCAGGAGGCAGACCAAGCGCTTCAGCGCAAGGTCGACGAGTTGGAGGAGGAGGTCGTGAATCTTAAGAAAGATCGCGACTCTCAGCGTCTGGGGATTTTGTCACTATGGAGAGTGATGGACGATGTCTGGAGATCATTTAGGAGTGCTCGTAGTCGTGGCTAGATTGTGTTAGATTCATGGCTTTGTACCATCTTGAAACTGAGTAGTCTCTAGTTCGAGATGTAGATCTATCCTAGTTATGTTATTAGTATCGTTGTTAGAATCTTTTTTGATTTCTTCGTATCCTTTCATGTATTCCACTATGGAACCTATGAGTTATGATTATTAGAGCGTGCATCCTTTAGTTATGATTCGGTCTCTGGTTGTTTTGTTATGGTATAACATTATCCTTGTTGACCTTGATTATGTATTCGAGTGTTATTTGGTGATCCTTGGAACCCAACTCGGTCTTTTAGAGCGTGAATTGTGAACTTATGAAATTGTTATTCTTGCCTTCAGAACGATGGCACCAAGACGAAACCCGCCTAGGACTAACCGAGCAGCCCCTGCTGTTGTGGTTGCCCCTGTCCGTCGAGGTCGTCATCCAACCCCGACCACACCACCTGTTGAGAACCTGAACACTGATAACCCAACTGTAGAGAACCCAAATGTGAGCGACCGTCTTTGAGAATGGTCCTGTTCCACAAAACCCTCCACCTTTGGACCCAGCCCACATCGACCAGCTTGTGACGCAACATGTAGCTGAACTGCTAGCTGAGTCTAATCTCTCTAACACCTCTGGTGGAACCCCACTGCTTAATCGAACTCAAGGTTGTACCTACAAAGAGTTCTGATTCTGTGGTCCCATCGAGTTCAGAGGAACCGAGGGAGTGGTTTACCTAACTAGGTGGATGGAGAAAACTGAGTCCGTGTTTACCGTTAACAACTGTGAAGAGGATTGTAAGGTTAAGTATGAAACATTTACCTTGAAGGACGAAGTGTTGACCTGGTGTAACAACTATCATAGATATGTAGGGAGTGATGTAGCTTATAGCATGACTTGGACCCAGTTTAAGGCTCTCTTGATCAAGACTTACTGTCCTAGGAATGAAGTTAAGAAGCTAGAGATTGAGTTATGGAACCATAAGGTTAAGGGTACCGACATGACGACTTACAATCGTCGTTTCCAAGAGTTGTCGCTGCTTTACCCTGATATGGTTCGCACTGAAGCCCTTAGTATTGAGAGGTATACCGATGGATTGCCTTTAGCTACCAGGAATGATGTCATCGCTGTGAAGCCAGTTAACTTGCATGAGGAAATTACTGTGGCTCAACGTTTGATGGAATCTTATGTATTAGAAGTAGGAGACAAGGGTAAGAATGATAAGAGTGATAAGAGGAAGAGGAATGAAGTTGTTAAAGGGAATGGCAACAAACGGCAAGAGACAGCCAGGGTGTTCGCTATAAGAAATGGAGAGAATAAGGGTTATGAAGGTAGCAAGCCTTTGTGCGGTCGTTGCAATCGACACCACCATGGAGCATGCTCAATTGTGTGTAGGAATTGCTCTAAGGTAGGACACATGGCCAAAGACTGTAGGTCCCGTCCACTTGCTGCGGCTCAAACTGCACAAGGAGTGGACTAAAAGGCCACTGTTACATGTTTTGGATGTGGAAAGAAAGGGCACTACAAGAATGAGTGCCGAGAGCCGTGGATGAAAGGAAACCCCGGTAATGGAGGAGGATTTGTTAACCGAGGTGTGGGAAGTAATGGCTTAAACCCTGTGAAGCGTGAGGTTGTGGAGAATCAGGGAAATCAGAGAGCTAGGAATCAGTAGAGAGACGTGGGAACAACGCATGTGTATGCTATTGGGAAGGAAGCTGGTGAGGACCCTAACGTAGTTACGAGTACGTTCCTTCTCAATAACTGCTATGCTTCCATACTATTTGATACTGGTGCCGATATGAGTTTCGTATCCACCAACTTTATGCCATTACTAGGAATTTCCCAAACACCTCTAGGGTTCAGTTACGATGTGGAATTAGCTAATGGGAATAGGGAGAAGATAGACACCGTAGTCCGAGGTTGTACCTTAAGTTTCCTAGACCACTCGTTTAGCATAGACCTATTGCCAGTTACCCTAGGAAGTTTTGACGTCATCATCAGGATGGATTGGTTGTTGAAGAACAGTGCACACATCATCTGCGATGAGAAGATCGTGCGTGTACCGTATGGCGGAAAAGTTTTGAGCATACAAGGAGATCGGGCGAAGTGGAAGTCCTTCCGGTTGAGCATCATCTCTTGTATAAAGGCCCAGAAGTACATCGATAGAGGAGGTTGTCTTTTCTTGGCTCGAAATTCTGAAAAGAAAAGCGAGGAGAAGAATGAAAGACACCTTAATGATGTACCCGTCGTTAGATAGTTTCCAGATGTGTTTCCGACGATTTGCCAGGATTCCACTGTCCGACAAGTGGAATTCCAAATCAAGTTGATACCGTGCTGCACCGTAGCCGGCACCCTATCGGCTCCAAGAGATTGGAGGAACTGTCTAAACAGTTGGCGAATTGTATGGAGAGGGATTCATTCGACCAAGTTTTTCACCGTGGGGAGCACCGGTGTTATTTGTGAAGAAGAAGGATGGATCATTTCGGATGTGTATTGACTACAGGGAGTTGAATAAGTTGACGGTGAAGAATCGATATCCGTTACCTAGAATAGATGACCTATTTGATCAACTCCAAGGAGCTAGTGTCTTTTCCAAGATCGACGTACGGTCTGGTTATCACCAACTTAGAGCTCGAGAGGAGGATATCCCTAAGACGGCGTTCAGGACTCGTTATGGGCACTATGAATTCCAAGTGATGTCGTTTGGTAAGACCAACGCGCCAACGGTTTTCATGGATCTCATGAATCGAGTATGTAAGCCATACCTGGATAAGTTTGTGATAGTATTCGTAGACGACATCTTGATATACTCCAAGAGTAGAGAGGAGCACGAAGAGCATTTGAGGCTCATTTTTGAATTGTTGCGAGAAGAGAAGCTGTATTCCAAGTTCTCTAAGTGTGAATTTTGGATTCCGTCCGTGCAATTCTTAGGTCACGTGATAGATAGTCGAGGAGTTCATGTTGACCCAGCCAAGATTGAGGCCATTAAGGAATGGGCAGCCCTAAGAACCCATCAGAAGTCCGCCAGTTTCTAGGTTTAACAGGCTATTACCGGAGGTTCATTGAGGGATTCTCCAAAATAGCTAAGTCACTGACCAAACTGACGCAGAAGGACGTTAAGTATGAATGGGGAGAAAAGGAAGAAGAAGCATTCCAACTTCTGAAGGAGAAGTTGTGTAGTGCGCCCATCCTAGCTTTTCCTGAAGGAAGCGAAGACTTTGTCGTGTACTGCGACGCTTCGCATAAAGGATTAGGTGCTGTTTTGATGCAACAGGAGAAGGTGATAGCTTATGCCTCCCAACAACTTAAGAAGCATGAGAAAAACTACACCACCCATGATCTTGAGTTAGGTGTTGTAGTGTTTGCTCTTAGAATCTGGAGACATTATCTGTATGGAACCAAGTATGTAGTGTTTACCGACCATAAGAGCTTGAAGCATATCTTAGATCAGAAGGAGCTGAATATGAGACAACGTTGTTGGTTAGAGTTGCTCAGTGATTATGACTGTGAGATTCGTTATCATCCTGGAAAGGCCAATGTTGTTGCTGATGCACTTAGTCGTAAGGAGAACATTCCACCTTTACTCGTTCGATCCCTAGGAATGACTATTAGTTCGCCTCTACCATCTCAAATCTTAACCGCCCAAGCTGCGACATTGACGGAAGAGAACCGTCCTAATGAGAATCTGCATGGAATGGTAGAAAGTGAAAACGGCTTCTTGAAGCATTTCGACGAAACCTTATGCTTCAGAGACAGAAGCTAGATACCATTTCATGGTGGGATCCGTGAGTTGATTATGCATGAGTCGCATAAGTCAAAATACTCTATTCATCCCAGAGCTGATAAGATGTATCAGGACTTGAAGAAACTCTACTGGTGGCCTAACATGAAAGCCGACATAGCTCAGTATGTCAGTTGATGCTTGACTTGTTCTAAGGTAAAGGCCGAACACCAGAAACCCTCAGGACTCTTAGTTCAACCCGAACTCCCAGAATGGAAATGGGAGCGAATCACCATGGACTTTATCACCAAATTACCAAGAACAGCTAGCGGCAATGACGCTATCTGGGTAATCGTAGATCGTTTGACTAAATCTGCTCACTTCTTAGCCATTAGCGAGGTCGATAGTCTCGACAAGCTCGCTCGGCTGTACATTAAGGAGATAGTATCGCGTCATGGAGTACCGATATCTATCATTTCCGATCGAGATAGCCGTTTTACATCCCACTTTTGGAGATCCTTACAGTCAGCGTTAGGAACAAACTTGGATATGAGCACTGCATATCATCCTCAAACCGATGGTCAGAGCGAGAGAACCATTCAGACCTTAGAGGATATGCTTAGAGCCTGTGTCATTGATTTCGGCAAAGGCTGGGAGAGACATCTCCCTTTGGCCGAATTCTCCTACAACAATAGCTATCATTCTAGCATTAAGGCCGCTCCATTTGAAGCACTGTATGGCCGAAAATGTCGTTCTCTTGTTTGTTGGGCTGAAGTTGGCGAGAGTCAACTTACCGGTCCCGAACTTGTCCTATAAACCACTGAGAAGATAGTTCAGATTCGTAACCGTTTGCAAACCGCTCGAGATAGACAAAAGATTTAGGCTGATAGAAGACGTAAACCTTTAGAATTTCAGGTTAGAGATCGTGTTATGTTAAAGGTTTCTACTTGGAAAGGAGTGATTCGTTTTGGAAAGCGTGGAAAACTCAATCTCCGATATATTGGTCCTTTTCCAATCCTGGAAAGAATCGGACCAGTAGCTTACCGCCTTGAGCTACCATCGAAATTGAGCAGTGTACACAATGTCTTTCATGTTAGTAATCTTAAGAAATGTCTTTCGGAGGAAAACAAAGTTGTGCCCTTAAGAGATATCCGTATAGACGAGAAATTGAATTTCATTAAGGAACCAATTGAGATCATGGATCGGGAGATTAAACGGCTGAAGCATAGCCGTATTCCGATTATCAAAGTTTGTTGGAACTCCCGACATGGACCGGAGTTCATGACATCAAGCAACTCGGAGTGAAACCCGGGACGGGTTTCTTCTGAGGCTGGGAGGTTGTGACAACTGGCAATTTAGAGAGTCTATTTTAGGTAACCGCATTACGTTAAACTAAACCGAGCTTTTGCCTTTATCACTACTTTTATCAACCATGACTTGATTTGATATCATTTATTGGTTTTTATGATTTATTTTGTTATTAAATGAGTTATCGTGTGAGTTTTAACTCTTTTTGATAGGCACTATTCGATTTGGCACAATAAAAGCCTAAAACAAGAAATAACGTAACTTTTAGACCGTAACTCGAAAATTAGAAAATAAATAGTCAAAACTCATGGAAAAACATAAATAAATATAATATAAAGTCGAATGAACGTCATGGGCCACCCGTAGGACAATATATGAGCTCGGGAACGGGTAAACAAGATAATTTACAAAAAATTACGACTCCGACCCCTCCCTTTTCACCATTGCCGGCGCCCCCCTCTTCCCTTTTCATTTATGTTGAGGTCCCTTATCTCCTAGTATATATATCCCACTCCTAACACATACTACACTTTTATTTCTCTCTCTAAAATACACACACTAACACATTTTCTCTCTCTACTCTCCCTCTCTTCCACTAAACAAAACCCTAACCCTAAATAACACCATAACCACCGCCACCTTGCTGGCCAAATTCCGGCCAACTTCCGGCGAGTGGACATACACCTCCACCACCATTTTGTAGATATCTCTTTCCTCTTTCCATCCATATAAAAATCTCTCACAAAAGCCTACATTAACACCTCCAAATCTTACAAATACGATTCGTGATTCTAGGGTTTTCATTAAATCTTGTAGATCGGGTTGTAAAAAGGTAAATGGAACATGGGTCAAGCTTGTTTAAGCTATGACAAGCCTCATATGGCTTTATTTTGGCTCGACCATGGCTCGACCATGGTGGGTTTTGGGTGAAACATGGGATTAAAACAAATTTACACTTAAATAAACAGGTAGCTAGTGATTTGGTATCATGTGATGTATCATATTGTTGGGTTTTTTCATTTTAGATCATGTTTCATGTTTTTGATTAGGATTAGTTGATGGGTTTGTTGTTTGGATGATGATTGGAGGTTGATTGATTGTGTTTGGATGTTGTGGAAGCCATTTGGGAGTGTTTGGATGTGAGTGTTGGGGCGTACGAGCCACAAGACCCACGATGGGTCATTGTGGTGAGGCGTACGTGACCCTCTTGGACCACGGGTCCGGGTCGAGTTGTTGTGGTAGCTTGTTGGTTGATATTGTTGGTGTTTGGATGAGACGCGTGGAGCCGAAAAGCTTCTAGAGCTTGTTTGGTTCACGTGGTCTTAACCATGACCGTGTCATGACCATTAGGGTCATAACATTGGTTTCGAGTATATTTGGTTGGTTGATTGGTTGGCGAGATTGAATTGGGTTGATTTGAGATTGAATTGTGCTATTATGACTTTTATTTGGACTTATTATATAAATTGTCAACTTTGAGCAACGTCGGTGTTACTTTGACTTTTTAGTCAATAGTTGACCCCGACAACGCCGTAACATGGACTTTAGATTGATTAAAAGCCGAGAAGTCATGACTCGTGCTTGTGGACTCGAAACGAATAACGATATGAAACTAATATTGAAATTGACAAAATATATATATATATATATATATATATATATATGAAAATGCTAATAAACTATGAAACATAAATAATAAAAAGGCTTTTATACCAAAAATATCAATAACAAGACTTGTCTTGTTATTTACTATTTTAAATAGACACTAACGACTAAAAATGAAAATGTTTTCTAATTAATTAGTATTTAATGTTTCGAGTGCATGTTTATCTAAATATGCCAATTATGAGCATTTAATACTAGTTTCAAGTATTTAAATTGTTTACGTTGTGTGCATGGGTTACGGATGACTTAACATTAATAGCGTCGATCCACGTGGGTAGCGGACTTATTAGGTTGACGAATCTAATAAGTGACCGCTAGGTACGTAGGATAACGTTATTAATTGGTGAATTATCCTTATGACTCATTAGGATGTGACCGGATTATGGGATAATAAGCGACACGAATAAATAATTGAGTTTATCGAGTTGTCGAATTCGATAAGGTCTGTGGAAAACTAGAAGGGGGGTTTGAATAGTTTTGCCAATTAAAACTTCCTTTTAAACTATTTAGATCGACTTATGTCAATCTATTTGGATGTGTGTGTTGGATGTTGATAAACAAGCATATAAAGGTATGTAATGAAATATTAGAGTAAGAAGCACAAAACCACAACGCGAGTATTTATAGTGGTTCGGCTACAAGGACACCTTCCTTGCCCTACTCCACTCCTCGAGTCACCTACTCGAGAATTCGTAATCACTACACCAATCTCCTTATGGCGGAGAAGCCTTCGCAACGTCACCTACCCTTTTTCCGGTGCTAGGCTAACCACCGGGTTCTTTCACTCCAAGGTGAACCACACCTATCACAACGTCGCCTACTCTTTATACGGTGCTAGGCTAACCACCGGGTTCTTTCACACCAAGGTGAACCACACCTACACAACGTCGCCTACCATTTATTAGGTACTAGGCTAAGCACCTAGTTCCATTGCAATGGAGGAACTACTACCCAACACTACACCAACGACTAATCCCAAAGGAGACAAACTCCTTTTTACAACATCATCAAGGATATCAATATCCTTGGATCTAGTTCTAATCTATCTTGTACATCGAAACACACCATATCGAATGTACATCTAAGGCACCTTTCACTAATGCCTTTGAATAGATCTTCAAGACACCCTTCACTAATGTCTTGTGTCTTGACTTCTAAGCACCCTTCACTAATGCTTCTAGTCTTGACTTCTAAGCACTTATCACAAGTGCTTATGAAATGGTCGAAAGATACCCTTCACTAATATCTTCGTCTTGACACTTGAGACACCTTTCACAAATGTCTTCAACACTTCTTTGAAAAGAAAAACAATCATCAACAAGAAGAATTCAGTAGCCTTGATGATGAGGAAGCATGGAAACTCATGGACTTGAGCTTGCTCCACTTCAAAGGTGGTGATCTTGCCTTTAAGAGGAACCTAGAAGATCACACAAAAACAAAACTACAAACATAGATCTCTTGGATCTGAGGTTAGTGAGTTTTAACTCAGGGAGAAAGTGTGTTAGAAAAGGGGTGAGAAACAATGAAGAAATGGCTCACTATTTATAGAAGAAAAAATCTAATCCCCGATCCCACGGATCCCTTCCACAATGGATCCGTCTAGCGTAAAGCTAGGGATCCGTGGGATGCTCCTTTTTACCCATGGGTATTTTGGTTATGGGTCATGGGTCATGGGTTGATCCATGGATCTTTATCTAGATACAATGTATCTCTTAAGTGTAATGCACTTAGTCACTTGGGTATGGGTTGATCCATGGGTTATGGATATTATCCATGTATGATATAAGCATGATGTCATGCAATGGGTTATGGGGTCAAGCTCCATGGGTCATGGGCTTTGGGTTGTACCCAACTACATTCAATGTATTTGCCCAATGGGTTATGATACTTAAGTTTCTACCTATTTAAATTACCCAATATACTACATACTAGTTATGTGTATATTTTACCAAAATATGTAAACACTAGTTGTTGTACATATGTAATATTAAATCATAAAATCACTTATACTTGTTTTAGTGTTTTATGTGAAAATGTGAATATGTTAGAAACTATTAGTTCAAACCATTTACGTATTTTATTTGTTTCGTTAAAATGATTTTACGTTTGTTATCGACAAAACATTAGAAGATCGTAAAATATAAATAAAGCGTTTTACGGCTTATTTTTATTAACAATCTCCCCTTTTTGTTGATGACAAAACATAAAATTATTTTAAGGAAAAGCTAAAATTCGTAAGAGTTTGAATTTTTAGTTTTTACTTTCTTCTCCCCCTTTTTGTCGAAACAAAAAGAGCTTCGAAAGAAAGCATCACATTGTTTTTTTTAAGAAAAACGTGTGAAAAGTAAAAAAAAAAAAAAGAATTAAGGAGCAAGTAACGGGAAAGGATCTCGTCTTTATTCCCCCTTGACGAGTCCATCCCTATGTAAGGGCGTCAAGAAGTAATACTAATCTAGTTTGTTTGCAAGTAAGTTTGCAAAAGAGTTCGTCTAAGAGACGAATATGCTCCCCCTTGATGATTGCAATTTTGCAAAGTGATGTCAAGAAATGTAATCCTAATATTGCAAGTAATTTGCAATGTATTGCTTTGACACAAAGCTCCCCCTAGATTTTAAGGTGTCAAAGTCTTCAAGTGTAGATTGAATAACTACAAAACAAAGGTTAGAAAGCAAGTATAATTCACAATTTCCTGCAAATGTGGTCCAAAAAAAATAAAAAATAGTTTTCTGTCTCACCGATCCCACGATTCCCTCCTAGTAGGGATCCGGCTAGGCAATTCTGAGGGATCCGTATAGCTGATGATCAATTTCAGCAATGGTGATATAACAAGTAATGTTATCACAAAGGTGAGATATGAATACAACGTAATCATATACTTAGAAATATAGCAAGTAGCATGTAATTTCATTTAATAAAACTAGAGTTATGGTATACATGACTCTAAAGACTAAGAAAATAAAGAATACATGACTTGGAATTTCTAGACCAACTATCGCTTGATGCTAGGACACCACTAAAATCTTCTAGCTCAAGTTTTGTTTAGGTTTAATCTCGTCGAAACGTTCGAGGAGATGATAGAACATGAAATGTTGGTCTTCTCGTACTTCATGTATCAAACTTTCAACATGTTGACAATGATAGCAATCTTTGTCATGGCTAGGTAGTGGTGGTGGAAGAAATGAAATGGCTTGATGCGAAGGATCAAGTGAAGCAGCTTGTGGAGCTTCAAACGATGAAGGAATTGGTGGAGGCGCATTTGGGAATGGCTCGACAAAGAATGATGGTGGTGGTAGAGAAGTGTCAACTTCCATATGGTCGGGTGGTTGACTTTGATGATTTCTCATAATCCAAATGGGATTATATGATGGAAACGCTAAAAAGGAAGCCGGAGCTAGTGTTGACTCAACACCTTGATTTTGTACCATTATTCCTCCTAATGAGGAGAATGTTGTCGGCGGAGGCGGAGGAGACGGCCTAGGAGGCAAATCTTCTAAATTGTAGAGGTGTGGTGATGATAGTGGAGATGTAAAAGAAATAGCTCTACGAACCAATGGTGATGGTTTAGTGGAGATGATATTGTTTGGCCTAGGAGGTATGGTGGTGTTTGGCATAGGTAGTTTTGTGGGTACTATCCTTTTAGGAATTGGTTTGATTAGTTGAGAAGAGGTCCTTGCATTAGTTGGCTTGACCGGAGATGATTCGGTTGAAGAAATTTCGTGTATAACACGAGCAATTTTCTTGGGTGGTTCTTTGGTGGATAAGTTACTACTTGGAGTTTTCCTCATGATGAGATGATTTCAAGACGTTTGTAAGGGTTTCTAAAGTGCTGAAAATTAGGATGAATGTGATGACTATGGAAGTCCTAACAATGTGGTTTATAAAGCAAGATATTTGGCAAGTGCATTTAAGCCTTAAGCCACTAAAATTCATTGGAATGTGATGATTAACATGCACAAGAGTCAACTTCAGAGTTTGTACTGATCTAGGAACTCATTTAAGATGAGATGGAGTGTTTGAGTTAGAAAGATGAGTTGAAATGATTGTTTTAGCAAGGTTTGACATAATCTGTCACCCGGATCCCACGGTTCCCTCCTCAAAGGGATCCGTCTAGGCAAATCCTAGGGATCTGGCTCTCAGCAGCTATGAAAGAGTAGAAATGATGTTTCTAAGGTCTAAGATCTATATCATCTTGAGTGTTTCAGTTCTCCTAAGTGTCTTAAATGAAGGGGTGCTTAAGCACTTGAGGGTAATGAGTGATGTAGCTAATGATTGCCTTTTATGGAAGGAATTAGAACTTTCATGAGTACCAATGAATGAGCAAGGATGACACTAAAGATTTTGAGAGTGTCAAGTGAAGCTAAATGATCCTAGAGATCAGATAGTGACTTAGATTAATCCTTTGGAAAATATCCTAGAGGCTTTAAGATGGAAAAACTAGGATTTGATCAATTTTGACCAATTTTGTTGTGAGGATGATTATGATCGATTTTCCAATAAGATGTTTCCAATGTTTAGATATGAAGGATCATGTGAAAAATAATGTGTGAGCTTAAGAGCGGAAGAGCAATGGATTAAAATGAAACTATATATCTACAAGCGTCTTTGAGTGTGATCACGATGAGTTCATGTGTGAGTGGGAAGGATCTACTTAACTTGATAAGGACTTAATTTTCCTTAAGACACTATGTTTAGCTTAGAGTGAGGTGTTCTAAGGATATGTTTGAAATACAATGCTTGAAATTGCATTTTCTTGCTTAGGATCCCACGGTTCCCTAAATGTAGGGATCCGTCTAGCACAAAATTTGGGATCCGTCCATCTGCTCAGCAGAACCTTTACTAAAGGTATGCAATGATATTGACAAAGCATTATATTCCAAGGTTGGCTTAAAGGGGTTCTAACACTAAGATATCAAATGTAAGATGTTTTATTTCTTGAAGGAAATAGGATTACATTGATAAAACACGAGTACAAGAGGATGGATTCTATTTGAAATACTACTAGGTTCCTTGAGTGTTTTCGCTAGTAGGATCTTCATGTTGTTGATGAGTGTTGGTGGAATCAAGAATGAAGAAAGTCTTCATGAGAGATATGTTTAGCGGTTCCATCCTCTTGTTTACAAGTACGTACAACGGACTTTGAAATTGAGGATGAAAATGCATAACATTATGATAGAGGCGTGTCAAGAACATTCCATAAGGGATGAGTTTATTCTTGGAGCCTTGAAGATTTACAATTCGCCTTGCAAAGAAGTAGGCGAGATTGTATGGTTGTTGTGTTAGCAAACAATACAATATGTGAGCACAACAAGTAGGAAGGATTTCTCGATTTCCCCTAAGACTCCAAACATTTTCACGTAGAATGAGTGCAAGCAGCTTGTACTCTTCTCGGATGTCCCGTTTGAAGATAATGTTTGGATCGGAGTAATATGGTCGAGGTTTGCATATAATGCGATGTAAATCTTCCGGGGAGGGTATGTGTGAACAATATGGACTATTTTCTTCAAGAAAGTTGAAGAGAGAATCAAGAGACCAATCTTTGGTGAAGGCACATTGTCCATGATTTGGAATTCGAAGGATGTGAGCAAAATGCCCAAGGGTTAAAATAAACTTTTGGTTTTTGATATAAAACCAAAGAGATAGAGAGCGATCCTCGTTTACGAAGTTCAACTTGATCGGAAGAATTCCTTTATGAACCTTGGACATATCTTTTCGTTGATTTCAAGAAGACATTCTAGTCCTATGGCTCGGAAGGAGGTATTGATACCTTCTTCGAATTGTAGAGAAGTGTCTACAATACGTCCTTCGTGGAAGTGACGGTTTTCGAGGTTATTGAACCCACGGACATGAATGCCAGGTGTGTTGGGTTCAAGGGAGATGTTTGGAGTGTAGACGCCAGTGAGTGAAAAATCAAACTTGTTAATACAAATAAACCATAAAAATGTTTATTAATATTTTGCGATCTCTTTGTGTTTTGTTGATAACAAATATAATGTTATCTTAAGTATAATTATAAGGATACATGTTATTTTTGTAAAGCATTTACATATAGCCATTTAAATACAAAAATGTAGTAATTAAGCATTTGTTGTAATAGTTTATTAGGATGGGTAAAAACAAAACCCATGGACCATAACCCATGGATCATAACCCATACCCAAGTTGGCTAGATACAATGTATACTTAGATACATTGAATCTAAAGAAAACCCATGGACCAACCCATAACCCATGACCCATAACCAAAAAACCCATGGGCAAAGAGGAGCGTCCCACGGATCCCTAGGATTACACTAGACCGATCCCAAGTGGGAGGGATCCGTGGGATCCGGGGAACAATGGAAGATTTTGCCTATAAATAGAGAGCCATTTCTTCATTCTAACTCACCCCTCTTCTTACTAAATCTCTCAAACACTCTCATTCTCTTCTAACATATAGATCACTTGATCTAGAGAGTTGTTCTTCTTTCTTTCTATTATGATTCTCATATAGGTCCTTCTCTAAGGCGAGATCACGAGCATTGTACAAGTCATCCAAGCAAGGGGTCCTTGATTGATTTGTCACTCCGCAAGATTTTTGTTGCGAAGATCTTGTATTTGATATTTCACATATTTGTTGTGTAATAGTCGTGTTGGTTTGGTCCACCGTGTTACGGACTCGGTATCTAGCTTTGTACCGGAAAAAGGTGTAAGCAACGTTGTGAAGGCTTCTCCGCCAAGTGAAGGAGTTTTTTTAACATAGTGCTTGAACTCTCGAGTAGGTGACTCGGGGAGTGGAGTAGGGCAAGGAAGGTGTCCTTGTAGCCGAACTACTATACATCGGTTGTGTCTTTTCTATCCCTTTGCTTTACCTTATTTACTTGCTTTATCATTAGATCTATACTTTCTCTACATCCATAAGATCTCACATATTAACGAATCTAAAGTTTTTGAAACTAACTTAAAATTGGCAAAACTATTCAACCCCCCCCCCCCCAATTCTAGTTTCCCACAATTGGCATCAAGAGTTAAGTTTATAAAAGTTTTAAAGTAAAATTGTATTTTAAAAACTTTTCAATCACTATGGGTTCTGAAAATTACAAGGAAGGGCAATCCATGCAACGACCTCCACTACTTGAAACTAATGGTTTTATATATTGGAAAAATAGATTCGAAACGTATGTGAAGTAAAAGATATTGATCTTTGGTACATTATTGTTGAAGGCGATTTTGAGGCTATCTCAAAAGATGATAAAGGAAATTTAGTTAACATACCTCATGATAAACTAAGTGATGAAATGAAGAAAAAGCTTTCTAAAATAGTGAAGCAAAAATGGTTTTATATAATGCTTTACCGAAAAAGGAATTCGAAAGAATTTCTATGCTTAAAACCTTTAAAGAAATTTGGAATTCTTTAGTTGTAACTCATCAAGTTAACCAACAAGTTAAAAATAATAAAATTGATTTATTTGTTCAACAATATGAACAATTTTCAATATCGGATGATGAAACTATAGATCATTCATTTGCTAACTTCAATACTATTATTACATCTTTACAAGCCCTTGATGAATCTTTTTCTAGCGTAACCATGTTAGAGGAGATATCTAAGGGCACTTCTATCGAAGTGGAGATCCAAGGTGACGGCGATCGAAGAGTCAAAAGATTTGACAATCCTCCCCCTTGATGAACTCATAGGCAACTTAAAGTCTATGAGCTTCGTTCTTCTAAAGACTCCGAAGCCTCAAAGGTGAAAGAGAAACACAAATATCTTGCCCTTAAAGCCTAAAAGGCTTCAAGCGATGAAGAGAACTCCTCTTCAAGTAGTGACGACGAGGAGTATGCTATGGCGGTAAGGGACTTTAAAAAGTTCTTTAGAAGGAAGGGAAGATACGTCAAACAACCGTATGACGATAAGAAAGGCTTTCGGAAAAGCAAAGAGGACGAAAAGCCAAAAGATGATCGTACTTGCTTTAAATGTGGGACCCAAACCACTTTATTAGTAAGTGTCCCAAACGGGATGATCAAAAGGCATTCGTGAGCGGCACGTGGAGAATGAGCGACGAGGAGGACGAAGAAATTTGTCTCATGGCAAATGACGAGGTATGTCACGAATACTATAGTAGCTCATCACTTGATGACGACTCATTGCATAATGAATATGACAAACTAAGCAATATTAGCTTAAAACTAATTAACAAAAACAAGCTTTTAAAGAGTCAAAACCAACGTTTAGATAAAGAAGTCATAGAATTAAAAGCAAAAACTAAAACGTTTAGAAAAAGGTAAAATAGCAAGTGGTGAATGTGAACTTTGCGTTCAACTTCAAACACTAGTTGATCATCTAGACTCTAAAATTGCTAGAATGAGTACGAACACTTTATATACAATATTAGATAGTGTTAAAACTGGTAACAACCAAAAAGGTTTAGGTATTCAACAACTTGATCCATCAACTAGTGAAAATAAAGAAACAAAATTTGTTAAGGCACTAGAAAAACCAGCCATTGTTGTGGCGGATCCCACGGATCCCTTGAGAAGGGAACCGCTAGTGTACAGCCGTGGGATCCGGATGCTGCAGAAGCAAAAGTGGTAATAACGTAGCTTCTTCATCTAGAACTGAGTTTGTTATAGTTAATAGGAAGAAACCAACTCATGCCACCATTAGACAACCACCTCCAAAATATAATCCTACTTTTTCAAGAAACAAAGCTCCATCTTTTTCAAAATATAATCCATCTAGGAGACCTAATAATGTTTATCCAAGAAGTAACCATCAAATGGGATGGAACCCAAATATGCAAAATGGTTTTCCCTTTCAAAACTTTGCCCAATGGAATGCATACTCATCTTATCTATACATGTCTAACATGAATGGAATGGTTAACACTAATGGACCCATGAACAAATGGGGACCAAACTTTTGAGTTTATTATTGTCTTAGGTATGCTTAAAGGTCGACCTAGACCCCGGATGAATGGGTCAAGGATAGCGGGTGCACGAGGCACATGACCGCATAGATTTATTCTCCACATATGAATCCTTCAATGGAGGTAATGTGGTGTTTGGAAATTGCAAAAGTAGAATCATCGGTAAAGGTAAGATTTCTAACAAATCTCTAACCATTAACGATGTATGTCACGTAGAAAACCTAAACTTTAACCTCTTAAGTATAGGACAAATATGTGATAAAAAGTGCAATGTACTTTTTCGAAACCGGTAACATATTAAAAAATGGCATAACCATAGGAAAAGGAATTAGGAAACATGGAGTCTATGTTATTAAAATCGGTAATGAACCTAAAGACAAACTATGTCTTACCTCTATGGATGATACTTCGACCTTATGGCATCGAAGATTGGGTCAAGCCAATATGCGACTTCTTCAATCGCTATCATCCAAAGATCTAGTAAGAGATCTACCTAAGTTAAAATATGAACATCACTTTTGTGATGCTTGTAATGTAGGAAAACAAGCTCATTCTAGTCATAAACCTAAAAACATGGTGTCTACAACTAGGTGTCTAAAATTACTACATGTGGATTTATTTGGTCCATCCGCTATCCAAAGTTATGCAGGCGACTACTACACTTTGGTGATAGTGGATGATTACTCTAGGTATACATGGACAAAATTTTTAAAAAACAAAACGGAAACCTTTAATTATTTTGAAATATTAAGCAAAAAGATCCAAAGACAACTAGGAAGTCCTATAGTGTCTATTAGGAAGGATTATGGTAGGGAATTTGATAATGAAGTGCAATTTGGAGCCTTTTGTGATGCTAATGGTATTACTCACAACTTCTCGGCTCCACGCACTCCACAATCGAATGGGGTAGTAGAAAGAAAGAATAGAACCCTACAAGAAATGAGTCGAACCATGCTTAATGAACAATCCATACCTCAAAAGTTTTGGTGTAATGCCATTGATACTTCAACGTACATACTCAATCGAGTCTTAATTAGACCAATCTTAGGTAAAACTCCATATGAGTTACTTTGAGGCAAAAAGCCTACGTTAAATCACTTTAGAGTCTTTGGAAGCAAATGTTTTATTCTTAACACTAAAGATTACCTTACAAAATTTGATCCTAAATCAACCGAAGGTACCTTTCTAGGTTACTCTCCAAATAGCAAAGCTTACATCATATTAAACAAAGAAACAATGAAGGTAGAAGAGTCATTAAATATAAAATTTGATGAAAGTCCACCCAAACCCTCTCCACCTCTTGTCGATGACGAGATTATAGAAAGTGAAGCTATAGTAATAAAAAAAAGATAAATGAAGAAGAAGAACCTTTAAATGATGAAGCCATAAACATTAAAGAGTCCAAAGATCACCCCGTAGATAAAGTCATAGGAAAGCTAAACGAACGAACATTAAGGTCTCAAGTTCAAAACCAAAGTAGCTTGTTTTGTTTCGTTTCAACCATAGAACCTAAGAATACACAAGAAGCCATAAAAGATGAGAGTTGGGTAATGGCTATGCAAGAAGAACTAAATCAATTTTTTTCTAATGATGCTTGGACACTTGTCCCTCCACCTAGTAATCAAACCATAATAGGAACCAAATGGGTTTATAAAACAAATTAGATGCAAACGGAGTAGTGTCTAGGAACAAGGCACTCGTTGCTAAGGGTATAACCAATAAGAAGGAATAGACTTTGATGAGACCTATGCCCCTGTGGCTAGATTAGAGTCTATAAGAATACTTCTTGCGTATGCTTGTGCTAATGATCTAAAGCTTTATCAAATGGATGTCAAAAGCGCTTTTCTAAATGGTTTCATTAATGAAGAAGTATATGTAGCTCAACCTCCGGGCTTCATTGATTTTGAAAACCCAAACATGTGTATAAATTAAAGAAAGACCTTTACGGTCTTAAACAAGCTCCAAAAGCTTGGTATGATAGACTCAAGTCATTTTTAATTAAACACAACTATACCATGGGGTTAGTTGACAACACACTTTTACTAAGAAAAGAGAGTCACATATAATCATAGTACAAATATATGTAGATGATATTATATTCGAATCCACTTGTCAAGACATGTGTGATGATTTCTCTAAAATCATGCATGACGAAGTTCGAGATGAGTATAATGGGAGAACTTAGTTTCTTTCTTGGTCTACAAATCAAACAAGTAGAAGATGGTATCTTCTTTAATCAATCTAAATACATCAAGGAGATGTTAAAGAAATTCGGTCTAGAAGAGTCGAAACCAATTAGACACCAATGTCATCCGACACCAAACTCACAAAAGATGAAGACGGCGAATCCGTAGATAATACTAAATATCGTGGCATGATAGGTAGTCTTCTACCACCTACAAGTAGGTCGGATATCATGTTTAGTGTTTGCTTATGTGCTAGGTTTCAAGAAGACCCTAAAACATCACACCTAGAAGCAGTAAAAAGGATATTTAGATACATTAAGGGTACAACACAATTAGGATTATGGTATCCTAAGGGCACGGAAGTAGAAACAATTGTATATGCAGATTCCGACCATGCAGGTGATTACGTTGATAGAAAAAGTACAAGTGGGGTATGTACTTTCATGGGATGTTGTTTAACATCTTGGTTTTCTAAGAAACAAACGGCACTAGCAATATCAACAACCGGCCGAAGTACGCCTCTGCCAAGCAGCATGCCAACAAGCACTATGGATGAAACAAGCGTAGTCGACTTTACATTCATCTAAGCGACATAGCCATTAGATATACAACAAAGGTGCCATCGACTTAAGAAAGAAACAAGCATATGGATGAAACAAGCGCTAGCATATATATCATTTAAGCTTCATAGCATCCTATGTTCAACAAAGGGGATCACTCTAAGAAGAAGGTTGCATCCAAAGCATATAGAGATAGCCATCACTAGAGACCCTCACCAAACCGTTGAAGCGGGAACAATTCAACCTACTTCGCCTTGGTCTTGGTCTAATGGAACAAACGTCGTAACTTATTTGACTCTACAAGGTATGTAAACACTAGCCTTCTTCTTTCCGAGTCTAGGATCTCTATTTCACGCACAACTCACAAACAATACGGAATTTTCAAAACCCAAGATAAGTTTTCCACTTATAGTTTTCTTATTTTTTTTCAAGTTGCAAACATATATTACATACACATTTTCAAAGAAAACCTACTTTCAAAATGTTTTCTAAAAGGATGATACCTTCCCATATCAATTTCACAAAAGCAATTTCTCACGTCTAGGACAAATCGCTTTTCATTATTAATACAAAGTAAAAACCCGTTTTCATTGCATCTCATGTCTTTTGAATGCTAAAGGGACACATAACTAATATGTTTTGTACATTCATTTAAGCAACAATGAATTAAGAGCATTGATAACACTAAATTACGTACTCATGTACTAAATATGTGTTTTCGGGTTATCACAATAGGATGCTTTTCTACTTCTAGTTTACTTTTCTTTTTAGGGGTCGAGATAACCGCAACTCCAAATAGTTTGCATATAGGCACACACTAGGAAAAAATGTTTCCAAAAGGAAAATTTTGTGCCGCCTCAATCACTGCACTCCCGGATCCTTCTATGCCGGACGGATCCTCGGGAAGGATCCGATCCGTGAGACATGTAAGTCGCTTTTTTACCTTCTATTCTTCTCACTTTGGATGAAAAATCCACATTTGTTTTATTTTTGGGAGTATGCTCTTTAATGCTTGTGTTCTCATGATCACATGCCTTAAATTCATATCTAATCATTAGATTTTAATCCACATTTTGGGTCAAGCATTCATTACAATGCTTTGTTTTTTTATATATAGAACTCCCAAAATGCTTGCATAATCCATCTCATCTTCACACACAAACTACACCATGTCATTCACAAACTCTTTAGATGAATCACCTAGTACAAACAATCATCTCCATGAAACCCAAACCTTTGTACTTCCACCTTCCAAAATACCACAATCAAACTCTAGGATATCCACACGGATTAGTATCCGATCTTGTTGTTTAGCAAAACCATCATCGAATGGGTCATCACAATCAAATAACTCACCACAAGATGCTTCCATTATAGCACCTCCTTCATCACCAACAAGTACACCAACTTCATCACCACCTAAAATAACTCTTTTGGAACTCTTTAGACTCCAACAAGATCTCAACAACCAAAGCAAAGAAATAGCCTTTTGACACCTCCAACCTCCAAATACAATATTCAATGATCTTGAAACATCACCACCTTTAGCTCCCATTAAACTACAAGAACATCTAGGTTCTTTTCCACCACCACTTAAACATTCCGACTTTGATCCATATTTTCCTATTTTTCCACCACAACTTCCGCAACTCACAAATCAAAACAAACCGGAAAACTTCCGCACTCATTACCCACATCATTTACATTGTGAACATTGCCAATCCACTAGGAAAATTGCAATAGAAGTTAGGGAAGAAATGCTTATCTCAATCTAACCTCATCCTTGATCACATTAATACCATTACTCATCCAAACCTCCATCCATAACCTTATGCAAGCATGGAAGGAATCACTACTACTATTTTCTATTTTAGTACTTTTTCTTTTGAAGTCATTTTCAAGAACAAGTCTTGTTCTTATTTTTATATGCTTGTAGGTGGCATAAATACCACTACAATTTGTTGTTTTATTACAAGGCCTTGTTTACATACCTTGGCTCCCAATCTTGATTCTCGGCAATCACAAGATTATTTAAGCATGTTACTAACCTTTCTTTTAGTAGGATTTTTATTTTTCTTCACTTGACTTCCAAACTAGGGGAGCTACCTCAAGGGGAGTTAGCTATCAGGACTATTTTTCCACACTTTTTGTTATTTCTTCCAAGGGTTAACTTTTTGTTTTGACAAAAAGGGGGAGAAGAAGTAAAACTTAGGGCTTTCAAAACTTACATCTATTCTTAAGTTTTACTCATCATAACATTATGTTTTGTCATCAACAAAAAGGGGAGATTGTTAATACAAATAAACCGTAAAAACGTTTATTAATATTTTGCGATCTTTGTGTTTTGTTGATAACAAATATAATGTTATCATAAGTAATTATAAGGATACATGTTATTTTTGTAAAGCATTTACATATAGCCATTTAAATACAAAAATGTAGTAATTAAGCATTTGTTGTAATAGTTTATTAGGATGGGTAAAACCACAACCCATGGACCATAACCCATGGATCATAACCCATACCAAGTTACTAGATACAATGTACAATTAGATACATTGAATCTAAAGAAAACCCATGGACCAACCCATAACCCATGACCCATAACAAAAAAACCCATGGGCAAAGAGGAGCGTCCCACGGATCCCTAGGATTACACTAGACGGATCCAAGTGGGAGGGATCCGTGGGATCCGGGGAGCAGTGGAAGATTTTGCCTATAAATAGAGAGCCATTTCTTCATTCTAACTCACCCCTCTTCTTACTAAATCTCTCATACACTCTCATTCTCTTCTAACATATAGATCACTTGATCTAGAGAGTTGTTCTTCTTCTTTCTATTTGTGATCCTCATATAGGTCCTTCTCTAAGGCGAGATCACGAGCATTCTACAAGTCATCCAAGCAAGAGGTCCTTGATTGATTTGTCATCCGCAAGATTTCGTAGTAAGATCTTGTATTTGATATTTCACATACTTATTGTGTAATAGTCGTGTTGGTTTGGTCCACCGTTACGGACTCGTATTCAGCTTTGTACCGGAAAAAGTGTAAGCAACGTTGTGAAGGCTTCTCCGCCAAGTGAAGGAGTTTGTTGACATAGTGCTTGAACTCGCGAGTAGGTGACTCGGGGAGTGGAGTAGGGCAAGGAAGGTGTCCTTGTAGCCGAACCACTATAAATCTTGTGTCTTTTTATCCCTTTGCTTTACTTTATTTACTTGCTTTATCATTAGATCTATACTTTCTAAACATCCATAAGATCTCACATATAACAAATCTAAAGTTTTGAAACTAACTTAAAATCGTCAAAACTATTCAACCCCCTTCTAGTTTTCCCCACAAAACTCATATTCATAAAGGCCATAGTTGAAATCCTATAGAAAAGATGAGTTAATAGAAAGGATGTTTGTGGTCAACCTATGATTATCTAATGTTTTTACTAGATTTTTATTAACATTTGTTTTTAACAACAATGACATTTAACTCACTTAGGGTTTTGACATTCTAGTGGAGTATTATTTTGGAAGAAAAAGTGGTTTTTTAATTTGCATGAAAAATCGTTTCTCCAAGAGGACGGATCCCACGGTTACTTTTCAAAAGGGATCCGGCTAGTGTATTTTCTGGATCCGTAGACTGTAGTAACAGAACTGCATTTTATAACTAAAAGCATAGATTTTTAGATCTCATAGTTCAAGATATGTGTTTTAACCTACATTTTTAACATGCATATATGACTTCTAATGTATCAAGAGAAAGAAATAAAACACAGAGAAGATAAACACAGTTGATAATACCTGAGAACTGTACTATTAGTAATATTTTCATCTTCAATCTAAGAATGATACAAAAGATTAGGTATATAGCCCCAATGTAGAGTAACCACAAAGTAAATGCTCTATGTGAACTTCTCATAGGGACCTATACTTCACATCAAGGTCGCTGATGATCTGTTACCGACGATGCACGAAGCGATGTAACATGTGAAGATGATTCTTCTTAGTTTCGGTTTGGATAATCTGGAGAGGAGGATGAAGTTTCGAGGAGAGGGAATTTGAAATTGGAAGGTTTGAAAAAGTGGTTATTTGATAAGTGGAGCGTCGAGTGGTTTATTTTTAGGGAAGGAGAATTTTTGAAATTTGTGTTTTGTTTTATTGTTAGAGATATGATTTTTGGATTAAGTGAGGCAAAACACAAGTTTTATAACCTGAAGTTTAGACGAAGAGTGATACGTATGTGAAAAAAGCTTCTAATGAAGTGGAAATGATAAAAAAAAGTCATACCTCAATGCACTAGGAATGTCTTTACAAATGACACAGCAATGTCAGAGAACAATTCAGCTCCTTTATGCTTAGATACCTTCTTAGGGAAGGTAATCTTTATTTCAAGTAAATCCTATGCTTGATAGATGTGAGCTTGACTAATCGACATACAAAGAGGATTAGTGCAAATTAAATGAAAATAGAATAAGAAAAATGTTGTTATCAAATCCTCCAAACAATAGTTTTAAAAGACATGGTGTTTGCTTTTATGAAAAACCTTCTTTGTAGTTTTCAATTAACCATGATTCGTATCAAGTTTTTAAAGTACAATATACTTCAAGAAACTAGGTAACGAAGCTCTGATACCAATTGTGGAAAACTAGAAGGGGGGTTGAATAGTTTTGCCAATTAAAACTTTTTTTTAAACTATTTAGATCGACTTATGTCAATCTATTTGGATGTGTGTGTTGGATGTTGATAAACAAGCATATAAATGTATGTAATGAAAGATAAGAGTAAGAAGTACAAAACCACAACGCGAGTATTTATAGTGGTTCGGCTACAAGGACACCTTCCTGGCCCTAATCCACTCCTCGAGTCACCTACTCGAGAGTTCGTAATCACTACACCAATCTCCTTATGGCGGAGAAGCCTTCACAACGTTGCCTACCCTTTTTCCGGTGAGACTAACCACGGGTTCTTTCACTCAAGGTGTGAACCACACATATCAACTGTCGGCCTACCTTTATATCGTTTCTAGGCTAACACTGCAGGTTCTTTCACACAAGGTGAACACACCTACACACGCTAGCCTACCCTTTATTAGGTACTAGGCTAAGCACCTAGTTCCATTGCAATGGAGGAACAACTACCCAACACTACACCAACGACTAATCCCAAAGGAGACCAACTCCTTTTTACAACATCATCAAGGATATCAATATCCTTGGATCTAGTACTAATCTATCTTGTACTCGAAACACCCATATCGAATGTACATCTAAGGCACCTTTCACTAATGCCTTTGACTAGATCTTCAAGACACCCTTCACTAATGTCTTGTGTCTTGACTTCTAAGCACCCTTCACTAATGCTTCTAGTCTTGACTTCTAAGGACTTATCACAAGTGCTTATGAAAGGACTAGAAAGATACATTCCTAGCATATACTCTCGCATCTGACACTTGAGACACCTTTCACAATGTCTTTGTTATTCTGATAATGCCATAAAAAGCTAGTAAACCTAACGTTACTATATTTACGTTCAGTTCTCCGATTCTTATGTCGATCTAACAAACAGTAATTAAGCATTTAACTGAAACAAATAAAATCCTAAATGGTTTGAACTATAGTTTCTAACATATCAAATTTTCACATAAAACACTAAAACACGTATTTAGTGATTTTATGATATTACTACATATGTACAACAACTAGTGTTTAATTTTGGGTAAAATTACACACATAACTAGTATGTAGTATATTGGGTAATATAATGGGTAAACTAATATCATAACCCATTGGGCAATACATTGCATGTAGTTGGTGTACAACCCAAGCCCATGACCCATGGAGCTTGACCCATAACCCATTGCATGACATCATACTTATATCATATATGGATAATATCCATAACCCATGGTATTGACCCATACCCAATGTCTAGATACATTGAACCCTTGGTGAGCACTCAAGAGAATGTCTAGATACATTGAACCCTTGGTGAGCACTCAAGAGATACATTGTATCTAGCAAAAGACCCATGGATCAACCCATGACCCATGACCCATAACCAAAATATCCATGGGTAAAGGGGAGCGTCCCACGGATCCTTAGCTTTACGCTAGCCGGATCCCTTGTGGGAGGGATCCGTGGGATCCGGGGAACAGTAGAGAATTTTCTCGATAAATAGAGAGCCATTTATTCCTTTCTACTCATCACTTTACACACATACTTCCCCAAGTATTCTAACCCTCTAACCTCAGATCTAAGTGATCTATGTAGTTTTCTTTTGTTTTTGTGTGATCTTCTAGGTTCCTCTTAAAGGAGAGATCACCACTTCTTGAAGACGTGCAAGCTCAAGTCCATGAGTTGCCATGCTTCGTCATCATCAAGACAACTAAAGTTCTCTTGTTGATAGTTCTTCCTTTCTCCATAGATGTTGGATTGAAGGCATTAGTGAAGAATGCCGAAAGTGTCAAGATGAAAGCATTAGTGAAAGGTGCTCATTTTCTGTGTCAAAGCATAAGTGAAGAATGCAAAAGGTGTCAAGACGAAGGCATTAGTGAAGGGTGCCAAGCGTTGTGTCAAAGGCATTAGTGAAAGATGCCAAAGAATCAAATCAAGTCGTATTTGGAAAGAATGCCTAGGTCGTATAATCGATGAGGTGCATCGTTATACACATAAGTATTTATTTATTTCCAAGGATGGTGATATCCTTGATGATGGTGTAACAAGGAGTTGATCTCCTTGATATTAGGTGTTGTGTTGTGAAGGGTAGTAGTTCCTGCATAGTAATGGAACTAGGTTCTTAGCCTAGTACCTAATAAAGGGTAGGCGACGTTGTGATAGGAATAGTTCTCCTTGGTGTGAAAGAACTCGGTGGTTAGCCTAGCACGGATAAGTGTAGGCGACGTTTGTGTTAGGTGGTGGTTCGCCTTGTGTGAAGGAACTCAGTATTTAGCTTTGTACCGCGGAAAGGTTAAGCTACCTTGTGAAGGCTTCTCCGCCATAAGGAGTTGGTGTAGTGCTTACGAACTCTCGAGTAGGTGACTTGGGGAGTGGAGTAGGGCAAGGAAGGTGTCCTTGTAGCTGAACCACTATAAATACTTGTGTCGTGGTGATGTGCTTCTTACTCTTTATCTTTCATTACACGTTTATATATCTATCTATCAACGTCCAACATAAACAACCAAATAGAGTGACATAAGTCGATATAAATATTTAAAAGGGAGTTTTAAATTGGTAAAACTATTCAACCCCCCCTTCTAGTTTTCCACAGTCTTCAACACTTCTTAGAAAAGAAAAACAATCATCAACAAGAAGACTTCATTAGCCTTGATGATGAGGAAGCATGGCAACTCATGGACTTGAGCTTGCTCCACTTCAAAGGTGGTGATCTTGCCTTTAAGAGGAACCTAGAAGATCACACAAAAACAAAACTACAAATATAGATCTCTTGGATCTGAGGTTAGTGAGTTTTTAACTCAGGGAGAAAGTGTGTTAGAAAAGGGGTGAGAAACAATGAAGAAATGGCTCACTATTTATAGAAGAAAAAATCTAATGTTCCCCGGATCCCACGGATCCCTTCCACAAGGGATCCGTCTAGCGTAAAGCTAGGGAACCGTGGGATGCTCCCTTTTACCCATGGGTATTTTGGTTATGGGTCATGGGTCATGGGTTGATCCATGGATCTTTAGCTAGATACAATGTATCTCTTAAGTGCAATGCACTTAGTCACTTGGGTATGGTTTGATCCATGGGTTATGGATATTATCCATGTATGATATAAGCATGATGTCATGCAATGGGTTATGGGTCAAGCTCAATGGGTCATGGGCTTTGGGTTGTACCCAACTGCATTCAATGTATTTGCCCAATGGGTTATGATACTTAAGTTTCTACCCATTTATATAACCCAATATACTACATACTAGTTATGTGTATATTTTACCCAAATATGTAAACACTAGTTGTTGTACATATGTAATATTAAATCATAAAATCACTTATACTTGTTTTAGTGTTTTATGTGAAAATGTGAATATGTTAGAAACTATTAGTTCAAACCATTTACGTATTTTATTTGTTTCGTTAAAATGATTTTACGTTTGTTATCGACAAAACATTAGAATATCGTAAAATATAAATAAACGTTTTTACGGCTTATTTGTATTAACAAGGTCTACTATTTATTTCGAAACTTATTGGACTATGGAGCTTATCGCTTAGACGTCTCATTGTGTTGCATTGAGTCACATATTGGTTGTTTGAGTGCATTCATGATATCATATTGAGTCGATACACCCACATGAGGATACCAAACGCTAGGACTAAATGGTGAAACAAGACATTTTTGGAGATAAAGAATGGGAATACATTGGGGTAGATAACATTGATTTTGGGAAATATATATTAAAATTGGTTTACATTAATAGGTTGTGCCGAGTCGATAGTTGTTGTGCCGTGATTAGCTGTTATCTTCTGCTAGTGTTTATTTGTGCGTTGCTTGCTTGAGGTGAGTTTCATAGCCCCACTTTTATCTATGTTTTTAACTAAATTGGGGTGAGAATCATGCTACTATTTTTGGACCTTCTAAACTATTTTGATTTTCTTATGTGCTTGACATGATTATAGATATGTGGTAGTCGTTTCCTTAGTCTAGGGTAGCAATCCTAATTGCTATAACACTTGCCTAGCTAAGTATAGACTTCTACCGACTTAGTCCAGGTTAGCAATCGTTCTAGACTTTGCTACGAATGTGCGGCTTGTGTCGCTAGGGGCCCATTATGAAATCGGATATGATATTTGTTTGTGATTGATGTGTATCTATCTTAGGTCTCGCATAGCAAATTAACTCCTACGCCTTTCCACTACTTTTTGACTTGAATTTAAACCTATGAACTCACCAAGCGCTAATGAATCCTTTTAGCATGTTTTCTCATGTAATTAAGTGATGTTTGGAGTACGTGTTATGTGGAAGCTTGGCAAGGAGGCATGGTTCAAGGATCATAATCGACTCTGATTATTTATGGGGACCTATTTTTTATTAAATCATATTTGGGCCTAATATTTACATTTTGGGATTAATGTTTTGAATATTTAAATTTGGGATTGGTTTTGAATGATAATGACTATCTTGTTCGCTATACTTGTGTGAGATACCAATCCAATTGTAACCCCCCGAAAACTTGATTAAGTCTTCTGCTATACCGAGATTTGGGGGTGTTACAACTAGGGGTGTTATTCGGGTTGACCCGGTCGGGTTCGGGTCAACTCGGGTTGGGTCAACTCGGGTCAAGCCTTAAAAAAACATACCTGAACCCGACCTTGTTTAGAACTCGGGTCAACTCGAGTCGGGTCAATTCGGGTTCGGGTCAACTCGGGTCGGGTCAATCGGGTCGGGTGAATTCGGGTTTGGGGTCAACCGAGTTTTTTACAATGTAAAAGTGTTGTTGAGCGGGGTTAGTCGGGTTCGGGTCGGGTCAAGACTAAAAAAACATACCCGAACCCGACCTTGTTTAAAACTCGGGTCAATTCGGGTTGACCCGATTGACCCGAATATAATTTTGAACCCAATTGACCCGACCCGAATTGACTCGGGTCGGGTCAGGTTCGGGTCGGGTCAGCCCGAATGACACCCCTAGTTACAACGTGTACGTTTCCTCTCAATCAACATCTAGCTAAAGTATTATTTGATACCGGAGCTGATAAAAGCTTTATATCTTTCACTTTTGCTTTCTTACATAAACTCACCCCAACTGCCTTAAACAATACCTACGAAATTAAACTAGCTAACGGAAAACTAGTAGGTACTAGTACAATAATCCGAGGTTGCACCCTAACTTTACTAAACCAACCATTCGACATTGACCTGATGCATATTGAACTCGGTAGCTTCGATGCTATCATTGGTATGGATTGGCTATCCAAATACCAAGCAAAAATCATATGTGACGAGAAAGTGGTTCACATTCCTTTCGAGGGTGAAACTTTGATTATTTGAGGTGATCAAAGTAAGAAAATATTAAGCATTATATCTTGCCTAAAAATCAAAAAATATATCGACAGAGGATGTCATGATTTTCTAGCTCACGTAACGAAGAAAAAGGTGGACGAAAAACGACTAGAGGATGTGCCTGTGGTAAGGGAATTTCAAGATGTTTTTCTCGAGGAATTTCCTGGTTTACCACCTATTAGTCAGGTAAAATTCCAGATTGATTTGCTGCCAGGAGCAGCGCCAGTAGCACGAGCACCTGACCGCTTAGCCCCGTCTGAAATTCAAGAACTATCCAACCAAATGCAAGAGTTATTGGATAGAGGTTTCATTCGGCCAACTTCTTCACCTTGGGGAGCTCCTGTTCTATTTGTAAAAAAGTAGGAAGGATCTCTTAGGATGTGTATCGATTACCGGGAGTTAAACAAACTTAAGGTGAAGAATCGATATACATTACCAAGGATAGATGATTTGTTCGACCATCTGCAAGAATAAAGTGTCTACTCAAAGATTGATTTGAGATCGGGTTATCATTAGCTGCGAGTCAGGGAAGAAGATATCCCTAAGAAAGCATTCAAAACAAGATATGATCACTACAAATTTTAGGTGATGCCATTTGGGTTGACCAATGCACCAGCTGTGTTTATGGATCTCATGAATAGGGTGTGCAAAACTTGTTAGGATTATGAAAATCCATATGAAAGACTCGGTCACCAAATTTATGTCTAGCATAGGTTAGCTCGTAGGCTTAGTAGTATTAGTTTAGTTAGCGTATCACCCGTGGAGTCGGGGTCGGGTCTTTACCCACTGTCAGCCCACTCCACAGCCCAAGTAGGGGCGTTTTATGTCTTATAAATATATACCTTTTCCTAGCCATGGGAAAGGGTTGGTTTTTCCTTTACTCTTAATCATTCAACAAAACTTTCTCTAACTGGAATATCCCACTTTCTCTCTCTAGAATTCGACCTAACATCAAATCCGACCTTGTGTTATGATTACCAATATCCTACAATTGGTATAAGAGTGTCATCGGTTGTGGATGTCCCCTTACGTTTCTTGGGTAGTGTATCATATGTAGGTTTGGTGGTCTTGGATTTTGGTTTTCTTTGTGCGTTGACTTTGGAGGTGTGGGAGCAGGAGGTTCACTTGTGATAGACTTAGCCACTTTATTCAATTAATACTGATAGTATGTTGCATTGAGTATGTCACTTGTGAGGAGAGCTTCAGGTATGGCCTTCCCAAAGACTTCTTGTTTGGTTCCTTTTTCCGTGAATTTGAGATTCCCAAGAACATGTTCCTCAGATGCCAAGTGAAGTGGAGAATCCAATCTTGGGTGGAACTTGTGCTTTCTTTGCAGATGATAAATTATCAACTTGGTGAACCTGATAATTTGAATCCTAAGATGTTTGATCTTTTTCTTTCCCGCTTTGTGTTGTACCAAATTCACTTTGTCTTCAATGAAAGAGTGGATGGATTGAGTGAATTCTTCTCAAATCCTCTCAGCAAAGTCGATGTTAGTACGATTAACTATCCCCCAAAGAATCTGCAGTACCAGAGCTCTTGGTCTCTCAAAACCTGAAGTCTTTCCTATGAGACACAAGTTGATGATCATAGTGATTGCTCTCCATGGCAGATGCATTTCATTTGTGATCACAGTAGACAATGTCTTTAACATCTTTAGGATAGCCTAGCTCGTTGATAAAGTTGATTAGACCTTCTGGTGTTGGTGGGGGAGTGAACGAATTGTTTGTAATGACTGGTGTGATCTGAAGTGCGTCTCTGATTTTGTCTTTTGTAAGTTCGAACCATTGTTCATCAATCTGACAGCTGTATTTTGCAGTGATTCTGTCATATCGGACTGTATCCTAGAACTGCTGAATGTAGATGGATGGTATAGTGGAGCAAGCGATGAAGGCACTGAATAAATTGGTTTGCTTCAGTATGTCCACAACAATCTTGTAGATAGGATTGTGTTGAGACTTGTCCATATCCAAGTAACAGTTGCTCTTTCCAATAGGGACCCAGTTGTTATAAGATACGATCTAATCATCTATGCGAGTGGGTGTTGGAAAAGAGGAGCTTGTTCAGCAGGAACATTAACGCCAGCCACTGTAACTGCACAATCACATCAACAGGAAATATACATACAGAAGAGTGATGTTAGATGTGAGTTTCTGTTTGAGATTAAGACATACAAGTACTTAATCCAAGGCACAAGGACACAACGATCTTGTTATTATGATGATTAACTGGGGTGGTGAACTCTAGAGTCAACGGACGGCAACTCATTCATGAGAAGACATAACCCCGTGATCAAGGCACAATGATTAAAGTATAATTAGACAAAGCACAATAAGACAAAACACAATACTCAAATCGCAACATTCAAAACGCAGTCAGTCATCACGCAGCTGGACAAATCGCAATGCCCAAAACACAGTGATAAACAAAACGCAGTCAGAAAAAATGCAGCTAGTCAAGTCGCAATCCTCAAAACGTAATGATGATCAAAACGCAAGAAGCAAATCGCAACAAGCAAGTAGTATAATATTCATAAAATAAAAATTGCAACGTTTTGAAATTTTTTGGCAGAGTGGGTCCTACGTGTTACAAATTAAATATTGTTCAGTAACCAAACCACAGTGATTGCGATTTGCCCTGATTAAATATTATTTTAATCAAAACACAGTGAGGATCAGAACAGTCAAAACGCAATGATCTGACTAGTCAAAACACAACGAGGAATATAATAATCAAAACACAATATGGAAACTTTAAACAAAATGAAATCATGAACTACACACCAAATCATAATCAAGAAATGTCAACCAAAACGCAGTCAAGAACATTTAACTCAAAACGCAATCACGGTCATTCTATGCAAATCGCAATCAAAAAACATATATGCAAAACGCAATCAGGAACATTATACAAACATGCAATCAAGAGCAGTAACCAAACCGTAACCAAGAAGGATTCTATACCCAGATTCCACCCATACATACGAGGGCAACATAAGGCAATCACTAACACAAACAATGCACCCTAAATAATCCTAATTAACACATCAGCAACAATTTTCCACTATAATCGCAACATAACTAAAAAGTACTCGACAACTCAATTGGACAAAAATTAGGACAGTGAGAGATCTAATTAGACAATCAATAAAGCAACAACAATTGACATTACATCTAAACCCGACAATCGAAACCCAAAACAATAACACTAACCTAGGATCGGATGATGAAGCGAGACAAGTCCCTACATGATAAAATTTTAATGAGATAAGGACAATGATGATAACGTACACTTGTCATAAGATAATTAGGAACATAAATCACACCATACCTAGGAAAAAAATCACACGAAATGGCAAAAAGGGTCAAATCGCAAAGAGTGGATTACGAGTTAGAGAGAGAGGTTTGACTGGTTTTGTGAGTGGTTTGACCAGGTCAAAACGCAAGGGTCTTTTATACCTAAGGCACAGGTTTCAGGTTACGGCAGAATTGGTCCCTCTCTTTTCATTAACTTTTTAATTTTCATGTTTTGGCAGATTTGGTCCCTCTCTTTACATATTCCTTTTAACTTTAAGATACAAGAGACACTAGGGAGTAAATCAAATTTCAATTAAGGCACGAAAGGTCCTCTAAAACATGAAATCCTAGGAAACAACAATTAGCAAATAGCAAATAGGACCCTATACTAGCACATAACAGACACATGTGACCATTGTGGAGTTAACACAATATTAACACTCCCTCAAACTCAAAATTCTGGATTAGATTCAATTAGTTGGAGCTGCCCATTAGATGTCATAAATTTTGAAAATAACTCTCCCCCTCAATCAATGATCCGATTTCTATTTAGAAAACTGCAGTCGTTGATTGAGTATGAAAAATTTATGAAAGCTTGTATCTGATTGATTTTTCAACAACCTGCAACCACCATGTATAACGCAAATAGTTTTTTGAAGAATCATAGACGGAAAATTATCTGTATAGGAACAACCGTCTTTTTGGCGACATGCTTTCCTCATTCTTGAAAACCGGATTGCTTATCTGAAATGATAGCAAGCCATATAGGCATGTTTTGAAACACATTTGGAACTTCTATTCGAACTTCATTTAAAGACCCGTGTTATTATTGAATGACATTTCTAGGACTGTAAATGTTATCGATACCAGAAGACATGCCTCGAAAAACTATTTTTGGAATTTTCAATTTTTTCGATTTTTATGGATTTTGAAGGAATAAGATATGTACAACGTGGAAAATATTTTTGAGTATAATGGAAATGTATATATGAACAAAGGATACTTGAAGAGTGACCACCACTATGATTCCATTGATAGATCGTTAAAGAACGAGTCACGAGCTGAAGTATTCAGGAGTCATATCTCATGTATATCAATTTTGAATATCCCGAACCCCTAAATTATGAGTTATCAGTTCTTTAGGCACCCAAAATTTATGTATTTTCTTGATGTGAGTGATTGATGTACCTTCATACGAGTAAGGACTACATGCACTAACATTACACGTTTGTTTGCTTTTATATAGGTTAGTGACATCAACATCCAAACCATTGGGGATTTCACAATCAACCTTGGTTTTGCACACACTGACTAGCTTACTAGTAGGTATCCAACTAAGTCCAGCACTCTTAAAAATTATACCTATCGTTATCCACCTAAGGAAAGTTCTAGGAGTGATTGGATTTTTATGCATAGTGGAAGACTTGTTGTTGTTACAAGTCTTAGAAGGTTGGGTCTTAGCACGAGCATTCACTTTCTGATACTTAGGTCTAGGTTGTGAAGTGACTGGTTTTGACAAAACTTGTTTCACATCAACTTGGGAGGCGAACCATGATTTTGAAGACTTTGGTCTTTTAGATCTAAATGCATTCGGTTGTCTAACAACTGATTGGTTTCTATTTGGTTCAAAATTAGTGTTCATAACATTCCCTGCAGTTTTTCTTAACTCGTTCTTTAATGTTGTAATCGTGAAAACCTTATCTTGAAGTTACGATTTGAGTTCATCATTTTTGGCCATCAAAAAGGTTGTTTGTTCTATAGTCTTGGTCCTTATTTCTTTGATTGAGTCACACAGGTCTTTGTGATGCTTTTTCAAAGTCTCATTTTCCTTAAGCAATTTAGCCACATAAAGTTCCAGTTCGATGTTTCTTGTTTAAATTTCATTGATCTTGTGTTTAGTCTTGACTACATTACTTATCTCATGCATATCTACACTCCATTTTTTCAAAACGTTGAACGTAGAGTTTTAGGCTTGTAGCTGAGTTTTTAAAGTGTTTATTTCAAAAAATTCACGAAGTTCAGGAAATTCCGTATTCTTACATGGTTTGTTATTTTGAAAACTTTCTTCCGTATGTTGTATTGCAATTTCAAATGAAATGCTATGTTTTTAAAGTTGTGAGAATCTTTTTGAAAGTTCATTATAAACTTCTTTATCAACCATATCATTTATTTTGAAAAACTTATCCTCAGACTCAGCCTCAAGCGAAGAACTTTTCTCTCAATCATGTTCCGCATCCTAGTCAATTTCTCCTCCCTTATGATCCATATTTGTTGAATCAGGTGTGATATTGCTATCAACCTTTTCCAACACATATGTGTCACAACTGGATTCAACTTGATCAGTATGTTGTTGGTCATTTATAGGGACATTATGTTGAAAAGTTAAATATACCTCAGCACATGACACATTGTTATTTACTGGTGTGATATCTGCATCCACATCATGTGCGATATGAGGAACTGAATTGCTGCTTGTATCATGCTTATCTGACTTTGTCCCATTGCATTTAATGACATCTGAACTAGCATCCACTGCTTTATACGAATCAACATTAACCTCTCTTGATTGCACCCGACTTTCATTCATCTTCATGTCATACTGTGCTCTTACCCCAATGTAATTCTTAACAACAGTCATGTGTTGGAGTAGTGTTTCTCTGAACATGTTAACGTAAATTCCAGTGTAGTTAGTAAAACACTTTTCTGTCATTTGACTGTCATAGTCACAAGTGTAATTTGAATCGATGAACGATTAAAGTTGTTTTCTGATCACCCGAAGAGCAGACATGGATCCAGTTTCTTGAAACTCTTCTTTGTCAATTTGTTGTTCAAGTTGATCTAAGTTCAGGAACAAAGTGCCTGTGAAAGTCTGTACATCTTGATTGAAGAGCGAAGCAAATGCTCGTTCATATCCTTGCTTGGATCCAGCTCTTTCTAAGAGAACCTTAAGATGTGAATGTAATAGTCGAAAATATTCCATGCAACTTATCTTTGCATTATCTTGCACTGGTTGTGGCTGGTGCAACTCTCTCTCTTGTGAATTTAAGCACAAAGATTTCAAATTATTATTATCCAACTCAAACACGTTTACCCGTTTGTACATAGTTTGGAATCTTATATTCATTAATCACTCTGTACGTGACGTGCATAGGATTTTACAAGATCAATAAGAAACCGTGATACAATGATAACTTGATTGTGTTATGATAACTGTTGGATCGATACAATGATTAGTGATTGTATGTTAAAGGTGATGTTCGTTTGTTAGATTTGGTGATGCATTGTTTAATTGTGATTTGGTTTGGTTGAAATGAGTTTACGTAATGCAATAGGCAAGTCTCTATGGATAAGATTAGATAAATCGCAGTAAAGAAGCCTAAGCAAATCGCAGTCAAGGAATGAATTGGGCAGAGTGTCTCATATACAAAACGCAAAGTATGTCTTCAAAATGAGAAAATCGCAACAAACCAAAATGCAGCAACCCAAAACGCAGAACTCAAAATGCAGTGCCCAAATCGCAACAACCAAAACGCAGACCTCAAATAGTAGTGACCAAATCGCAAAACTCAAAACGCAGACCTCAAATCGCAGAAGTCAACTCGCAAGCACCTTTGGTCAAAACGCAACTGCTAAAGGACAAAACGTAATAGAAAAAAATGTCACTATCAAATCGCAAAACTCAAAAAGCAACCAAAAATCTTCATCCGAGAGGCAAAACGCAGTCACCAATTTTCACCTAAAAACAGCTAAAAATCAACCTTTTTACATTTTTGCTTGGTTTCTTTTGTACAACTTGATCCTAGAAGGTTATAACAACTATAAGAACACTAACTTTAACACCACAAATGTGAGAATCAAAGAGAGCCAAGAATAAGACCATAAACCTTCCAAAAAACAAACTTTTGATCTAAACCAACCAAGAAAACGCACACACAATCTAGCTAATAAAACCATAGACTTTGGGACACTCTGCTAAAATCGTGATCATTCGAGAACCAGACACAAGGAGACATCATTCACTGCCGAAGTGGAAGGTAAAGGCAAAGGAATTGCTACTGATGAACAAGTTGCTCAAACCCTAATGGACATCTCATCACCAGTGATGAAGACCACTACTACATAGTACATCCTCATGAAACGAACCACAGAGTCATCAAAAGGAACTGAGTCTTCTGAAGCTGCAAAGAAACATTCACCAAGTGCAGAGCTTAATCTCGACTCAAGTGACACCGAATCAGAGAAACTGCATTCTAAGGATGATAATGTAATGGTAAATGTTCCAGAAGTTCAAACAGAGACACAAGCATACGTCGGTGCAGGTTCTGACTCTGGAAAAGTTGAAAAGGAGATCTTGTCGCATGATAGTGTTTTCACTTCGGATCCTCCATATGATACCATTCATGATGAGTTTGTATCAACTGTCTACCTAGATGTTCAGGGTAACCTTAAGCTAAGAACTAATGATCAGACTTGCTTGAAGGAACCCAACAGCTCAACGGGCACCCTTTCATCTTTCAAGACATTTGACCAAGACCTCACCTTTGGAGATTAATTTATTAAGGACAAGCCCACTGATGCTGAAACTGAGAAGAAGAACGATGATAAAGAGGTTGTTTCAATGGTATCTGTCACTATTGAACAAGACACATCAGTAATACAAACTATGGAAATACCTACTCCAACAGTAACACCAACAAGAGCTACTCCCTCATCCGCAATAACTACAACTGCAACCACCACCACTACAACCGCACTTCCACCACCTCCATCTACCAATGAAAGTGTAGAGTCGCGTCTTGAAAAAGCTCTCAAATGCATTGCAGCTCTTGAAAAACATAATCTATCTAATGTCGTCAAACATCACGGTTTGTGACTATCCAAACTTGGGAATCTCAACATTGACGTTAATATGAAGAACGCTATCGATGAATATGTTACAAAGGCTATGAATTTGGCTATAGAAGCACCTCTGAGAGCACGTTTCAAAGATCTTCCCACTTCAAAAATGAAGGAAATTCTGCTGCAACACATGTTTGAGATAGACCATCACAAAGAGCATGAAGAACACAAGCAACTATATGAAGCTCTTGAAAAATCCATTGATTGTGACAACTACGATGAACTCATGGAGGATTTGGCTAAAACACAAAGAAAGAAAAAGATGAGACATGATTCACCTAACACACCCCCTGGGTCTTTGCCATAGCCACATCCACCTCCACCACCTGGAGCTGCAGGACCATCTGGATCATCTGGAGCTGCAAGATCTTCAGGAACTTCTAATTGAACCAAAGCTCATCCACCACCTCCTCCTCCGTCATCATTCGATCAGCCAGGACACCTGGATGCTCCAAGCTCCTCTAAGACTGTTGCCTCAACTGAATACATAGCTTGGAGGACCACTGAATCAAGATTCAAGCCTTCAGTCTCATCAATTCCTGAAGATCATGTCATGAATGAAGAGTCAGATATCGACCAGGAATCTGATTCTGGTGATGAAGATATCTCTAACGCTCATATTCCAAAGGTGAACCTGGAGAGAGGTTGGTGAAAGTTATTCTCAGAGGAAGCCAGATCTGATGCACCAAACTTTACCTAGTCCATTCCTATAGGTGATATGATGAAAGATTGGTGGAAGCCCTCTTCTGAGAAAGAAAGACCTGCAACACCAGAACCAACCTGGTCCATCACTTCTTTGGATTTTCAAATTCTTGATCACAACTGGGCAGATGCTATTGCTTCAAGCCATGTGTCCCCACCGGAGAACTCCCTACTTTCTCAAACCAGTGACATGGGAACCTTTATTAACTGGTACTGCAAGAAGAAAGGAATCACTGCACTTACACCATAAGACTTGGAGGGTCCTGCATATGAAATTTTCAAAGCCTTTCATCCTGATGTGATTCACCTGCAATACCAGATGGAGGAATGTCACAAGCTTTTGACGGATCAGGTGGACGATGAGATTCTCAAATACGACGTCAACAAACCCCTCCCACTGGGTGGTCCACCAGTTCAAATCACCATCTAATCAGACTTCTTCTTCAAAAAATATCTGCAATACTTACGTTTCAGCAACAAGGGTAACATACATGCATTGTCAATCGCTAAGATGAAAGCTGCATATTATCCTGAAGCTGTATTAGAGCAAATGGTGCCCGATCAGATGTGGGTTAAAGAGGAGTGTAAGTACGACATTGCTACCTCATATGGTATATCTCATTGGTGGTTTCACAGATAATGATTCTACATTGAAAGACATGCAGCTGAAGGTAATCGTATGGCTATACAAACACATATGCATATCTTAAGTGTTGTTAGTGTTGAGATCTTTCCCATGTATGTATATGATTACTTGAAGAAGATAGTCCTTCATAGATCTGATCTTAATGAACACACCATTGCTAAAAATGACTTCAAGCACTTGTAACCTTGGGACTTTGAGGACCTGTACTTGTTAAACCATCAAGGTCACCTGAACCATCTGCCACCACATGAAAAGAAGACACTCGCTACTGCAGTCAACTTATGGATCAGAGGTTTAGTCATCAGACAGCGAGTAGGAGACTTTTAGCTTAGAATTGAGAGCTACCAGACTCAACTCAATCTCACTAAGCCTCGATGGGAAGCAAACGGGCTAGATTTCAAACATGACTACAAAGTCATCGAGTCTCCAAGAGCTGTCACGTTTCGAGACAAGTATGGGTTTCATATGATCTTGCTGTTCAATGAGATACACAATTTCAACGATGGTACTCTCCGTCAGATTGATGAAGCATTGGACTACCGAGTAAAAGAATTCAAGATCAACAAGACAAATCCGGGGTTGAACACTAGGTTTTGGACGAAGAATGATGTGGACATGAGCAAAGCGTTTATGTTTGCTATTCAGAAGAGACTGAAGACAACGAGGATTTTCCGTAACTTGGAAAGCTTTGTTGGTGGAAGAGTTCGAGAGGGTGATTATAGACTTCTGCAGAGAACCGAATGAGAAAATTTTATCTGTAATTATTTAATACTCTCGTGTGGTGTTGCTATTGTAATGTGTTGAAAACTTTGCACTGTTTAAGTAGTGTTATGGATGTCGTAAATAACCTCCCTCACTAATTGAGGGGGAGCATAGTAATGTTCCTTTATCATAATATATTAAATAAGACCACATTTTCTCCTAAAATTTTTAACTTATTTAAATCAATTGAGATCCAAAATCTCAAAAGGTTTGAAATTTTTGACCGGGGGAGAGAATGTGATATAAAAAAATTTGGCTCTCTTATATGTGCTAAAGTCTTTCGTATATCGATGCACATATTGAGGGGGATCGGATGGTTTATAATGGAAATTGTGGAAGTATACCAAAGACCGACCATTTTATTTATTACATAGGAGTTATAAGGATGGTGAGTTTAGGTATTCATTCCCACGATCCCGCCATAGCAGGAGGGATCTACCCAGGGACAATCAACTAGTTAGTGTAGAAGTCCTTAGGTATAATTAAAAAAAGAGAAAAGCGAGAATAAGAGAAGAGTGCAGACTGAGATGGAGCTAGTACTGGAACAAACCTAACAAGGTACTAGTGATGAAGTATCGGTAAGCGCTGAAGGGGTTGAAGAATGAAAAAGAAATATTAAGAGAATGGTTGAAAATAAATAGCCCTCCAAATATTCAACCTTAGGGCAGAAACCAGGTTCAATTCATATGCTAATAGTGGCTACCAAGGTAACACCGGTATTGAAGACAAGACGTCATGGACCCAGTGACGCACTGCAATAAACTTTTAAGCCACTCAAGTTCTCTTAAAAGGACTTGTTTCATTCTCACGGGGAACTAGTGCAATCTATCGACCTTTCTCTTAGAGATTGGTAGATATTGAAGCAGGAGACCCCTCCCTAGTCTCCGCATAGGAAAATCAAAGCGCACTATTGAGTCTAGAGACAGGAGATCATCCATAAAACTCATTTGGAAACACTTTCAATATGCTTGCTATTTTATACACCGTAAAAGGCAAGAAATATATTAAGAGTCCTATGCATTATCCTTGTAGTATTGCTAGAACATCCGAATAATAGGCAAAGTATTCACAATGAAGATGGAAATTCTTCTAGAGCCAATGATGCTGTAGGATCGATATATTTATTGTGTTGATGATTCGGGTGGTCTTGGATGATCAAAATACATGTTTACCATTTTAGAGAGAGAAAGTAGAGAGAGAGGGTGTTCTTGCTAGAGGTGTACACAAAGGAACGATTAGATTGAATGAGAAGCACCACCCCTTCCATGGATGGAAGGGGTATTTATAGTTACAAGAAATACGACCTCCTATCGGCCTGTGGATCAGGTATACAGTGGGTAAAGACCCGTCCTTCCTCCACGGTGTTGCTCTAAACTAAACTACGCTACAATACTAACAAATAAACTACTTAATAACGTAACAAACGACACGTCTACGAGCTAACATATGCTAGACTTATAATTGGGGTGACCGACACTTTAACATGGAATTTTCTAATTCCTAACAATCTCCCCTTAAGGGAGGTCACCCCATGAAATACATTTTGCATCCTAGCATTCTATCTTTGTCTTTAGTTCTTGAGCTCGTAGACTTGAATTCTTCAACATCTGCATCTTTGTGCTTTTGTAGCGATTCTTTAAAGTCCGCATTGAATTGTACTTTAAGTGGAGGCCTTTGAACTGATCCACATCTTTGATGATCTTCGAGCTTTCATTGAGATCATCAGCCACATTAAATCTCTGGATCACCCTTTATTGTGTTGCCATCATGTGAAGTTGTGACTTTTGGACCGACATGCTCACACTTTTGAATCATGACATCTTTCCATCAGAGTAGCGGAAGCCTTACTGGTTCATGATATTTGCAGCAGCGAAGCAGAAGCATAATATGAAATATCAGAGCCAGGTTATGTAGATATGCATCAGTCATGACTTCTTCAAATTAAGTGTGGATGCTGTGAGCATGCGGCTTTGGCTTGACTCCTCAATTCTGATCAGCTGCAACCGTCCAAATGTACCTGCAAATAACAGTTAGCAATAAAACACACGAAAGTGTCTTTGATCACTTTCGTTGAATTGAGGTACACGGCCCACGGTTCCCCGTTGATCAGTATAAGTACTGCCTGTGATCAGGTATAATTTCGAAGAATCTCCTTGACAGGGTTTCGCAGCTGCTCTAGCCGTTCTCAAACCGGAACGTCTCAAAGAAGACAACACGGAGTGAGTGAACCAGCGAATTGAGATTCACTGATTGATGAAAAATTGATTTGAAAACACAATCTTGTATTGCTTAGAAGAAAGAGTTTTGCAATACAACGAAGGTTTTATAAGAAATATCAATTTTCAATCAAAAATACTTTTTGTATTTGAAAAGAGTACACACTCGATGTGCTAGAGAAAAGAAGATTTGCACATCGAACGGTTTTTCCAAAAGTACTTTTTCAATCAGAGATACTTTTTGAGTTTGAAAACATAAGTACACATTCGACGTGCTAGAGAAAAGAAGGTTTGCACATCGAACGGTTTTTCCAAAAGTATTCGTCAATTCATTACTGGACCAAGGTTGATTCACAAGTGAATCGCCCCATCGTTTCTATCCAGTTGTCACAAGTTTGATCTTTAGAAAAGATCTCACATGTCACCCACCAAGAGCTTGTTTGATGTTGGCTCTAGAAGGATTTCCATCTTCATCGTGAATATTTACATATCACTCAGATGTTCTGGCAATACCACAAGGATAATGCGTAGGACTCTTAATATATTCTCACTTTTCACATTGTGTGAAACAGTGAGTCTTCATTAATTTTGTGTCCTAATGAGATATTGTGGATGATCTCTTGGCTCTAGACTCAATAGTGCACATTTGGTTCCTATGCCGGAGACTAGGGAGAGGGTCTCCTTCTTCAATATCAACAATCTCTAAGAGAAAGTCGATAGATTATGTAGGTTCCCCGTGAGAATGAAACAAGTCCTTTTAAGAGGAACTTGAGTAGTTTGGGAAGTTGTAGTGCAGTGCATCACTGGGTCCATGATGTCTTGTCTTCAATACCAGTGTTACCTTAGTAAACACCAGTAGCATATGTATTGAACCCGGTTTCTGCCCTAAGGTTGAATTATTGGAGGGCTATTTCTTTTCACCCTTTTCACATTCATTTCTTTTTCATTCTTCAACCCCTTCAGTGCTTACCGAGACTTCATTACTAGAACCTTGTTGGGTTTATTCCAGTACTAGCTCTGTCTCAGTCCGCACTCTTCCTATATTCTCATTTTTCTCCTTTTTTCATCATACCTAAGGACTTCTACACTATCTAGTGGATTGTCCCTGGGTAGATCCCTCCGGTTCTGGCGGATCGTGGGAACGAATACCTAACCTCACCATCCTTATAACTCCATGCATAAAGTAAAATGGTCGATCTTTTGGTACAGTTCAATCTTCCTTGAAACCAATTGAAAAATCATTTGGAAAAACAATCAAGGTACTTGTGATACGAGATCAAAGAATTTTGTACCTTAATAGTTTTGATCATTTAGAAAACCTCCCCCTCAACATGTGCGTCTGATTTAGAAATTGTTTAGCACAAGGAGGCAAGAGGACTTTGAAATATTTTCTTTGATCACAATTTTCATACGAAAAAGCCATTTGATTTTCATGGTAAAATTCTCCCCCTCAATATGTGCATAGGATATTTAAAATCATTTTATCACATAGAGGCAAGAGTTCTTTTGAAGTACATCCACGATCACAAAAGCCATTAAGAAACCATTTGAAAACTCAATCAAGGTACTTTATAAATCTCTTTAAAAAGCTTTCGTACCTCGATAGTTTGTTTGCTCCCCCTCAATATGTGCTTCAAGATTCGAAAGCGTTTAGCACATATGAGAGAGCAGCCTGCACAATTAAATCAAAACGATCACCTTTTATCAAATTTCATTATTAAATCACAAATTCTCCCCCGATCAAAAATATCAAACCCTTTGAGAATTTGGATCCCAAGTGATTTAATACGGTTTAGAAAACATGGGAGAATATGTGGCCTGGTTTAAATACTCATCATGTTTTTGGATAAATCCTCCTCCTCAACATGTGCATTGTGTATGAAATCGTTTGGCACATGGAGGCAGGAGTGCCTTTAAAGGACTAAAACCAATTCCATTTAAACAGATAAGAGATTTAACTCACGATCTCTACCCCGATCAAAGTTTCAAACCTTTTGAGATTTGTGATCCCAATTGATTTAAATCATTTAAAAGATTTTGGGGAAAGACGTGGCTTGATTTAACTTTGAAAAATGACAGATAAGGACCATTTTAAGACATTAAAGATTGTTAGTGTCAGGTATGATAGTTTTTAAGAGATCTTTTAAGTAAAACAAAACAATTTCACAATCAAACAAGAACAGAAAATTTTCATTTTGAAAGACCTTGATTCTAAAAAAAATCATACCATGACATAACATTAAATCTTCAGATCACCACTTACTATCGTACAAGACGGAACTTTTGTGAAGAAACATCGTTTGAAAATATTTTATTTTAAATCACTCTCCCCCTCAATCCATGACAGAAGTCAATAATTGAGTGACTTAGGTTTTGATAACATGAAGTCCGGTGATTTTCAAAAATTAGTCCAATATATTTTCAAAACAATATTTTCCATTTTCAAAACAATTTAATCAAATTATTCAAAATTGTTTAAAAATGGTATCCTGCACAAAGATGCGTTAGGTGGTTGAGAAGCTTCTGTTGTTGTTGCTGTAGGGTTTGGAAGAAAAACCATCTGCAGATGCAGTGAGACTTCTTCTTACGTTGCATTTTGAATGCCAACTGAGGTCAAATTAAGCTCCGTTTCTTCAATCACTTAGAAGAAAACCATCTGCTGATGCAGTGAGACCTCTTACGTTGCATTTATGCCAACTCTCCATTGAAGTCCAATTAAGCTCCGTTTCTTCATTTGTCAACCCAAGATCTAGTTACCCTTTCCTTTCGGCATCTAAATATCATATTATGTGGGATCCTGATCGGGAACATTCTTATACCAAGATACCTGCATACGTTAGTGGACACAAACAGATATATGGTGGTCGACAACACCCAAACAGCAATCGACTAATAAAAGTCAATTCAACATATCAATCAGTTCATATAAAGCATGGGAATAATGTGTTTCATCAAACTATAATCATCTAATCCTAACAATCATATCCTAAATTCCTAGTCCTTCGACATAGGCAAATATCATTTTTAATTAAGCACGTAGGATATTAAAGAAAGCCCGTTAGATGATATACATTTGAAAACATTATCCCCCTCAATCAGTGACTCAATTTCTTGAAAAGTTTTAAAAGCGCTGAAGTCATAGATGAGTTTTTGAAATTTTATGAAAACTTGATTCTGATTGATTTATAAGCAACTCATTTACCACCATTTTTGAAAACAACAAATATTTTTCTGAAGAATTTTAGACGGAAAAACATTTGTGTAGGAACAGCAGTCCTTCGACATACTTTCCTCAAATTGTTTTGGGATAAGTGCACGAAATATTTGAAAAATTGTTTAGCGCAACACTTTCCTTCCTTTCAAGAGCGGGTCGCTATCTGAAATAATAGCAAACCGTAGTTGAAGCGCGGGTTACAGTCTGAAATAACTGTAAGCCATAGATTTGTGACATGTTTAGAAAGAAATATTTACACTTTCTGCTCGAACTTCATCTAAAGTCCCGTGCCATTATTGAATGACATTTCTAAGACCGTAGATGTTATCGATACCAGAAGACATGTCTTGAGAAAACATATTTTTGGAATTTTTGAAATTTTCTGATTTTTATGGGTTTTAGAAGATTTTATAATTTTCTATTTTGTTTTGCTGGTTTTATATTTTTGTATTTGGTTTTTCAGATAGATATTTACAAAGATAGATTAGATGATATAGTTTAAGAAGATGATGATACGAGTACCGAGATAAGGATATCGAGCAGCCCCGTTGTAGAAGATAGAAGTCATCATCCCTAAAACATTCACCACCAAAGCTTCCGAGGCTCTTGCATTGAAGAAAGAAAATGAACCATCTGAAAGTGAGACTTTGGCAGCTTCCCCCCAAACTGAAAAACCTTTAGATGAGCAGATTTGAAGCTCTATTTCAAGCTTGCCTTAGCCAGGTGCACAGAGAAGCACACCATTATCATAAATCCCGCTGCTCCTTTTAAGAACAATAATCGAGGTTCTCCGTTCGGGGTTATATCATCAACAAGAATAGCAACGTATCATCTCACTCATAAATAATCTTCTCAAATTTCATAACCACTGAAGTCTGAAGCAATCCATTCCAAAAAGTGTCAAGAGAACAATTCCCCCAAGTAGTTGAATTGATGCAGTCAGTCTCTTTGTATAATGCTCAAGAACTCTCCCAAATACACATCATGAGGGGAATGAAAACACCTCCCCATGTTCACATTTTTCTTCCCTGATGATCGTGTATGAAGCTCAAGAACCCGAAGTACACCAATATCCAAGAGCTCTCCCGAATACACATCATGAGGGGAATGAAAACACCTTCCCATGTTCACATTTTTCTTCCCTGATGATCGTGTATGAAGCTCAAGTATCCGAAGTATACCAATACATAAGGAATGAATAACTGAAAACATTGAAGAAGCTGGCCAAGTCACTGATTATCTCTGCGGATGACAATCTCTGTGGATGTCAACTCCGGAATAAGTGATTATATCTCTGAATCACTGATTAAGCACTCGAGTGAAACAGCTGAGCATCCCCAATGTACACAATCTCTCTCCCCTGATCATTGCGATACCATCGAAATCACCACACACTAGTGTACCTCTTTTATCTTCAGAAACTTTCTCTAACATCACTTCCCTCACGACGTTGGAATAAGAACACTAAACGCTTTGATGAGTAAAACCTTGAGTTTCTCTGCGGTCATGACATTTGTTTTCCCGGGATATCTTCAATCACTTAGAAGAGTTAAGTTCATCAAGTTTACTCGCCATGAGTCAAACCTTGAGTTTCTCTGCGGTAATAACATTTGTCTTCCCGGGGTATCTTCAATTACTTAGAAGTATTAAGTTCATCAAGTTTACTCGCGTTTAGGTGCTTGTCTCCTTACGCCTTGCTGGTTTTTGACACTTCAGAATCAGCAACTCTTTGTAAGCCCAAATACTTGAAATTTGTTGAGAAGATTGCTTGAAGTCTTTGTGAGAATCAACATGCTGAATAATGTGAGCAAGTCTAATTGGGGATTAAATTCGACATATCACATTCCCCCAATTAGTGCTCTCCCCAAGACCGACAATCTTTTTGATAAATGCCCAGATTAAGAAGAAGTCTTTAGATCATTAAATGCAACACGTCTTTGGTCTTCTAACATATAGTAAGAGATGTAGAACAGACTGTAGACTCGACCTTCTTCAAGATTGTCCAGTTGGGGAATAGATAGTTAACATCTTCAACTCACACCAAAAAGCATCCCAATTAACTTACATCTTGCAAATCCCCTTAACTAAAATCCCTCCCAATCAAACAAGAACATAAAGATGTTCATCAAGGAAATCAGCAATCAGGCCGCAACGAACACACAAGATGGTAACACCAAACTACCCATCACATCAAACAAGAACAGAGAGATTGTTCGGAATCATCATGTTGATGTATACGTGAAGCATTAACCGGAAGCACTTTGTCGATAAACTCATCAATCCGAGTGAAGATGTCAACCAATGGCTCTTAGAAGAGAAAAACTCCATGTGAAGATGACCCGATAAGAAGAAGCTCGGTTCTTACATGAGTTTAGAGCCGTATGACCATTTATATTCTCAAATATCAATCAACAATGCCAAAAATTCACACTTCTTCTCCCCCTCAAGAATTGCATACGGAGATGCCATTCTTGACTAAATAAGTGAAAATCATCCGAATGTTCTATTCACACTTCTCTCCCGCAAAATCAGCACATGATGTCGCCATCTTCATTATAATCGAGCAAGTGGAATGAGAAAACAATCAGTGGTAGCTCGGTTCACTTGATGACTGAAGCGCATGGAAAAAGTATGAAGCATGTTGATGAGAATGGTCATAATAAGAAGATTTCTCTTCTTCAGAGGATAAAGCGCACTGACACGTACACTTTTCTTTTCTTTGGAGAACGAGGCATGAACTGATGTGTTCATACGTCATAAGAAGATTTCTCTTCTTCATAAGATAAAGCGCACTGAAACGTACACTTTTCTTTTCTTTAGAGTACGAGGCATGAACTGATGTGTTCATACGTCATAAGAAGATTTCTCTTCTTTGGAAGATAATGCGCACTGAAACGTACACATTTCTTTTCTTTGGAGTACGAGGCCTGAACAGATGTGAACAGACGTCATTATCTCTCTCTTTTCAACTCTCTTAGCAAAACATGTAATCATCCCCATTATCATTCAGTAGGCTCTTTGTCGTGACAGCTGATGGAGATAACCCAATATGATGAATTTGACCCTGAAGTAAACTAACCCGAACTCGTGACTTATACTTGCACATATGTAACAAAGAGCGGTGCCGATTTCCATTAGCATCTCTAAGTACTCTCTATGTACTCTATACTCTTCAACCAACCAACCATCAAGTATAAGACGTACATTACCTCTTGAAAATCCACAATTGAATGTGACACTGAGCACTACAACGTAACTCCTTAAAGTGATAGTTATTTTGTGGTGGTATGAGCCCAATTCCCCCAAGTGGTAAAAGAAAAGGTAAAAGACACCCAACAATAACTAGATTTCCAAGTCTTCGTTTTTGATAATAAGCTCGAACAAGGATCTTGAAGAATCTTCGTCCAACCATCCCCGATACCTTCAGATACTAAGTACACTTGCCCGTGATATTTCACTTCAACCTCAAATAAATAATACTGAATTAACGCCGTTGTCACATCTTCTTGTTAAACACTCAAATCTAGCCTTCTTTGACATTTAAACGAACTTTGATAATGGTTTTCATCCTGACCATGGTTTAATGAGAATATCCCCGTAAAACTTTGAAGTAACCAAACCGTCATGAAGAAAATCCAAACACACATCCAATTCATGAAGTGCCCTCTTTTATCCCTTCTTCGAAGAAGAAACTGCAGCACCAGCATCAAATAAGATCCCGAAATTACACTTTCCTTTCTCCAGGATGAATCCATCATTACGGGATTTTACAATTCTATAGTTTAAACCGAGAAATAGTTTATTTCGCGGGATTTTACAAAACCAAGAATAAACCGTAAGATAGATCCGGAAATGCACTTTACTAATACCAGGATGTTTCCATTGTCACGGGATTTTACAAGTCTATGATTTAAACCGAGAAATAGGTTCTTTCGCGGGATTTTACAAAATCAAGACAAAACCGTAAACAATGTCCGCTTGAATGTGTTATGACGACTTTAGTTTCGGTGAATATCTGTTTTAGGGAATCATGCAGTGGTTCATTATCCAACATCAACAACATCCAATCAACACTTCGGTAAACACATCATTCACTCATTCTGTCGGCTATTATCGTGACCACGTGGAGAAGTAAACTCGATATGCCAAACTTGATCATGAAGTGAAATTCCCCAGATTTGTTACATAAACTTGTACTAATCCTTGTGAAGAAGAAACGGTGTACCCAATGTACAAAACCTCTTGACATTCTCAACTGAGTGAGACACCGAAGTGATAGTTACGTTGTGGGTTAAGCGAGAAAGAATCACAAACGTAATTAAATAGCCAAGTCTTTATCACACTCTATTAATGACCAAACAAGTCATCTTCGCGGAAGGTTAGAAAGAGAGAAGACGAAATAAGTAAACGCGCCCGGAAAACCTCCCTTCAACTTCAAATAAGAGATACCGTACAATTAATTCCGTTGTCAACCTTTTCCAATAAGCACATTAAGCCGTGACAAAATACCCTTTGTGAAAATGAATAAACCAAAGTATCGTGCCTCATAACACATCAAATCTCATTATCACCAAATCATATAATCTTGTTACAAAACGCAGACTGAGTATATCCGATCCAAAGAAAACATCCCAAGTCATTAGTCCAAATCATTTAATAAGTGAAATTGCCCAAATTAGACTACTACTTGATCCAAGTTCACTCAATCGCAAATTAATCAAAGACTTGGTTTATATTTAAAGTCTAATCATTCGGAACAACTAACTCAAGTGCAGATTCACAACGTATCTTATCAGCCCATGTAACAAAATAACTCCAAAGCCTAATAAAGTAATGTGCGGTCCAACCTTTATCATAAAACCCGATCCACAAAAATTTCGTTTTAACCTCATATGATGATAAAAATCACTCAACTACCAATCTCAACATAACACCATAAGATTCAATCCACCTTAGACATATTCGTTATTAAGTAACAATGATAAATTTGTGATACCAAATTTTTGATTTAATCCTTTTCGTTACTCAATACACAATTCAGATCAAAATTGTGAACTAATCTTCAATCCCAAAGTACTTACGGCAAAAACACAACCCTGTGATAGTTATGTCACTACAACCATCTAACAATCCATACCATATTCAGTCCACACCACGGCCCAATGCCCATATAACAAACCACGGCCCAACACAAAATCAGATCAAGCACAAGCAAACCCTAAACTTTCGGATATATAAGAATAACACATCATAACCCTAATCCCTTCCAATTACTCACAAACTCACGCCCCCTTTTCACCCATCCTCTCAGTCACCTACCAAACCCTAAATGTCACAACCTGTCCGCCTCCATCATTTATTTCTTCATACTAACGGCATCAAGGAGTGCACACATCAAAGAACATCTTCAAGACCGAGCTCATTAATCCTAGAAACGGATTAGCCTTAATGGCATACGCCACAGGGATGGCATCAAGATCATTAGGATGTGATCACATGGTAAGTGTCGAATTATTGTAGGTGTTTATATTCAAGTTGAGACTTGTTTTGCATTTTATTTGAACGAACCATGAGAAAAGAAATAACCTTCTTGTTATCTTCTTTATCATTATATTCGGATATAAAATGAAGTAACATCTTCAAAAATAATCAATGATGGTGAATATTCGTGTATAAGGACCTCGAGTCTTGATATATCTTGTATATCACACGAATCAACACTGAGATTACTTAATTACCTTGCAATAATTTTCAGTTTGATCAATGAAGAGTTAGTACTTTCGTGGATGTACCTCAAATGGTTTGCTGTAACAGTGATTACCACGAAAGACAAGGCTGAGATCAAAAGTAGTTGTTTTTTAGATCAAAAGTGAATAGATTGATGATGGTAATGTTCTTTTTGTGTGTATGGAGATCTGTTAAGGTTTTTTTACATGAGGTTAGCATCACAAAAGAACAAAGAACACACTGAGATCTAGTCATTTCATTTCATCATATATGTATGGGTCTCGTTACTGTTTGTATTGATTTGGTATGTGAGGTCAAGTGGTCAAGGTCCTTCATCTCCTTCATCATTTCTGTAAGTCGCTAGCCAAATGAGTCAAGTCGCTAGGATTTGTAACAAATCGCTAACCCTTTCTTTCAAAGCACAACATGCAACTTATAAATATAAGTCGCTACCTTTTTTTTCAGTAAACAAGTCGCTAGCAAATTCTTTTAGCCAAGTCGCTACAACTTGACACTAAGTCGCTACTGTATTAACACCACAACTCGCCAAGACCAGATTCAACGAATCTGGACGACTTGTCAAGACAAGTCGCCATGAAGGACATATGACCAACTCGCTAGCATGAAATACAAGTCATTTTATCATACTATCATTCTTACCCAGAAAAACTGCATAAGAATGCTTCATTTTGACCACGTAAATCTGACCTTATGACCAAAAACTTGACACAAGAACTGATGATATTACTATTGACTGATTGGACCAAAAACTTGACACAAGACTGTTTTGGTAAATATGAAGCAAATAGTAGTTGAAAACAGTTTGAAGCAGATATGACCATAACACCTTTTTGATCAAACGAAACACAAAGCTTGTCTATAAAACCAGTTTACCCATAACAAAGTTCCGACCACACAAATAAACAAAAAAAACAGTTCCAAACACGAATCAAAACCACAAGAAATCATCAAAACACAACAACCTGGCTCTGATACCAATTGTAGGATCGATATATTTATTGTGTTGATGATTCGGGTGGTCTTGGATGATCAAAATACATGTTTACCATTTTAGAGAGAGAAAGTAGAGAGAGAAGGTGTTCTTGCTAGAGGTTTACACAAAGGAAAGATTAGATTGAATGAGAAGCACCACCCCTTCCATGGATGGAAGGGGTATTCATAGTTACAAGAAATACGACCTCCTATCGGCCTGTGAATCAGGTATACAGTGGGTAAAGACCCGTCCTTCCTCCACGGTGTTGCTCTAAACTAAACTACGCTACAATACTAACAAATAAACTACTTAATAACGTAACAAACGACACGTCTACGAGCTAACATATGCTAGACTTATAATTGGGGTGACCGACACTTTAACATGGAATTTTCTAATTCCTAACAGATGCAGGTTTTACTGACCAGGTTTTAATATTTATATAGTCTCGTTATACCTATGGTCTACCCTAATGAACTAACGGGCAGTGTACCCGGTCGTGTGTAGTGTAGTATCCGGCAAAACTGAGGTCATCCCAAGAGCTATGTGTGTTGGATTATTACTAAGTCTAGGTGTCACAGATTTTAATAATAATTTCGATAAGGAATTAATTAACTAACTACTAAAGCAGATAAAAGGCAAAGGTTTAATCAATAGAGGAGAGTGGTGCTAACCTAGTTATTCCTCCTAGCTAGTAATGTCTACGTCTACTTACTACCAATTACTTCAGGTGGGGTCAAATTCGAGAGGACATAATTTGGTCAATTCGCCTTAACTTATCAGCGAAGATGCCACCACTGGAGAAGTCAGGTGTCTCTTCATAAGTCCAGTTGTTCCTGGTCCCCTAATCCAAGTCATTAAGTACCGCTACATGCTAGATTTATAATAGTGAGTGATCGGGCGTTAGCAACTTAAACACTCACCCCCTAATTCTTAAGTTCATCCAAACGGTAGGTGATCAGTTGGTCAAATCGCACAAGTAGAAAGGGTCGTCAGTTGGTCATATCTTACCCTTCCCGTCTCAGTCTACTCACTTAGGGTCAGTTGGTCATATCTCCTAAACAACTAGCCTCTATCGCCATTCAAAACTACCAAAACAAGGGTAGCTACCAATAAACTATGCATGCATACACTTAGAAATAATTATACGGAAGTAATGTAAACGCAAACCAAACAATTAAGGAATCATAACTAGGCCAGCACCAAGAGGTGCTTAGCCGCTCATATTAACCATACAAATCAATTCAATATTCAAAGTTATGAAATACATGAATCGAAAGTAAAGAAAAGATAAAATGTTAATGCTTATCGTAGGGGAGTGATTTCTCCCTTGGAGACAACTCCGTATGCTCCTCTAAACCTGCCTTTGGCTTCTTCCCACGTTCTTTGGTTGTGGTGTGTGGAATGGGATGCTTTGAAATGCTGGAAATCGTGGGGTATTTACGGGCCAGATCTGGGTTACGGCGTAACTAATATAAGAGTTACGCCATAATCTTCAATTCCTTCGTAATTTGCACTAGATCTGCTGGTTACGGCGTAACCTTATGAGTGGTTACACCGTATCTTCAATATTACTTGGTTACGCCGTAGTTGGAAATAGTTACAGCATAGTTATCAGCGGCGTGGAACCTCATTTGACCTAATAAGTTACGTCATAGTCTTTAGGGGGAGTTACGCCGTAATCTTCTAATGAGTTGGCTTTCTGAGTCACGCTTTAGTTACGGCGTAATGTGAGAGATGAGTTACGCCGTAACTTCTTCAAAGTCAGCATACTATGATAAATCTTTGATATTTCTCCAATTCCGTGTCTCTTTAGCTCCAATGCTCCTAATTTACCTGAAAGTGGAAAACAAGCGTAAATCCATATAAATGATATAAATTACAAGAATTGTCAGGGGAAATTGACACTTAATATTCAGGACTATTTGATGTTATCAAGTATCCCCCCACTTGAACTCTACTTGCCCTCAAGTAGACCTTTTTCGAAAGATTCCTAAAAAGATATCTCCCATAACCTGAAAAATATAAGTTTACAAATCCCTTATGCTAGAATAAAATAAAGCCGAACACCTCACGAAATGGGAACGAAACACTCAAATCTCTCAACTATTCTAAGTGTCAATTTCGGGGTGATCACTCAATCGCACAGTCATAGCATGTATTCTATCATAAGCTTGGTGGTTACACAAATCTCCACCACTAGAGTTAAGGGCTAAACAATTCTCGAAGGCAATATGGGTAGACACGAAAAAGGTTAAAGGGTGACGAAGTGGACAAAATCAATGATACATGACCAAATCCATGGCTAAGACACCAAAGATTGCTCGCTGCATCACCTAGACACGCTTCATGATTATAGGGTAGGATAAGACATGGGAAGTATAAATGGTGTAAAATAAAAATCAAGTAGGTAGTCTAAATCTATAACCAAGTCATCACCACTTACCGTTTGCCCAAATTTCAAGCTTTGAAGTCAATAAATCGGATCATGAAATACTAGGTAGATGTGTCATTAGAGGACGTCATAATGGGCACACTACCTTTTTCTCCAACTGTTGGCATAATTACCAACTCCAATCTTCGAATGTGACCGAGGTGGCCTCCTCGATACTAAATCTATAAAGCTCATAACATAGTGCTTATAACAATGCACTTTTACAATAACTAAATAACATAACAATTTTTTTTTCAACATAACAATAACAACTAAACATAATATCCCCCCACTTTAGATGAACAACTGGAATTCGGGGGGTCTTCAATGATCTTCAGGAATATGTTATCGATGAAAGAGTGATTTCTGAACCTTTCCACTTGAACCTTGAACTTAGGCAAATGATGACTTCCCAATCACAAATAAAGACTACAAGGTAGGCTAAGGTGTACAGGTGTATCGAAACAATATATTGGGTTAACAAAATGAAATGAATGGCTCATATGGGTGTATCTAGGGGTATCTTGCACTAAAGGTGAGTGCAACAAAAGGGTTTCACATGGGGGTCGAGAAGTCGAGGTGACTAATCGACAAACACACAATGGTAGGCTATTTGGGTGATAATCCTATAATATTGCCTTCTTAAATTGAAAAGTCCAAATACATCGAGCTAACTCAACATACCTCGTCTATGGTCTCGAAATAATGCAAATGCCAAGTTCTAAAGTTTACAAGCTACCGGCACACTCATAATTTGGTGGATTTGTGGTAAAATATTAGAAATGGATAAGGCTAATCTCACCATATAATATCAAAGGTTGTATGTGCTCGGCTAAGGTCTAATCTAGTTAGGTTAAGAAAAACATGTTAAAATTTTAAAAATGGCATAATTTTTCAAAATAAACTAGAAAAACGAGGGCAAAATAAAGTTCAAGAGATAATTCTACTCCCGTCCCCCCACTTGAATTGTACAAAGTCCCTTTTGTACTAAGCGTTAAATAAAGGTGAAGAGAAAAGTAGAATTTGAGCAAGAACTTCCATGAAATTTGCTCCAAAAAGAAAGAAGGCCCATGAAAAAGAGACGTGCCTTCGTATAAGTATCATGAACAAACTTCAATCCCTGAAATCACACTACCGACAAGCATAATTCTAAAAATAAAAAAAATGAAAAATAAAAACAAAACTAACTCACTTTCATAGGAATCACGGTTGCATTTAGCATATGCAACAAGCCTTTTAAACCACTTGGTGTCCCAAGTGGACGAGTGAAGTCTCGTGAGGGTTTACAGGGAACACACCCACAAAGTTCATTTAAAATACTAATACAAGGTTATTGTGTTTTAAAATTAAAGAAGTAAAGCAGAGGAAAGTTACGTCGTAACTCTTTGAAGGAGTTACGCCGTAACTGGCAAAACCTGACATGCTACAAAGCGAGTGGCTACGGCGTAACCACAGAGATGGTATTACGCCGTAATTGGTAATGCGTCTAAAATTATGCTGCAAGGGGTTGGTTACGGCATAATCACAGAGATGAGTTATGCCGTAACTATGGTCAGATCAGCAAACTGCAAAAGCAATCACTTCCTCGTTTCCTCCAAAAATGGTTAAAAACACAAAACCCTACAGAAATGGAAACAAAATAAAAGAAAGGGATAATTCGGGTTGTCTCCCGAAAGAGCACTTTTCTTTATTTACGAGTCTTTAAGTTAGACTCAGAGCCGCGGGGCTTTATGGGGGCCTTTGGGCTTGGCCGACTTCCTCCATGTCTTTTTTATTTGAAGAGGGCTGGTCCCAAACATGTGGTGAAATAAACCGAGTCATGGCGTATCTTTTCTGCAAAAAATTAGCTTGTGCCCACTCGCAACGAAATTTAACCTCATCTTCCCATTTTATTTTAACATATCCAAACTTTACTCGTAACCAATTTTCAAATGAGATTCCCATGTATCCTACTTCACTTTTCTTATCTTCGTCAAAACATGCCCATTCCTTGCGTTTGAGCCATTTAGGTTCAGGGAATTCTCCTCCATCGCAGATCTGACGTTTGGGGTTGCATGTAGGCCACGCCACGGTGAAGTCATCAGACATGATAACTGGTTCACAAAAATGAATGGTCTAATCAATCTCCATGAACCATTCACTAAAAACGTTATGCCCTTGTAACCACTTTTTTCTGATAAGCCTTTTGTCTTCCCAGCACCACCAAACTTCCGCAGCCTCTTTAATCATTCGAATGAGATGTTGTCCTCCTCCGTTGCATCATTTTTGAAAAGGGTAACACGTGGGCAATGTTACTTTGGTCCCATCAATTAAACAAGTATCAGGAGCACAACAGTGAAGTCTTCCCGTAACAACATAACTGGGTACAGAAGGTGGTATCTCTTCCTCATTACTTTCATTGTCACTTGATTCGGTCCCCTGTAAATGGCCAAAGTATGAAGGCGGAAACCTATCGGAATCATCTAATTCAATCCTCTGTGAATCTTCAGTTGTAACAATTTTATCTGGTTCAAGGCATAAGGTTTTGTGCAATTTAAATTCTATTTTATCACCATAATATGCCAATGAGTCGAGGAATTGTTTACGAAGAATCAAACGTTCCTTTGTGTTTTTCTACATGTCCATAACCACAAATTCTGGGGTAGAAAAGAATCTATCGACCTTTACACAAGTCCCACCTGTAATTCCTAACGGAACAGCCTTGGTCTTATCTGCCATCTCTATCACGATATCCGTATTCCAAAGATGAATTAATTTGAGTGTTAAAAATATGGAGAGAGGCATGATATTTATGCTAGACCTAATATCTACAATCCCTAAAATATCATAATTCCCAACTGAACATGGAATGACTAACCCGTTAGCCCTAATATCCTTCACCGGAAACGAATTGCTTTCTGACCTGGTTAAACTTTCTGAGACATAGTTATGCCATAACTCGGGGAAATAGTTACGGCGTAACCGATCCTGGTTGTCGACATTCGCTCCTTCAGAATTTTCTGTTGTAGAATAGCACTCCTTAATCAATTCCTTTGAATTATTATTAACAAAAACAGCATTGCACCCAACCATAGGTTTGGTCATCTCCGGCTCAACGTTACTCATCTCTATTTCAGCACTGAGCTTTTCTATCATGGTTTCAAGGTTTTTTATGGTTTCGTCGTGCCTGGAGAGATTTATATTTGTGTTATCCTGGAAATCCCTGAGCCATTTATCTTGTTCTTTTTGCTTCTGGGCTGAACTTTCCAGGAACTTGTTTATGGTTTCTTCAAGGTTGGGCCTTTTTTCTCCATAAGGCCCACGGTTGTAATTTCCACGGTATCCGTTATTATTTCGATTATCTCCGTAAAACGGTTGATTTTCTCCATATTTTGCTTCTTCAATTATATCTTCTTCGTCAACGTCAGGACAATTTTTCGTGAGATGTCCTCCCCCATAGTTTTCACAACCCACTTGGATAGCATGAACGGTTTCTCTGACTTTTAGCATATCACGACTTAGATTTTCAATTTTACTAGCGATTGATGCAATCTCGTCAAAACTTTCGCTTAGGTTTCTTTTGCTTCCTTCGTCGTGCCATTTTTGAGAATGATCAGCCATTTTTTGAATGGCTTCAATTGCTAGAGTAGGAGTCATGTTCGGAATAGGTCCTTGATAGTCCAACATCTGTCTCATAGTTACGTTGATTCCTTTATAGAAGATGTTGACCTTTTGCTGGTTGTTCAGATCATGTGTAGGACATTTGTAAAGGAGATCGTTGTATCTATCCCAGGCTTGATACAACGATTCATCGTCTTCTTGTTTGAAATTATGGATTTCCACGAGCTGGTTAGAAATTTTTGACGGCGGACATTACCTCTGAATGAAGTGCTTCTTGAGTAGAGCCCAAGTATTAATTGCCCCGGCGGGCAATCTTTCAATCCATCTTCTGGCAGCCCCAGTAAGAGTCATGGGGAATACCCTTAACATAACAGCATCATGAGACACGCCCGGAATGTTGAAAAGGCTCGCGATGTATAAGACATTTTCAACGTGCTCATATGCATCTTCGTCCCTGTTTCCTGAAAAAGGGTTAGCACGAAGCTCCCTCATAAATTGGTCTTTGATTTCGAAATGGACATCAGCTCTAATTTCCGGTCTTACAAGACCCGACCCTTGTTCTGCTCTTGTCAACGCCAAATATTCCTCAAGAGTGAGGTCATTAATGTTAACAACTTCCATGGTACCTGAAAACCTGAATATAGATCGTGAGAAATTTAAAACAAAACGAAAATGAAAGACTTAATAGCAATCCTAATATAACTCCCCGGCAGCGGTGCCAAAAACTTGATGCAGGTTTTACTAACCAGGTTTTAATATTTATATAGTCTCGTTATACCTATGGTCTACCCTAATGCACTAACGGGCAGTGTACCCGGTCGTGTGTAGTGTAGTATCTGGTAAAACAGAGGTCATCCCAAGAGCTATGTGTGTTGGATTATTACTAAGTCTAGGTGTCACAGATTTTAATAATAATTTTGATAAGGAATTAATTAATTAACTACTAAAGCAGATAAAAGGCAAAGGTTTAATCAATAGAGGAGAGTGGTGTTAACCTAGTTCTTCCTCCTAGCTAGTAATTTCTACGTCTACTTACTTCTAATTACTTCAGGTGGGGTCAAATTCGAGAGGACAGCATTTGGTCAATTCGCCCTAACCTATCAGCAAAGATGCCACCACTAGAGACGTCAGGTGTCCCTTCATAATTCCAGTTGTTCCTGGTCCCCTAAGCCAAGTCATTAAGTACCGCTACATGCTAGATTTATAATAGTGAGTGCCCGGGCGTTAGCAACTTAAACACTCACCCCCTAATTCTTAAGTTCATCAAAACGGTAGGTGATCAGTTGGTCAAATCGCACAAGTAGAAAGGGTCGTCAGTTGGTCATATCTTACCCTTCCCGTCTCAGTCTACTCACTTAGGGTCAGTTGGTCATATCTCCAAAGCAACTAGCCTCTACCGCCATTTAAAACTACCGAAACAAGGGTAGCTACCAATAAACTATGCATGCATACACTTAGAAATAATTATACGGAAGTAATGTAAACGCAAACCAAACAATTAAGGAATCATAACTAGGACAGCACCAAGAGGTGCTTAGCCGCTCATATTAACCATACAAATCAATTCAATATTCAAAGTTATGAAATACATGAATCGAAAGTAGAGAAAAGATAAAATGCTAATGCTTATCGTAGGGGAGTGATTTCTCTCTTGGAGACAGCTCCGCATGCTCCTCTAGACCTGCCTTTGGCTTCTTCCCATGTTCTTTGGTTGTGGTGTAAGGAATGGGATGCTTTGAAATGCTGGAAATCGTGGGGTATTTATAGGCCAGATCTGGGTTACGGCGTAACTAATATAAGAGTTACGCCATAATCTTCAATTCCTTCGTAATTTGCACTAGATCTGTTGGTTACGGCGTAACCTTATGAGTGGTTATGTCGTATCTTCAATATTACTAGGTTACGCCGTAGTTGGAAATAGTTACGGCATAGTTATCAACGGCGTGGTACCTCATTTGACCTAATAAGTTACGTCATAATCTTTAGGGGGAGTTACGCCATAATCTTCTATTGAGTTGGCTTTCTGAGTCACGCTTTAGTTACAGCGTAATGTGAGAGATGAGTTACGCCGTAACTTCTTCAAAGTCAGCATACTATGATAAATCTTTGATATTTCTCCAATTCCGTGTCTCTTTAGCTCCAATGCTCGTAATTTACCTGAAAGTGGAAAACAATGGAAAACAAGTGTAAATCCATATAAATGATATAAATTACAAGCATTATCGGGGGAAATTGACACTTAATATTCAGGACTATTTGATGTTATCAGCCAACATCAAACAAGCTCTTGGTGGGTGACATGTAAGATCCCTCATGGATCAAACATGTGACAACTGGAAAATAACGATGAGGCGATTCACATTTGAATCAACCTTGTTCTAGTAAATGAACTGACGGATGATTTTGGAAAAACCCTTTGATGTGTTCAACAATTGTTTTCGAGCACATCGACGACGCATAAATTTTTCAAAGATAACTATTTGTGATTGAAACTTGATGTTGCTCATAAAAATCTCGTCGTATTGCAAAAACTCTTTATCCAGCAATAGGCGACTATTTTTTTAAAATCAATTTCTCATTAATCAGTGAATCCTAATTTGTTGGTTCACTCACTCTGTGTTGTCTGCTTTGAGATGCTCCGGTTTGAGAACGACTAGTACAGCTGAGAAACCCTATCAATGAGATTCTTCAGAATTCTACCTGGTCACAGGCAGTATTTATACTGATCAACGGGGAACCGTGGTTCATGCAACCCTATTCAATGAAAGTAAAAAAAGATACTTTCGTGTGTTTTTTGCTAACTGTTGTTTGTAAGAATCCTCGACGGTTGCAGCTGATGGCCAATGAGATGTCAATTCATAACCACATGCTCGCACTTCATATGCACAATCAAATAAATCATGATAATTGAATGACGTACAACACTGCTTCCGTAACTCTGATGCAAAATATCATGATCCAGAAAAGTATGAGCATGTCGGTTCGAAATTCACAACATCATATGGAGGCTATACTACAAAGGATGAATTGGATATTTACGATGGCTGTTGATCTCTATGAAAGCTCAAAGATCACACAAGTAAAAGGAACATTCATCCAAAAGATCACTACTGAAAATACAAAGTTTGCAGACATTGAAGAATCAAAGACTACGAGCTAGGATATTAAAGTCATGTAATAGAATGCTAGGATTCAAATTGTAATTTCCGAGGTGACCTCCCTTAGGGGGAGATTGTTAGGATTATGAAAATCCATATGAAAGACTCGGTCACCGCAATTTATGTCTAGCATAGGTTAGCTCGTAGGCTTAGTAGTATTAGTTTAGTTAGCGTATCACCCGTGGAGTCGGGTTGGGTCTTTACCCACTGTCAGCCCACTCCACAGCCCAAGTAGAGGCGTTTTATGTCTTATATATATATACCCTTTCCTAGCCATGGGAAAGGGTTGGTTTTTATTTCACTATTAATCATTCAACAAAACTTTCTCTCGCTAGAATATCCCACTTTCTCTCTCTATAATTCGACCTAATATCAAATCCGACCTTGTGTTATGATTACCAATATCCTACAAACCTTATCTGGACAAATTCGTTATTGTGTTCATTGATGATATTCTCATTTACTCACGCAACAAAGAAGAGCATGGTGAGCATTTGAGAACTATTTTGGAACTGCTCAAGAAAGAGAAACTGTATGCAAAATTCTCCAAATGTGATTTTTGGATTTGCACTATACAGTTCCTTGGGCACGTGATTGATCTTCATGTCATTCACGTAGAACCTTCCAGCTATTATCGGAGATTTATATCATAGAAGGTTTCCCAAAGAGTGCCAAATCTTTGACTGAGTTAACTCAAAAGAACAAGAAATACATCTGGGGAGAAGATCAAGAGGAAGCGTTTCAGCTATTAAAGAAAAAGCTTTACGAAGCTCCAATTCTAGCACTACCCGAAGGAAGTAGCGATTTCATTGTTTACTGCGACGCATCACACCAAGGTCTGAGCGCGTTATTAATGCAAAGAGAAAATTTTATCGCTTATGCTTCTCAACAGCTCAAGCCCAACGAGAAGAATTATACAACTTATGATCTCGAACTAGGAGCAGTACTATTTGCTCTTAATATTTTGAGACATTACTTGTACGGCACAAAATGTATCATGTTCACTGATCACAGGAGCCTCCAGCACATTCTTGATCAGAAGGAGTTGAAAATAAGGCAATGACGATGGTTAGAATTGCTAAGTGACTACGATTGGGAAATTCGTTATGATCTTGGAAAAGCAAATGTTGTAGCAGATGCTTTGAGCAGGAAAGAATGGATTAAGCCTCTATGAGTCAGAGCTTTAGTCATGACCATTAATTTGAATTTGTCGTCTAAAATTCTCAAAGCATAGTCTAAAGCGATGAAGGAAGAGAACATTCAGGCTGAGAATTTAAGAGGTATGGACAAGGTGTTTGAAAGTCGTCATGATGGAACTCGTTGCATGAAGAACAAAAGTTGGTTACCACTCTTTGGTGATTTGTGAAATGTTATTATGCATGAGTCACAAGTCAAAATATTCCATTCACCTAGGTTCTGAAAAGATGTATCAGGATCTCAAGAAGCTTTATTGGTGGCCAAACATGAAAGCAGACATCGCTGAGTATGTCAATAAATGTTTGACGTGTTCACGAGTAAAGGCGGAACATCAAAAGCCGTTTGGCTTGTTCATTCAACATGAGCTTCCTGTAGAGCTCAGTAACATACACCTTACCTTTCACGTATCTAATTTGAAGAAGTTTTTGTCAGATGAAACACTTGTTATCCTAGTGAAAGAGCTCCGGCTCGATGACAAACTTCACTTTGTAGAAGAACCCATGGAAATCATGGAAAGAGACGTCAGGAAATGAAAACGATGTCGTATCCCCATCATTAAGGTTAGATGGAATTCTAAGAGAGGACCAAAATTCACATGGGAACGGGAAGATCAATTCCGTAAGAAGTATCCACACCTTTTTCCCAACACCTCAACCAATACAGACTGAATCTCGGGACGAGATTCCATTTAAGGACGGGAGAATGTAACAACTGGTAAATTTCACCTTGTTTTAAATAAATAATAATTATCCATTTTCTATATATAATTTTTTTTACGTTATCAGTTTATTTAATCACAACAACTAGATAATGTGATGTAACTTGCAATCTCAATAAACGTGCTCAAACGCGGACCAACACAAATGTGTTTATGTTTATATCACATAAACATATTTATATGTCAAGTACCAAAAGTTTTCAACTACTATTTACCACTTTACGTTAATTCGTTAACGTACGATTTTTAAACGTTCAAGCTAAACGTTTTCTATCTATTAGAGTTTTCACGAAACCCTAAATTATGATAACTATGATTTGAGTAACTAAATCATAAAACCTAAAGTAAAACACTCCAAAGCTAATGTACAAGCTTTTAAAGAACAAAACCCTAACTTTACGATATTTTTTCGGTGCAAGCCCTAAACTTACAAAACTATAATTTTATGTAATAAAATCACAAACCCTAATTAGTATGTACATGATTTCTATAAAATATAAGTGTACAAGTTTTTCAAGCCTATGTACAAGTCTTTAAGGCATGAAATCTAATTCTTAATATAAAATCTATTATAAACCTTAGTGTACTCACTATAAAACACATAATACAATTCCATAATGCACAAGTCTTAAATAAGATTTTCATATATTTTATAAACCTAATTACAACACCCTAATGCCTAAAGTACAGGTATCTAATGCATGAAATTACAAAACCTATATTTTTACTACATTAAGCTTACTTAAACCTACTTGAACTTAACAAAACCTAACCAAAGACCCTAACTAAGTTTCCTACACATCTAAACCCTATGTACAACCACAACTAACCTAAAGCTTAAATCGAACCCCTAGTTCTAATATTGTCCAAATCGAACCAATACTTAACCATATGAGCCCTAACTAGTTTCTAAAGCCATTAAACCTTGATGAGGCTCAAAATAAGCCACCTAACATGTTACCTCACCATCTCCCCTAGAATTTCAAACCCATGGTCAAATATTGTAGGCTGGTAGTAAAAATTCATGGTTAAATTTTGTTACACATATCCAATTTACCTTAAGCCACGCAAACCCTTACACATACCAAGTGAACACATCACCTTGTCTCTCCTTCTCATAACATAGTGACTAGAACACTCTATAAACCCTAGTTTCCCTCTTCTATAAAAATCGACCCACACTCTTCATTTTCACTCATCACTCATTCGAACTCACCACACTCATCACTTACATTCTCATCCTAAGGTCCATAAGGGAGTGAAAGAAAAGTACATTAAGGGGTATAGGAGCTTTGGAAGAAGCTTGGTATCATTTTGAAGCCCTTTGTTCTCATTTGTCCTAATCGAGTTCCAATCATAGTAAGTCCTTCTAGCCCTTTTCAATTACTTTCAAAAGTATTAAACATTATTAAACATGCTTCTAATTAAGTTCCGATAGGTAATATAGGCTAAACCTACTTTGTTTTCTTTTTCTTTTTCTTACCGACACCAAAAACCAAACACACCCTATGTATTTTTTTTCTTTTGTTATTTTTGAGAACCTAAGTCATAAGCTACTCATTTAAAACTATTAATAAGCTAATAACATGTTACAATACAATTCAAACAAGTCCATACCTTTTTAGAAGTTAAAAATCTCGTTTTCTTTTTCTTTCTTTTTGGTTGCGACAACCCCAACTAGCCAAGTTCAAGGAATTGTTTCTACTTAACCACATCACTATAAAATAAATGTGTTATGCCATCTTGGAGAGTTCATATCCAAGTTTCTAAAATGACAAGAACACTCTTGAAAAGTTTCAATGCCTCGCCTTTAATTTGGTTGCGAAATAAGGGTCTCGCGAAGATTTTCAATCAGAACCTTTTAATTGTTTTAAGCTCATAAAGCTAAAAATATAAGCTAATAAGCTTTATAAGCTTTTTTTCAAACTAATATCAACTTTAATTAACAAGTCGTAGAAAGTATCTCCTTTTTCTAAACATAAAACGCATTAAAAACGAAATAAGAACGATTTTTGCAATCGACCTAAAGCGTCAAGGGCCTAAATTGCCAAAACTCTAATACTATTTATAACAAGGATAAAAATGGTAATCGACTTGAGACATAGGGGTATAAAGTATCACTTTTGAAACTAAAGGGTAGAAATTGTCATTTTACCAAATTTGAGGGATAAAAGTTGTCATTCTATTAAAACTGAAGGGTGTAAATTGTCATTTTATAAAAAGTTTAAGGGTGTAAACCGGTAATACTTGAAATTATAAAGGGATAAAGTGTAACATTTATATATTATTTCGGAAACATATTTTTAATACTTAAGGACTCAGGATTTGATAAAACTTATAAACGAAAAGCATCTATTTTCACTAACGATCAATTGAACCGTAAAAATGTAATATGAAAAACATTATCATCTACTTACTTTTAAAGAGACTTCGTGTTAACTCGTTCAACACTTAATTGTCGACAAAACTCTTGTGATAAACATCATATATATTTGAATACGAATACTGAAACTTGACATACCAACTCAGGTTGAGTGTCGGAGCCGTTTATTCTCACAACCTGGTTTATTTTCAAAACAGACTACTGTATCATCAATGTGAGTTCATAGTCCCACTTTTACATGTTTTCAAACTCATGGGGAGATACATGCTACAAACCCGAACACAAGTATTTTTTGTATGCTATCCTGATTGCTATTGCCTAAGTTACCGTTATTGCCAAAAGTCCCTTATATCATGAACCATTAATCACTTGTGAGTGAACGCGAATATCGTGGATAGATCTATTGGCAGTTGACTCCCCATTTGTGTTAGTTGGTTAGGTAACCAAATGCACTTTATTTGAGAACAGATAGGAGAATGGAAAGCTTATATCCGAGGGCACGGTTGCTCACATCATCATTATGATGTCTGTAATCTACGTCATTTTTATGACGTCTACGTGTTAAGGTTTACGAGTCATGAGACTTAGGGCAATATATTGTGCTGCAATATTACTGCTTTACTATTATTCAACTTGTGTTCAACTGATTATTATGCAAACACTATGAATTCACTCAACCTTTGTGTTGACTTTTTAGCATGTTTTATCTCAGGTAACTAAAGCACGACTTGGCACGGAGTGGCTATGGACTTTCTTATAAATGGCGTCCATTTTGTTATCATTCATAAAATAAATATGTATTTTAATAAATTCCGCAGGGACCTCTTTTTATGTAAACTCTGATTTAAATAAATGAATGATAATTATTTTATTTAAAACATCTCTTTTCGATTCGTTTTCTATTATTATAACTGTGAACCATGAAGTAATACCGCAAACTTATTCCGCTGCGTATAACAAAATTGGGGGGGTGTTACATTTCCAAGTGGGCCGACATATACTTTCTCATTTGAGCCTCGAAGCTAGGTTCTAGTTCACACAGAGGGGGAGAAGGGTGAGCATGTTTTTGAAAAAGAAATTTATTTTCTCTATTAGGCGACTCAGAATAAGGTGTTTAGTTTGGTTCAAGGCGACAAAGTTAACCAATGCTTGAGTAGTCGTGGTTATAGGTTTGAATGGCTTTCTCCGTCTTTCCAACAAGTAATCAACCCTTTTTTAAAGCTCACAGAGCTTTTCTTTGGAAATGTTGGAGATATCGTTGGGTAAGGATATTGCCTTGACCGTTTTACTTGTAAGCACACTAGGGTCATTCCGACCTTCATTGTCATGGAGGGAAAGATCCTATATAATGTGAAATGTCCCATGAGTCTTCCACATTTTTGTCACGAAGCTTACCACCGGCCGAATGGTCAATGGCTTGCTTTGTGGAGTAATTGACATGATCATAGAAAATTTAGATTTGGAGCCAAATTTCAATGCCATGATGAGTGACATTTTGGAGTAAGTCCTTGAAACGATTCCACGCATCGAAAAGACTTTCACCTTGATGTTGTCGGAACATCAAAATATCATTCCTTAGCTTGGTAGTTCTCCCCATTGGGAAAATTGTGCAAAGAAATGAGAATTGAGATCATCCCAAGTCGATATGGATCCCACAGGTAGATGCTCAAGCCAATTGCTATCTTGATCACGTTGAGAGAATTGGAAGAGACACAAGCGCGTCGTCTCCTGAGTGACACCGTTAAGGTCAATAGAATATATGATTTGAAAGTACTTAAGGTGCTGATTTAGATCTTCGAAATGAAGTCCATGGAATGCATATCCATTTTGCACCAACCGGATGGTGTCGGATCGCAAGGTAGAAATATTAGCTTCTCATGGAAGCTCAATAGTGTTATGATAGCCCTCGTGGCTAGGTTTGGAGTATTCACCAAGAGTACAGGCTCTAGGTAAGTTTAGTGGGTCTCGGATTGGTGGGTCTTGGTTAAAAGGAATATCATTCAACATGATGGCAAATGACAAGATTACGAACAAAATGAACAAAGAATAGATGGACTAAAAGAAAGCTAGAACATGAAAAAGAAAAATCTCACATGCTAGGAATCTAGTGAGTAGACCTAACCGAGATAGAAATCGAAACCTATACTATTCCCCAACAGCGGCGCCAAAAACTTGATATGAATAATTGTAAACATAAGAAGTTTTACAATCCTCCTAGGCAGAGTACCTAACTGTTGTAGTGTAGTATAGGTAAAACAAGGGGGATTGATCGTTCTCTAAGGGAATAGTAAGGTAGGATTGAAGTGGACATCGAATTAAGTCTAAGGGTTGAGGGAGGATTATTTTTGTTCTTTCATATTTAATAGGAAAGCAAGTAAAATCTCGGGTATTGGAGGAGTTTGGTTTTTAAAACTAATAAGACTAAGTAAACTAAAACTAAACTAATAACAAGAAAAGTAAATTGGTGGAAACTTGTATAGGTAAGCAAACGTGCTCACTTAATCATGCATTACTCCCTAGTTAAAATCTATAACTCATTGCCATGTCACCCTCATCAGTGTAATGTGTAAGTATTCCCCTAATTCAGCATTCGGTTGGTCAAGTCCGCTATATACGTGACAACCTAGGCAAGTGTTACCTACAGACACGCTCTCGCCCAATAGTAAATCCATGCGCAATAAATACTTAAAAAGAAAATCCACCCAGTCGACTTATTAATGTGAGGGTATCCTCCAATTCTAATAATGTTTTACTAGACGTCTAACTGGATACGGGATAGAACTAGTTTTTTAATGCCTAACGCACACATCACTAACAAGAAGCAATAATATTAAAGATTACAACTAGGTTTCATGCAATCATAAGCAAACACAATATAATTTAGCCTAGCATGTTAGATCGAAGAGAAGAAAGAGAAATAATCACACGACACATAGACATATTGTAATGATTAATAATAGAATAACTTATTTTCAATAAAACATGGAGTTATGGCTGGCAAAACAGCCTACAAAATAGATGAAAATTGTCTAGGGTTTGTCCTCCACAAGTTGCACACAAAGTTGCACACTTCTAATGAAAATACTGTGAAAAAATATAGGATTAAAAACATGATGGCGTCACTTGTAAGTTGTGACGCCGTCAGCCCGCTGTCATCTAGGGTTTCAATCTTGCACCGACTTAGTTGTAAGGGTGTCACTTAGGAACTGTGACGTCATCAACCTTCATATTCTTAGTCTTTACACCGTCACCTCGAGGCTGTCTCAGGAGCCTGAGTGGTCACAACATCCTCAAGTAACAGCATCACGTTGTATATGTGACGCCGTCACGCCTCCATTTTTAATAGTTTTTTCAGGTGTTGTTGTTTTCTTTGTTTTCTCGTCCAATCAAGCCAAAATGCATTCTTTTCCGGGATTTGTTTCTCAAGTACCTAAAGCTCAAATAGAAACGATCTAGGGAAATACATGATCAAATATGTAAGAATTTAGAGGCAAAATGACCTATTAAAAGCGTATGACATTACACCTCATCAGCAGCCAATACGATATTTGAACCGAGACATAAATATTCTTCGTTTTTGTATTTAGGATATCCGAGCAATGTCAATTGGACATGCTAATGTTGGCGTCCGGAGGATGGGAAAATTGATATGAAGACTCTCCACGATAGCACCTCTCCCGTAGGTCGAGTGGCTTCTGTTAATACAAGTAAACTAGAAAAACGTTTATTTATATTTTACGATCTTCTAATCTTTTGTCGATAACAAACGTAAAATCATTTTAACGAAATAAATAAAATATGTAAAAGCTTTAAGCCAATAGTTTACTAACACACTTTTACTAAACATATTAACACCATCGAAACATGTTTAGTAAATAAGTTATATAAAACCAAGGGCATTTTTAGAAAACACTAACAAGTGATATTGTTTGTTTACATCTTATAAAAATGTATATGTACTTTGTATATGTTGTAATGGGTAAGTAATGGGTAAAAACCAAAGTCCATAACCCATGACCCATGATCCATTGACTAGATACAATGAATCATGTTAGGTAAGAACCAAAGTCCATAACCCACACCCATTGAGCATGATCCATAACCCATGACCCATCGCATGACATCATGCATGAAGTTATGTTGGATATTATCCATTATCCATAACCTAAAGTCCATGACCCAAGATCCATAACCCATTGACTAGGTACATTGAATCTTGTTGGGTATCCATGATCCAAAGTTCATGACCCATGGTCCATAACCCATAACCCATAACCCGGTTTGCAACCCAAAACTCGGTGTACAATCGATATGGTGCGTCGATGTACAAGTTGTGTAGTTTGGGTTAAAGGATGTTGATATCCTTTCTAGTATTGAAAAAAAGAGTGTGTCTCCTTTGGGTAGTTGTGTTATTGTGTAGTGTTGGGTAGTAGTTCCTCCTTTGTAATGGAACTCGGTATCTAGCCTTGTACTGGATAAATTGTAGGCGACGTTGTGATATGTTTGGTTCTACCTCGTGGAAGAACTCGGTGTCTAGCCTTGTACCGGATAAAGAGTAGGCGTCGTTGTGAAGGCTTCTCCACCACATTAAGGAGCTTGTGTTGTGTAGTGCTTAAGAACTCTCGAGTGGGGTACTCGGGGAGTGGAGTAGAGCAAGGAAGGTGTCCTTGTAGCCGAACCACTATAAATACTCGTGTTGTGGTTTTGTGTTCCTTTACTCTTTATCTCTTGCGTTACTTACTTATATAAATATATATATATATATATATATATATATATATATATATATATATATAATATATATATATATATATAGCCGATACCCGCCCTAGCGGCAGCGTGGTCTATTTCGACCAAGTTTTGACGATGAATAATTTTTCGACAAATTGTATTTGTAGCGTTAGCGAGTCCTTTTCAAAAGATATAATTCCTAATTGCCTGATCGCATCGTTTTATTGTTAAGTTGATCCGTGTGCAAGAGTGCATTTTCCGAGTTCCCAATCCACCATCAAACACCAGTGATGGCAGTTTGAATCCACTTAATAGAGCTTATAGTCCTCGTGCACACAATGAAAAGGTAAGATTATAAATAATGCATGAAATAAAAACCCTTGCATTTAGCAAAAAATTTATATTCTTTTTTACTATTGTTCTAGAATATTGGGCATAATATTATGTAGAGAATATAAATGACAATCGAATTAGCAAGCAATACCTGCTCGAGAACACAAATAAGCTCCATGGCAGTTACTTTGAATAGTCGATCAAGATAGTAATAATAATAGAGTTAAGTGTAAAACTTCGATTAAGATAGCGACATTGTTTTGTGTTCAGGTACTTTGCTTACAAATGTGCTTGAGATTCACGTGGTTTTTATAGAGTTTGATACACTGCACATAATAAGGTATCGGCGCCTCCTCATGGCATTCATTCAAGTACTCGTACACTATTGCGAATAATTTCCGTCCAAGTCCTGTAGCCTAAATCTATTTGTGTAGAACATGAAAACTTTCAAAATCTAAAATTTTTTCAACATAAGAGTGAAAAGTTGAGAACTCTCCAAATTTCAAAATATCTCTTCAAAATATCCCGACTTTGAATTATGCGTTTATGGAGGTTGACAATGTCTATTCATACAGAATCTTTATGGAGCAGGATCCTCTCAAGTTTCAAAAATGAACTTGATTGATAAAGTTGTGTTTTGTGTGAGTGTATATTTGAATTACAATAAAATAAATATTTTGTTATGATGGCCTATTTTTATTTTCACTCACACAAAACACAACTTTACGTATCAAGTCCATGGCCTTGTGTAATCATTCATTTCAAAGAGTAGCACACCTACTTTTCTATAGCATACTCTTTTTCTTCAAAATTTCATAATTCTCAATTTCAAAAGAATACAATATATTTTACAAGTTAACTTTCTATAAATTTGTGTACGTTATAACTTTTTATAGCCAATACCTGTTACTAACGACTGGGCTGTAGTCTTTGACAAAAGCCAATTCGCATTAGCTGTTTGTGTGCATGAATAATATAGTATTCTATTAAGATGTTAAGAATAATCATCATCTGAGGCTCAAATTAAATTTTTGAAACACAAGAGCCAAGAGGTTTCATACCATGATTTGATTAATTTATCAAACGCAAGAGCCTAAGTTTAAATTGTGGCATGTGTGTTTTAAAATTTTTGAAACCTTGAAATTTGTGTATCTTTTAAAGTTTAAAGTAGTTGGACTTTTGCTTTTCCATTTTCTCTGCCATTTTGCTTCCCAATAACACTTTTGTATTTGACATTTCCCTTCCCAAAACTTTATTCCCTTTTCTTAATACAATTCTTACTAAAACCATGTACAGTAAATATCTAGTTTCAAAAGACAGAAATGAAATACTTGCTTTTAAACTTCAATGAAAAATATGTTTCACGAACATTAAAGAAATCAAAACACATATAAATTCTAAAATCTTTTAATTTGATATGAAAAGAATATTTAACTAAAAAGGTAATTATTTTGGGTCAAAAGTTGTTGATGCAACAACACAATTGCAAAGCGAAATACCATTCGGTTATTAATCCGTCAAAGCCATACTCTAATGTAAATACTTTTTTCATCATAGCCAACAATATACATTATCAAAAGAATGTTTGCATATATATCCCTCTAAAGATGCAAAATTACATATATATCTTTTACATGCATAAAAACCATTGTACTATATGCATCAAAAACTTGTAAAAAGTATATATATATATATATAGAATTATTCAACTTTGGAGGGATATAAAGATTCATGTTCTTAAGTATAGCGAGTAAAAGATTACATCAAAAAACTGTTCTCGAAAATCAAATATGAAAATATGGATTTTATCAGAAATAGATCTAGATAAAAGAATACACACCAAATTTACACAACTTAAATTACAACAAAATCAAACTTTATATGAACAAAATACACAAACAAAATTTACATAAACTTACAAATTACCAACAACTTTTAAATACACGATAAACTTTAAAATAAAAATTTACCAACTAACTTCAAAAAGAAACAATGCATTCACCGTAGACAGCAACGTGCTCCGGTCGCGGCAGCGTCGAGTAATGAGGAGGCGTCAAGTGGATTTCGTCGACAACGGTAGTAGCAAAAGCAAAGCTAAAAAAAGTTATAAAACTCACATGTATAGCCATAAAAAACGGTGGATTCCGTCAAGTGGCTCATATTAGAATTATCACAGCCAAATAAATCATATCCGGAAACCAAGTATAGCCATAAAAACTAATCTTAAAATTAGTATTACCTCAAACCCATTATTAATTTTCACTTGTTACATGCATTAATATATTGGCCATTGTGTTGCAGATCTCAATAACAAAGATATAAATAAACAAAAAAAACACAAAGTGAGCTTATCAATTTCTTTACTTTACTTCTTGCTTTTGTATGCATTGTCTTGAGAATGGTGTTATTTTTTATATTAAAATGATTCACACTGAGAACTCACCATAGATTGTCTTTTACATAAAAACAACTTTGCAATTCTCGAGATCCCATCCTCGTTCCGGCACTAAGACCTGGCACAAAAAAAATTAAAAAAAAAATACAAGTTGTTTTGTTTACCATAAATCAAACAATAAAAATGACAACTTCTATATTAGTAGGATTTAGACATGAAAAAAAAAAAAAAAAAAAATCTAAAGATGTTAACCAAAAATGAAAAGGTCACCTAAAAAGATTCGGCGAGTGCGGCTTCTGGCGACGATGATTGAAAGCAAGAAACCTACATAATATCACAAAAAATTCATATATCATAGAAGAAAATTGAAGATCTAAAAAAATTTACAGATCTGAAAAAACAAACCTCAAAAAAATTTTCAGATCCGAAAAAACAAACCTCAAAAAATTCGCAAAAGGTAGCGTGTGACGGCTCATGTGAATAACATGTGTGTTTTTGTGTTTGCGCAAACAGATGAGTTTTGATGAGAGATTAGTTGTGCGTTTGGTTTGAGATGAGAGATGAGAGATGAGAGATGAGAGGAAAAGGGTTGTGTGTGTTTTTTGTGTGAATGAAACATGAGATAAAAATAGTTGTTATTTGTTTATGGGTATGTGTGGGTGAGGTTTAGGGTTGGTAACTGGTTGGTTTTGTTTGTATTGTATGTAAAATTAGGTTTGGATATAGCTTTGGAGTGGCTGAATCTTAAATTATAGGGTTGGAGTTTGGTTCAACATATTACTGTTTTATAAGGGAGTAAAGATATATATATATATATATATATATATATATATATCAATATCCAACATACAATCTAAATAGATTGACATAAGTCGATATAAATCTTTCAAAACCAAGTTTTAATCGGTAAAGCTATTCAACCCCTTCAGTTTTCCGAATTGGCATCGAGCTAGTTCCCGAGTTTAGCTGGGTATATTGTACTTTAAAAACTTGATCACGATCCGTCAATATGTTAATACAAAGAAGGAAATTTCTTAAAACAAAAATTCATGTTTTAGAAATTTTTATATTTTAACAAATGTTGGATATCGATAGATCATTCTAACATTTTTTTAAAATCTTCATGCTGGGATTCTTCTGTTGACTTCTTATCCAATAAAATGACCAACATCCAAAGAGAAGAGCCGCAGATCACTACTTACTTTCACAAAGTGCGATTGATTACTATAAAAGCTCATGAAATTTCGCCTATGGTTTCTAAAAACATAAAAGAGAATATAGCAAAGGTATGTTATCTCTTTGAAATTACAACTAGTTGATCTATAAATGTAGTAATCACATGTGGATAAAATGATGGTATATGCTTTTTTCTTAAAATAAGCATCTTTATAAAACTTTTCATATATGTAATACTATGTGTATGTATTAAGCATTTGACATCAAAGTCGCAAACTTCTAAAGAGTCTCTCTCCACTACTTTTCATCTTAACACATCATCGGGAATATTATTCCTCTTTGATCCTCTTAAAAACTTGTAAGTTCGTCAAAGTTACGCCGTCATCACAAAATAAATTATTTATAGTTAAATTCTAGATCTACCATCCTTCGATAAACAATTTCTCAAAACATCTTAGCTAAAAGTCTATTCAAATAATACTATAACCAAAAACTCATTCTACAAGTTCTTATCAAAAATAAGTTATTTTACAACTTATTACAAGTGAAAGAATAATCCAAATCACTCCAATAATTGTCTGCAGCGCGGGATTCCTCAAGTTGTACTAGCCGGATCCCTCAAACCAGGGATCCGAGGGAACCATGTAAACAGACAAACAGGAGACTCATTTTTAAAACTCAAAACACTCTATTTTCCCTCTTCCTAAAACCTAGAACGACCAAATCTCAGTTCTTATCATCCTAGGGCTTCATATTCTCAAGAATCTAAATCCTAAACATCAATGTAAGTAATTACACTTATATTTTCTATTCATCATCATCTCCATCCTAGGGTTTATGGTTTTAAACTTTTTCAATTGTTTTCAATTTTTCAAATCATCAATTGACAAATTATTTATCGCAAAATTGTTTTCCATACATAATTAAGGAATTTCAAAATGGCATTGTTAATACTAAATAAACTCATAAAACCACGTCTCGACATATTTTACCTAATTGGATTATTATTTTTTAGGATCAAACATGCCTAAATCCACCCAACAAGACCATCATGACTCAGCTTATACATTATATTATCGCAAAGAAGGGTTATCAAAAAGTGATATAAAACTTTCAAAATGCTTCAAAAATGACTCATCCACGAAGGTCATGTAATTGAGGAATGTTTCTTTGAAAACACCATTACTCCAATTTTTCCGCGATCAACTTTGATTGCCTCCCAAAATTGATGAACAAATTTGTCCTGGTCTTCATCTTGAATTTTACAAAAGTGTTAGAATTATTCAAAACAATGATGAAAATATTTCATCGCTTTTGTCATAAAAACCAAAGCATCGCCTTACCTCTCACGCATAGCATTAGAATCCTTCACATACCATGTGAAGGAATTTGTATGTATTCCAAAGATTGGTCAATTGCTTGTCAATCCTTCACATTAGACCCTAAACCTATCTATGCACGCTCCACTCGACAACCCCATTGTTGTTTGAGAAACCATCTTTACAAAAGAGTTGACCCATCTACGCTATAAGCGCAACAAAGAACTCATTCATCGTGATCCCTATCAAATGGAACTCTTTGAGATGATTCCCTTTTACAAAATTGGAAGAATTCTTAGAAAAATGTCATTTGTTTGGTTGGAAACAAAGACCATCCAATGCTTGTCTTTTCCAATGATCTATTGTCTCATCCAAAGCCTTTTAATCTTGCCTATTACATTTCCAAAGAATGGTAGGTGTCTTCAAACCGACAAAATGGTTCTTCCATGATATGCTCCTAACACGCTCGCGAGTATGTTAGTGCAATGCACCCTAATCCTATTACCAGTGAACACTTTCTCACAAATCATGTTATGGTAACTCTCACCAAACAACCCACCAAATGATTTATGGTCAATGGGAAAAGTCCTCATCCTCCCAAACTCTTGAATAAAGATGAAGATGTTGAAGTTGACCCGTTTCCAATTATCAACTCGATCCATGACTTAATTTGGACAACTTCACTCTTCCAAAGGAAACCGAGAATTCAAGCAAACAAAAGGAATGTTGAAATTAATCAACTCATTTCCTCATGAACTTCGGAAAGAAGAAATTGAAGAGATTGACAAAAGGAATTTTGCACCCTATGCCTTTTGTATGATTATTTTGGATGTTTTATGATTATCAAAACAATGCATGATCATTATCTAGTTTATGCCAGACATACTTGGTTGTTCTCATATATGGTCATTATCTTGTTTGCTTACCCACATGATGTTTCTATATGCTATATTTGTTATGCTTCACTTACATACATGTATGTTTTCTATAGAAATGATTAGTATCAGAATTTGATACCTAGAGCAAAATTCCTAGCGCATTCTTCTCGATCTTTGGATCCCACTGGCTATAACTAGTCGTATCCTTCAAATGAAGGATCCGTGGGATCTGAGCAAACAGAAGTGATTTTTTGCTTTCTTACATCAATCCAACCTTCCAGACCTTATTGAACTAGTTAAACATGCTTCATTAGGATCACTTAAACTTTCCTTAGGCTTAGTTGATCTCACATTCACTCATAGATGACTTAGGACCATATTCAAAGTATTTTGATTTATCATTACCCGAAACTCACCATCTTTCCTGATGTCGCACATTGTTCCTTTTATCTCAAAACACCTAGGTTGACATTTCTCTCAATTTTAGCAAATTGATTTTAGTTATCTACTTATCTTTACCTTAAAATGATCTAAAAAAACTAGTTTTTCATTTCTTGAGATTTTTAAGGAATTTTCTAAATTTTCCTTTGCTCGCCATCCGTGCGTATGATCATTTGACACCACAAAACTCTTAGTGTCACCCTTGATCACTCATTGGTGCTCATAAAAACTCCATTTCTTTCCATAAAAAACATCATTAGCTATCCTCACTCATTATGCTTGATCATTTATGTCTCATACCATTTAAGACACTGAGAGACTAAATCACACAAGATCTATAGGGGCTGACCTTACTAGAACCTCATCACTTTTTCCTTGCTCTTAAGAGTGGGATCCACGGCTTAGGCTAGCCGGATCCCTCAGTGAGGATCCGTGAGAACCATCTGCACAGACTACTTAAACTTACTTGATATAATCATTTCAAACCCTGTTTGTTAATCTAAATACTCCACATTGTCTTAAATGACTCCCTAGATCAGTATAACTCTGTAGTTGACTCTTGTGCATGCAAATCATTGCAATTTGAAGGATTTTAGTGGTTTAGGATTTAATTCACTTGCCTAATTTCTTCCTTTATAAACCACTTGTGTTCGAGCTTCCAAATCACCATTCAAACACTCATTCTCACTAGCTAAAACCTTCTTTTACGGTTCTCTTTCTACCATTTCATCATGAGAAAAGCACCTAGTGCAAACTCATCAACCAAGGGAACTCCCAAGAAAATAGCTTGGGTTGTCCATGAAATATCCTCAACCGAATCATCACCCATCAAATCCTCAAACACTAGAACTCCCTCACAACCAACTCTACCAATCAAACCAACTCCCAAAAGGCTTGTTCCCAAAAGACAACCATTGCCAAACACTACTATACCTCAAACCAAACACTCACATCCACTAAAGCAACCAAACTATCACTCCAGTACATAGAGCTATCTTTTTCACCACCCACTTTCATTCCCAAAACTTTACAACTTAGAGGACTTACCACTAGTCCTTCCATCCACCACCATTGCCAACATTTTCATTAATCAGAAAATGGTGCCACAACAATTTCCCTACCCAAAACTTTGGTGTTAAAACCACACTAGCAGTGATCCTGATTCTCCTCCCTTCAAATGGTCCATTTGAATTATGAGGTCACCAAACTCAACAATGGGACCATATGGAGTAGATACTACCTTACCTCCACCGCCAGAGCATATCTACCACCCCTAGTTGAACCACCTCCGACTTCATCAAACTTGCCTCCACAAATTACGCTTCATGTTCTATCAAACTTCCTCATCAAACTTTCCACCTCAAACCGCTTCATTCTTACCACCACCATTCCCTAGCCATGACAATGATTGCTTTCATTGTCAACGTAATCAGTTAGTCCATGAAATGTGGCAATTAAGCTTGTTCTATCACCTTCTAGAACATTTTGATGAAGTCAACAAATTTCATCGTCCCTAAAACATAGGAATGCAAGCACAAGTGGTGTTTTCAAGAGTCTTAGGGGCTACTTAGAATTGTTAGGAAATTTACTATATTATTGTATCAATTTCTTAGTTTTAGAGATATGTGTATCACTTCTCTTGTTTTATTAAATGAAACTACATGTTTGTATGCTATATAGTTATGTGAATATGCTTGGTCCAACAATACATAACTCATTTGGACGTTTATGTCACTACTCATATCATTCTTTGATAAGCTAAAGGTACCGGTTCCCATGATTTTTCCTAGACGAGGCGGATCCGGTGAAAGGATCGAGAACCGCTTAATAGATTATGTTTGAGCTATTTTGAAGCTTATTTGCAGGAAACAATGCACCCTATACTTGTTTTAACATTTGTTTCGTCAAAGCAAAGCATTGCAAAACACTTGCAATACATTCACTTAGGCTTTCTAACTACTTGAGGCCCTCATCAAAAGGGAACACTTGTCAAGGGAAACATTTAGCCAAGGACAAACCATTGCAAAATACACGCAATACACTTCGTTTAGCCTCCCAATTACTTAACACAACAAAGGGAAGTCCGTCAAGGGGGAGCTACGGCCCAGAATCTTCTTCATCTTACTATTTCTCTTTACTTTTCTTTTTCTTACTATTTCTCATTTCATTACTTTTCACAAGTTTTTCTCAAAACCATTTTCCACTATGTGTTAATTTCCGATTTCTTTTGTTTCGACAAAAAGGGGAAGAAGAAAGTAAAATTTCAATTTAAATTTTTACGAATTTTATTTTCTTCTTAAAATAATCTTATTTTTTGTCATCAACAAAAAAAGGGAAATTGTTAATACAAATAAACCATAAAATTTATTAATATTTTGATCTTCTAATGTTTTGTCGATAAGCGTAAAATTATTTTAACGAAATAAATAAAATAATTAAAAGCTTTGAACCATAGTTTACTAACACACTTTTACCAAACATATTAAAACCATCAAAACATGTTTAGTAAATAAGTTATATAAAACAAAGACATTTTTATAAAACACTAACAAGTAATATTGTTTGTTTACATCTTATAGAAATGTATATGTGCTTTGTATATGTTGTAATGGGTAAGTAATGGGTAAAAACCAAAGTCCATAACCCATGACCCATAATCCATTGACTAGATAAAACGAATCTTGTTGGGTAAGAACCAAAGCCCATAACCCATACCCATGGAGCATGATCCATAACCCATGACCCATTGCATGACATCATGCATGAAGTCATGTTGATACTATCCATGATCCATAACCCAGTCTATGACTTCATGACCTAAGATCCATAACCCATTGACTAGGTACATTGCATCTTGTTAGGTATCCATGATCCAAAGTTCATGATACATGGTCCATAACCCATACCCGTTTGTAACCCAATCAGACTCAAGCCCGACCTAGTATCCGGATCCCGGTTTGAACTAGCGGATCCCTTTGGTGAGAGGTCTGCGGAACAATGGGAAAAGTAGGCACATTTTGCCTATAAATTGTAAAGCCATTATCTCTTGCTCACACTCTTTAGATATACTTTCTCGATTCTAACCTCTCGAACAACAGATTCAAAGGATCATTCTATGTAGTTTTATCTTTGTGTGATTCTCTAGGTTCTCTTAAGGCGGATCACCTTTCTTGAAGACGTCTTGCTTCAAGGTCATGATTTGCTAAGCTTCGTCATCAACTAGACCACTGAAGTGCAAGCTCAAAGTCATGTTGATAGTTCTTTCCTCCCTCCATAGAAGTGTCGTATTGAAGGCATTAGTGAACGGTGCCAAAGGTGTACAATAGATATTGTGTGTCGATGTACAAGTTGTGTAGTTTGGGTTAAAGGATGTTGATATCCTTTCTAGTATTGTAAAAAGGAGTGTGTCTCCTTTGGGTACTTGTGTTGTTGTGTAGTGTTGGGTAGTAGTTCTTCCTTTGTAATAGAAATCGGTATCTAGCCTTGTACCAAATAAAGTGTTGGCGATATTGTAATAGGTTTGGTTCTACCTCGTTGAAGAACTCGGTGTCTAATCTATGCTAGGATAAAAGTAAGGCGGCGTTGTTGGCTTATCCACATTAAGAACTTGTGTTGTGTAGTGCTTAAGAAACTCAGGTGGGTATTTTCGGGAGTGGAATAAAAGCGAAGGTGTCCTTAATAGAGAACCACTATAAATACTCGTGTCGTGGTTTATGTTCCTTTACTCTTTATCTCTTACATTACTTACTTATATATATATATATATATATATATATATATATATATATATATATATATATATATATATATATATATATATATATATATATATATATATATATATATACATATATACATATACATATATACATATACATATATACATATACATATATACATATATATATACATATATATAGGGAGATTCGAGATCAAACTTTAAAGTTGTAAAAAATAAGATCAAGTCTTAAAAACCACTAAAACATTTATAAATAACAATTTTAGCAATAATACACATAAAAATAATACTTTAATACAAATTAACATTTTAGCAACTAATAACCAAATGATACATGATTTTGGATTAGTGATACACCTGACACTTTACACTAATAAATATTCCAAATCGATACACATACTGAAAACATTACACATTACACTTCTTATCAAAGTGTATCACCCGGGTTCGTTAAATTTTAAATAGAAATCTATGAAACTTTAACAATTTTTAGTTGTAGTTAATAATTTTTTTTTTTTTTGTAAGGAGAGTGTATTGTCAATTTTAGTTGGATCTCATTTTAATAACTTTAAGTTTGATCTTATTTGATCTAGATTCCATATATATATATATATATATATATATATATATATATATATATATATATATATATATATATATATATATATATATATATATATATATATATATATATATCAAACACACAATCTAAATAGATTGACATAAGTCAATCTAAATACTTTAAAACAAAGTTTTAATTGGTAAAACTATTCAACCCCCCTTTTAGTTTTCCAAAGCTTCATAGACAGGGAGTACGAACGGTAGTAAATGAGAGATGGTTATTAGTAAGAATTAATTGGCTAAACGCGATTGATAGCCTCTCATTTGTATTGACCTTAGGGCTTGCGCAAGTGACTTCAAACACTCGCTAAGCCTATTGAATAGGGCATTGAAGTTAACTATAAATCTCTCACAAATGAGGAAAAAGCTCACCTTAATGAAGGAAGAGGAAGTTAACTAGCTATCTCCCTACAGGAAGTCATAAAAGGAGAGGTTTTGTTATGAAGTTGCCTTTAGCTGACCTTCTTTGTACAAAATATTCTCCTTGCATGCATCATAAAAAACCTTCATATCAATTTCTCCCATCCTCCTAAATTCAATATTATTCTCTCCACTTGATATATCGTGAATGACATGAATAAAAAATGATCAATTTCACAGATAAATATTGCTTGATTGAGAGGATATCCTAACATAGATTCTACTCTAAAAAGGGGGAAGTTCCTTAAATAGTTTGGGTTTGAGGTCCACACCTAAAACAACTCAGTTATTCCAAAAATAATTCATTTACTACTCTTTTGTTCATTATGTTTGTAGTGTTTCATTTACGTTTTCATGTCGTGAATACATATAAAACTTGGATCAATTTGAGATAGATGTGTGGTTTTAATGTTTTGAATAATTTATATTTGAATTTAATTTTTGTTTGCTAACCATCTTTATACTTGTTAGGAATTAGAAATTCCAGGTATTAAAGAGTCGGTCACCTCATGTATATGTTATCGTTAGAAAGCTCGTAGTCGTAGTTATTTCTAGCTAAGTAGTATTTAGTTATGTAACACCGTGGAGGACCGGACGGTCTTTACCCATTGTATGCCTGATCCACAGCCCGTTGTGTGGCGTTTTATGTAAGACTATAAATACTCTCTACCTCCCAAGGTAGAGAGTTGGAGCTCATAATAATATCTATCACTTTCTCTCACTAAGTTCCCTAAACCTCTAACTTTCTCTCTCTAGAACTCACTTTATAAGCCCACTGAGTTATGATATGACGTGTATGTGAAATCCAATATCCTACAATTGGTATCAAGAGCCATGGTTAGATCATCTTACACATCTTTGGATTTCTAGTGGTTTTAGGTGGTTTTTGAGTTTGAAAAAGTTTTGTGGTTTTTGCATCATTTGTTGATTTCTGTGTTAAAGCTTGGATGTTGTTTGTACTTTTATGTTTAGAATCATCACAAGTGTTTAGGTTTTCATTTGGTAAGCTTGAATCATCTTGGTTGGGTTGTTTTGGATTGAAAAGTGATGTTTGTGAAGTTTTCTTGCTAGACTTGACCTACCGGTTTTTCTTAGTAGCGCGACTTGCTTTACAATTTTGTAGCGAGTTGCAGTTATTGGAGCTAGCGACTTAGGCCTAGCGACTAACAGTACAAGTAGTGGACTCTCCACTCAGGTGCTTACTGGTGTTAGCGACTTGTTAAGTAGCGAGTTGCTATTTAGCGACTTGATTCCTTAGCGACTTGTATCTTAGCGATTGCACCAAAATTTGCTAGCGACTAGTGGCTTAGCGAGTTGCTATTTAGCGACTTGTCTTTTGTTTAGCGACTTGGGACTTTAGCGACTTAGTGGAATAGCGAATTTGAAGATAGCGACTTGGTGCATAATTTTCTAGCGACTTGAGTGATTTCTTAACGGTTTTCTCTTGATTTAGTAAAATCCGTGAAAGAATCTATTTCCCGGTTTAATCATAGAGTTATAAAATCCCGTTTAATTTATCATCATGTCTACCAACGTTTCTACAATCATCTCCACTGTTGCCGAGGATGTTCAAGCGGTGGTTCGGATACTTCCACCCATTCTTGGTGATTCGATTCTTGGGCCAGCGAATCGGTTATGCTGCCTTGGAAAGGAAAATGGTGTCAACATTCTCAAATCCATTGATGAAGGACCGTGTCGAGTTGAGACGACTAGAGATGTACTTGATCTTGCTGAAGATGGAACTCGATTCTGGAATGGAGGAACAAAAGATGTATGATGAGCTTGATGATAAGGAGAAAAAGAGATCTTGATATCGGGGCTTAACATTGTTCTTCAAGGTCTTAAAAGACATCTACAAGGCGATCAATCACAACACGAAGCAAAGGCGTATGGGATAATGTCAAGATGCTTCTCTCGGGTTCAGAATTAACTATGGAAGACAGAGAATCACAACTCTATGACGAATTTGAACACTTCAAGATGAAACCGGATGAGAGTGTCTATGAGTACTATGTGAGATTTCATAAGTTGGTGAATGATATGAGGAACATCAGAATGACTATGCCTAACATTCAGTTGAACTCAAAATTTGTGAACAACATGAACCCCGAATGGCACAAGTTTGTCACCTCTGTGAAGCTCACTAAAGGATTGAAGAATACAAACTATGAGCAACTCTATGCCTTCCTCCTTGAGAATGAGAGACATGCTATGTTTGAAAAATGATTCTTAATCGGTTCAAAACCAACCGGGGAGAGACAAGCTCATCTAATGACTCAAGCGCCTTCTACTCAAACATCGGAATCACAACCAAAGCCTCACAAGTCATACCCATGGGCAATGGTAATCACAAACTCATTCGATCCCATATTCAAACAAGTACGTCTTGATCACACGTGGGTAACATCATTAATCAACTAGCTCTTTTGATTAGTCAAAACATGAATTCTCTCCCACAAACCAACAACAACCTGAACGACATCTAACCCACACAATCAAGCTTTGTTAAAGATGGGAGGATCGTGGTGCAACGTTAGGAAAGACGGTATGATCAGGGAAGAGGTGGAGCTGGTAGAGGTTATGTTGGTAATCAAAATCGAGGAAGGAATGGTAATCAAGGTCAAGCTAAGCCGATCAAATGTTATAACTGTGGAGGTGAGGGACACATTGCAAGGAGCGCACATCTCCAAAGCGTCCACGAAATCATTACTGAGATAAGATCTTTGCTTGGCTTCAAGGGATAATGGTGTTGCTTTGGATGAAGAGGAATTGTTGTTTCTTCGAGGGCAATGCCAAGACCTATGATGCGAGATGTGGATGGCGACCTACTTCGAGGAGATAGGTCACAATCATCGAGAATGCCTTTCAAGTTGATTGTGATGCATACGACTTCGATGTGGATGATGGACCTCTACACACAATTTTTATGGCTAGCATTTCTCCAATGGTTTCTCCCAAGGTCTCTTCTTCACCACAAGTTGGCCCATCCAAAGACAAACTCATCTCAGAGGTACTAAAACTATACAATGATCTTGATGTGCAAAAGATGCATGACAAAGTACCATCAATATTGAATCAAATATTGAAAATATGGGTAATATCAATGTTGTCTCATATGATCAATATATGAAACAAAGTGAAAGTGAAGTTGTACCAAGTGATGCATCTTCGCGATCAACAATGACTATGTTTTTGATGAATACACCTTGCATGTGCCCACGATGATTACGTAAGTTACGAACTAAATGCCTATTAAGAACGTGTTGCTATTTATGAACAACGTGCAAAATTTGAGTTGACCACTCGTGAGCAGGAAATGGATGACCAAGTCGTATCATTAGAAAAGTAATTTTAGAGAAGAAGTATTAAAACAAGAGTTAAATTCCTTGCAAGAAAAGCTTTCTAAAACTGCTAAACAAAAACAAGAACTTCAAGAAAATGTGAAAATGCTTAAGCAAGAATTTAATGCAAAGGAATCAAAACTCTTGAAAGACTTTTCTAATCTGAAAACTTTGAAAAACAAACTTGAAAACAAGTTGTACATACAAGGGAACACCATTGAGACTGCTCACATGATCACTAAGCATAGAGTTCTAAGCGATAAGCATAGTGTTCCCATTATAGATAAACCCAACCAGTGGGAAGATAGCAAAAGCAACTCAAAAAGTGATCTATGATGGCAATGAGATTCTTAAACCTAGACAAAAACCTAGTTGCTTTGAGTGCCGAGGAGGAAGATAAGAAATTTGATGTAATCACTAGGGAGAAAATGAATAAGAAACTAAATGATCCTAAATGCAAAGAGAAAAAAGTAATTATCACTCCCCATGACTACAAAAGGAGGTGGATCTCCTTGAACATGTTTAAGCCTCAAACATTGTTGACTCCCGAACAAGTGTTATGGAAAATGGACTTAGATAAGCGAAAGCGAGAAAATATTGTTGAAACAAACCTTCCCCTTGGAAAATGCCTAAAGCAAATGTGTATCCTCCCAATACACCAATGCATCTTGTTCCTAGAACAATTGCCACTAAAAGCAAGACCTTAATTAGCCAATATGTTATATTTCAACTATTTGTTGATTTTGAGAAAACTTGCAAGAAAAGGATCACACCCACTGGTATAATGAAGGAGAAGGGGTTTTGAGCAAATGAAAGAATGTTATTTAACTGAGGTCATGCCTTTCTTTAAACTATTGAAAGATCACTTTGAGAGTCTTAAAAGGGGATAGAAACTGATATTAAGGGAATGGAAATGGAATTTGATGCAATGATAGTTGAAGTTAGTGACTATGAGCGAGCACTAAAATATAATGAGATTGAAAGGAAGAACTTGCATACACTAAATGAGAATATGATATCAAATGTGTTGCTCAAGATGTTTTTTCATTTCTACAAATTGTTCTATTAATGCTTCCCAATTTCATGAATTATCTGTTGCCACGAAAGTCTCCCATGATCGAGTCATTGAGCTTGAAAAACTAATTCAAACTATGAGAAAATTGAACTGGATGATCACGACAATTTGGTTAAACATTTGTCTAAACTAGAAGTTGAGCATTTTAATTTACAATTAAAATATCAACATCTTAAAGAAAATGTCAAAACTTCAAATATCAAGACATCCTCGGATGCTCCAGAGTTTGATGTAGTTTTCAAATTAACAAACGTGATGAACAGATTCAAGCTCATTGCAACACGATCGGAAAGTTGAAAGCCCAAATCTCTCAATTAAAGGGTCAAAAGAACCATATACAGAGCTCCCAAATGCCTCATTCTTTAGATTCTCAGAATTCTCAAACTTTTCATCTTCAAAACTTAGTTAATGCCTTACAAAAGGAAAGAGAGTTTTCTAGAAGAAAATGAAAAAGTTAAAAGACATTTTAAAGAGTTATATGATTCAACAAAAGTCACCCGTGACCAAAACAACGAAAAAATAAGCGTCTTTACAAATTGAAATCGAGAAGTCAGGAAATGGGAAACTACCACTTGTTTTCAATAAGAATGTTGTCTCAAAGTCACCCTTAGATTGCAAATACATTTGTGGATGTTAAATATATTCCTCCTCATCTTAGGAATAATGAACATGCTTTTCATGACTACAGTGCTCACCTTAAGGATAGTCTAGAATGTCTCCGTGAGATTGTCGAAGAGGACTTCATTAACAAACCTCTTGATAGTGAAATTAGGTTTGCTTGCCTCCTGGCCAAACGATCTCAAGAGTTGCTTGAATGTGTAATTGCAACATGTCCAAAATCCTTAGGTGAAAAAGGCAAACTGTGAAGCCTTGTTCTATGCCTATTGCCAAGCGTCCGTTTATGCCAGTCTTAAGAAAGTAAATAGTAATGTGTGTGCCTTAGTAGGTGAGATCCTTGCACATCAAGTTCAAGAATGCAAAAATTAGATCAACCAAATAATGTTCCCATTCCCTCTCTGAGAATGTCGGTGACATTAAAGCGGCGGTGGTCTCAAGACAATACGAGGAATGATAGGACCTTGCAAGCTAAAAATGTGCATTGGAAGAGAGTAGAAGACCAATCTAGGAACTTTAAGCTTGAGTTGAATAAAACAAATCGTGTTGATTCTAGTATTAGCCTTAGAATGCTTGTAATTAATTCAAATTGATACTATTTGCAAACCTTGTAATGATGTCGCTTGAATTTTGCTAATCATGAATGTGGTGTGAATGCTTTGTCTATCTTTGTCAAATGCCCGCTTAAAATTGTTAATGCTAATAATCGTGCAAAAGAAGGCAAAAAGCGAAAGATTGTTAGAAAAAAGTGGAAACCCACGGGAAGAACATTTATAAAGATAGGTTATTATTGGATACCTTTTGGCCATAAGAATAATCAGTTTGCTCTCAAAGCGCTAAGATTATGCCCACTAGAAAATGGATGCCTACTGGTAGAACTATTCCCTTAAAAAGTGAACATACTTTGAATAGGTCAAATCTGAGACACCAGACATTGCATCTATTCCCAATGATTCCATTGCTTCTACTTCGATATGGATGTTTCTATTTCGATGTGGGTGTTCCAATTACTAACCAAGTGGAACCCATTCTTGCATGGGGATCCCAATTATCCAGTTATCCATTCTTGTCGTGTTCAACTGCGGTCGTTCAAATCGTTCGTGGTACGGACTCGTACGTTCCAAGCATATATCGGAGCCGATCGCGCACGCTCATGAACCGTGAGCAAATTCATCCGGAGACGGTCGATTCGGTAATGATCATTTCGATGCAATTATGGGTTATGGTGATTATGTTGTTGGTGATAGTGTTATCTCTAGAGTATACTATGTGGAAGGTCTTGGTCATAATCGGTTCTCTGTCGGTCAATTACGTGAGATTACGATCTAGAAGTAGCCTTCAAAAAACATACTTGTTTTGTTAGAGAACTTGATGGTAAGGAACTTTTAAGAGGAACTCGTGGTTCAAATCTTTACACCATCTCTATTGATGATATGATGAAGTCTTCTCCAATCTGCTGTTGTCAGGCTTCAAAACAAAATCATGGTTATGGCATCGTCGTCTCAATCACTTGAACTTTGGCACCATCAATGATCTTTCCAGAAAGGACTTAGTCGTAGGTTTACCTCGACTAAAGTATGAAAAGGATCATCTTTGTTCAGCGTGTCAATTGGGAAAAAGCAAGAAGTATGCCCATAAACCCAAACCTACTAACTTTCTGTCCAGAAGTTCTTCATATAATTCATATGGATTTATGTGGACCAATGAGAGTGCATAATATCTTTGGGAAGAAATATGTGTTAGTTGTGGTTGATGATTACTCTAGATTCACCTGGGTCAAGTTCTTAAGGACAAAGGATGAAACTCATGATATCATCATCAAACTCATCAAACATTGCGGAGTTCGACTTAACAAAACGGTCGAGAATAATCGAGCAGACAATGGGCTGAGTTTGTCAACAAACAACTTAGTGAATTTTATGGCGTTGGAATCAGACCATCGAAGTGTTCCACGAACTCCTCAACGAGCGGTGTAGTTGAAAGATCAATCGAACTCTTGTAGAAGCCGCTAGAACAATCTTTGATTTACTCAAAGGTTCCAATGTTTCTCAGGTGAAGCTATTGCCCTTTGCATGCTACACACAAAATCGTTCTGATTCACCTTGTTCATGGAAAACTCCATATGAACTTGTCCAACTGAGAAAACCTAATCTCTATTTCCTACGTGTGTTTGGTGCATTGTGTTATCCAACTAATGAGGGACAAGACTTAGGCAAACTTAGAGCTAAAGAAGACATTGGAGTATTTGTAGGGTATGCACCAAACAAAAAGGGATACCGAATCTACAACAAAAGAACCGGAAATATCATGGAAACAATTCACGCTACATTTGATGAGTCGGGACCGGTCAAATGGCTCCCCGACAATCCAACAGACCCGACTTCAAAACAAAATTTCAATTGGTTCATCCCTTGTTCCAAATCCTTCAAGAAACTCCATATGTACCTCCATCCGAAGATGATTTAAAGAAATTGTTTGATCCTATGTTTGATGAACTTTATGATCCAAGTACTAATGAGGTGATCGATTCTGCTGTAGGATGCCACATTCTGTGAATGAAGTCAACTCTCACCTCAATATCTCTAAGTCAAGAAGCCTCGCACGATCCTTCAGCCTCATCAACAAATCATCATTCTTCAAATGTACATCATGGAAATGTTTCTGGCATCAATGATGAAGTTAATCCTTTGCTACCCCAAGATGCTCCATTTGAAAACATATTTGCTCCCGGAATCTTCATCAACCATCTTCTTCGAGACATCGACTCGCTACTCGCCTCAACAACTACCACATGAACACTCTTAGAAAATGGACTCACGATCATCCATTGACAACATCATTGGAAATCCTCTCCCTCAGATCCACTGCGAAACAACTTGCAACCGATGCCTTATGGTGCTTCAACTCTCAGACTCAAAGATCGAACCAAAATATGTTAAAACTGCTATGAATGAAGACAACTGGTTCAATGCCATGCAAGATGAAATTCATGAGTTTGATCGATTAGATGTATGGGAATTAGTACCGGCCCAGATTGCTATGATCATTGCTCTAAAATGGATCTTCAAAGTGAAGCTTGATGAGCATGGTGATGTGTTGAAAAATAAGGCTAGGTTAGTAGCTAAAGGTTATCACAAGAAGAAGGTATAGACTTTGAGAATCTTTTGCCCCAGCTTGCTCGATCGAAGCGCATCGTGAACATGGTTGTTTATCGATAATGCGGAAAACCGCATTTTAATGGAGATCGAAAGAAGTCGGTTTACGCCCACCTTAGGATTTGTGAATCAGAGCATCCTACCATGTTTATCGCTTGAAAGGCCCTATATGGTTTAAAGCAAGCTCCTAGGGCATGGTATGACACACAAAGTTTCTTCTATCTACCGGATTCTAAAAGGAGCATTGATCCTACTTTATTCACCGTAAAGTCGTGCAAACATTTAATTCACGTTCAAATTTATGTTGATGATATTATTTTTGCCTCGACCAACCCAATGGAATGTGATCGTTTTTCAAATGAAATGAGTTCAAAATTTCAAATGTCAATGATGGGACAAATGTCATTTTTCTTGGGATTACAAATTTCACAAAGTCCCTGAGGCATTTTCATAAATCAATCTAAATATGTCGAGATCTTAAAGAAATTTGGATTTGATTCAAGTGACCTCTTGACACCCCATGATTGATCGAACTAAACTAGATGAGGACCACTGTGTGGATCATGATTGACCAAACTAAATATCGAGTATGATGGATCCGATGTACCTCACCGCTAGTAGACCGTATATCTTGTTCGCCGTTTGCATGTGTGCTAGATACCATGCTAAGCCTACTAAAAAGCACCTTGAAGCGGTTAAACGGGTCTTTCGGTATTCCAAGGAACCATCAATATGGGACTTTGGTACCAAGGACACCGAGATGTCACTAATGTACCATGCAGATGCCGATCATGCAGGATGTCAAGATACACGCCGGCACGTCCGAGGTGTCTTTTGGGTGATAAGCTTGTGAGCTGGTCTTCAAAGAAGCAAATGAGTACTTCTATTTCTACAGAGGCTAATACATAGCCATGTCATCTTGTTGTGCTCAAATCTTATGGATGAGATCTCAATTATCCGACTATGGCTTTGAATTCAACAAAATCCCTCTCAGACGGATAATAAAAGTGCTATTGCTCTCTCTTGCAACAACGTACAACACTCAAGAGCAAAGCATATCGACATTCGGACATCATTTCATCGTGGAACAAGTGGAAAAGGTGTGGTGGAACTCTATTTTTGTAGGTCCTAATATCGCTAGCAGACATTCACCAAAGCTCTTCCAAGAGAACGCTGAGTTCATTCTTCCACTAGGCTTGAAAAGCTTTCAAACCAAACACTCAAACGCCTTCGTGAAGAAGACGAGGAGTAAAGGTCTATGCTCATCTATCTCTTGTAAATATTTTTTCGAAAAACAAAATACAAAATTATAAAACTTAAAAAAAAAAAAAAAAATTGTCAATTTGTCATGTTTTTCTCGCCTCTCATTATATCTACGGTTTTGTGCGTCATTCAAAGAATGACACGGACTTTAGATGTTGTTCAATTTAAAAAAAAAAAAAAAAAAAAAATCAAAAAATCAAAAAATATTTTGGGAGAAAGAGAAACAATGGTTTATTGTCATTTCATGCAGTAACCCGCTATTCAAAGAAAGAACAGAGCCATGGTTTACCATGTTTTCAAATTCATGCTCTGATTCTATAAACATTTATCTCAAAACTAAATGCTTTGAAAAATAACTCAGCCTCTATTTTTGATAATCATCTGACTTATTTGTCAAAATATCTAATCTCAATCAACAACCTATGTCATTGATTGAGGGGGAGAAATGATTTCAATTAAATTAAAAAGTTATTTGGCATTCAATTGTTTTCAAAAAGATAATCATGCATGTTTAACCAATGGAGTTTATAATCTCATAATCGATCCTTATCGCTTAAAACGCTTTCATAATCAAGTCACAATTCTCCTCAAAAGCTTTCAAAATCAATTTAAATTTATAAGAGATCACAAATCTCAAATGATTTGATAATTGTGATCGGGGGAGAATGTGTGATTTAAATTGATTTAAACTGATAATTCGGTAAATGGTTTTATAAGGATGTACAAGTTTCCTTCCACATGTGACAAACGATTTCAAATTTTCCATGCACATGTTGAGGGGAGCATCTATCTTAAACCACAATGATTTGAAACGTGATCACTTATCTCATCTGTGTTCCCTCTAGTATGCAAAACTCTTTTCAAACCTCGAGGCACATATTGAGGGGAGCATAACATTGAAACCTCATCCTTCCACAAAAATGCTTAATCTTCTTGATTTGATTAGGGAAGTGATGTTGATATCTTTTAGAAAATGGAATTCAAAGAAGTTAATTTTTCTGCCTCCGCGGTGCAAAACGATTTCAAACATTTGATGCACATGTTGAGGGGAGCTCTTATTCTAAAAATATCAAAAACAATTCAGGTACAAAATGCTTTGATAATGTATCACAAGTATCCGGATTGATTTTCAAATGGTTTTCATTGGTTCCAAATGGCGTATGAACAATACCAAATAGACCGACCAAACCTTACTTTATGTACGGTGATATAAGGATGATAAGGTTAGGTATTGGTTCCCATGATCCGTCAGAACCGAGGGATCTACCCGTGGACTATCCACTAGTTTGTGTAGAGTTCTTAGGTATGATGATAAAAGGAGAAAAATGAGATATGGGAAGAGTGCGACCGAAATCGAGCTAGTATCGAATAAACCCAACAAGGTTCTAGCTATGAAGTCTCGTAAGTAATCAAGGGGTTGAAGAATTTAAAAGAATTGAATGAGAAAAGGGTGAAAACAAATAGCCCTCCATTTATTCAACCTAGGCGTAAACCGGTTCAATTCATATGCTACTGATGGTAACATCGGTATTGAAGACAAGACGCCATGGACCCAAAGGACGACCGCACTTCAACTTTCCGAACCACTCAAGTTCCTCTTAAAAGGACTTGTTTCATTCTCACGGAAAACCGACATTATCTATCGACTTTCTTAGAGATTGTTGATATTGAAGAAGGAGGACCCTCTCCCTAGTCTCCCATACATAGGATCCAAATATGCAAAAATTGAGTCTAGTGCCACGAGATCATCTATAAATCTCATTAAGACACCTTCAATGAAGTCTCTCGGTTTCACACAATGTGGAAAGAAAGATTATATCTTGAGTCCTAACGATATCCTTGTGGTATTGCCGAACATCCGAAAGTGATATAATAAAAATATTCACAATGAAGATGGAAAGCCTTCCGAGCCAACATCAAACAATATCTTGGTAGGTGGCATGTGAGATCTATCCAATAGATCAACCATGTGACAACCGGACGTAAACAATGGAGAGATTCAATCTTTTGATCAATCCGTTCAAAGTTATGGATTGACGGATACCTTTGAAAACCGGTTGTGCTTAAAAACTCTTTTCATTAGCACATCGACCGTGTGCCTATTTCAAAATAAATGGTGTTTATGATTGATAATTGATTTTCAATAAAACCTTCGCTTGTATCAAAAAACAATTTCTATTGAGCAATACACGATTGCTTTTCAAATCTCTTTTCATCAATCGGTGAATATCATTACTGGTTCACTCACCCGCGGTTGTCTCTTTGAGACGCTTCGTTTGAGAACTAGAACAATTGCAAACCCCTCAAGGAGACTTAGGAATCCTACCGATCACAAAAGCAAAAGATTTGTGACAACTCGAATTTCAGTCATTTCTAAAACAATTCATGCTTCACCATTTCATCATTTATCGTGAAACTAGGTTTATGTGTTCCAAATTGCAGAACCTTAATGGTTTATCTAATTCATGATCATATCATCACGGACATTTCACATAGACTAAGTTTAGTCTACATTTCACTAGCATCATTTGCATCATGTTAGTTCATTCATGACTTTGCATTCCACCTAAAGCCAGAAATTTCATATTAAATAAACGTTATCGCTGCAGTGTTATTATTTTGAAAATTTAATCCGATACTTCCAAAATGACCTCATATATTTTTATGCTACATTTAGTTTATAAAAATAATATTTGAGTTTACCAAAGGTGTTTTAAATTTATTTCAGATATAAATTGTTAAATTTATACATACGACTTAGGCTTAAAATTACACGATAATTATTATTTCACTCAAATTTTGCAAGAAATGTATTTTTACAATTTTTATGATCTTATTATACTTTACTTTGATCTATTAAAAATTACTTTTACCTAAAACTACCTTAAATACACTAATGTATATTCAATCTTACAAGTTATTATTACATATACATTTCACTTACACTTTTTAACAATTTTATACATTATGAAAGAAAAAAAAATATATATATTACAAATACTTCCCCCCTTGGCCGACCAAGGGGGGTAAGCATTTAATGAGTTGGTAAAGTGTTTTCTCTCTTGTTTCTTCCTTCCAAAAACCGGCCATACAAGAGGTGTTAAGAAGAATCATCAAAATTTTCCAAGATCAAGTATAAACAATCTAGTTACACTCTTATTAAAGGTTTTGAAATAAAAACCTAGAGTGTTTAGGTTTAAACCTTTGTCCTTATCACCTCATCAAGTAACTAGTAAGCATATTATTTTCATTTTACATCTTTCATTATCATTTCATATGTATTTCATCATTTTTGAGCAAAGCATGCAAGACTTGTGGATATTTATACCATTTTTACATTGTTTTTAGAGTTTTATATACATAAGTCATCCTATAATTTATCCCTTATTATATATTGGTCTTGATGATGTTTAGGAACCCATGACACCCTAAGAAGGTGTATGGTAGGATTAGAATAGATTTGGAGTTGTTTTGAAGGGATTGGAATAGGTTTAGTACGAGAAAAACTCTTTTCGACAAGTATAAAAAGTGGTCTGATCTTATTTTGTATTTCTGGAAAATCCGACAGTAGACACGAATTTTTGGCCTTGATATTTAGAAAATATACTTTAAAAACGAACTGTACCGCTTGAATCGTTATTAAAACGGAGTTATAACGAAGAAGTTATGAATTTTTCTTCAAGTTTGACTCCAATTAAATATATATTTTCTGAAAATTTCAGCAACCTATTTTTATTTTGTACGAGTCAAAAACGAGTCTTAAGCTTTATAAATTATTTCGACTTATCAAAATTATATTAGTATACTTTGATACGAAGCTAAGGACGTATAATACGTAGAAAACGGATTTGTAAATTCGACTAAAATATACACGCTTTCATAAATTGCCGTGTGAACTTTATTATTTACTTAAAAACTATATTATTTTTAGTTGACAAGTGTTACGTAAACAAAAACAACCATATTGAAGGCTATTTTTAACGTTGACGTAGAACTTTTTGTAACGAGATGTATTCTAATAAAAGTGAGATTATCAAGCATATTTTCCAAAATGACCAACCGCTTGTATATAGCGGAGTTGTAATGAATTATTTACTGCTTAAACTTTGCGAAATTCACTTTTAAACTACATTTTGGACAAAATCACCATATTTAACCTCTATTATCTTTATGTTCGAGACCTCTATGACGAAAACTCATGTACTAAAACTTTGAGATTATGATACAAGCTTTCCAAAACCGTTGAGTTCGTTTCCTAACGTCGAATGCGTACACCATTTTAATTTACTAAACTTTTTTAGGCCATTTTGTCACTTTCATGAAATTTCCAATGACATTATTTTACTTAGAAAAGTTATAATTTTACAATAAATCATTAAGAAACTGTTGTAGGATGACATTTTGACGTAAATACTTGTAAAGTAATTTAAGAATGGTCAAGACGTCAAAAGAGTATTTTTCGACGATAAGTATTATTTTCAAAACTGACAAATGGTATAAATAACATACGAAATGCATGCATAACATTACATCATAACTCATTACGTATCATATCATTCACAATAGGTCAAGGTTAAAGTATCACGCTACATTTCGGTGTACTCACTCTTGTCATCATACCAATTCATCAAATGAGTTCATAGCCCCACTTTTACTCTTTTAACTGTTTTACAAACTCTTGGGGGAGATACAAGCTACATTTTTAATCGAACACAAATGCTTTGAACTGTATGCTATATCCGAATGTTTTATTGTCACTAAGTATTTGCCATGTTCAAAGTCCCTACATCATGCACCATTAGTCACTGAGTGAGCGAGCGCCAATATTGTGAATAGGCCTATTGAATTAACACTCCGCCTTATCCCGGCTAGGAAATCGAAAGACTATATTTGAATCATTAAGGTAAATTGGCAAGTTTACCTATTAGTGCGGCGATGAAACGATGATTACCAATTCTATTGGCGTTATGTTTACGCTTTGGTGGCATGAACTTAGTGAAATAAATACGATTTTGTTTTCAACGATGAGTGTGAAACATTTTAACTCACACTACGATTATTGTGTTCAAACGAATTAATTAAACCTATGGATTTCACTCAACCTTTGTGTTGACCTTTTCAAGCATGTTTTATCTCAGGTATCTAAGACATTCACTTCATGGCATGCATGTGGATACGCCATAGAGTCGCGTGACGACGCGTCCTCACTTGGGTTTTATGAACTTTAAAAACATCGCTTTGACTTGTACTAAACTTATTTTCCGCATAGTAACTTTCATTTGGGACCTATCTTTGTAACTCTGAATGTTTTTATTAAATCAAGCGATGTATTTTCCAAACGACACTTTAGGTCGCTCAATATAATCAGATTGTGATGCTATGACAGTCCTCCCCCGTGAATTCCATTCCGCGCAAAATGTAATTTGGGGGTGTGACAAGATTTGTACTGATCAACGGGAACCGTGGGCCGTGTACCTCAATTCAATTTAAAGTGATCAAAGACACTTTCGCGCTTTATTGCTAACTGCCTTATGCGTGTACACCCCGATGTTTGCAACCGATCAATGGAGCAACCCATAGCCGCATGCTTACACAACACATTCATATCGAATGAAATCATGATTAGTGCATCAATGACTATGATATTTTCACTCCATGCTTCTCGCTACCGCCAATATCATGAATCAACGAAAACTTCCGCTACTCTGATGAGAAGATATCATGATCCATAATGTGAGCATGTCGGTCCGAAAGTCACAACATCACATAATACCAACACCACACCGATGTCTCGTAGATTTTTTGCCGATGATCTCAAAAGATGGCATAATGTTATTATCACGCTGGATCAAGAAAAGACCTCCACTTGGATTAACCAAACATGCAATGAGTGGAATCAATGACTACGAAGCCGAGCAAAGCACTACATCAAGAATACAAGAACAATTGTTCATGTAATATCCGCTTGTATTCAATGTAATTTTAGTATATGTTTGAGGTGACTCCTTAGGGGAGATTGTTAGGAATTAGAAATTCCAAGTATTAAAGAGTCGGTCACCTCATGTATATGTTATCGCTAGAAAGCTCGTAGAGTCGTAGTTATTTCTAGCTAAGTAGTATTTAGTTATGTAACACCGTGGAGGACGGACTGTCTTTACCCATCTGATGCCTGATCCATGTCGCTGTGTGGCGTTTTATGTAAGTACTATAAATACTCTTTACCTCCCAAGGTAGAGAGTTGGAGCTCATAATAATATCTTTCACTTTCTCTCACTAAGTTCCCTAAACCTCTAACTTTCTCTCTCTAGAACTCACCTTTATACGCCCACTTTGAGTTATGATATGATGTGTATGTGAAATCCAATATCCTACAATACTGATTGCGTAGACACACGCTACTTCTTCAAGATGTAGCTAATAACTTGCTTCAATGTGGGTTTTGGATTGTTTAAATATTTAATCACACCCACATATCGTTTATTGCAGAATGAAAATTGGTCAATTGAATTGCTAAGTTCTGTTATATCGCTTCAAGTATGACTTAAACTGAAATTTTAATAATTTTTTATATGTGACAGAAAGCTGTAGAACTCCTCCACCTCCACGGGTTGAGGAATATCTGTGATAGAAAGCAGTACCTCCACTTCTACGATTTGAGAAAAAAAGGTTCAAACTTCCAGAAATCAATGACATAAATAATGATGATGCTATTGATGATGACAATGGCACGATAAGTATTAAAAAATGTGACAACGTTATGATAATTCTAAATTGTTTAATTTTTTAGACGAGAAATATAACATCCATTTTTTCATAGTAGTTTAGATCCAGATGATTAAAAAGCCAAAATCATTGATAAAATGTGCTTACATAAAGAAAGATGGGTAACAGAAGAGGATGTCGCAAAAGTGATTTGGGAAAATTCTTTCACCATATCCTCTTTATGTTTCCCACATTTCTTTAGCTAAATCCATATTTTCACTGGTCTTGGTTTTCTGATGATCTAAAACTTAACTGTTCTCAAAGAATGGAATTACTCCTTTTCTTTTCAAAAGTAAACTACGTTTACCATTATCATCATCGTTGTCATCTTTTTAATCTGATCAGGCATTGTTTAATGTGAAGAACATCTTTGTTGTATTTCACTCATGTTTCAATCTTTTGTTACAACTCGAGTTATGGTTTTTTTACTCCCATTTGATCAAAAAGCTCGACACTTTGTTTAAAATTTGGTGCACTTCTTAGAAACAAGTTACAGCTTACGAACTCCTATTCGCTCAAAGAGCTATGACTATTTAGTGGTTTCATTTAATTGGTTAGCGGATATTATTTTGGTTCTTTTTTAGTTTGTATGCTCTTCTTGGATTTGTTGACATTTTTTTGTAATTGTTTATTACTGCCACATTTTTTGTATATTTTTTGTTTGATTTTCTTATAATCAAGATTAGGTATATGTTCATAACTGTTTGTTACAGATTACTAGCATTCATTATACTTACAAAAATTTTACTCTTCCAACACATACAATAATATCGTATACGAACACTCTGCCACAACGCTCCAGTTGAAATCCTCGTTTATACTACATATAATGGAGGAATGACTCTCTCTCATAAAATGTTTTAAGATGTCATTAATGTGAGTATTGCAATTTTAATGCATAATGCACAGTATAAATTTTTTACTAATTTATCCTCCACAACATTTAATACTTCATTTATTATGTTTTTGCAATAAGCATAATTTTTTATTTTGCAAAAATATAGATACAAATCAATAGATTTTTAAAATGTATACCAAATTACAATGTCTAACAAATATTAATAAATCGTAACAGTGCCTCGAGAACCAACCTAGATACTTTTTATAATTTTTTTGATAAAATTTATCATAAAAACAAAAAAATGTGTGTTATAAAAATTGAGATTATTTTTTTAAAGGCAAAGGATGAAAATGTGTTGAATGTTAAGTGTTACTTTATATTATTTTATAAATCAAGATGATTTTTAAACTAAAAATTGTTGAGAAGAAGTCACTGGAAGAGTTTAGCAGTGTATATGTGCTACATTATAATCTTGGAAAAAGTATTATTTTCTTTGGTAGTTTAAGGGAGATGGAACAGCAAGAATTAATGCAAGTGTTTTCTTTTTAAAATAGGAAGTTGACTATGAAGTATTTAAGAGTTACATTATTAGCAAAAAGGCTTGAGATTAATGATAAAATACTTAATTGAGAAGGTTGCAGAAAATATTAATTGTTGGAGAAATATGACTCTGTCATATCCTATATTCTATGCAAGTGTATTGGGTCTCTCTATATTTTACCAACTAATGTGGTAAATGAGTTAGAAAAACTGTTGAAGAGATTCTTATGGAACTCTAGTGATTCAGCTAAGGGTAAAGCAAGCGTAGCTTGGAAAGTGGTATGTAGGCCTAAAGAACAAGGATGATTGGGTATTAAGCATTTGCAACATTAGAATGAAGTTGTTCTTGTAAAGAAGTTGTGGAAATTAATTGAAGGGAAATAATCATTATGGGTTAAAGGGGTCAATGTAGTGAAATTAAAGAATAAGAGCATATGGAAGATTTCAGTTTCTTCAAAAGATAGTTGGGATTGGAGGAACTTATTAGCATTAAAGGATAAAGTTAAAAAAATATGTTCAATATTAAGTAGGAAATGGGGAGAATCTTTATATTTGGCATGATATATATGGTGTTTGGGAAGCTCATTATTAGCAATTATCTCTTATAGAACCATTTATGAGGCCAGATTGAACTAGAATGCTAAGGTGGCTGACTTAATTGTGAATAATAGATAGAGTTGGCCAAATGATTGGTATGAAAGGTTTTCAATTCTTAAGAATATCAAAGTCCCAAGGTTGAATGACTATGTAGAGGATAAAGCTGGTTGGGTCTCTAGTAATGACATAAGGGCAAAATTCACAATAAAGCAAGTATGGAAAGATACGAGAATCAATGAACCACTTGTTACTCAGAATCATATAATATGATATCCTCAGCTTATTCCAAAACAAACTTTAATTTTGTGGCTTTACAGTTCAAGGGAAGTTTCTAAGCCAAGATAGAATGAACAAGTGGAAGCAGAACAACGACCTCAAGTGTTTGTTATGTAAACAGTGTGTAGATTCACATGTTCATCTTTTTTTCCAATGCCAATTCACACTGAAAGTTTGGAGAGGATTGGTGCAATGGATGTATAAGGTTGGCAACCAAAACAGTTTAAGAGATATTATAAGTTGAATGGCTGCAACTCCTAATAGAAATAGCATTGGAAGAGTAGTCAGAGAACTTGTACTTGTTGCAACTTTTTATTATGTTTGGAAAGAAAGAAACTTAAGGTTATTCAAACAACAAAGCATAACAGAGTAAAATGTTTCTAAGATCATACTAGAGAATCTTAAATGGCATCTTCTAAGTCTTAAAGTCAAAAGAAAAAATGCAGCCCTTCAAGTTGCAAGAAGATGGGGAATTCATTGGAATAATATGACATTATGTGTTGCTTAAGTATAAAGAAATGGTTTGGGTGGTTGGATATTGGTGGAATATGGTATGGAACAATCTTTGTTAGAGGCTGTAATGAATGTTGGAATATGTTGAATTAACAAGTTAGTATGGAATAGTGAATAAAGGGATAAGAAAGTGCAATATAGATAATAGGGTGTTTGGGAGAAGCATAAAGCTAGGAATAATGAGTCATGAAAGATGAGACTACTTGGTCCTCGTTATGCTTCTCTAAAACATTGGATATTAGGAAAAGTTTATAGATTGATTGTAGTGCATATGGCCTAGTATCTTGACTAGAATTCTTTTGTTAAATAATTTTTGTTATAAAGTAGGTTTCCTGTAGTTTATGAGAGTGCTTGGTTATGGGTTTTGTTGGTGTCTAACCATGGAATCGTACCTTGAAACTTATGATGCCTAAAGCTTCTTAATTCTTTAGCTTAAGTGTGAGGATATAGCTACACTTTGGTTATGGGAAAAGAAGGTTTTTGAAAATGTAGTCAGTTTCTGTGGTAAGTTTCTTTAGGAGGAGTGGTAATGTCCCAATTGAGATGAGGCCTATCTATAGGATAGGAAATGCAGTTTTGATTGGATTTATTACCAACAGGAGGATTGGTTGGTTCAACAGGGGGAACGAGGCCCCTATAGTGTGTACTCTATGTCTATTTGTGTGAGGATGCAATATGCACAGTGGATATGGATTGTATGCTTTGAGAGAGAAATGTAGTCCTGATTTTGGTGAATCGGTGGTAGTATAACAATGTTAATGTTTTTTATGTTTGGCATTGGTGTATTTTGTTTGTGTGTAGACAAGTTGTTAGCTATGACATGTCATTAGCTTCAATTGTCATGCAGTATGTACTATATATATGTTTGTTTGGAGTTTAATATAAGTTCAACTTTACATCAAAAAATGTATAACAGGGTTTTCTTGAACCAAAAAGGTGTGGGTGATGCAAAATATAACAAATCTTACTTGAACACGAGTGTTGGTTTGTTGATGACTTACATGACTCGGGATTTATAAGTAGATTTCATTAGAGCATGAGCGATGCTCAAGTTATAAAAGACTTGATTTAACACAAGAGTAGTGATTAAAAACATGACTAATCTATTCATTACTTTACATGTTGGTGCAGGTTTTACTGACCAGGTTTTAATATTTATAAGTGTCTCGTTTACGTATGGTCCACCCTATGCACTAACGGGCAGTGTACCCGGTCGTGTGTAGTGTAGTAATCGGTAAAACCGAGGTCCCAAGAGCTATGTGAGCGAATTCTAATTAAGTCTAATTGTCACTGGTTTTGATGGTATTTAGGTTTGAAATGATTAATTAACTAATTGACAAGAAAAGACATAAAGCAAATAAAAGGTAGAGTTGTGATCAATAGGAGAAAAGTGTGCTAACCTAGTTACTCATCCTATCATGTTATTTTTACGTCTAATTACTTCCAATTGATTCAAGTGGGGGTTTAGGTCGCTAGGACAACATTTGGTCAATTCGTCCTAACCTATCAGTAAAGGTTTCCACCGGAGATCAAGCTACTACCCTTGAAAGTCCAATTGTTTTTAGTTCCCTAAGCAAAGTCATTAAGTTCTGCTACATGCAAGATTCATAACAATGAGTGCCCGGTCGCTAGCATCTTAGACACTCGTCCCTAACTTCTTAAGTTCATCCAAATGGCAGTGATCATTTGGTCGTTCGCACAAGTGAAGAATGGTCGTCAGTTGGTCAATTCTTACCCTTCCCACTCAGTCTACCTACTTAGGGTCAGTTGGTCAATTATCCTAAGCAACTAGACACTACCGCCATTCAAAACTACCGAAACAAGGTTAGCTACCAATGAACTATGCATGTATACACTAGAAACAATTATACGGAAGCAATGTAAACATAAACACAACAATTAAGGAATCATAACTAGGCTAGCACCAAAGGTGCTTAGCCAATCATATTAAATGAAACAATCAATTCAATGTTTAACATATTGAAATACATGAATCAAAAGTAAAGATAAAGATAATCGCTAATGATTATCGTTAGGGAGTGATTTCTCCCTTGGAGATGGCTCCATATGGTCTTCAAGATCTGCCTTTGGTCCCCTACTTACGTTCTCTACTTTTTGGTGTGGAGTGAATGATGTGAAATACATAATTTAGGGCTGGTATCGATAGGCGAGATCAAGTTATCAAGCGTAACTTAAGTTGAGAGTTATGTCTTAACCTATATAAATCCATAATAATGCTTTCGTTATAGCTGGTTACGGCGTAACACATGGAATGAGTTACACCGTATCTTCACTACAGGTTATAATGTCATGATTATGCCGTAATCATTGGAAGGAGTTACGGCGTAGCTTGTAGCGGCGTGAAACTTCTTTTTACCTAATGGGTTACGGCGTAATCCTTAGTGGGAGTTACTACCGTAATCTTCTCACGAAATGGCCTCTCGATTCATGCATTAGCTTCGGCGTAATGTGAGAGAGGAGTTGTCGTAGCTTCATCACGGTGGGCATACTATCATTAATTCTTTATAAAATCTCCAAATCCGCGTCTCTTTAGCTCCATTGCTTGTAATTTACCTGAAAGTGAAATATAGAGGAAAACAAGCGTAAATCCATATAAATGATATAAAATACGAGCATTATTGGGGGAAATTGACACTTAATATTCAGGACAATTTGATGTTATCAAATATCCCCCACTTGAACTCTACTTGCCCTCAAGTAGACCTTATTAGATAAATTTCTAAAAAGATATCTCCCATTACTTGGAAAATATAAGTTTAAAAATCCCTTATGCTAGAATAAAACAAAGCCGAACACCTCACGAAATGGGAACAAAACACTCAAAATCTCTCAACTAATCTAAGTGTCAATTTCGGGGTGATCACTTAAAGCACAGTCATAGCATGTATTCTATCATAAGCTTGGTGGTTACACAAATCTCCACCATTAGAATTAAGGACTAAACATTTCTTGAAGGCAATATGGGTAGACACGACAAAGGTTAAGGGTGAATCGTCATTACTAACATGTCACGGTGAAGTGGAAAAAATCAATGATACATGACCAAATCCATGACCAAGACACCAAAGATTGCACGCTTCATCACCTAGACACGCTTCATGACTAAAGGGTAGGATAAGACATAGGATATAATTGGTGTAAAGTAAATATATCAAGCAAATAGTCTAAACCTATAACCAAGTCATCACCGCTTACCGTTCATCCAAAGTTCAAGTTTTAAGGTTAAGAAACTGGATCATGATATATCAAGTAGATGTGCCATTAGAGGACATCATGATGGGCACATTACTTGTTCTTCAGCTGTTGGCGCAATAATTACCAACTTCATTCTTCAAATGTGACCGAGGTGGCTTCCTTGATACTAAATATAGGGGCAATTCCATATTTACCCAACTTAAACATGATAATGTCATATTTACCCAAAATATGCTTTAACTGCATTGTACATCATGCATTCAAAACTTGTATTTTGGGTATATATGACATTTTCATGTTTAGATTGGGTAAATATGGAATTATCCCCTAAAAATATGATGAGCTCTTAAACATAGTGCTTATAATTTCGCACTTTACAATAAACAAATAACTACAACTAAATATTTTTTTTCGAATCACTTCATTTTTTATTTTTTTATTTATTTTTATTTTTTTTGAATCACAACTAAACATAGCATCCCCCCACTTGAGATGAACAATATGAGAATTTGCGGGGTCTTCAATGATCTTCAAATATATGTCTTTGACGAAAGCGTGATTCCGGAACCTTTCCACTTGAACCTTGAACTTAGGCAAACAATGACTTCCCAATCACAAATTAAGACTACACGGTAGGCTAAGGTGTATGGGTGTATCGAAACAATAAATTGGATGAACACAATGAAAGGAATGGCTCAGATGGGTGTATATAGGGGTATCTTGCATTAAAGGTGAGTGCAACAAAAGGGTTTAACATGGGGGTCGAGTAGTCGAGGTGACTAATCGATAGACACACAAGGATAGACTATTTGAGTGATAATCCTATAATATTGCCTTCTTAAACTGAATAATCCAAGTACATTAAGCTAACTCAACATACATCGTCTATGGTCTCGAAATGATGCAAATGCTAAGTTCTAAAGTTTACAAGCTACCGACACACTCATAATTTGGTGGATTTCGGGTAAATATGTGGAAACGGATAAGGCTAATCTCACCAAATAATATCAAGGGTTATAATGTGCTCGGCTAAGGTCTAATCTAGTTAGGTTAAGAAAAACATGTCAAAATTTTAAAAATGGCATAATTTTTCAAAATAAACTAGAAAAACGAGGGCAAAATAAAGTTCAAGAGATAATTCTACTCTCGTCCCCCTACTTGAAATGTACAAAGTCCCTTTTGTACTAAACGTTAAATAAAGGTGAAGAGAAAGTAGAATTAAAACGAGAAATTCCCTGAAATTTGCTCCGAAAAAGAAAGAAGGCCCACGAAAAGAATCGTGCCTTCGCTTAAGCATCCACGAGCAAACTTCATTCCCTGAAATCACACTACCAACAAGCATAATTCTAAAAAAAAGAAAAAGAAAAACGAAAAGAAATATAACTCACTTTCGGAGGAATCACAGTTGCATTTAGGGTATGCAACAAGCCTTTTAAACCACTTGGTGTCCCAAGTGGACGAGTGTACTCTCGTGAGGGCTTACAAGGAACATACCCACAAAGTTCATTTGAAAACTAATACAAGGTTATTGTGTTTAACAAGAAAGAATCAATACTGGAGGATAGTTACGTCGTAACTCCTAGAAGGAGTTACGCCGTAATTATGGCAAAACCTGGCAGACGCTACTGGAGTGTAGCTACATCGTAACCATTGCATGGGATTACGCCGTTATCGGTAATGCTCTGTAGGATTGCTACTGGAGGTGTGTTACGGTGTAATCATGGGGATGAGTTACGTAGTACCCGATGGACAGACCTTGTCCCCATTTTAGCTGCTGCTGCAATCTTCTCCGTTTCCTGCAAAAATGGTTAAAAACACAAAACCCAACAGAAATAGAAACAAAAGAAATAAATAGGATAGTGCGGGTTGTCTCCTGAAAGAGCACTTTTCTTTATTAATGAGTCTTTAAGTTAGACTCAAAGCCATGGGGCTTTTACGGTGGCCTTCGAATTTGGCCAACTTCCTCCATATCCTTCATTAAGTTATGCCTGACCCAAGCAACATTCGTGGCGGTGCGGAGATATTCCTTTGTCTCGATCTTCCGAATTTTACAAAACTTTTCGTCCGCCTCTAAGTGGGATCTTGTAAACTCATACTTTTCAGCTACAATTGGTGGCGGCCTCTTATACGGAAGGCCAAGAATTTTGCACCTTTTTTGCTCATATGCTTTATCATCGGGGTCAGTAAACCCATCTTCACCTTGTAGTTCAAGGTAGTCCAATATTCCCTCGATGTCATCATCATCGAACTCATTACCTTTAAACCATTTATCGTCAAGTAAGTCTTCCACAAGCACAAGTTTACATTCTTCTGTCTCATTTCCTGTCGTATCCTTGATATCTTCATCTGTCACTATACTTATATTGTTCGGAATTTCTTCGCTCGGGTCTTCTTTATTCATACACCCTTTCCAAATATTTTCCTTAGTCAAAGCATCTACCTTTCCATATTTGATTTTGACCTAATCGTAACATCCCAATTTGTCTAGCCAAGGTAATTCAGTCCTTTCATCGTCATTGGTTGAGGTCTATAAGAACTCATCTTCCCCAACTCTCTCTATGCTACTTCCCCCGTTACACTAATCATCAAACGAGTTACAAGATGCCCAAAAATTTTCGCCAAAGGTTTTTATCTTCTCACACCAATAACTCCGAGCTACTTTGTCATCGGTGTTGCTTGAGGGAACACCCTTGCAGGAGGTATTATCATTGATTGGTTTTTATCTACGGATTTTCTTTGGAGACAATGTTCTTCATAATCAATCTTCAGTTTCCTTAGTAGACCCGTATTAATGATAGCATCCTTGAATCTCCAAATACCAATCATCAAAGGATAGATCCCCGAACATAACGTCGTGTCTTTTTAACTCATGAGGGCATATCCATTCTTCATCCTTTATATTACCACCCCCGTTGCAATATTCACGGAAAGGATTGCATGTAGGCCATGCTCATGTGGACTCATCTTTCGTGATCATTATGGGAATGCAGCAGTACTTAATAGGCGGTTCTTCCTCTTCTTCGATTGAGAATTTTGCTAATCTTTCCTCATCGTTAAGTGCAGACCATATATATTTGTTATCTTTAACCCTCTCCTTATCGACTCCTCCGTCGCAAATTTCGTTATGCGGGTTGCAAGAGGCCCACAGATCGTACCACTTACCATTATCAATTGCCATTGCTTTGCACCAGTGATTCTTCTTTTTGGATGGGGATTGTGGGCACAGGTTTATATCATTGGACCACCCGTTAATGAACAGGAAAATGGAACAATGATTCACATGTTTGAAAATAGAAGATATCCTCTTACAGTTGAGCTTATGAGAAGGATGCTAGAGCATGGAATGGATGTTGAAGAGGATAATGAAATTGCTTGCATGGTCATTAATCTGTTTATCAACTGGACTACTATTGCTGATGAGGATGAATGACTGGTATGAATCTTATTTGAATAAATTATTTTTGATAAATCAAGATTTATTCAAAGTATCTGATCAAAAGTACTTTCATCAAAGTACGCTTGCTGCAGCTTTTAACCGCTAAGTGATTTTGAAAGAAACCTTTTTGTTAAGTAACAAATATTTTAAAACAAAGGTTGAATAAAATAAATGGTTTTTGAGATGGTAACATCAATAGGTTATCAATCCACCATGGTTACAAAATGGTTGGCTAATCCATGAGCAAACGGCTCTGGTAAAGATATGACAAACTGCTTTTAGTTAACAACTTGCTAATAAGTTGTATGGTAATCAACTCACCATATCGCCTAATGTGAAGAGTTGGCAAGCAGCCCACAAGAAAATGACTTGTGGTAAAGGCTGTGGAAAACCATTATATGGTAATTAGTTCACCATGATGAAAGAACTAACTAGTCCGTATAAGGGTACAACTTTTGGTAAAGACAACTCAAATCATGTTGATAGCCGTGATGATTTGCTAAAAAATCATATGGTTATCAATGTACCATGGTCTTACACACCAAAACATTTGGCTACTCCAGAGTTAATGGCTTTGGTAAAGAGATCTAAATCCATTAAACTTTCAATGATTCACCTCTCACAGAGTTAACACACCGAAGTGATGAGAATAGTATGCAACTTAAACTCAATTACTGCATAAATTGTCATATGTTGCCGTGTTCTTTGAAAAGATGGAACTTGCCGATGATGCTTGTAAAAGAATAATTCTAGAGATACTTTGATGCAAGCATACTACAGAGATACAATCCAAAGACTAAGAAACAATCGTCCCTAAAGATGAAGCATTAAAAATAAATTCACAAAAGAACTTGAAGTCGAGCTAGTAGAATTCAAGTTATGGAGGATTGTTGGGATATGAAAGTTCTGAAGATTGACAAAGTACTGAAGATTGATAAAGTAATGTAAACTACAAAGTACTGGAAACAGTCAAAGAGTCAAAGTACTGCTAAAGATAAAGTCAAAGTACTGCACATGAAAGTCAAAGTACTGCAAGAACAAAGAACTGTTATATTCGTTTATAGAAAGTATTGTAACTCTAGAATATTCTATATTAGATTACTTGTCGCATAGGATACAATTTGTAAAACGACTAGGGTTATCCTTGAGCCTATAAAAGGACCCCTAGATTGGCATTAGAGGTACGATTGCTTACAAGTTATTATTTAGAGTTTTAGAGAAGTTCGATATTCTTAGAGTTGTTAAAGTATCTGCATAATAAGCAGATTTAGAGTTAATAATAAAAGTTATTCTTCTTAGCTTTGTTAAGTAAATTCCGCATACTTAATAGAGTTTGTTCAGTGTTTCTTTGTTAATAACTTAAGATTTATCCGAGGTTGTTAAACCTTAAACAAGCTATTTAAGTTAGTTTGGTTAGAGTACAATGTTCCAACAAGTGGTATCAGAGCTTGTGTGGAAACTCTGACTAGGAAGAAACCCTACTACAACAAAATCTAAAAATGTCGACTGATTCTGTTCCACCACCTTCCATCACCTCAATGAGGATTCTAGTCATCAAGAAAGGCTAATATGATCTATGGTGTATGAAGATGAGGCAAGATACTGCCATTCATGCACCATGCTCTATGGAATGTAATTGTTAATGGTAATGAAGAAGTTCCGTAACCTATTGATGTTCCCCGACAACCCAAAGCACCTAAGGCGCTTACCAAAGAAGAACCTTAAGGAATCAAGAGAAGGCACTCAACATTCTCTTGTCTCGCCATTCCGATGGTCATCTTCTCAAATTTCATGATGCTAAAGATGCTAAGCAGCTCTGGCTGCTCTCAAGACCGTGATTTGGAGGAATGAAGCTTCTATGAAGATGCACAGAAATCTGCTGAAGCAACAGTTTGAAACTTTCACAGTTGGTGAAAGAGAGTCTTGATGCTGCATATGATAGGTTTCAAAATCTCCTCAACATGTTGGAGTTATACAAGGCGTATATCACTGAGGATGCTAATCTGAAGTTTCTATGGAGTTTGCCATCTACATGGCATGTGATTGCTACAATGATCAGAGGACAACCAGGATTGAATGTCATGGATTTTGATGATCTCTACAATCATCTAAAGGTGTATGAGCATGAGATGAATGCTCAAACCAGTTCCCAAATCACACAAGATTGCTTTTCTTTCATCTGTAAAGAAGGGCAGTACTTCAACCAAAAGTACTGCTTCTCCTCAAAGTATCGTTGCTCAAAGTAGCTGTTTACACCCCCCCCACCTATGCTCAGCAAGCCCCACCAACTACTACTATGCACTCAGATGAAGTTGTGTGCTCCTTCTTTGCACAGCAAGCTAGTTTACTTGTCACTTATGAAGAAGATCTAGCAATGTGAAGAAGATGCACTTGAGGAAATTGATATCAGGTGGCAAGTTGCTATGATCAATGCTAGGATTAAGAAGTATATGAAGAAGACAGGAAAAAGCATTGATTTCAAACCTAAACAGGGAATAACTTTTGACAAATCCAAAATTGAATGCTTCAATTGTCAAAAGACTGAACACTTTGCAAGGGAGTGCAGGTTTGCTAAGTATCAAGTAAACAGGACATCTGAGAAACCAAAGTTAGAGCTCAAAGAAATTCCAATTACTAAAACAAAGGCTTTGGTTGCTCAAGAGAAGTTATCGAAGTTCACTGAGTGAAGAGTTTGATGATGAACCAGGACTTATTGTATGGTAGCAGGGAAGAAGTAGTCAAGAGTCTGTGGAAGAATTAGACTTGAGCACTGCTTTTGATGAGGAACCAGAACATGCTGATTTAGAATCCAGAGATTGTCTAGGAGAATTTGATTGGAGCATGGAAAGTGAAGATGATCCTGTTCAACTTGCAATGGTGGCTACTTCACCAAGTTCACCCCCTATCTCTGAGGTATGCTCAAATTGTCATGATTTTTATCACAAATTACTTGGCAGTTATGTGATTGAAAGAGATAATTGTGTTAGGGCTAGGTCTGAGGTAGCTGGTTACCAAATAACCTTAGAATCTATGGAAGCTAAAATCTTAACACATGAAAATAATGAAGTAGCTTGAATAAAAATATGCACAACAGATTATCGCTAAAACTAAGTGAATGGAAATTAAACTGTAAAATTTCAAATAGAGAAACCGACTAAGGAAATAGATGTTTTGTTAGCTAAGTTTGCTGCTTGGGGTGAGTCCGGTCTCGTCACATGTTACTTAAGTTCAAAAACAGAGAAGAGCTTACATTAAAACTGGCTTAGGTTTTGGAATGAACTTTGATAACATAGAAGAGAATCAAACTGATGATGACCTAGAGGATATAACCACTAGTGATGATGAACTCATTAATTATGTAGACACATCTAGTAATGAGGATTCAATTAGTGAACCACCTCCGGAGTATAAGAAAGACAATGGTTATCATGCAGCTTCCCCATCCCATGGAAGTCATCAACCCCCTAGGCCTTATGTTTCTCGCTTTGGAGTAGACAGCCTAGAGTTTAGGAAAAAGCTACTTGGTCAATCTAGGTCTGAAAACCCCAAAGAAACTGTTGAAAACAATGTTCAAAGTCAAGCAGTACCTTCAACTCAAAGTATGCTCCACAAGCAGACCTTCAGAAAACCTTTTCAAAACAAAGATCGCTAAACCTTTTGGGATAACTTTGTTCAAAACAAGTTTCATCATTCACCTAGAAGGCACAATAGTTTTGGGCATAGACATAGAAGAAGTCACTTTGGAAGTATGGGTCAAAAACTGTGTTTTGTGTGTTTTAGTCCTACTCATTTAATCAAGGATTGTGAACATCACCGTAATACCTTAGAAAATTTCCAAAGAACAGTCTCGCCAACCAAAACCTAGAGAGCACAAACCGCCGGAATAATACAAATAGGGACAATCACAGAAATTTCTCACCGGATCATAGATACCCACACCAGAGAAAACCTTTTTCAAAACCTTCAAGATCTCACAAGACGCTCCAAAGTATCAGCACTCGACCAAGACTTTCTCAAAGTAATGCTCACCCAAAACAAGGTATCGATCACACTCTTTGGACTAGGAACCCTAGGAGATCTCATTACTATCAACCTAGAAGGTATTACAATTCACATAGGGGATCTAGATCACAAGAACCAACTGTTAAAACAGAATGGGTTAAGAGGGAAAGTAATGCTGAGGGAAAAACAGTACTTTCAACAAAAAGTGAATCAGATGTTTTTGTGATACAAGACAAAGAGACAGAACTTGTAAAAGAGAGTTGTGTTGAAAAACCAGAAAGTTTTGAAAATCTACATGCTAAAAATCAAAAAATAATTCTGGATCATGTTTTAAAAAACAGTGGAAATTACATACTCAAAGAATTTGAGTTTGTAACTCCACAAGGGGAACACAAGTCAGTAATGGCTTGGGTTCCTAAAGATCACTAACTCTTTTGTTTTTGTGCAGGGCAACCTAGAAGAGGAGCTTAAAGATAATCTAATTGTGGATAGTGGTTGCTCTGGAAGTATGACAGGAGATAAAGAGATATTGTCTGATTTTAGATCTATTAATGGAGGAAGAGTTGCATTTGGGAATGATCCCAATGGAGGAAGCATTACTGGCAAAGGAACTATCAAAGCAGGGCGTATAGATTTTGAGAATGTTAGATATGTGAAGGAGCTCAAGTTCAACTTATTATCAGTTTCTCAAATCTATGATAAAAAGCATCCTGTGTTATTCACTGACACAGAATATCTCATCCTTTCCCCTGAATTTAAGCCTGTTGATGATAACTTGGTAGTGCTTAGAGTACCAAGAACAAATGATGTGTATAGTTTAGACATGAAGAGTCTACATTCTTATGGGAGAGCCACATGTTTAGTGGCTAAAGCAACATCTGAAGAGGCACATCAATGGCATAGAAGATTGGGCCATGTTAATTTCAAGAATATCAACAAACTGGTAAAAGGAAATTTAGTTAGAGGTTTACCTTCAAAGACTTACAAAAATGATCACTCATGTTTGGCATGTAAGAAGGGTAAACAACACAAAGCTTCATGCAAGAAGCTTGAGGAGAGGACTATTAGAGAACCTTTGGAGCTGTTACATATGGATTTGTTTGGACCTATTTCTGTGGCAAGTTTAAACAAGAAAAAGTACTGCTTGGTTGTTATAGATGATTGTAGTAGATTTAGTTGGGTATTTTTCTTGGGATTTAAAGATGATACTTTTGATGCTATTCAGACACTCATAATAGCACTTGAAAACCAATTGAGACTCAAGGTTAGAGGTATTAGATGTGACAATGGGACTGAATTAAAGAACAAGCTTATGGATGAATTTTGTGCAAACAAAGGAATCAAAAGGGAGTTCAAGATTGCTAGAACACCACAAATGGAATGGTGTTGCAGAAAGTAAGAATAGGACTTTGATTGAAGCAGCTAGAACAATGCTAGCAGATTCTCATCTACCTATTCATTCTCAAGTAAGTACCGCTTGCTATGTACTTAATGAGTCTCACCACCAAACCACAGATGAAGACACCTTATGAGTTGCTGATGGGCAACAAACCCAACATTCGCTTTATGAAGCCTTTTGATGCCCTCTACTATTTTAAACACAGTTGATAATCTGGGAAAGTTTGATGGCAAGTCAGAAGAAGGATATTTATTGGGTTATTGTACTAACAGTAAGGGATTTAGAGTGTACAATAGAGTCACTAAGAAGGTTCAAGATTGTCTTCATGTTGAGTTTTTAGAAGATCAAGTTAATGAGAAAGGTAAAGGTCCTGATTGGATGTTTGATCTTGAAGTTTTAACTCCTTCCATGAACTATGTACCTGTTAGAGAAGAAAATCAACCTGTGCATGATGGAAAAGACTTACAATATGTTGTTCATGGAGTTCATCTTAGACCGGATGCTGTATCTGATGAAGATCCTGTTAGTCCAAAACAAAGTACTGATGCTCCAAAGCAAAGTACTTATGCTTCAAAACAAAGTACTGATGAACCAAAATCCTCATTGTCTGCTGAGGATCAATCTATTCAAGAAGAACTTAATCAGATGCTTCTTCAAGATGTTTTAGCACATGCTTACACTGATGAACAAAGAAGAGCTTATGAAGAGGCAAAGAAGAAGAACAAGACTGCAGAGTACTCTCACAGTACTTTGGACAAAACTTTTGAACAAAGTACTGCTACACCAGTTGACAGTACTTTAGATGATTTGGATGATCCTACCATGCCTGGATTGGAGGAAACTGATGATGAATTTGAAGATGAAGGTATTTTATTAGATTCCAATGAAGATGCTGATGTTACTAATTTGGAGGATACTTATGGAGTTCCACAGTCTCCCAGTTTAAGAATTCATAAGAATCATCCTACTGATCAAATCATTGGTCCTTCTACTTCTGGAGTGATGACTAGACACAGAGCTAAGACTTTTTCAACACCTCACAATGCTTTACTTAGCTTTGTGTATAAACAAAACAGACTGAATCATAAGGACCATCAAACATGTTTGTTTACTTGTTTTATCTCTCAAGAGGAACCCAAGAATATTGCTCAAGCATTGACTAAAGAAAGTTGGGTTGAAGCAATGCAGGAAGAACTTCTTCAATTTAAACTTCAAGAAGTTTGGGTTTTATGTGATCTTCCAGATGGGAAGAGAGTTATTGGAACCAGATGGGTTTTCAGAGTCAAAAGAGTTGAACGAGGTAATGTTATCAAGAATAAAGCAAGGTTAGTAGCACAAGGCTACAGAAAAGAAGAAGGAGTAGATTATGATGAAGTGTTTTCTCCTGTAGCAAGAATTGAAGCAATTAGAATCTTTCTTGCTTTTGCTTCATATGGGATTTCGTGTTTACCGATGGATGTCAAAAGTACCTTTTTATATGGCAAGATTACAGAGGAAGTTTATGTCAAACAACCTCCTGGTTTTGAAGATCCTAAACATCCAAACAAAGTCTACAAGGTGGTTAAGGCTCTTTATGGTCTTCATCAGGCACCTAGAGCTTGGTATGAGAGACTCTCTACATTCTTATTGCTACATGGCTACAGAAGGGGAGCTATTGACAAGACTTTGTTTATCAAGAAAGACAAGAAGGATATCATGTTAGTTCAAGTCTATGTTGATGATATCATCTTTGGGGCTACCAAACAGTCCATGGTTAAGGATTTTGAGCAGCTGATGCAGAAGGAATTTCAAATGAGTTCAATGGGGGAGTTAATATTCTTTTTGGGACTTCAAGTTAAACAGTCAAAGGAAGGAATTTTCATAAGTCAAGACAAGTATGTTACGGACATACTTAAGAAGTTCAATTTTGATGATATGAAGACTGTTACTACACCTATTAAATCTATCAACTTATTGGGCAAAGATGAAGATGGACAACCTGTTGAAGTCAAGTTATACAGATCAATGATTGGCTCTCTTATGTATCTTACTGCATCAAGGCCTGATATCATGTTTGCAGCTTGTTTATGTGCAAGATATCAAGTCTCACCAAAGATCTCTCATATGAATGCAATGAAGAGAATTTTCTGTTATTTGAAACAACAACCTAAGTTGGGGTTGTGGTATCCAAAAGAGTCACCTTTTCACTTAGAAGCTTTTTCAGATAGTGATTATGCGGTGATAACTATAATAGAAGATCAACAACTGGTGGATGCCAATATCTTGGAAGAAGATTAGTTTCATGGCAATGTATGAAACAAACAATTGCAGCAACATCCTCTACTGAAGCTGAATATGTAGCTGCTGCAAGTTGTTGTGGACAAGTTTTGTGAATGCGAATCAACTCTGGGCTATGGGTTCAATTTTAAAAATACTCCTATCAATATTGATAATGAGAGTACCATTTGTATTGTGAAGAATCCAGTTTATCATTCCAAGACCAAGCACATACAGATTAGGCATCACTTTATCAGAGATTGCTATGAGCACAGCCTCATTAATGTGGTTAAGGTTCACACGATGATAATGTAGTCGACTTACTCACCAAAGACTTTGATGTTTCAAGATTTAATCACTTGGTGGTGAGCATTGGCATGATTAACTATTGAGCTACATTTAAGGGGAGGACTATTCAAGATTAGTATAGTCCCTGCATTGCTTGAGGGGTACACAGGAATTTGGAAAAGTACGCTTTTTATGAAAGTACTCTTGAAAGTACTGCTTGGGAAAGTACTGATACGTGGAAGTACTTGCTTGTCTTATTAAAGTACTGTTCCAACGGTAATATTGAGGGATAATTAATTCTAACGGTAACTTTGTTATTATGGGTCTGGATTTTTAAATCTCATCTATAAATAACTACTCTCCGATTTTCCCTCTCATATTGATACTTTAGAATATTTTCCATATTTCTCTCATCACCTCTATATTATTCGATTATCTCTCTTATTGTGCTCACATACTCAACAATGGCGAATCGTTCTACGCTTTCAAAGCACAATATGGTGGCTAATTTAGATAAGACTGAAGCTTAATGCACTTTTTCATGATATCATCGATTATCTTACTGGATCGCCAATCAGCTTATGCTCTTTGGTGGAGCCGGATACAATTGAGCCCTGGATTCAAGAATTTTGGGCTACTGCTGGGGAAAATATGGAGAATGATGAATTTTATATTAGAGCTACAGCTGGGAACTGTGAAGATTACTAAAGCCTCCATTAGAGAAGACTTATTGTTTAATGATGAAGATGGGGCTATTCGGTTTGATAAGCAATTAATTTGGGATACTTTTGGACATATTGGTTATGAAGGGTCTTTAAATGAACAAACATTTAGGAAACAACTCTTTTGTCCTCAATGGAAGTTTTTAGAGCATGTGTTGCTTCACTGTATTAGTGCAAAAAGTACTTCATGGGAACAATTTGGATCAAATATAGCATCTGCTATTGTGGGTTTGGCTACAGATCGTGTTTTTAATTTTTCAAGGCTCATCCTTGATGGAATGCTTTCTCACATCACTCATGGTTCAAAATGGCTAATGTATCCAAGGTTTGTTCAAGTATTCCTCAATAAACAACTTTCTGATGTTCCTAAGCCAACAGATCTTTTACCTTGCTAGGTTCAACAAGCCAAAATTTTCACCTTTATGGCTAGGAAGAGTGATCTTTTCACTGGAAGGGCTACTCCCTTAACTACTTCTATGATGGAAGTTGTTCAAGTTGTTCGAGCTGAGGCTGAAGAAGATGAAGCTAGTGAAGGTGCTGCATCTGCAAGTACTGCATCTGCAAGTACTGCTTCTCAAAGTGTTGCATCTCAAAGTGCTGCATCTCCACAAGGTACTGCTTCCCCAAGTATTGAAGTTCAAGAAGATGTTGCAGTCTCACCTTCTCCATCTCCACAAAGATCTGTTCCTGCTTCTCAATCAGAGGAACATTCACCAATTCAAGGAGATGATTCACATACTATACCCCCTGAGGAAATGACATTGGATAATTATGTTTTGACAAGGGAGTTGGTTAAGTTGAAAAAGACTACTGAGGCTCAAGCTACGCAGATTAAGAAATTGAAGCTCAAGTTTAGACGGCTAAAGAATTTTGTTTGGCCTTTGGTTCAACATCATCGTATATGGGTCAAATCAAAGAAGAAAGAGCAACGGCAGTCTAAGAAAAGCAAACGCCAAAAGGTTCACCAACAATCTTCTGTCCAATTGGGGAGGAATTTAGAAGAAGAGAATTTGAAAGAAGATGTTAAGGAGAATGAACCTGAAGGTACTGAAGAACATGAAAAGACTGAAGAACATGTCATTCAAGATACTGAGGTTCAAGTTCAAGTTCAAAGTACTGATGATCAAGGTACTGAAGATCAAAGTACTGCTTTTCAACAACAAGGATCCTACAGGCAAGAATTGTTAACTCCATGGTTGTTGGACTTAGAAGAGGAAGCTACACTCAAACCCATCCATACTGCAAGTGAAGATGAAACCATTGCTGTAATTTTGCAAGGTTTATCACAACCAAGAGGTGGTGTTAATATTCCAGGAGTGCAAGAAGAGGAACAACAAAGAACTTCTCAACCTGCAATTGATCCTAAGGATAAAGGAAAAGGTGTTTTGGTAGAAGTAAAGAAGAAGAAACTAACTTTAGCACGATAAGAGTCCAAGAAGCTTTGAAAGAACAAGCAGCTAGAAAGCTTCAAGAGGAATTAAATGCTAAAGATAGAGAAGCTCGTGAAGCTAAAGAAGCTCAGAGTAGAGAAGCACTAAGAAGTTGCAAGAGGAATTGGATGTCAAGCTGCTGAACCATTACTCACATACTCTTTAGATTTATGCCAAGAAGACCTAATCTAGCTAAAGACAGAAATGCAATGATGGCTTATTTAAAGAGTCAAGGGTTTAAAGGATTACAGAGGTTAAATTATGTTGAGATGAAAAGATTGTATGATGCTGCTAGGGAAGCTTGTAAGAAACATGTTGAAAGCATCAAAGATTTTAGAGATGAAGCTACTTGGACCAAGCAAAAAGAAAGAAAAGTTTAAAAGAAAAAGGAAAACTCAAGTTGAAGATATACAGTTCTCAAAGAAAGAAAAAGTTGAGTTAAGATCTGAGACTAGGGATGAACTAAGAAATTATCTCGAGTAGTAGATTTTGAATATTCAAAAGAAGATGCTGACATGAAGATGAACAGATCTCATATTAGTGCTTTTGAAGTTGTGGAATCCAAAGAAGGAAGTTATCTGATGTTTCATAAAGAAGATGAAAGTTTCAGATGTTCAGCAGATTATGGGATTTATTTCACATCATAGATAGAGTGGATCTATTCTATTTATATCATGTGGTGCGAAGTTACTTTGAACATAATCCATTAGAAGGAATTGGTTTAGTTTTACTTGGAGATCTCACAACCTGCATGGGAAACCAAGAGCAGAGCACTGATGATATTTGGAAGAATCCAGAGAATTGGGAAATTGTTTGCTGGAGATTCTTTGAAGAATCTGGAGTTCATGTTTTAGAGCGGAAAATGGAACAATGATACACATGTTTGCAAATAGAAGATATCCTCTTACAGTTGAGCTTATGAGAAGGATGCTAGAGCATGGAATGGAAGTTGAAGAGGATAATGAAATTGCTTGCATGGTCATTAATCTGTTTATCAACTGGAATACTATTGCTGATGAGGATGAATGACCGTATGAATCTTATTTGAATAAATTATTTTGATAAATCAGTACTTTATTCAAAGTATCGATCAAACAAGATTTCATCAAAGTATGCTTGCAGCTTTTATCCAGTTAAGTGATTTTTGAAAGAAACCTTTTGTTAAGTAACAAATATTTTAAAACAAAGGTTGAATAAAATAAATGGTTTTGAGATGGTAACATCAATAGGTTATCAATCCACCATGGTTACAAAAGGGTTGGCTAATCCATGAGCAAACGGCTCTGGTAAAGATATGACAAATCCGTTTTTAGTTAACAACTTGCTAATAAGTTGTATGGTAATCAACTCACCATATCAGCTAATGTGAAGAGTTGGCTAGCCCACAAGAAAATGGCTTGTGGTAAAGGCTGTGGAAAAACCATTATATGGTAATTAGTTCACCATGATGAAAGAACTAACTAGTCCAGAAGGGTACAACTTTTGGTAAAGACAACTCAAATCTGTTGATAGCTGATGATTTGCTAAAAATCATATGGTTATCAATGTACCATGGTCTTACACACCAAAACATTTGGCTACTCCAGAGTTAATGGCTTTGGTAAAGAGATCTAAATCCATTAAACTTTCAATGATTCACCTTTCACAGGAGTTAACACACCTGGAAGTGATGAGAATAGTATGCAACTTAAACTGAATTACTGTACAAATTGTCATATGTTGTTGTGTTGCTGAAAAGATGGAACTTGCTGGATGATGCTGTAAAAGAATAATTCTAGAGATACTTTGACAAGCACGGACACTACAGAGATACAATCCAAAGACTAAGAAACAATCTATAACAAACCGTAAAATTTCAGATTATTTTAATAATATTTATCGCGTCAGAAAATTCAAATCAATTATTTTCCGACAAAATGCCAATATCTAAAATATAAAAACGAGAGGTCATTTTGTTCCTTTAGAAATAAGACACCGCACTTACAATACTTGCCCACAAAGTATCTGTGAAATTTATTATTGTCCAAGTTAAAATTTAAGCATACATAAGCTTAATCCATTTTTATTCCGATACTGCAGCAAAGAGCACACAAAACTAAAAATAAATACTAAGATAAGAGAAAATTCATTTTATTCAATCACTAATAATTTACGAAAGAAAACGAGAAGTTATCTCGTGAGTTTAGGAAGCCACGGCACCGCACGCGTACCGGCACCAATTAAATAACGGCAAACAGTTATAATCAAATTTCAACGTAATAAGAATGCCATATTATTACGTTTACAAAATCGCTCCTAAAAATATAATTTCTATATCTTTCGGGTACCGGGAAGATACATTTACTCGAGGATTCGACAAAACACGGGGTACGAACTATATACTGTGTCTAATGATAATAAAACAAAAACTTATGTATCCTACCCTATCTTACCCCCCACCCTCACGCTCCATCTTTTCCTCTTTCCATTTTCGTGTCTTCATCACCTCCACCAAGAGCAGGAAACAAGAAAGAAACTTGCCTCCTTTCCTCTTCAATCACCATGAGCCATCACTCAAATTTTCACCACCCTACACCTCTTCTCTAGCATGACAAGGAGACACTAGCGCGGCTGTGAAAGAGACTCGAGCAAGAAATGGTACTCGCCTACTTACTAGGTCAAGAAAAGACAAAGTCAAGTTTCTCTTTGTTTTCTTATATATGGACGCACATCCATAAGAGGTTCACACAAGCTTCTCACCATCTCACTCAAAAATTAGGGTTCATGTAAATCAGGGCCTCTAAAAACAAAGGGTTTTCAAAATTGATAAGGGGGTTTTGTTACCGGATGCATAAGGAAGCTTTCCCAAGAGTTAATTGTTCTAATTTGTCCCAAATCTCCTCCGATCGAATCTTGAGGTTCGGTGTCCATTTCTACTCGACCCACTAATGGGTTTAATGTAAGAATATATTTCTTGTCATTGTTTTGTTATCTAATGAGTTGTAATTACATTAAATTGTAATTCGATTTTACATTACTTGTTGTGTCGATTTAAAGTAATTATTGGATGTTAAAATGATATTACAATTTTAGTAACAAAATGGGTGATGTTTTGTTGTTGTTATGTGGCTATCGAAAACCAAGAAGAAGAAACAGAAAAAGTAATGTTTTGGTGTCATAGTTTCGGCTTAGTGGCTATTGTCATTTCAGAGTATTTCAAAAATATGCTTATCATCTTGTCATTGGTTTCGGCTTATCGTAACCATCAGTTCACTAGTAACTTCTTTTAGTCACTGCTTAGGTTCCAAGCCTACTCGTCTATAGGGTGTTTGGCCATTTGATAGTTTTCTCTCGTACGTATTAGATTGTGTTTCGGCGTAATTAGTTTCGGATTATATTTAACCTTTTCAGCTTACTTAATTGGCGTACCTGCTTGTTGTGTTTTTGACATGTACCTCAGCTCACCTAACTCATTATCATTGAAATTTTCAGCTTATATCCTAGCTTATATAGCTTATTTGATATTCGGTTTATTATAGCGGCTCTTGGTTAAATTCTCAACTACTCAACTCTTATTCGACTTAGGCTGTAGCATTTTGCCATGAATTGTTGTCTTGGTTATGACTCGACTGTGAAAACATGATCAGTCAAGAGGTACATGCCTTAATTCTTTTTATGTCCAATTCGTATTGTCCAAGTTGCAAGGATGCGGTCACTTGTTACTCCGAGTCAAGAAACCCCGAGAGTGTTTTTACCTGAATTAACACCAGACCATATCATAGTCGAGTTTATAAGAGTCTCGATAGGGTTCGAGACCTCGGTTTGTGTTTCACTTATTTCTTCACGTCAAAAAAACTTAAAACTATGTAAGCAAGAGTTTGCCAAATATACTTTGTGCATCTGTTTTTAGTGTCCAAAAAGGCTAAAAAGCCCATCTAGTTTATAAGAATACATTTGGATTTTGGGTATTAACCATGACTGGGCCGAAGCCCATACAGCTACATAAGGGTCCATTGCGTAGAGGACAGCCCACTCGGCATAGAATTCATATCGACTCCAGTTTTCAAAATTAAATGTCCGCTTCATTCGACTTGTTCTCGCTTCATCTCGACTCGCCACCCTTGGCACATCATTACACCTGACTCATTATCACCGACATTCAAAATACGACATGGCCATTTCACACGACGTGCAATGTATAAACCCAACGGGAAAATTAGTAAACAAAACTAAACTTGTAATAACAAGATTAATTACATGAGTCATTTCTACTACTTGAACCGTAATTTGAAATTGCAATGCAGCAATTCACCAAAAATATAAACTTGTCATATACTTGATTTCAAATATGAAACCGGATATAATTGACACAAACTATTCAACCTTTACCTTTTGAACAAAAACCAATTAATTAGAAGGATTACATACAGATTATACATATTCTTTAATAAACTAGTTTTACGGTTTATAAACAATAAATAACTGGAAAACTCATATTGTGATATATTTATTAGTCGGAGACATATTCAACTTTTGAAATATATTAGTAGAACTTAATATTTTTACACTTTTTGAACTATAAGTTTAAATCAAATTGTAACATAACTTTTGACATCGTTAATTTACATTTCGTAAATTAATTATTTAGATTAAATAAAACCCCTTTCGGTTATAAAACTTATTTCTCGAAAAAGAGTATAGGGAATTCTTCTAGTAAAATGTTATTTAAAACTTGTCGAAACATAGTTATCATTTTAAATGTAACCACGTTATATTTTATGAATGGTATATAAAGATTTAGTTGAGATTTAACTTTCTTTAAAATAGACACACTTATTACGAGACTAGATGTCACGAGATATATATATATATATAAATATATATATATTACTTATATACACTTAATATAAAATATATATATTTCTTTCACAATCGAAAAATATCTCATCCTACATTACTACCTTTCAGACATCGTCATTCGGTTGTCATCAAACCAAGTCTCGCTCATCCTTGATGTCTTTTCTCGGTGATACTCTTCTATATATTATCATTTGGCCAACATCAAGCCAAGGTCGTAATTCCTTCTTCGAGACTTCCTTCCATGTCATCCCTCATAAGCCGAAGTCCATCCAAATCTTGTAAATGGTTTTATGATAAATGATGCCACAACAACAACAACAACAACAAAAACATTTAAAACCTATAAAGTTAGTTAAACTTTATCGAGTCTTAAACATAAAGACTAAATTGCCGTATTAATTAGGTTGCGTGTCGGAGCCGTGCACTATCACTCCTTGACTAAATTCCCTTTAGACTTCATATTGCACATGCCAAGGTGAGTTTCATAGCCCCTACGTTTACTTGTTTTATAACTATTTGGGGGAAGATGCATGCTCATTTTACTTAAATCATTTAATTACTCAAACTGTGCATTTCATGCATACTATGCTTTTACATGTTAAAGTTACATCATACCTAGATGCTTTAAGGACCACACCAAAACCTTTGACCTAGAATCTTACGCAGCTTAGCCTAAGTCTTAGATCCCAAATTTGCCCTTTTCATGAACCGTCAATTCCTGTTGGGAAGCGCGAGTGTTATAAATAGATCTATTGAGGGTGACTCCTCTGTTCGGTTGACCCCGCTTGGGTCAAGGCGAAACATATAGCATGTCGGGACCGAGTGTATTGGGTTAAACACTCGCCATGGGCTCCTTATTTGTATGACTTCTTTGTGCATACAAGAACTGTCATAGCTTCGGTTGCATGAACTTAGTGCTAGCGTAATATATTTATTATATGACATTATATTCGTTGTAATGTACATATACCCTACATATGGTCCACTAATGAAAACTCTCTTATGAAATCCTTTTATGAATTGAAACCATAAACTTTATGACATTATGCAAGACGTAATGATCATCAAAACCAAATTTGAGACTGTACTGAAATTCCTTTTTAAATAAATCTATGAACTCACCAGCGTAGTTTCTGACCCCTTTAGCATGTATCTTCAGGTTTTGAAGTGATAGCTTATCTTTGGAGGCGCAAGGCAAAGGCATGGCATGGTCATAGACGACTCGGATTTATGTATTGGGACCACCTTTTATAATGGGCCATTTTCCGCACTAATCAATAATGTAAACATTGTTTTTAAGAATGAATAAAAGTTTATTTATGAAAACCAATTGTTCTATGCTTATGTTGTGATACCAATTTAGTAGCATCCCGATACTTGTATGCTTCCGTGAGTCATTTTGGGGGGTGTTACAGATTGGCATCAGAGCCTAGGTTATAGAGAACTGGGTATTTTTAAAACCTAGACTATAACCACTTTTACAAAAACTAAACCCTATGACCGACACGTACCGTCACGAGCCGATGCCTCACTTATGATCCTGCTGAGATCATACTTGATAAGATACATGTTTTATCACTGCTCACCTAATTTCATTATAGGTTATAATTATTTTCCCTATACATATACTTACGTACCACGGCACTACACCTTTTCCCTCACATAAAGAGAATAATTGTTCTAATCCTTCAAGACAACCTTTAAAAGTATTGTGACATATTACTAGCGTAACTAAGCTAAGTATTTCAAAATTCATTGAACCTCGGTTGAATGTAGACTGATCACCTATATTCAACCAGGGACAGTGGGACATAGCCTGATCACCTATGTCCGACTCAGAGGTGAATTTTGCAGTACTTAGGATAGTTATAATAGCCTTATGTCAAGTGAGAAAATGATAAACATGTAACATTTCGATAAGTCACACATTGACGGTTACACTAAAGCCACACACTGGCGTCACACTATACCATAATCACAAGCCACTCATCGGCATACCATAATCACAAGCCACTCATCGGCATACCATAATCACAAGCCACTCATCGGCATACCATAATCACAAGCCACTCACTGGCATACCATAATCATAAGTCACTCACTGACATTCTTTAATCACAAATCACTCACTGACATTCTTTAATCACAAGTCACTCACTGACATTCCTTAATCACAAATCACTCACTGACATTCTTTAATCACAAGTCACTCACTGACATTCCTTAATCACAAATCACTCACTGGCATTTCTTAGTCATAAGCCACTCATCAAGGCGTCACAATATTCCTTAATCATAAGCCATTCACTGGCATGATCCTACTTCTTAATCATAAACTTTATAATTCCATACCATAATCGGGTTATGTTATAGTCACTCCTACCCCACACCTTACACCCCATGAACAAATCAAACCATTCTAGGAGCAACCTTTCAATAACACCTATGAGAAAATACAATAAACCTTTGGCAAAATCTAGAAGGGCATGATAAAGGACCTATCATCCTACAGAAACTTGAAAACTTTACGCCCTACCTTGAGAATTAAGAACATAGAAGCTCCACCCACCTCTTAAGAATAACAGTGCTTACCTTATTGCTTTCCTACAAACGAAATAAAAGAGTTGTCATACAAACTATTTCCAATTATTCCTCAAACCATTATGATCAAGATACTTCATGAATCATTCTACAAACCAAACTACCACCTTACCATTTCGCCATAAAATAAACTACAATTCTACCCATACCTTACCAAAATAAAGTATTCCTTACTACTTTGAAAGGTATTCCAGAACCACTCCATTCGGTTACTTATTTCCTCGAAATGTGTTTCAAATTAATACCCCATAATGTCCTCCTGATAGCTAAGCCCTGGCCTTAGACGTATCCTACACCACTGCCTAAAACCATAGAAAACAACAAGGTTCACCAAACTGTTGAACCTCCAATCCTACTCAACTTGGACAACTAAACCCTACCCATGGCTCTGGGTAAATGTTATATCCTGCTGCATATCCTTACTACAATATATTTTCCAAAATTGAGGATTCCTCTTTTAAAATCCAACAATAATACTTTCCAAATCCCTCGTTAAAATGAGACAAAATGCTAAAAGTTTCACAAAACTTTCTTATACACACCATAATTAAGAACCGGTTTTACAATCTTTTGAAAATGTGTCATTTTTACACAACTATCGATTTTGAAATCTGGTCTTAGTCAAACTTGTGCAAACTCTCATTCGAAAGAAAAATTCAAAAAACAAATGTTTCTTCACCTTTAAAGAAGAAAGCACACAAACCCATAACGAACCTTAAGAATCACCCATATACTTTAGGAACCATTAAACACCGTAGAAAGGGGTACGTTTTGATAAAACCATGAAAAGTAGAGATTCTCAAACTAACAAAATAGTGAAACCTCATAACATCAAGAATTAGAACTTTCACTCAATGAACCTACCCTAAAAAATCATAGCTCCTCGTGAGAGGATGTGCTACTGGTATAACACCTAGGAACCCATACCCAAAGGGGAAACCCTAGAACAACCTAGGGAACATTCAAAACTTGTTCCAAATACCATCACTTCGTTCCCGACACCCTATCGGATAACGTAAACTGAGATCCGGGACGGATCTCCTGTAAGATGGGTAGACTATAACAACCCGTAAAATTTCGGATTATTATAATAATATTTATCGCTCGTAAAATTCAAATCAATTATTCTCCGACAAAATGCCAATATCTAAAATATAAAAACGAGAGGTCATTTTGTTCCTTTAGAAATAAGACACCGCACTTACAATACTTGCCCACAAAGTATCTGTGAAATTTATTATTGTCCAAGTTAAAATTTAAGCATACATAAGCTTAATCCATTTTTATTCCGCATACGCAGCAGTAAGAGCACACAAAACTAAAAATAAATACTAAGATAAGAGAAAAATTCATTTTATTCAATCACTAATAATTTACTTTAAAGAAAACGCGAGAAGTTATCTCGTGAGTTTAGGAAGCCACGGCACAAGACGCCGCATCCAGCACCAATTAAATAACGGCAAACAGTTATAATCAAATTTCAACGTAATAAGAATGCCATATTATTACGTTTACAAAATCGCTCCTAAAAATATAATTTCTATATCTTTCGGGTACCGGGAAGATACATTTACTCGAGGATTCGACAAAACACGGGGTACGAACTATATACTGTGTCTAATGATAATAAAACAAAAACTTATGTATCCTACCCTATCCTACCCCCACCCTCACGCTCCATCTTTTCCTCTTTCCATTTTCGTGTCTTCATCACCTCCACCAAGAGCAGGAAACAAGAAAGAAACTTGCCTCCTTTCCTCTTCAATCACCATGAGCCATCACCTCAAATTTTCAGCCACCCTACACCTCTTCTCTAGCATGACATGGAGACACTAGCGCAGCGTGAAAGAGACTCGAGCAAGAAATGGTACTTCACTTACTAGGTCAAGAAAAGACAAAGTCAAGTTTCTCTTTGTTTTCTTATATATGGACGCACATCCATAAGAGGTTCACACAAGCTTCTCACCATCTCACTCAAAAATTAGGGTTCATGTAAATCAGGGCCTCTCAAAAACAAAGGGGTTTTCAAAATTGATAAGGGGGTTTTGTTACCGGATGCATAAGGAAGCTTTCCCAAGAGTTAATTGTTCTAATTTGTCCCAAATCTCCTCCGATCGAATCTTGAGGTTCGGTGTCCATTTCTACTCGACCCACTAATGGGTTTAATGTAAGAATATATTTCTTGTCATTGTTTTGTTATCTAATGAGTTGTAATTACATTAAATTGTAATTCGATTTTACATTACTTGTTGTGTCGATTTAAAGTAATTATTGGATGTTAAAATGATATTACAATTTTAGTAACAAAATGGGTGATGTTTTGTTGTTGTTATGTGGCTATCGAAAACCAAGAAGAAGAAACAGAAAAAGTAATGTTTTGGTGTCATAGTTTCGGCTTAGTGGCTATTGTCATTTCAGAGTATTTCGAAAATATGCTTATCATCTTGTCATTGGTTTCGGCTTATCGTAACCATCAGTTCACTAGTAACTTCTTTTAGTCACTGCTTAGGTTCCAAGCCTACTCGTCTATAGGGTGTTTGGCCATTTGATAGTTTTCTCTCGTACGTATTAGATTGTGTTTCGGCGTAATTAGTTTCGGATTATATTTAACCTTTTCAGCTTACTTAATTGGCGCACTGCTTGTTGTGTTTTTGACATGTACCTCAGCTCACCTAACTCATTATCATTGAAATTTTCAGCTTATATCCTAGCTTATATAGCTTATTTGATATTCGGTTTATTATAGCGGCTCTTGGTTAAATTCTCAACTACTCAACTCTTATTCGACTTAGGATGTAGCATTTTGCCATGAATTGTTGTCTTGGTTATGACTCGACTGTGAAAACATGATCAGTCAAGAGGTACATGCCTCAATTCTTTTTATGTCCAATTCGTATTGTCCCAAGTTGCAAGGATGCGGTCACTTGTTACTCCGAGTCAAGAAACCCCGAGAGTGTTTTTACCTGAATTAACACCAGACCATATCATAGTCGAGTTTATAAGAGTCTCGATAGGGTTCGAGACCTCGGTTTGTGTTTCACTTATTTCTTCACGTCAAAAAAACTTAAAACTATGTAAACAAGAGTTTGCCAAATATACTTTGTGAATCTGTTTTTAGTGTCCAAAAAGGCTAAGAAGCCCATCTAGTTTATAAGAATACATTTGGATTTTGGGTATTAACCATGACGGGCGAAGCCCATACAGTTACATAAGGGTCAGTTGGCGTAGGACGGCCATCGGCATAGAATTCATATCGTCTCCAGTTTTCAAAATTAAATGTCCGCTTCATTCGACTTGTTCTCGCTTCATCTCGACTCGCCACCCTTGGCACATCATTACACCTGACTCATTATCACCGACATTCAAAATACGACATGGCCATTTCACACGACGTGCAATGTATAAACCCAACGGGAAAATTAGTAAACAAAACTAAACTTGTAATAACAAGATTAATTACATGAGTCATTTCTACTACTTGAACCGTAATTTGAAATTGCACTGCAGGCAATTCACCAAAAATATAAACTTGTCATATACTTGATTTCAAATATGAAACCGGATATAATTGACACAAACTATTCAACCTTTACCTTTTGAACAAAAACCAATTAATTAGAAGGATTACATACAGATTATACATATTCTTTAATAAACTAGTTTTACGGTTTATAAACAATAAATAACTGGAAAACTCATATTGTGATATATTTATTAGTCGGAGACATATTCAACTTTTGAAATATATTAGTAGAACTTAATATTTTTACACTTTTTGAACTATAAGTTTAAATCAAATTGTAACATAACTTTTGACATCGTTAATTTACATTTCGTAAATTAATTATTTAGATTAAATAAAACCCCTTTCGGTTATAAAACTTATTTCTCGAAAAAGAGTATAGGGAATTCTTCTAGTAAAATGTTATTTAAAACTTGTCGAAACATAGTTATCATTTTAAATGTAACCACGTTATATTTTATGAATGGTATATAAAGATTTAGTTGAGATTTAACTTTCTTTAAAATAGACACACTTATTACGAGACTAGATGTCACGAGATATATATATATATATTACTTATATACACTTAATATAAAATATATATACTTCTTTCACACCGAAAAATATCTCTCCCTACGTACTACCTTTCGTACATCGTCATTAGGTTGTCATCAAACGAAGTCTCGTTCATCCTTGATGTCTTTTCTGCGTATACTCTTCTATATATTATCATTTGGCCAACATCAAGCCAAGGTCTTAATTCCTTCTTCGAGACTTCCTTCCATGTCATCCCTCATAAGCCGAAGTCCATCCAAATCTTGTAAATGGTTTTATGATAAATGATGCCACAACAACAACAACAACAACAAAAAACATTTAAAACCTATAAAGTTAGTTAAACTTTATCGAGTCTTAAACATAAAGACTAAATTGCCGTATTAATTAGGTTGCGTGTCGGAGCCGTGCACTATCACTCCTTGATTAAATTCCCTTTAGACTTCATATTGCACATGCCAAGGTGATTTTCATAGCCCCTACTTTTACTTGTTTTATAACTATTTGGGGGAAGATGCATGCTCATTTTACTTAAATCATTTAATTACTCAAACTGTGCATTTCATGCATACTATGCTTTTACATGTTAAAGTTACATCATACCTAGATGCTTTAAGGACCACACCAAAACCTTTGACCTAGAATCTTACGCAGCTTAGCCTAAGTCTTAGATCCCAAATTTGCCCTTTTCATGAACCGTCAATTCCTGCTGGGAAGCGCGAATGTTATAAATAGATCTATTGAGGGTGACTCCTCTGTTAAGTTGACCCCGCTTGGGTCAAGGCGAAACATATAACATGTCGGTACCGAGTGTATTGGGATACACCTCGCCATGGGCTCCTTATTTGTATGACTTCTTTGTGCATACAAGAACTGTCATAGCTTCGGTTGCATGAACTTAGTGCTAGCGTAATATATTTATTATATGACATTATATTCGTTGTAATGTACATATACCCTACATATGGTCCACTAATGAAAACTCTCTTATGAAATCCTTTTATGAATTGAAACCATAAACTTTATGACATTATGCAAGACGTAATGATCATCAAAAACCAAATTTGAGACTGTGTACTGAAATTCCTTTTTAAATAAATCTATGAACTCACCAGCGTAAGCTGACCCCTTTAGCATGTATCTTCAGGTTTTGAAGTGATAGCTTATCTTTGGAGGCGCAGGCAAGGCATGGCATGGTCATAGACAACTCTGATTTATGTATTGGGACCACCTTTTTATAATGGGCCATTTTCCGCACTAATCAATAATGTAAACATTGTTTTTAAGAATGAATAAAAGTTTATTTATGAAAAACCAATTGTTCTATGCTTATGTTGTGATACCAATTTAGTAGCATCCCGATACTTGTATGCTTCCGCTGAGTCATTTTTGGGGGTGTTACACAATCTGTCCTTAAAGATGAAGCTGTTAAAAATAAATTCACAAAAAGAACTTGAAGTCAAGCTAGTAGAATTCAAGTTAGGGGAGGATTGTTGGGATATGAAAGTTCTGAAGATTGACAAAGTACTGAAGATTGATAAAATCTTGTAAACTACAAAGTACTGGAACATCAAAGAGTCAAAGTTACTGCTAAAGATAAAGTCAAAGTACTGAACATGAAAGTCAAAGTACTGCAAGAACAAAGAACTATTATATTCGTTTATAGAAAGTATTGTAACTCTAGAATATTCTATATTAGATTACTTGTCGTACAAGGATACAATTTGTAAACCGACTAGGGTTATCCTTGAGCCTATAAAAGGACCCCTAGATTGGCATTAGAGGTACGATTGCTTACAAGTTATTATTTAGAGTTTTAGAGAAGTTCAATATTCTTAGAGTTGTTAAAGTATCTGCATAATAAGCAGATTTAGAGTTAATAATAAAAGTTATTCTTCTTAGCTTTCTTAAGTAAATTCCGCATACTTAATAGAGTTTGTTCAGTGTTTCTTTGTTAATAACTTAGGATTTATCCGAGGTTGTTAAACCTTAAACAAGCTATTTAAGTTAGTTTGGTTAGAGTACAATGATCCAACAGGAGGTCCTCCACAATGGCCATTACCGTTTCTATTATCCCCTTGAAACGTTCGATTTTCACCATATTTAACTTCTTCAACATTGCTATCTTCTTCAATGAGAGGACAATTTTTTGTGAGATGTTCCCCTCCACAGTTTCAAATCCGACTTGGATAGCATGAACACATTCCCTGAGCTTGAGCATGTCCCGACCAAGGTTTTCAAGCTTGTTAGTTATGGTGGCAATTCCATCAAGATTTCCGCCTAGGCTTCTCTTGCTTCCCCCATCGTGCCTTTTTTGAGAATGATTGGCCATTTTTTGGATGGCTTCAATGGCTAGAGTAGGAGTCATGCTATGAATCGGTCCTTGGTAGTCCAGCATTTGTCTTGTAGTTATGTTGATACATTTTTAAAAAATGTTGACCTTTTCCTGGCTGTTTAGGTCATGAGTTGGACACTTGTAGAGGAGATCGTTGTATCTATCCCAAGCTTGATACAACATTTCATCGTCATCTTGTTTGAAATTATGGATCTCCATTAGCTGATTAGATATCTTCGAATGAGGACAATATCTTTGGATAAAATGCTCTTTTAGGAGAGCCTATGTATCAACTGCCCCGGCGGGCAATCTTTCAATCCATCTTCTTGCTCCCCCAGTAAGAGTGATGGGGGACACACAGAGCATAACAGCGTCATGAAAAACACCAGGAATGTTGAAAAGGCTTGCGATGTACAAGACATTCTCAACATGTTGTTCCCCGTTCACTATCGTTTAAAACAGTTTTAAAACAAGTTAAAAGTGAACTATGACTGAAATTAACATAAAGAAAACACACTTAGTAATTTTCAACGTCATATTCTTATTAGAAATAATTCAACAAAGAATACGTTACCCAAGTACTTGCGGAATAGTACTTGGGATTGAAATGACAAAGTTGGGTGATTCCTCTCTAAAGCCCGGGCTAAGTCTGAGCACAACTCTTAGAGCTCAATGCGAGCTATCTTAGGAACTAAGTTGTATTTGGAGGAGTGAAAAGATGGCTTGCGTGTATGTGTGTTTTACAATTCACAAGCTTAATCTTTTCACTCCATCTCTTATGCTATTTATACATGTATGATATTTGACTCTTTCCTAAGTGACAAACTGACATCATACAGAAGACAAAATACTAATGTATTTTGTCTCTGTTTACAAAGACTATTCTAGGTAAAAGACAAGACTACTTTCCTAAACTCGGTGATGACACTGAGCCTGATCTTTTGCCATTCAGGGAAAGTTGACTTTGGTTGATAAGGACTTCGTCTTATCGATTCAAACTTTCTGCCATGTCCCGCTCTTTCTTCAGTCTTTACATCCTTCAGTCTTCTACTTCAGGTTGTCTTCAGTGTAAGAAGTTGGAGAGGAATCTTAGGGATTCAGTGAGTTATTGTCATCACTCACTGAATCCATCATCTTCTTCTTGACTCAGTCTTCACCCATTAAGTTCCGCCTTACTGAGTGGAGAGACTCCTTCGCCTCGTACTGGGTATCCCGAAGATGACTCACTGAGAGCTATGCACTAGTGACCTGATTAGTGTTTGGATTAAATACTTGGGCTATTTTCTATTCAAATCCTAGATTAAGGGGTTTGGGTATTTACTGAACCCAACAGTCTCCCCTATTTGGATATACAAATAGCCTAAGTGGTTGATCAGTGTAAGTGAGCAAGAGGCTTCTTCTTACACTGAATGTACTAATGAATACAATAAGGAACACTGAGTAAATGAATAAAACATACATCGTTTATTAATCAGATTACATAGTTCCTATCGCTAGTACAAAAGATAAAACAAAATGATGTCAATCCAGATGGATACCCAGTGCTTCAAGCTTCACTTTCTTGGTGATGAGTGTTTCCTGTCGGGATGGTCTCGATCTTGGCATTCAGGTCTTGTGACAGACACGGCGTTTGCTAGGGATTGGATCTGAGAGGCCACAGGAATATAGCTGATCATTGCAGCCACTCCAGCCTGATCAATGTCACTCCATCTTTGAAATGCAGGGTTCCGGTAGACATCAATGTGGAATAGCCCTCTTTCAGGCTATTCAATCACTAGACAGTTTACAAACTTTACTCCCTCAGGCAGTTCTCTGTTGCATTCAAGGCCAGGTACTTTGATCTCAGGTTGGAAATCAACTCTTTTCCTTTTGCCAGTGGAAGCTTGTGGTTGAGATCCTTGAGGTGCAGCCAAGGCAGGCTGAATTCTCAGTTGGGTTGGTGCTTCCCTTAGCCTTTCATATCTTTTGCTAAGCATCTTCATCAGCTCCTTGACCACCTTGTTTTGCTTCTTTCCAATGATCGGACCAAGTTCATCAAGTTCAGTGATCCCAAAGTCACTGAATTTTAATGGATCATGAACTTCAAAGTGTCTTTTTTCATCCCCTCTGTAGACATTCATAGCCAACGGTTTGGTGTTGGGAATGATTTTGACATCAGTGATTTTTCAGGAAGCCTTCGGCTGGTCATTGTCCAGTTATATTCTTTAATTCTGTTTTGCCTGAGAGCTTCAGTTTTCTTTCTCTTTTCTTCATACCGAGCTCTCATTGCAGACCATTTGAGCAGTGAGCTTCCATGAACTTCTATCCTGCCTGACCCTTTTTGAGCTTGCTTGCATCTATTCCCACATTTTCAGCTTCTTCGGCAATCACTTTGGTCAATGCCTCCTTTGTCTTTTCATCCTCAGCTTGTTTCAATTTCCTCTCTTCTTTAGCAAGGTGTTGTTAGCTTTTTGAGGAGTGAAGAGATATTCAGTGTCACCGATTTTGTAGGGAATCCTCTCAGGTTCAGTAGTTATCAGTATGCTTTTGCCCTTGCTTTGTCCTGAGGAAGATGATGCAATGATGGGAGGTGTTGTTGTCATGATTGGTGCTAAGACTGTCAGTGTTGTTGTTGCTGGAGGTGGTAGTGATGAGATTGGTACTGCAGAGACTGGTGCTGATGATGATGATGTTTGAGCTGCTGAGACTGGTGGTCTTCGCTCCCCTTCAGTTTGAAGAGGAGTTTCTTCAGCAATATTCTCCCCCTCAACTGTGTTTGTAGCGTCAATGAGGGCAAGAGTTGGAGTAGGTGATGAGGGGGACTGACCAGCTTGACCTTTGAAGGCTGATAGATTCAGTCATCATGGCTTTTATGTCTGAAGTATCTGCTTGAAGACCAGTGACCTTTGCATCCAAGTTCGCATGAGATAATTCCAAGGCCGTCATTCGTGGACCAAGATTCCAAGCCATAGAAGACGAGGCCTGAGTTAAAGTAGTCACCTGCGTATTTATAGAGTCCAATGTAGCTTGAAGAGACTGGACTGAGGATGGAAGACCCTGAACATTTGCAGACTTGAGCATGTTGAGCAGTTCAGTGAGGTTGGAGGATTGTTTCAAGTGCGCCTCAGTAGCCTCCAGCACTTTAGAGTTGAGTGCTGGGTCTTCTTTGACAAACTCTCGGATTTCATCTATCGTGGTTCCTACACCCTGAAGATGTTTGAGGAATTTAGCCATGTTTTCATCCAGGCGGTGAATGTTGTCATACATCAGATCCCTATGCTCATGAACATTTTCATCAAAACCATGTACTTCAGCCTTTAGATCAGCATAACTCGCAGCAGCCTCAGTGTGTTGCTCCCATAATGTGTCAGTGACCCCAGAATATAACCTTCTTGATGCTTTGGTGATCCACTGAACGAGCTGTCTTTCAGTGAGTGGGAGAACATTATCAAATCTGGCAAATTCATCAGTGGATGAAGAGGAGTCATCATTGGCAGCTAGCACTGGTGATTTAGTATGCTCCTGTGGATCAGGCTGAGGTTCTTGTTCAGCTTGAACCTCAGCGTCCATTTCTTCTCCAGCTGATAAGATTTCATCATCACTTTCAGCAAGGTCATCATCAGATTGTAGCAATTCAGTAACCTCAGCAACCTTAACAAGGGAGGGGGAATGGGTTCCATATCAGCGGGTGGTATTGATCCCTCTGAGTCTTTGTCCCCCGTGGACCCCTCGGACACTGGTGGGAGTTTCCCAGTGTCTTCTCGGGAGTCAGGATTGGTTTTGGGTTCCGTATCGGCGGGTTGTTTCTTTCCCTCCGAGTCTTTGTCCCCAGTGACCCCTGAGACACTGGTGGGCGTTTCCCAGTGCCTTTAGCAGAGTCAGTGAATGTTGTATCCCTATCAGCGGGTTGTTTGATTCCCTCTGAGTCTTTGGGATCGATCAGTGTGCCCTCAGACAAAGGCTTTGATTTGCTAATGTCATCATTGGGCGTTGTGGAAGGCGCTCCCCTACCAGCGGGTTGTTTGTTTCCCTCTGGATCTTGGGGAGTAGTAGGTGTGACCAAGGGCACTGACGGTGATGTATCAGTGTCCTTCGTTGTCACGGGGGTGGTGTTTCCTGGTAGTGGGGTGTCTTTTTGGTCTCAGGCCTTTTGTGCCTCTTAGGCGGTGCTCCTGAAGCCTCAGGGCCCTGAGACTTTGGTTTAGTCTTAGTCCCAGTCTGAGACTTCCCCTTTCTCTTTTTAGGAGCAGGGTTTGGAGACACTGATCCCTCCTGGTTGTTTACAGCAACCATATGGGCCGTCAATTCAATAGGTGTGACAAGGGATGGGTCCTTTTGAAAGTTTGAAGGACTCAGGATGCCAGGTAAATTTCCAAATTTTTATCTGAGTATAATTGGCACTCAGTAACGATTGTAAAGCACAAGAGACAAACCTAGGATACGAAATATACTTCGTCCTAGTTTTGCTCTGTAGCTTCGTTACAAGATCACTGTAAATGATCTCCCCTATGTCGACAGTGACCCCATTCATCAGGCAGTATGCCATCATCAACGAATGGAGTTAACTGTTCAGTGGATGAGTGATTCCCGCCGAGGACCTGAATCACAAAAGTGAAAAAGATCCTCCAAGCCACGGGGAATGAACTTTTAGTGACTGGGGTCCTGTCCAAAAATGTGGGATCCAAAACGATTTGTTTTAACCCATCCTTCACTGTGGAAGGTTCAGGATGGGCGACATAAACACCTTTGTTGTAATCTACCCCTGTTGAAGTGCAAAAGGTTTTGAAATCCAGGGTATGTTGTTGCCCCCCATTAAGACTGAACCTGATGAGATACTCCCTGAGTGGTCTAAGGTTATTCTCATCAGTTGAAGGTGTCGGGTCAAAGGCTTTAGCAGTAGCCCAAAACTCCCTAAGGTAGTTTGGGTATACTACTGAGGGACATTTTACAAAGGCCGTTTTGAGTGGGCAGTTGAACAAAAATTTTACAATGTCTTTATAGGTTGGGACATTTTCAGGGTATTCAAAATTACCTATGACATTGTTTGTTTTGAATTCAACGTTTGTGAGATCCCCTACCCACTGAGAAGCAAACTGGAGAGATTGGGTTCTAGCCATATCTATTAAAGAAGTTTTTAGGGTTTTTTAAAAAATGTTTGGCAAGAACAATCGAAATGTTTAGATCTCTCTAGTTTGTGAGAAAAACTTTTGTGAATGTTTACAAGGTTTTCCAAAAGAGATTTTGAGCACACAAATGTTTTGAAATGATTTTGACAGAGTTTGATTGCAGAAAAGATTTGTGTGTGTTGATTGTGTTTGAGAAGAGGGTATTTATAGAGTGATAAGAGGGGTGTTTGTGCACAAATGGAAAAACTAAGAGAAGGTATTTGAAAGACTTTTGAATTTCCCATTTAATGCTACCACTCCATTACCCGCAGTAAAAGTCCCGATTTTCAAGGGAACAGTTGCAGTGCACAGTAAAAAGTGCACTTTTGCAGAGATTAAAATATCAATTTGATATTTTTGTGAGAGGCATTAAATGCCAAGTGGGATGACAGTAAGACAAAGAGACATATATTCCTTTATTAAATTGGCATAGTTACCAACCTAGGACATTAAAGTAACTGATACTTGGACCATTAGTTACTCATTCAATGCTCTTTGTCAAGTGTTAGGGACCCTGAATGAGTCTTACTCATTCAGTGAGAGGTTTATTTTGGATTTTCAGGGAGGATGAACCATTTCAGAGACCTTACTGAGATTGGTTTTCTGATACTTGACTTTCAATGTCAAGCATTCCCAATTCAGCTTTCAGTCTCCTGAAGGTAGGTTCATCAAGGGTTTGGTGAAGATATCAGCCAGTTGATATTCAGTAGGGATGAAATGAAGTTCTATGTCTCCTTTCATTATGTGATCCCTGATGAAGTGATATCTGATATCTATGTGTTTGGTTCTTTGGTGGAGAACAGGGTTGTTGGAGATTGCAATTGCACTAGTGTTATCACAGAAGATGGGCACCATTTTATAATGGATGTCATAGTCACTGAGTTGACTTTTCATCCATAATACATTGGCACAGCATCCTGCTGCAGCTACATATTCAGCCTCAGCTGAGGACATAGCCACTGATTGTTGCTTCTTTGCACTCCAACATACTAGTTTTCCTCCAAGAAATTGACAGGACCCTGAGGTACTTTTTCTGTCCATGTTGCAGCCAGCATAATCAGAATCGGAGTAACCCTTGAGATCAAACCCTGAGCATATTGGATAATATAGTCCAAGGTTTGGGGTTCCTTTCAGGTACCTGAGTATTCTTTTGGCTGCAGTGAGGTGGGATTCTTTGGGATTGGACTGATATCTTGCTATTAGACAGACTGAAAATTGTATGTCTGGTCTAGTAGCGGTTAGATACATCAGTGAGCCAACAATCCCTCTGAAATGAGTTTGATTGACTGATTTGCCAGTGAGATCAGGTCAAGGTTGTTAGGTGTGACCATTGGTGTCTTCACTGAGGCATAGTCAAATATCTCATATTTCTTCAAGAGATTTCTGGTGTATTTCTCTTGATGATGATGGATATACCTTTATCAGTTTGCCTGATTTGTAGTCCAAGAAAGTATGTAAGTTACCCCATCATGCTCATTTCAAACTTCTTTGTCATTAGTTTTTCAAACTGTTTGCAAAGTTTGTAGTTTGTTGAGCCAAAGATGATATCATCAACATACACTTGGACTAGTATCACATCCTGTTGGGTTCTATAGACAAACAGTGTGTTGTCTATCTTTCCTCTGACAAACTTGTTTTGTATCAAGAAGGCTGAGAGAGTTTCATACCATGCCCTGGGAGCTTGTTTAAGTCCATAAAGAGCTTTGTCAAGCTTGCAGACATGGTCAGGGAATTCACTACTCTCAAAGCCTGGTGGTTGCTGAACATACACATCTTCCTTGAGATCACCATTTAAGAATGCACTTTTAACATCCATTTGGTAGACCCTGAAGTTCATGTATGTTGCATATGCAAGGAAGATCTTGATGGCTTCCATTCTTGCAACAGGAGCAAATGTCTCATCATAGTCAATGCCTTCTTGTTGACTGTAACCTTTGGCTACAAGTCGGGCTTTGTTTTTAATGACAGTGCCATTTTCATCAGTTTTGTTTCTGAAAACCCACTTCATTCCTATGACTACGACATCCTGAGGACATTTGATCAAGGTCATGACCTTGTTTTTATCAAACTGTTGCAATTCTTCTTGCATAGCCTGAACCCAGCTTGGGTATTTTAGAGCTTCAGTGACACTTTTGGGTTCAATGTCTGATAGGTAATCAGCATATAGACATTCATTGGCAGAAGCTGCAGTTAGACTAGCAGCCATGCTTCTAGTGAGCATACCCTCAGTGGGTTCGCCAATGATGTTTACAAGCTCAATGTCCTGAGATCTTGTCCACTTACTTTGTGGTCTGGGGTCTGAGCATGAATATGTCACTGGGAGTTCAGATATGATTTCAGGTGCAAGGGCCACAGAATCATTTAGAACATCTGTAGAGATGTCTTGATCAGGTTGAGGAACTTGAGTTACAGGTTCCTGATCATTTGGATCATTGTTACATATCCCAGCAGGGACAGACTGATTTTCAATGAACTCATTGATGGTTGGTTGAGGTAGGTTGTGGGGTAAGACATAATATGAGATGTCAGCATCAGCTTGATATGAGGAATTGAGTTCAGTGTTGTACTCATCAGGAGGATATCTTGATGAGTTATCAATTCTTATTTCTTCCACTGAGGTGTTGGTGAACTTGATGCTTTCAGTGCTTTCATCAAAGGTGACATGAAAGGTTTCCTCAACTTGTTGTCTCCTTGTGTTAAAAACCCTGAAGGCTTTGGAGATCAGTGAGTATCCTAGAAAATATCCATCATCAGCTTTTGCATCAAATTTTCTTAGATGATCCTTGTGGTTGTGAATGAACACAGGACATCCAAACACATGAAAATAGCTGATGTCGGGAAGTCTACCTTTGAAGATCTCATATGGGGTTTTATTATGTCTTTTGACAATGATTGACCTGTTTTGGGTGTAACAGGCAGTTTTGACTGCTTCAGTCCAGAAATGTTTTGAGAGGGCTGAGCCATTTAACATAGTTCTAGCAGCCTCAATGAGAGTTCTGTTTTTCCTTTCAGCAACCCCATTTTGTTCAGGGGTATAAGGAGATGAGAAATTTTGAGAAATTCCTTTTTCATCAAGAAACTCTCAAGTTCTTGATTTATGAACTCAGTGCCATTGTCAGTTCGGATTTGTTTAACAGTTATGTCATTCTGGTTTTCAATCTTCCTGATGAATGACATTATTGTATCAGCTGCTTGACTCTTTTTAGAAAGAAAGTATACCCAAGTGTATCTTGAGAATTCATCAACAATGACAAGTGTATACTTCTCATGCTGGATTGATCTGGGACTGACAGGTCCAAAGAGATCCATGTGCAGGAGGTGAAGGCAGCTTTTGATGGAGAAATTTTGTTTGGTTTTGAATGATGCTCTGTGGTGTTTACCCTTTTCACAGGCAGAGCATGGTTTGTCTTTTCCAAAGACCAGTGATGGTAAGCCAAGGACCTTGTTTTGTTTTGCCAAGTTGTTGAGGTTTTGAAGTTTAAGTGTGAGAGTCTCTTATGCCACAGCCAATTGATAGTTTCAGTGGCTTTAGCAAAGAAACAAGTTCCATCTTGGGAGAGAGTTGACATGTCAAGCACATAGACATCATCTCTCCTAGGAGCTATCAACACAACTTCCTTGTTGGCATTAAAAATGGTACCTTGTTTATCATTGAATTGTACAATGAATTTTGCATCACATAGTTGACTGACACTGATGAGATTGTATTTGAGACCGTTGACATAGGCTATTCTAGAGAAAACTATTCCATTGCAGTTTACTGAACCATAACCTTCAGTGGGACATGATGAGTTATCACCAAATACTACCTTGGGCCCTGGTTCCTTTACATACTTGTGCAGATATTCTTTCACACCAGTCATGCTTCTTGAGCATCCACTGTCTAGATGCCAGATAGGCTCCCTGGCATGTCTCTGCACAAGTAGTAAACTGAATTAGTTTCTCTTCGTGACCCACTTACTAGTGGGCTTGGATCTCAAGGTCTCTTTGAACTTAGCAATCGATTCATGGTCAGTAGTTGTGTGCATGGTGCTACCACAGGTTTTGCATTTAGAGGCTGAGGATGACTCAGTGACTCTTGGTTGTTTGGAATTTCTCCTTGCATGAATGATTCTGTCATGTTGGGATGTCTCATGAGCTAGATTACCGCATATATCACAGCATGTATTCATGAGACAATCATCCTGATGATGATCATTGAACCCACAGTGAGGGCAGAGGGGAAAAGCTTTTGCTCTATTCTTTGGAGCAGTTTTAGAGGATGAAGCATACTGATGACCAACTTTGGTATAGTTTGCTTGACTGTTATACTGTGGATGATCTGCTGTCCTGTGATCATCCTTTTTGCAGATCATGCAAAAAAGGATTCTATAGCAGTTGTCAGTGGTATGGGTGGTGTAATGACACAGCTCACACTTTTGTTTGTTTTTGGAGGTTGACTTAGACTTTGAGGCACTGGAGGAAGCTGACTTTGTCTCCTTGATTGGTTCAGGGACCTTTTCAATGGATTCCATTTTTTCAGTAAGCTTCCTCACAAGTTCAGTCAGTTGCTGGATTTGGTCAGCTTCAGTGGGGACAGTGGATGATGAAGTTTCAGGTGGAGGAGTAGACTTGTTGGATTAGTTTTGCTTGTCTTTGTAGGATGGTTCTACCAAGTCCAGACTTTTATTTTGGTGAATGAGGATTGAATTGTAGTGGAGTAAGCTCAGAGCTTGGAGCAGCACCATGAAGAGGTTTCAGTGGTGGAAGCGGTGCTTGAGATTCTGCTTCAGACTCAGAGATGTGTTCAGTACCACTGGGCACATCAGGGAGTCCAAGCATGCTCTTTAGAGCTTGACTTTCAGGCTCTAGAATCCTTCCAGAATCGAAGTTTGGAAGCTTACTCTCAGGATTGACTCGTTCAATCCATTCACTGGAACTGGAATCAGCCAACATACTTGTAATCATGCCACCAGACACAAATGGCTTAGGAGACTGGTCTTTGTTGAGAGAGTCAGGGAGATGATCTTCACCTATGACTCTTTTCTTGCTACTGGGGGCTCCCACAGTATCAAAGACCCTGGGATTCTTAGCAGTCCAACTTTTAAGAACATCATTTGCCTTTTTAAGTTCATCTTGAAGATTCTGATTTCTTTTAACTAGTTCAGTGTTTTGAATTTGCAAAGTGACAGCCTCAAGCTTAGCTTGTTTTAAAATAAGCAATTCATCCTTACACTTATTCAATTCAAAACTTAAATTGTTGTACTTAGAAAAAAGATTCAGTCTTTGCTCTTCTACAAACTTAAGGTCAACATTTAGATAATTCATATAAGACTGCCAATCAGAGTCATCATCCATAGAAAGTAAAGTGTTTACCTTCTTCATTGTGATGTTGACCCATTCCCCGTTCCTAGCATGATTCTTCCCAACAGCTAGCTTGTCTTCTTCTGAGAGAGCCATTAGAGCACTGACATGTACCATTTCATCATCCGATGAGATTGGCTCTTCATCCCAGTCAAAGGTTTCAGCAACAAGGCCTTTGTTCTTACCCTGCACAGATTGAACAATTTTTGTTGTTTCTGAGGGACTGGCCTCAAGCAATGCAAGCTTAGCTTTTGCTTTCTTATACTTAGCTTCATAATCAATGGTTTTGTTAAGATCAGATTTGTTTTGAACATTTTGATGAGACTGATAGATTTTTGGTTGAAATTTGCTAAATCCTGAAGACTGATTTGATCCTGATGGTTTGTAAGAGGGTTCAGAGGTTGTTTTTGAAAAACAGTCTTTTGCAAAATGGCCTCTTTTATGACACTTATAGCATTCAGTGTCTTCAGTTGCTTTAGCAGTTGAAAAACCTTTGTTTCTTTTTATAAACCTTCGAGAGTTAGCGAGGAGTGCCCTTTCCTGAAATTCAGCATTCAGGTCATTTAGGTACTTTTCACTTGATCTCTCATCAGGCTCATCATCTGAGTGTTCTTGAAAATCTTGAACTACATTGTTAGAAAAGAAAGCAGTTGATATTGGTGATGAGGTAGTGGTCAGGGACTTCTTGACTTCCTGAGACTTCTTTAAGTCAGGGTATCGTCTGTTGATGAGGTTTTCCTCATAGACAAATTTCCCATAAATTTCAGGAAGCTCAAGATTTTGGATATGATTAGCATTCCTGAGTCCCTGAGAGAAATTTAACCACTTCTCAGGGAGACTGTTTACAAAACCAACATTGATTTCATGCTTAGACAACTTAACACCATCATTTGAAAGTTCATTTAAAGAGTTTTGTATCTGTGTAAGTTGAGAGAGAGTTTCTGAGTCCTTAGCCCTGAAGGTGTTATACTCAAGTTTCAGGTCCATTATCCTGTTTTCCTTGGTATCAGATGGTCCTTCATGACTATGAACTAGGTCATCCAGGTTTGCTTAGCTGTTACTACAGCTTATAACAGACTCCATAATATCGTCAGGAAGACAAGATATTATGATACTTTGGAGTCTTTGGTCCTGGTTGACCACTCTCCTTTCATCCTGGGTCCACTGAGCTTCAGGTTTGGGCAACCCTTCAGCAGTCTTTGGACAAATAGACCTTCATTTATACACTTGATATAATAAGGTTCCATCCCAATCAAATAGCAAAGCATTCGCTTTTTCCATTTGTTGAATTTGCCAACTTCAAGTCTAGGGGCAACAGCTATATAAGCTCCACCCTTTTTATCGACTAGTTGGGGTACATCAATTTCAGCCATTAAGGATCCTAATTTAAAAACTTTTAGAGCGGCCTAAAAAAAATGAGTTTTATAATTAGCCTTGCTCTGATACCACTTGTTGTTCCCCGTTCACTATCGTTTAAAACAGTTTAACTTTATAAAACAAGTTAAAAGTGAACTATGACTGAAATTAACATAAAGAAAACACACTTGGTAATTTTCAACGTCATATTCTTATAGAAATAATCACAAAAAGATACGTTACCAAGTACTTGCGGAACAGTACTTGGGATTGAAATGACAAAGTTGGGTGATTCCTCTCTAAGCTCAGGCTAAGTCTGAGCACAACTCTTAGAGCTCACTGAGCTATCTAAGGAACTAAGTTGTATTTGGAGGAGTGAAAAGATGGCTTGCGTGTATGTGTGTTTTTACAATTCACAAGCTTAACCTTTTCACTCCATCTCTTATGCTATTTATACATGTATGATATTTGACTCTTTCTTAAGTGACAAATCTGACATCATACAGAAGACAAAATACTGATGTATTTTGTCTCTGTTTGCAAAGACTATTCTAGGTAAGAGACAAGACTACTTTCCTAAACTCAGTGATGACACTGAGCCTGATCTTTTGCCATTCAGGGAAAGTTGACTTTGGTTGATAAGGACTTCGTCTTATCTGATTCAAACTTTCCGCCTTGTCCGCTCTTTCTTTAGTCTTTACATCCTTCAGTCTTCTACTTCAGTTTGTCTTCAGTGTAAGAAGTTGGAGAGGAATCTTAGGGATTCAGTGAGTTTTGTCATCTCACTGAATCCATCAACTTCTTCTTGACTCAGTCTTCACCCTTTAAGTTCCGCCTTACTGAGTGGAGAGACTCCTTCGCCTTGTACTGGGTATCCCGAAGATGACTCACTGAGAGGCTATGCACTCAGTAACCTGATTAGTGTTAACGGATTAAATACTTGGGCTATTTTCTATTCAAATCCTAGATTAAGGGGTTTGGGTATTTATGAACCCAACAAGTCCTCATCACGGCATTGATCTTGGCTCCAAGTCCAAATCTTTATGATCATGTCAACTCCCCACTAAGCGATCCATTGACCACATCGGCGGTGGAAAACTTGTGATCTCACGCGGAAGAATCATGGGTTAATAGAGGACTTGCCTCTACGACAACGAAAGTTGGGGATGACCCAGGGAGTTGAGATACCTAAAACCGTCAAGGCAATCTCCTTGCCTTCCATCGACTCACAACCTTCCGACCGTAGGATGATCGAACTTGAAGATCAAGTTAATCCTCATGAGTCTATTAAAAATCTAGTCCTCACGTCAAGTGAAATCAAATCACTCTACTTGTGATTATGCAGTGGTCCCCATGACACTCGTGATTGCACAAGGCTCCCCGAACAAGCTTTTGCGGACTACGCCTCCATGCGTACGACGGAGGGAAGGAAGTGGTACTGATAAGGTTTTAAAAGGTACCATTTTGAGGGGTCGTTTAAGTCCTTATTTGATCACTTTTGTATCCGTTATTGCTTAATATCGTTCCTTTTCACTTTTTAGGTCTCGTGAAGGCAAAATGCTGGAATGGCACTTATTTGGACGAAAAGGCGCGAATATATGAAGAAAATGGCCAAAGTCAGAATCGAGACACTCACAGCTGCTGAAGTTAGAGGGTGACGGTGTCAGGTGCTATTGGCGACGCCGTCCCAAAAATGTTGTGACGGGCAGAACCAAAACCGTATTTACAAGCGACGACGTCCAGTTGTAAAAGAGTAGGCCGTAGTACTCAGACGGCCTAGATGCAATCCAGACGACGTCAGAAGCTGAAGAGGACGGCGTCACGAACATAAGGTGACGCCGTCGCAAGGTTAACGTGGCCAAGACGAAACCCTAATGACGGCGACACGACGGCGTCACTAAACATAAGGTGACGCCGTCGCAATTGTAATCTTATATATAGAATCCGAATTTTTCAGTTTAAGGGGAGAGTCTTTTTGGAGTAAAAACCTAAAACCGAACCTAAGGTGTCTTGTACAGTATTTTAGGGTTTTAAACCCTATCTTACATCAAGATAAGTCTTTGCTTCATTAATTCAATTATGTCTTTGATTATTTGTGTGTATGCTTGCATGTCTCCATGTCCGGCTAATTTATTTGTGTGTTTGCTTAGGAAGTATGAAACTTAATTATTGAATATTGATTGGTTGTTTTCTTATCTTGGTTGATATATGATCTAGTAATGCGATAGGTCATTCATTGTGTACTTAATGCTTGATTCATCTTTGTGAACCTTAGAATATAATTAACTGAGTAGGGGCTAAACCATCACAGAGAGCCTTAGAGTAGGAGTTTATCATCCATAGTGGGTTTGTAGACAAGACCCTTTGGTAAGTTCAAAGAGTTAGGGAGAAACGCATACCCTACAACTTTAGACACACAACGAACTAAGAATAAGACGTGACAACTCAACCATCAATAGGGATAATAAAGGAGTAATACAACCTAATAAACACATCTTTACAAAACATCATACGAGCACACATTTAATTAGACGTAGACTCCCACAACCTTAGTTTAGATAATTAGATAATAGTAGAGTAATCGGTAGAAATACAACCCCCCCAAATTCCATACCGAGATTCGTACCTTTTCATTTTCTAAAAAAAACATAAAAAAGATAAAAAAAATAATCTTCTCAACCTTAAACTTAGCGTAGTAACTCCTTACTAGCATTCCTATTCCCCTAGAGAACGATATCAATCCCCGTGGCTTACCCTAATTACTACACTACAACGATTAGGTTCACTGCCTAGGGTGTTATAAAACTTGCTCGAAGAAAAGGAAGTTTCCTTGACCCCGACGCGTGTAGCGTTATCAGTTTTTGGCGCCTCTGCCGGGGAATAGAATAGCTAGTTAGTAGTCCACTCGTTTAGGTTTCTTTGCTTGATTCCTATCAAGTAAACTTTTTTTTTTTTTTTTTCTCTTTTTAGCTTTTTTAGTCTATCCCCTTCTTCGTGACCTTTGTTCGTAACCCCATCACTCTTCATCATGGAGAATGATAACCAAACCCACTTAATAACCCAACACAAAAAAAATCAATGTCACTCAAAACCCAACCCAATAACCAACCCAACCGTCGAAGCCGCTATGTGAGTAGAAACACCGACCTTCAGGATTTGCAGAAAATATTCGATAGTACAATTAGGGAAGCTGTTGAGAAAGTAGTCAGCGCTGCTATAGTTGGCTCTATGATTAGCAGTAATTCGGAAAAAGGCATGATAAATAACAACGTGGATGTGGAAAATAGTGCTTACTTCAATCTTTACCCCACTAAGGAAGAGATTGCTTACCATCAATACATAATCGATAATCCACGATCACCTATCATTAGGATATGCCCAAAAGATTGGAGGGGAAATCCATGGACTACCAAAATCCCTTGTATTGATCGGTATAGGAGTGGTGACCACGCTTACATAGATACGGAATCCCCCATCAATGTAATTCATCTGTTGTGTTACAATGAAATTATGAATGAGCGACTCAATATTAGGAGAGACCCTAAGTATCCGGGAGGAGTTTGCAATTTGTGGGAAGAGTCAGGACGACATGTCTTTATAGGAGATTTCACTACCTAGTTGATTTTATGATCCTAGAAGATGTAGGATGCGTCATTGACTATAGCTTATCCCAAGTAGTGCTAGGGAACCCGTTTGTTGAAACATCTAGAATGAGCCATAACAAGCATGATGGAACGGTTAGGTTCAAGGAAGGAACCGATGAGATCACCTATAGGATGCCTTGGAAAACAACTGAGTTTGGCCCATTGTCATCTATGATCGAGATAACATCAAAGCTTTTGAGGACAAAAGTAAGGAGATGTTGAAAAGGTCATAAATTCATGTGGGAAAGAAGGAGGCATTATTATAAGGATTTCTTGACTTTAGGGCCTAGGTATAGAGTCGATGAAGATTTTGTCAATATGATAGAATTCTCATTGAGAATGCGTGAGGAAACGTAGGAGCACGACTATGAGTCTAGCTACAAGACTCTTAAATAAAGAAAAGCGCTTCGTGGGAGGCAACCCATGTTTAATTGTTTGCTTGTTAGTGTCATATATCTTTATTAATTGTTTATCCTCATGTTTAAATTTGTAAAAATGCTTTATTTTGTTTTTAACTTGTCTTTAATTGCATATAAAGGTATTTTACATAAGGGATAAGTGTAGGGAGGATTACACGTTTTCAAAAGAAACGTAAACATGAGAATAACAATAAACTAAAAGATATTTATGTTTGTTTGTTCGAGTCAAATGCTTGTATCGAGTCATAATGGATGTTTGCAGAAATTTTTCCAGATTCTAAAGATGTAAATTTTCCAGAATTTTTTCCAGAAATCGCAGACAGTTTTGTCAGGATAACCTGACGGCTGTCAAGATTGAAACCTGACGGCGTCAGGAAGGAGTAAAAACATCAGATTACTTTTTCTCGTTTTCTAAGCTACTTATAAATTTTTGGAATTTTTCAGGTCTTAATTTTCTTAGAAATTCTGTAAACATCCATTCCACAAGCATTATATCTTAGTTTAAATCGAGTCTTATATAGATTATTACAGCCGATTTTACGCGAAGGTTTCGTTTGTTTTCTTCAAGTGTGCAGGTTTAGTTTGTCAAGAGGAAGTTACATAAGATTGGAAGGAGCTTTTCACGCAATAATTCTTCTTGAAAAGAATTTAACCACCACTTTACACGGATCCTACCGAGCTAATCAGGGAGTATTAGTTTCTTTCGTTTTAATTACCTTCATTATCATAACTTTGATACTTTCGGGGAACATTGGGGACAATGTTCAGTTTAAGTGTAGGAGGGAAAATAAAACGGGAACTTTGAAACTATGCTTATCCTTGATTATTGCTTTGTCCAATTGCATTTTTGTAATAAACCATGAGAAAATGTCGGTTAGGGTAATTTTGGCACCAAATTTAAAAATTTTCATGACATATAGGAGTGGACCATTAGTCTTAACAAAAGCGTCTCATGGATAGGAAGTTGCATGATTAGCACAAAAACCCTTACCACCCAAATTCCACCAAAAATGTGAGGATCGCCCTTAGATTAGTAGGAATTAAAGCATTCATCTTAATGCTTAGAGTGTGAACCGGTAGTATATTAGATTCTAGAACTTGTTTTGTGATGCATTCCGAGATCGCAAGTGAGGCTACACTTGTGTAGTTAGGAATAACTAAATGATAAGAGGCATTAGGATAACCCTTGTTTGATACCCGTAATATAATTACTTCTTCCACATCGGTGGAGTAATTCCCCCACACCTTTGCGTTGTACTCATCTTTAGTACACGATACCCCTAGTTAACCTCTAAGAGCCTATCCTTTTCCGCGGTCTCGTGATGTTTCGATTCTCCGGAATATCAATGAAGAGCATTGTTTACACCCCACCCCCAAATATACACCCAAATCGCCATAGCCTACCCTTTATGCACTCACTTTTAGTGCAAATGTTTGTTATAACCCTAAACCCTTTGTTCAATTATCTAGTTGCTTGCATAAGTTGCTAAGTCGAGTCATATCCTTTGTATACAGTTTTGGGACGATTGGGATTCATGGGAAAAGTTAAAGTTTATGAAATGACGAGAAGGGAACGTTAAATTCAAAATCCCTTTGTTTGCGTAATAATGTACCCCAAGTGTTTTGATCTTTTCAAATCGGGTCAAATTAGTGTTAGAGTAATAAAAACTCAAGTGTAGGGATATGCCTATAAATCCCTAGTATTTTGATGTTATCGTAGAGGATGGTAGAGTAAAAGTGTAAAAAAAAAAAAAAAAAAAAAATATACGGGCTACCATCCTACATCTATCTTTAAATTTATGTTTATTTATTTCAGTTATGTAGAGTTTAGAGTGTCGAGTCTTGGCTTAGCAACGCCATTCTTCATATGCAGTTAACATAAAGATTTTTGACTTGCCACCACTAAATAGCCTATCCACCAAACCTTATTTCCCTACCGTTTGCCTAACATTACAACCCTTTAAAGACCTCTTTGATAGTCTTTCCTAGGTGCTTACGCCAAAGCGATGGAGGTTTGATCTATTCTCAAGCCTATGGTAATCTATGTACTAGGCCCGGTTAATGAGTGTTTATCTTCCATTTCCTATTTGTTATATTTCATATATACACCCGAGAGAGATGTGAGTATCCAAACACCCCATGTGAGGTGCTAGTATGTAATTTCCGTGCTTGTTATGACTTTTGCGGGGCTTATATGTGTTGTGGACTGTTTTAAACCAATGCTTCATGACCCCTAACTTATAAATTAATTGGCTAAAAGCACATTTGCTTGAGGACAAGCAAATACCAAGTGTAGGGATATTTGATAAGGTTTTAAAAGGTACATTTTTGAGGGGTCGTTTAAGCCCTTATTTGATCACTTTTGTATCCGTTATTGCTTAATATCGTTCCTTTTCACTTTTTAGGTCTCTTGAAGGCAAATTGCTGTAATGGCACTTATTTGGACGAAAAGGCGCGAATATATGAAGAAATGGCCAAAGTCAAGAATCGAGACACTCAAAGCTGCTGAAGTTAGAGGGTGACGGCGTCAGGTGCTATTGGCGACGCCGTCCCAAAATGTTGTGTGACGGGCAAACCCAAAACTCGTATTTATAAGCGACGACGTCCAGTTGTAAAAGAGTAGGCCGTCGCTACTCAGACGGCCTAGATGCAATCCAGACGACGTCAGAAGCTGAAGAGGACGGCGTCACGGACACAAGGTGACGCCGTCGCAAGGTTAACGTGGCCAAGACGAAACCCTAATGACGGCGACACGACGGCGTCACTAAACATAAGGTGACGCCGTCGCAATTGTAATCTTATATATAGAATCCGAATTTTTCAGTCTTAAGGGGAGAGTCTTTTGGAGTAAAAACCTAAAACCGAACCTAAGGTGTCTTGTACAGTATTTTAGGGTTTTAAACCCTATCTTACATCAAGATAAGTCTTTGCTTCATTAATTCAATTATGTCTTTGATTATTTGTGTGTATGCTTGCATGTTCTCCATGTCCGGCTAATTTATTTGTGTGTTTGCTTAGGAAGTATGAAACTTAATTATTGAATATTGATTGGTTGTTTCTTATCTTGGTTGATATATGATCTAGTAATGCGATAGGTCATTCGTTGTGTACTTAATGCTTGATTCATCTTTGTGAACCTTAGAATATAATTACCTTAGTAATTGTAGGCTAAACCATCCAAAGAGCGCCTTAGAGTAGGAGTTTATCATCCCTAGTGGGTTTGTAGACAAGACCTTTTGGTAAGTTCAAAGAGTTAGGGAGAAACGCATCCCCTACAACTTTAGACACACAACGCAACTAAGAATAAGACTTGACAACTCAACCATCAATAGGAGATAATTAAGGAGTAATACAACCTAAGTAAACACATCTTTAAACTATCATACGAGCACACATTAATTAGACGTAGACTCCCAAAACCTGTTAGTTAGATAATTAGATAATAGTAGAGTAATCGGTAGAAATACCAACCCCCCCCCAACACCCCCCCAAATCATACCCGAGATTCGTACCTCTCCATTTTCTAAAAAACATAAAAAGATAAAAAAAATAATCTTCCTCAACCTTAACCTTAGCGTAGTAACTCCTTACTAGCATTCCTATTCCCCTAGAGAACGATATCAATACCCGTGGCTTACCCTAATTACTACACTACAACGATTAGGTTCACTGCCTAGGGTGTTATAAAACTTGCTCGAAGAAAAGGAAGTTTCCTTGACCCCGAACGACGCGTGTAGCGTTATCAGGTACACTTTCAAACCCGAACAAAACAACTTAGGAAACTCGTATAACCCCTCATGGAGAAATCACCCTAACCTTAAGTGGAACCAAAACTCAAGCACACCCCAAAGCTCATCTAGTTCACCCACTAGGTTCAATTCTCTTAAATTGGAACCCCACTAATCTTGAGGCAATCGCATCTAGATTTTTGTCATCCCAAGAGACTCGATTGAATAAGCTTGAAGCCGATTTTAAGCAAAAACAAAGCGAGATGACAAACAAGCTTGATGCCCTCTTAAAAGCCTTCAATGAACGGGAAGTTGGAGCACTCCCAAGTGATACCATAAAGAACCAAAAGTGAATTGATTGCGTCGACTTCATGTTCTAGTTCACCATGGGAGAATGCACATCCATGCCCCTCACACCCGATGGTTCACTCGGTAAATGCTATCAAAAAAGGGTTCCAAGATCCAAGAGGTACCAAGGCCCGACACCATTGGTAGAACCTCTCTTGAGAAAACCGTCAGCCAAGAATCCAAACCTAGTTTAGAGGAGGAGTACAAGGAACTCCATCAAGAAAAACCGATTCTTGAAGTCTTAGCTCATGCACCTTATTATAATGCTTTGAAAGAAAAATATGAGTTAGAACTTAGGCTTGGAAAACATGGGTCCGCTTTTGTGCGAAACAACTTACCTAAGAAGTTAGACGATCCCGGGCTATTCACTCTTCCGTGTAGGCTTGGAACTTCCAACCACTCGACGCTCTAGCCGACTTAGGGTCATGCATCAATCTTGTTCCGTTATCCCTCCATAGAAGCCTTAACTTAGGTAAAATAGAACCAACGGAAACCCTCTTAGGTCTAGCGGACGGTAGTGTGGCACGTCGGTAGAATAATAAAGGATATGGTAGACACGTGGAGAGTTGACTCTTTGGGCCGACTTTCATGTGCTAGACATGAATAAGGACCCGACATGCCCATTACTAGTAGGAAGAGGATTTTTAGCTACTGCTAGTGCCATCATCGATTGTAAGATTTCCAAGATAGTGGTAGGAGAGGGGAGTGCTAGATCAGTTTACGATGTCAAAAAGCATACGTACTACAAGGATGAGGAAATCCCACAAGAGATTAGGTTGGATAGAGAGCCTTCTAGATATGGACCTTGGATTGATAAGAACCTCATAGGCCCCCAAAGACCTTTTTACCTAGATAAAGCCTTCACTAGTAAAGCAACTTCCAAGAAAAGAAATGGCTAGGGACATGGAAGTGAACACGTTCTAGGCACGCCTTAGTATTTAGGAAGATGGACGAAGTTCCTAGGAAGCTTGCCCGTTAACCTTGTCATGAATAAGTGGAAAGTTGAGGAATCTAAACACAAATGGGATTGGGATAGACCGCTAGTGATGGTAATGAGAGAGTGGCACATTAGGATACAAATCTATGATCTCGATGGTGAAAAGTTTGAAAAGACATATTTAACCGAGCGTACTACTAGGAACTTGAATGATAAGTTTGATCCTTACGACATTGTTGAGGATAGACTTACTTATATCGGTACGTAGGGGCACGACTACGAGTCTAGCTACAAGACTCTAAATAAGAAAAGCGCTTCGTGGGAGGCACCCATGCTAATTGTTTGCTTGTTAGTGTCATATATCTCTTTATTAATTGTTTATCTTCATGTTTAATTTGAAAAAATGCTTTATTTGGTTTTTAACCTCGTCTTAATTGCATATAAAGGTATTTTACATAAGGGATAAGTGTAGGAGGATTACACATGTTTTCAAAAGAAACGTAAACATGAGAATAACAATTAACTAAAATATATGTATGTTTGTTTGTTCGAGTCAAATGCTTGTATCGAGTCATAATGGATGTTTTGCAGAAATTTTTCAGATTCTAAAGATGTAAATTTTCCAGAATTTTTTCCAGAAAATCGCAGAACAGTTTTTGTCAGGATAACCTAACGGCGTCAGGATTGCAACCTGACGGCGTCAGGAAGGAGTAAAAACATCAGATCACTTTTCTCGTTTCTGAGCTACTTATAAATTTTTGGAATTTTCAGGTCTTATTTTCTTAGAAATTCTGTAAACATCCATTCCACAAGCATTATATCCTAGTTTAAATCGAGTCTTATATATTTAATTACGCTGATTTTCGCGAAGGGTTTCGTTTGTTTTGTTCAAGTGTGCAGGTTTAGTTTGTCAAGAAGAAGTTACACAAGATTGGAAGGAGCTTTTCACGCAATAATTCTTCTTGGAAAGGATTTAACCACCACTTTACACGGATCCTACCGAGCTAATCAGGGGAGTATTAGTTTCTTTCGTTTTGAATTACCTTCTATTATCATAACTTTGATACTTTCGGGGAACATTGGGGACAATGTTCAGTTTAAGTGTAGGGAGGGAAATAAAAACGGGAACTTTGAAACTATGCTTATCCTTGATTATTTGCTTTGTCCAATTGTGATTGTGTAATAAACCATGAGAAAATGTCGGTTAGGGTAATTTTGGCACCAAATTTAAAATTTTTCATGACATATAGGAGTGGGCCTTTAGTCTTAACAAAAGCGTCTCACGGATAGGAAGTTGCATGACTAGCACAAAACCCTTTACCACCCAAATTCCACCCAAAATGTGAGGATCGCCCTTAGATTAGTAGGAATTAAAGCATTCATCTTCAATGCTTAGAGTGTGAACCGGTAGTATATTAGATTCTAGAACTTGTTTTGTGATGCATTCCGAGATCGCAAGTGAGACTACACTTGTGTAGTTAGGAATAACTAAATGATAAGAGGCATTAGGATAACCCTTGTTTGATACCCATAATATAATTACTTCTTCCACATCGGTTGAGTAATTCCCCCACACCCTTTGCGTTGTACTCATCTTTAGTACACGATACCCCTAGTTAACCCCTCAGAGCCTATCCTTTCGCGGTTCTTGTGATGTTTCGGTTTTTACGGAATATCAATGAAGAGCATTGTTCACACCCCACCCCCAAATATACACCCAAATCGCCTTAGCCTACCCCTTATGCACTCACTTTTAGTGCAAATATTTGTTATCACCCTAAACCCTTAGTTCAATTATCTGGTTGCTTGCATGAGTTGCTAAGTCGAGTCATATCCTTTGTATACAGTTTTGGGACGATTGGGATTCATGGGAAAAGTTAAAGTTTATGAAATGACGGGAAGGGAACGTTAATTCAAATTCCCTTTGTTTGCGTAATAATGTACCCCAAGTGTTTTGATCTTTTCAATTCGGGTCAAATTAGTGTTAGAGTAATAAAAACTCAAGTGTAGGGATGTGCCTATAAATCCCTATCATTTTGATGTTACCGTAGGGGATGGTAGAGTAAAAGTGTATGAAAAAAAAAAAATCGAAAAAAATATAGAAAAAGAGAAAAAGAAAAAAAATAGAGTGTAAAAAAAAAAAAAAAAATACGGGCTACCATCCTACATCTATCCTTTAAATTTATGTTTGTTTATTTCCGTTACCTAGAGTTTTAGAGTGTCGAGTCTTGGCTTAGCAACGCCATTCTTCGTATGCATTTAACATAGAGATTTTTGACTTGCCACCACTAAATAGCCTATCCCACCAAATCCTTGTTTCCCTACCGTAAGCCTAACATTACAACCCTTTAAAAGACCTCTTTGATAATCTTTCCTAGGTGCTTACGCCAAAGCGATGGAGGTTTGATCTATTCTTAAGCCTATGGTAATCTATGTACTAGGACCGGTTAATGAGTGTTTATCTTCCATTTCCTATTTGTTATATTTCATATATACCCCCGAGAGAGATGTGAGTATCCAAACACCCCATGTGAGGTGCTAGTATGTAATTTCCGTGCTTGTTATGACTTTTGCGGGGCTTATATGTGTTGTGGACCGTTTTAAATCAATGCTTCATGACCCCTAACTTATAAATTAATTGGCTAAAAGCACATTTGCTTGAGGACAAACAAATAACAAGTGTAGGGATATTTGATAAGGTTTTAAAAGGTACCATTTTGAGGGGTCGTTTAAGCCCTTATTTGACCACTTTTGTATCCGTTATTGCTTAATATCGTTCCTTTTCACTTTTTAGGTCTCTTGAAGGCAAAATGCTGGAATGGCACTTATTGGGACGAAAAGGCAGAATATACGAAAGAAAGAAAATGGCCAAAGTCAAAATCGAGACACTCAAAGCTGCTGAAAACAGAAGGCGACGGCGTCAGGTGTTAATTGCGACGCCGTCGGAGGATTTTTGTGACGATACAGAAGCCAAAAACCCTATTTTCAAGTGACGACGTCGGGCTTTAAAAGAGTAGGCTGTTGCTACTCAGACGACCTAGATGCAACCCAGACGACGTCAGAAGCTGAAGAGGACGGCGCCACAGACATAAGGTGACGCTGTCGCAAGGTTAACGTGGCCAAGACGAAACCCTAATGACGGCGACATGACGACGTCACAAAACATAAGGTGACGCCATCGCATATGTAATATTATATATAGAATCCGAATTTTTCAGTTTTAGGAGAGTCTTTTTGTGGAGTAAAAACCTAAAACCGAACCAAGGGTGTCTTGTACAGTATTTTAGGGTTTCAAACCCTATCTTACATCAAGATAAGTATTTACTTCATCAATTCAATTATGTCTTTGATTATTTTTGTGTATGCTTGCATGTTCTCCATGTCCGGCTAATTTATTTGTGTGTTTGCTTAGGGAGTATGAAAATTAATTATTGAATATTGATTGGTTGTTTCTTATCTTAGTTGATTAATGATCTAGTAATGCGATAGGTCATTCGTTGTGTACTTAATGCTTGATTCATCTTTGTGAACCTTAGAAATAATTACTGAGTAGTTGTAAGCTAAACCATCCAAAGATTGCCTTAGAGTAGAGTTTATTATCCCTAGTGGGTTTTGTAGACGAGACCCTTTGGTAAGTTCAAAGAGTTAGGAGAAACGCATACCCTACAACTTTAGACACACAACGCAACTAAGAATAAGGACGTGACAACTCAACCATCAATAGGAGATAATTAAGGAGTAGTAAAACCTAAGTAAACACATCTTTAAACTATCATACGAGCACACATTAATTAGACATAGACTACCACCACCTTAGTTTAGATAATCAGATAATAGTAGAGTAATCGGTAGAAATACCAACCCCCCAAATCCAATACCCCGAGATTCGTACTTTTCAATTTCCTAAAAAACATAAAAAAGATAAAAAATAATCTTCCTCAACCTTAACCTTAGCGTAGTAACTTCTCACTAGCATTCCTATTCCCCTAGAGAACGATATCAATACCCGTGGCTTACCCTAATACTACACTACAATGATTAGGTTCACTGCCTAGGGTGTTGAAAAACTTGCTCGAAGAAAAGGAAGTTCCTTTGACCCCGAACGCGCTGTGTAAGCGTATCACTAAGCCTACTAAAAAGCACCTTGAAGCGGTTAAAAGGGTCTTTCGGTATCTACAAAGAACCATCAATATGGGACTTTGGTACCCGAAGGACACCGGTATGTCACTAACAGCCTATGCGGATGCTGATCATGCAGGATGTCAAGATACTCGTCGAAGCACGTCAGAAGGTGCTCAGTTTTTGGGTGATAAGCTTGTAAGCTGGTCGTCAAAGAAACAAATGAGTACTTCTATATCCTCTACAGAGGCTGAATACATAGCCATGTCATCTTGTTGTGCTCAAATCCTATGGATGAGATCCCAATTATCGAACTATGGCTTTGAATTCAACAAAATCCCTCTGTACTGTGATAATGAAAGTGCTATTTCTCTCTCATGCAACAACGTTCAACACTCAAGAGCAAAGCACATCGACATTCGACATCATATCATCAGGGAGCAAGTGGAGAACGGTGTGGTGGAACTCTATTTTGTGAGGACTGAAAACCAATTAGCAGACATCTTTACCAAAGCTCTTCCTAAAGAATGTTTTGAGTTTATCCTTCCACGACTTGGTCTAAAGAGTCTAAAATCGGAAACACTCAAATGTCTTCAAGAGGAAGACGAGGAGTAAAGGTCTTTCTTCATCCATCTCTTGTAAATATTTATTCGAAAAGCAAAATACAAAATTACAAAACCTACAAAAAACAAATAGAAAAATATAAAACTTTCAAAAATCCATAAAAATTTGAAAATCTTGAAAAATTTCAAAAAATATTGTCTTTTTGTCATATTTTTCTCGATTCGATAATATCTACGGTCTTTGTGCTGTCATTCAAAGAATGACATGGGTCTTTAGATGTTGTTCGAATGTTCACAATATATATATATATATATATATATATATATATATATATATATATATATATATATATATATATATATATATATATATATATATATATTATTTGAGAGAAAGTGAAACTATGGTTTATTGTCATTTCAGGCAGTAACCCATTTTTCAAAGAAAGAACAAAGCCATGCTTTATCTTAAATCATCAAACCTCATGCTCTGATTCTAAAAACAAATGTTTGTCGTTAAAAGGACAAATGTTTCATTTCAAATATTTTTCCTTCAAATGATTCTTCTGAAAAATATTTGTCATCTAATGAAAACAAAATTGCTTTGGAAATAATTCGGACTCTATTTTTGAAAATCATCCGGGCTTTTCATTTGTCAAAATCTCTATACTTCAATCAACAACATATGTCATTGATTGAGGGGGAGAATGATTTCAATCAAAAAGAGTATTTTTTCAATCAATTGGCACGTAATCAAGAAAGGTCTACTCTTGAATAATCAAAAAGAACAATGTTTTACAATATTGTATACATTTGATACAAGACTTTTGTTATAATTATGTTTTCAAAAGATACTCAAGCATGTTTAATCTTTGGAGTCTAAAGTCTCAAACTTGATCCTTATCGGTTAAATGTTTCTCTTAATCAAGTCACATCTCCCCTCAAAAGCTTTCAAAATCGAGTTAAATCTACAGAGATCACAAATCTCAAATGATTTGAAAATTGTGATCGGGGGAGAATTTGTGATTTTAATTGGATTTAAACTGATGATTCGTTAAATGGTTTCACAAGTGTTTAGCAAGCTTTCCTCCCCACATGTGCCAAATTATTTCAAATTTTCCATGCACATGTTGAGGGGGAGCATCCTTTTTAAACCACAAAGAATTGAAACGTGATTGATTTGTCTCTAAGTGCAGGTTCCTTCTAATATGTGCAAAACTCTTTCAAACCTCGAGGCACATATTGAGGGGGAGCAAACTTATGAAAACCTCATCCTTCCCCAATATGCTCTATCTACTTGATTTAATTAGGGAAGGGATGTTGATATATTTTAGAAAATGGTAATCAAAGAAGTTAATCCTTCCTCTTGCCTCCGTGTTCCAAATCGATTTCAAATAAATGATGCACATGTTGAGGGGGAGCTCTTTTTCTAAAAATATCAAAAACAATTCAGGTACAAAATGCTTTGATAATATATCACAAGTATCTGAATTGATTTTCAAATGGTTTTCAATTGGTTCCAATGGCAGATGAACAATACCAAATAGACCGACCAAATTTACTTTATGTATGGTGATATAAGGATGATAAGGTTAGGTATTTGTTCCCATGATCCGCCAGAACCGGAGGGATCTACCCAGGGACAATCCACTAGATAGTGTAAAAGTCCTTAGGTATGATGAAAACGGGAGAAAAGTGAGATATGGGAAGAGTGCGGACTGAGACAGAGCTAGTACTGGAATAAACCCAACAAGGTTCTAGTTATGAAGTCTCGGTAAGCACTGAAGGGGTTGAAGAATGAAAAAGAAATGAACGAGAAAAGGGTGAAAAGAAATAGCCCTCCAATAATTCAACCTTAGGGCAGAAACCGGGTTCAATACATATGCTACTGGTGGTCACTAAGGTAACACTGGTATTGAAGACAAGACGTCATGGACCCAGTGACGCACTGCACTAAACTTCCCAAGCTACTCAAGTTCCTCTTAAAAGGGCTTGTTTCGTTCTCACGGGGAACCCACATAATCTATCGACTTTCTCTTAGAGATTGTTGATATTGAAGAAGGAGACCCTCTCCCTAGTCTCCGATATAGGAAACCAAATGTGCACTATTGAGTCTATAGCCATGAGATCATCTATAAATCTCATTAGGACACTTTCTATGAAGACTCTTTGTTTCACACAATGTGGAAAGAGAGATTATATCTTATGAGTCCTACGCATTATCCTTGTGGTATTGACAGAAAATCTGAGTGATATGCAAACATATTCACAATGAAGATGAAAAGCCTTCTGGAGCCAACATCAAACAAGCTCTTGGTGGGTGGCATGTGAGATCTATCCAATAGATCAACCATGTGACAACTGAACAGAAACAATGGGGCGATTCATAATTATGATTCAATCCTGGTTCAGGTTATGGATTGACGGATACCTTTGAAAAACCGGTCGTTGTGCTTAAAAATCTTTTCTCTAGCACATCGACTGTGTATTAATGTTTCAAAAAATTAAAAGGTGTTTATGATTGATAATTGATTTTTCTTAAAACCTTCGTTGTATTGCAAAAACACTTTATTGAGCAGTACATGATTGTTTTTCAAATCTCTTTTCATTAATTAGTGAATCTCAAATTCGCTGGTTCACTCACTCCGTGTTGTCCTCTTTGAGACGTTCCAGTTTGAGAACGGCTAGAGCAGCTGCGAAACCCTGTCAAGGAGATTCTTCGGAATTATACCTGATCATAGACAGTACTTGTACTGATCAACGGGGAACCGTGGGCTGTGTACCTCAATTCAAGGAAAGTGGTCAAAGACACTTTCGTGTGTTTTATTGCTAACTGTTGTATGCAGGTACACCCGACGTTTGCAGCTGATCAGAATGGAGAGATCAATCAATAGCCGCATGCTCACACTACACATTCATCTCTAAAGAAATCATGATAAGTGCATCAACGATTCTGATATTTTCACTCCATGCTTCTGCTACGCTGCTGCCAATATCATGAATCAAATTAAACCTTCCGCTACTCTGATGATAAGATATCATGATCCAGAATGTGAGCATGTCGATCCATAATGTCACAACATCACATAATACCAACACTACAAAGGAAGAGTCAGAGATTTATGGTAGCTAATGATCTCAAAGCTGGCTCAAAACTCATTATCACGTGGATCAGTTAAAGACCTCCACTTGGATTATCCAAACATGCAAAAATGAAGAATCAAAGACTACGAGCTTCTGAGCATAGAACAGGAACAAGAATCCAAGAACAATCTTAATGTAATATATGTTTGTATTCAATGAAATTTGAGGTGACCTCCCTTAGGGGGAGATTGTTAGGATTTAGTAAATCCAGTTATTAAAGTGTCGGTCACCTTAAGTGTATGTAATCGTTAGAAAGCTCGTAGTCGTAGTTATTATAAGTCAAGAAGTATTTAGTTAAGTAACACCGTGGAGGACGGACGGGTCTTTACCCACTGTATGCCTGATCCACAGCCCGTTGGTGGCGTTTTATGTAAGACTATAAATACTCTCTACCTCCCAAGGTAGAGAGTTGGAGCTCATAATAAGATTTTCACTTTTTCTCACTAAGTTCCCAAACCTCTAACTCTTTCTCTCTCTAAAACCTAATAGTACGCCTTGTGTGATCATGGCTTGATGTGTTTGTGAAATCTAATGTGTAACAAAATTGTTAAAGCTCAAAACCCGACAAATCAAAACAAACAGTCCCCTAACTGCTTTTGATATCCGAGAACAAGAAGTCTCCCAAGAACCAAGAAAACCAGCTTCGTCTGATATCAGGTAAATAGACCCAATATGCTTTGCTTCTTTCTTCCTGAGACTGTAGCAAAATGAACACACCCTTTTGGCTCTCGCTTTGATCAAGAACTCCAAGAACACCAAATAGAAAAACTATGAACAACATATTTGATCAATCAATGCAAGTTTAGGTTTCGAAGTAAATGAATTGTAATCAAAACCCTAGATACGAATTGAGTTACAATCGGCTGGAACTAGGTGGAGAGTTTCGATATCTTTTTGTGTTTAGTCGTAAGTTAGGAAGTGAGTTATGAGGAGTTTATATAACCTCCAAACCCTAGCAATTGATAAGGCTAAAATTTAACTTAAAGCTTATCAACTCCAACTCCTAATCACATCATGATACTACTTCCAAGCCTTATCACTTAACTATGAACCTAGACACAAAAATCCACTTCCAGATCTTCCATTAGATCGACCACCCAAAACAGGTTAGGACAAGTAGATTGTTTATCTAGTACATTTGTGTCTAAATAAGTAACTTTAAGCTTATACGCAAATGTATTCTAGTGTTTAAAGTGTGTGCCCCCAATAGGCTCACACACCTCTAGCCGTTTCATGCTAATCCAACTTCCATATTCCAACAGCTCCCACTTGGGAGTTGGAGTAGCAGATAGCACAAAATACCAACGAGGAAATGTCTAGAAATGCTCTCACTTGCTATTTAACTAAGGTGTCTGGGATATAGTTTCATAAATCATTCTCAGTAGCATGGTCTTTTATGTCTTGATTTTATCATCCTTTGTTATAGATACCGTTAAACCATGAATATGGATCCTAACTCATTCCATATAGTTTAACCATTTAGATTATTGTAATAGAATTTAATTCAGATATACCAAATGTAATCAAGAATCATCTTGCATTACCCTTTAGGTTTGGCCAAACAGTTATCTGATTAATTTTGGAGAGGGCCCATGGTATCTTTCTGCACAAATCAAGTGGAGTAAGAAATCATTTCTTGACTACAAGTGTTGTGGATGCTGCTTCACATCATTCCGAACAATAGCTTTTATAACTACCTTATTTAGGACAGCGTTTGGCATATAATTACAAAAGTGATATCCAGACATAACAAAACTTGCTTGTATCTCAAGTCTCAGGATGACTTAACAAACCATTTCAACATTTTACTCATGACAAGGATCCAAAAGTAAATGTTTGAAAGTTGGGGTATCCAATATACATCCCTTGTGAATACACATGAGTTTGGCAGAAACAATCCACATTCTTATAGAATATAACCAACACTCACAATTGCCTTGCATAACAATATTCACATATTGTTAACTGACAATGGACATATTTAGAATGATAAATCATTTCATGGAATAAACATGCAAATATGGAATAACAGATTATATGAATAAGATAACAAATACCTCGTATCTATATTTGTTAGAAAGTTAAACTGTCTTACAATTCCAAATTATCCAAATACTAATTACACACAGATTTACATGACTACTAGCTGGTATCAAACCAATATCCATAGTCAATTAAGAATGCTTAGGATATGCTAAAGTGTTCGTAAATGGATCAACTAGATTGTCATATGTGTGAACTTTAATATCTTTACGTCGCCCATTTCAATGGTTTCTCGAAGATAATGAACTTTCGCACGGTAATGTCTAGCACCCTTGGTGATTCCACTTTCATTAGCTATAGTAATGGCTCCCGTATTATCGTAATACATATTTATGGGTTCTTAAATTATGGGAATAATTCCAAGCCTAGAAATGAATTTTTGAATCCATACAGCCTCTTTAGATGCATCATAAGCAGCTATATACTTAGCTTCTATAGATGAAGTTGCATAACTACTTTGCTTTGTGCTTTTCCAGTTAACAGCTCCTCCATTTAAAACGAATACATATCTAGTCTGAGATTTTAGGTCATCAACATCTGTCAAATATCCAGCATCAGTGTAGCAAGAAACCCTGAGCTCTCATTTCATATCACCTCCATAAACCATAAACATATCCTTAGTATTGCGTAAATACTTAAGAATATTCTTAACAGCAGTCCAGTGAAGTTCACCTGGATTCTGTTGGAATCGGCTTGTCATGTTATGAGCGAACGCAACATCAGGATGAGTACACCTCATAACATATATAACTGATCCTATAGCCGAGGCATAAGGAACTCTTTGCATGCGCTCTTTATCAGCAGGTTTCTCAGCACCTTGTGATTTACTCAACTTAGGCTCATCTTGCATTGGGATAGTTCCTCGTTTGGAATTCTATATGAAAAATCTTTTCAAGATTTTCTCAATGTAAGCACTTTGACATAAACCAATTAATCATCTTGATCTATCTCTGTAGATCTTGATTCCAAGAATATATGCAGCTTCTCCTAGATCTTTCAAGGCACAAAACTTTTCCAAGATAGGATTTTACATCTTGTAACATTAGATTGTTGTTTCCTATGAGTAATATGTCATCAACATATAGAATTAGGAAAGTGGCATAAATCCCACTAGCTTTCTGATATACACATGGCTCATCTTGATTCTAAGTGAACCGAATTTCTGATTTTCATCATCAAAACGTTTATTCCATTGCCTAGATGCTTGATTAAGTCCATAAATGGAACACTTGAGCTTGCATACTCGGTTAGGATATTTAGGATTAACAAAACCTTCAGATTGCACCATATAGACCTCTTTGGAAAGATGTCCATTGAGGAAAGTGGTTTTGACATCCATTTGCCAAATCTCATAGTCATAGAATGCAGCTATGGCTATGAGAATCCTTATAGCTCTAATGTTTGCAACAGGAGAAAAGGTCTCTTCATAATCAACCTCGTAGTTTTGAGTGAAGCCCTTTGCTACGAGACGAGCTTTAAAGGTGTGTACTGCACCATCCATGTCAGTCTTATTTTTGAAGGGCCATTTGCTACCAACAATTTTACAGTTAGGAGGAAGCTCAACTAATTCCTAAACTTCATTGTCTTTCATGAATTGCATTTCCACATTCATCGTATCAAGCCATTCTTAGATTCAGAATATAGAAATGTAGCTTTATAGTTATAGGGTTCACCAAGATCCCCTAACTTATGTTCCTCAGCATCGATGTATAAGCACATTCGATCTGGAGCACGGCGTGTCCTAGCGGACTTACGAATGGGATTGATATCACTTTGAGGTTCACCAGTTTCTTGATCATCCTCATCATGACCTAAGCTAGTGTCAACAGAAGGATTTGTATCTTCATCTTGAATAATTTCAAGATCTTCTAGACTCCCACTTGCTTCTTGATCTAAGAGATTATTCTCAAAGAACTTAATATTTCGAGCAACAATTACTTTGTTCTCTGATGGAAGGTAGAAAGAATATCCCATTGTTTCCTTTGGGTATCCTACGATGATACACTTAATAGATCTGGGTTCCAGTTTGTGAGGTTTGGTAAGTGTATCACGCTTAACAAGTGCCTCATAACCCCAGACTTTTAAGTAAGGTAACTTAGGGGCTTGCCCACGCCATACCTCGTATAGTGTCTTATCAACCTTCTTTGTTGGAACCATGTTGAGAATGCGTGCAACATGGTTGGAACCATGTTGAGAATGCATGCAACAGACTCAAGGGCATAATCCCAAAAGGACTTTGGAAGAGTAGTTTGACTCATCATGGAGCGAACCATGTCTAGCAGTGTTCGATTTCTCCTCTCAGACACACCATTATGTTGTAGAGTGTAAGGAAGAGTGCGATGGGCAATAATCCCATGCTCCTTTAGATGATCCAAAAACTCTTGACTCATATATTCACCTCCACGATCAAAACTTAGTGACTTAATTGTCTTCCGGAGTTGATTTTCAACTTCCTTTTGAAGCACCTTAAATGTTTCAAACACTTCATGTTTATGTTTCAACAAGTAAACATAACCATACTGACTATAGTCATCAGTAAAGTGACAAAGTAACTTGTTCCTTGTCTTGACACAGTTCTAAATGGGCCACATACATCAGTGTGTATTAGTCCAAGTAGATCCCTAGCCCTTTCCACTTGATGTGAATAGGGTTTTCTTGCCATCTTACCAGACATGCATGAAACACACTTTTCAAATGACTTAATGTCAGTTAAGTTGAGTAGTCCATCATTTTAATACAAATAAGCCGTAAAAACATTTATTTATATTTTATGATCTTCTAATGTTTTGTCGATAACAAACATAAAATCATTTTAACGAAACAAATAAAATACGTAAATGGTTTGAGCCAATAGTTTACTAACACACTTCATTTTCATATAAAACACTAAACAAGTAATATTGTTTACACCTTATAGAATTGCATATGTATAACAAATAGTGTTTACACAATATGGAAATGTACATATTTATATTGTAATGGGTAAAATCTAAGTCCTTAACCCATTGACTAGATTCATTGAATATTATTGGGTAAAACCAAAAGTCTATGACCCATACCCATGGAGCTTGATCCATAACCCATGACCCATTGCATGAAGTCATGTAGGATATTATCCATGATCCATGACCCATGACCAATGACCCAATGTCTAGATACATTGCATCTTGTTGGGTATCCATAATTCATTACCCATAACCCATGGTTCATAACCCATAACCCGGTTTGCAACCCAAAATCTGGACTTAAGCTGACCCAGCTGCCGGATCCCTTAGATTGCACTAGCCGGATCCCTCTGGGAGGGATCCGTGGGAACCGTGGAACAGTAGAGAAATTTGCCTATAAATAGTGAGCCATTTCTCTCTTGTTACTCACCCCTTTTACACATACTCTCTCTTAGTATTGTAATATCTCTAACCTCAGTTCCAAAGGATCTTTCTATGTAGTTTTGTGTTTGTGTGATTCTCTAGGTTCCTCTTAAAGGCGAGATCACCACCTCTTGAAGTCAAGCAAGCTCAAGTCCATGAGTTTCCAAGCTTCGTCATCATCAAGACTACTGAAGTTATTTTGTTGATAGTTCTTTCCTCCCTCCTTAAAAGTGTTGTGTTGAAGGCATTAGTAAAAGGTGCCAAAGGGTCAAGTCGAAGGCATTAGTGAAAGGTTCTAAAGGGTCAAGTCGAAGGCATTAGTGAAAGGTGCCAAAGGGTCAAGTTGAAGGCATTGGTGAAAGGTGCCAAAGGGTCGTGTCGAAGGCATTAGTGAAAGGTGCCAGGGGAGTACATTCGATATGGTGCGTCGATGTACAAGATATATAGTTTGGGTTAAAGGATATTAATGTCCTTACGATGTTGTAATAAGGAGTGTGTCTCCTTTGGGGTAGTCGTGTATTGGTGTAGTGTTGGGTAGTAGTTCCTCCTTTGTAATGGAACTCGGTATCTAGCCTTGTACCGGATAAAGTGTAGGCGACGTTGAGGTTTGGTTCTACCTCGTGGAAGAACCCGGTGTCTAGCCTTGTACCAGAAAAAGAGTAGGTGACGTTGTGAAGGCTTCTCCGCCACATTAAGGAGCTTGTGTTGTGTAGTTCTTACAAACTCTCGAGTGAGGAACTCAGGGAGTGGAGTAGGGAAAGGAAGGTGTCCTTGTAGCCAAACCACTATAAATACTCGTGTCGCGGTTTTGTGTTCCTTACTCTTTATCTTTGCATTACTTTTATATGCTTATCTTCATCATCCAACCAAACATTAAATAGATTGACATAATTCGATCTAAATAGTTTAAAAGAAGGTTTTAATCGGTAAAACTATTCTACCCCCATTCTAGTTTTCCACAATTGGTACCAAAGCTTCGTTACCAAGTTTCTTAGAGTATATTGTACTTTAAAAACTTGATACGATCCGTGTATTTCTGAAGACTACAAAAGGGAATTTCTTAAAACAAAAAGTTTTTTTTTATAGAAACCATTATATTTTATATGTTGGATAGTGATAGATCATTCTAACATTTTCTTTTGAGAATTCTTCATGCTAGGATTTGAGTATTTTAAAAAAGCTCATGAAGAATTTTGCGTCTATGATTTTCAAAAATCATAAAAAGATTATATAGCAAAGGTATGTTCTTCTATAAATTATTTATAGATTAATTATGATGTGTGCTCCTAGTTTTATTAGTAATATCATTACTTATAGCACGTAAAGAATTGTAGACTTAATACATATACTCCAATATCACAATTCTCCAAAAGATTGTTATCTATATTAAACACATCATCAATAATAGCATTCTTGGTTGATCTTTATAGACAAAACTACAAACTAGTCACTGTACCTCATAATGATAACTTGGCTAATCAATAGCTTTGATCATCATTTCTCACATAAGGATATTGGCATTACTTTAGTAATCTATGTCCATAGTGTCCATGTGAAACCTTCCACATCAAGATAAAATAGTATTTTGTCATGATTCTTAACTTCCCAATATATGATTTATTCGTAAAAATGAAACCTCATCAAAAAGGACTAGTAAACACGAAGATTCGTCAAAACCTCAAATCATAAACAAACCTTAAGTTATAGAGCAAAACCTTCAACATTTATCAAGAATTAAAACTCCCGTGTCAAAATTATCAAAGTTCACTTAAACTGTTTATTGCTGATCTGCCGGATCCCCGCGATTGAACTAGCCGGATCCCTCTTTCAAGGGATCCGTGGGAACCGGCACACCAGAAGACAGAATAAGTTCTTGACGATCACTGTGGAGTTTTACTTTCAACTTTACTCTCCTACATACGAACATAAACCCTAAATTACTGTTCATAGGAGTTCATTCCTCATCATTCCAAGGGAAGCAATCACTTGTGTAAGTATTATCTTCACTACATTGTAATTTCCATTCTCTAGTTCTTAGTAGCACAATTTTTCATCTTGAGAACTTTGGTTCAAATGGGTTTATCACAATTTGGTATCACATTGTTTTCTAAGATAAACTAATAAAAGAATTAACATCGTTAATACAAATTAAAAACTCATTTTGAATTCAATAGAGATGTGTTGAGCCAAATTGTGATGAACCTCATTAAGGTACTATTCACATAATTGACACCACATTGTGGTTTTGGTGTTTAGGATCAACCATGCCGAGATCTAGGCAACAAGACTATCAAGATACGGCACACTACATACCAATGTATCATAGAAAGTAAGGTCTTAGTCCCGAAGACCGAAAGGCCTTCAAAATGTTACAAAAGAGATTGTTCCACGAGGGCCGTGTAGTCGAACCTTCATTTCTCAACAATACTGACGTCCCCAAAGTCTTTGCGGGAATCAACTTTTAATGCCTTCTAACCATCAACGAACAAATATGCCCGGTATTTGTTCTTGAGTTCTACAAGAGTATAAGGATCATAAGAAATGAGGATGGAACCATATCAATCACTTTTGTCATTAATGAACACAACTATACCTTCACCCTTGAAGAGTTTTCTGGATACTTCGTATCCCTTGCCAAGAAGTATGCTTGTATTCAAATGAATGGTCACTAGCCCACCTCCATGACATGGTCGATGAGCATCCGGTTTATTCCACACCTCTCTCGGATCCGGCTACGGTAAGATTTACCGTCTTCATTCAAAGAGCCTCCCCGTCTCAGGTCACTAGGAAATCAAAGGTCATATATAGGGATCCCTTTCAAATGGAACTTTTGGAGATGTTCCCTTTGTACAAGAAATGCGAACTAGCGCTAAGGGAGAATGTCCTTTATTTGGTGGGAAATAAGGATCATCCCAACACTTGCCTAGTCTACATGATCTATTGCCTTGTCAATGGGACTCATTTCAACCTCACCTATTACATGGTTAAACAGATGGCAAGTGTTTCAAGGACAGACAAGATGGTGCTCCCTTATGCTATGCTTCTAACACGTCTAACCAATTTTGTCTTTGCCCTAGATCCATCTCCCTATATCGATGACCACTTCTTTAGCAACAAGGTCATGGTAACCTTGTCTGATGAGAAGACTACAAGGTTTATGGTTGAAGGCAAGAGACCTCATCCACCGACGGACTCATCTGAAGAAAGGGAGGGAGAAGGAAGCAACCCTATAAGCAACTATCAACTTGACCCCGTGGCTTAGATTGAGCAATTACCGGACATCCCAAGCCCATCTCAAGAATTTCAACAAATGAAGGGGATGTTTAAATGTCTTGCCAACTTTCTTATGGGGAAAAAGAAGAAGTAGGCTTGAAGGTTTGGCGAAGCTTGGAGGCGTTGGAGGAGAAGTTTGAGTGAATGAGGAGGTAAGGTCGAGGACCTTAATTCAAACAATGGTTTGTAAAACATCTTAAACAATATTTCGTTATCTTAGGACTTAATAGCAGTAGATGGTACAACGTTAAAACAATGACACCTTAACTTAGGCGATCCTAATGATAATTTTACGACTACTTGATTAAAATCAAGAAGTCGGTCTTCCTCATATTTTCTTGCCTTTTTTCTCACTCATATATACCATGCTTGATATACCTTGCTTACATACATGATTGCTTGATGTAGAAACAATTAGGTTTGTAATTTGTTAAGAAGTGCAAAATTTTCACAGATTCTGTGAAGCTACTGGTCAGCAGTAGCCGGATCCCTGGGCTATAACTAACCAGATCCCTCCTATGAAGGATCCGTGGGATCGTGTGAACAGAATATGGGATTTATACACTTTAACACCAATCCAATCTTCCAGACCTTATTAGACTAGTTAAACATGTTACTTTAGGACCTCTTAAGTCCTCATCAAACTCAGTTAGTCTCACATTCACTCATAACTAACTTAGGATCACTTTCAAGGTGTTTTTGATTTATCGCTTCATCAAAACTCACCATATTTCCGCTCCAATATTCACACATTGTTTTTTGCATCTTAAAACACCTAACTTGATATTTCTCTCAATTTTAGCAAATTGATTTTAGTCATCCTTATCCCAAAATAGGCTAAAAACTAGTTTTAATTTTTTCAGGATTTTTAAGGAATTTTTCAAATTTTCTTTGACTTATCATCTGATCTCTAGGGTCATTTGACATCATGTGACACATTCAAAATCTGAGTATCATGCTTAAGCACTTAGTTGTACACATAAAAACTCCATTTTCTTACCAAAATAATCATTAGATATCCTCATTTATTATGGTTGGACATTTAAGTCCTATACCATTTAAGACATCTTAAGGAACCCAAACACTCAAGATTTATAGGTACTAGATCTTGACAAAACATCATCACTCTACTTCATTACTGTTTGAGAGACAGATCCCTAAATTATAACTAGACGGATCCCCAAAGTTAGGGATCTGTGGGAACCATGTCTACATAACAAATTAAGATCACTTTACTCATCAATTTCAAACTCTCTTTGGTAATCTAAACACTCTACATTGCCTTAAATGACTCCCTAGTATAGAACAACTGATAAGGATTTAAAACGTACGCTTTAGGGGGTCATTTAAGCCCTAAATCGACCAATTTTATATCTGTTACTGCTTAATTTCGTTCCTTTTCACTTTTTAGGTCTCTTGGAAGCAAAATGCTGGAATGAAGCATATTTTGACGAAAAGGAGCAAATACATGAAGAGAATGGCAAAGTCAAGATCGAAGCCACTCAAGTTGCTCAAACAGAACCTGACGGTGTCCCAATCAAAGAGTGACGCCGTCACTCTATGAAGATTTGATCAAAACATGCACACGACGTCTCAGTTGAATTTACGGTCCTAAAGACGACGGCGTCATGCTTAATTCGGAAGGCGTCACTAAAATCTACACCAACCCCAAGATCAAAGACCAGACGACATCTACTAAAGACGATGGCGTCACCACATCTCTAAGACGCCGTCACAAGCGTCAAGACTATCACAACATCGTCTGGTCGAAATAGCGATCTTGTTTGGCCATAACGTTTGCATGCGAACTCGGATATAGGTGATTCAAAAGCCCACGCGACCGTCACTTTGTCGAGCTGGCACCGTCACCTTTTGCCGACAGAAAATCTGCCTATAAATAGAACATTATTACTTCACTTTTTGCAGGCTCAAAACCCTAACTCCAATTCCAGGGTTTAGATAGGTGTTTTTCCAGCAACTTAGAAGGTTTCAATGACTTCAGAAATATCTTGTAATGGTTTGTTGATTATATCTTAATCCATATCTTCAATTTATCATTATGCCTACCCAATGTTCAGTTGATTGTGTGTATGCTTGCTTGTCTATCATGTTTAGCTAAATTACTTGTGTGTTTGCTTAGATCTATGAAACCTAGTTATTAATTATTGTTAGGTTGTTTCTTTTCTTAATTGATATAGGCTTAAATAGTGTGTTTAGGCTTTTGTTGTATTTAATGCTTGAGTATGCTTTATGATGATATGGTGATCGGATGGAATAGCCTAGGTTTGTCGATTCCGTGAATCATATCGAGAGATAACTTAAAGAACTAGGGACTAAGCATACCCTACGACCTTTAGGAATACAACGCGTTAAGATAAGGTGTGACAATTCAACCGACGAATAAAATACAACTAGGGTGTAATAGTATCTAGGTAAACACATTTTTAATCATCATGCGAGCACACATCAATTAGACATAAGACTACCCGTAGTACTAGATAATTAGATAAATAGAAGTAATCGGTAGAAGTACCACCCCCCAAACCAATTGCCCCGAGATATTTACCTTTGCTTTCTAAAAAACCAATAAAAAGATAAAAAAAAGAATCATCCTCAAACCCCACCTTCTCGTCACACATTTCTTTCTAGCATTCCTATTCTCCTAGAGAACGATATCAATCCCCGAGGCTTACCCAGTACTAAACTACAACGATTAGGTTCCTTTGCCTAGGTGGTTGAAAAACTTTCTTGAAGAAAAGGAAGTTCCTTTACCTTAGTGCATGCCAAAATTCTTAGTGGTCAAAAATTTAATTCACTAACCTAATTTCATCCCTTATAAACCAAGTGTGTTTATGCTTCCAAACCATCACTCAAACCACCATTCAAATTCAGTAGCTAAGACATCCATTACATCCTCTCCTTCACTATGACTAAAGCATCTAGCACAACATCTTCAACTAAAGGTTTCTCCAAGAAAAATGCTCGTATGGTTCATGAGATTTCCTTAACTGAGTCATCACCCGTTAAGGACTCAAATACTAGAATACCTCCTCAACAAACTCGATCACCCGAAGCTAGAAGAACCGCTAGAATTAGTATTCGACCTTTTGATTTAGAAAAACCTTCATCAACCACTACCATACCCTCTAAACCAAACACACCTAGATCAACTAAAACACCTAAGCCTTCATTTCTAGAACCTATAATACACTCCTTTACCGCGCCTCTTTCACACCCAAACCTCAGCTCTTTAGAAGACTCACCACCTAGGACCGCTCATTCACATGCTTTATTAAATAGGGAACCACCTTTACACCAAAACTTTGATGATGAAACATCACCAACACCCGTATTCCAATCACCTTCACCATCAAATATCATCGTAGGAATAAGGAATCACCAAATACCTAACCATATAGATAACTTCCTATCCACTGTTAGGGTCACCATAATATAACACAAGTAAAAATATGTAAGAAATAAGATGAAGATAGATTGGATGAACAAACACACAGACAATACACGTATGAATAAAGAAGGTTATGCGTAGGATTATGAGTGCAAATGAACAACCAACCTTCCAAGGAAGGTTTACAAGTGTTTATATAGGGGAAGGGAGATAGGGCAACATGTCTAGTCCCTTCCTCATTATTGGGCTTGGACCAAGGCCTATGGGCTTTCTACATAAGCCTTGCCATTTAAAATTAACATAAAATCCTAATTAAGCAACCTATTACATATTGATTACTAACACTTGAAATACAAGTTAGGAGTGATTCCAACAATCTCCCTCTAAGTGTTGGTAATTAATAAGTGGCTCTAGTAATCTTGAAAAGTTGTTGGTGTTGATGTAATAGCAGTTGCTTTGACATATTCTGACATTCTTCTTTCTTGTGAGAAGAAGTTCCTTGATTCTAACAATCTCCCCAGTGTGAGGATCTTGTTTTTCTTTGAAGTTTTCAGCTTTGACGTCTTTATTTATCTTTGTTCTGGTGTGGATATGGTGATGTTATGTTGTTGTTATGCGATCAGGTCGCTTCGTTGCTCAGGTGTCTCCACGTCTTTCTCCAACATGCACACATGCTCTTTGACGTTGGATTTCAGTTTTGATGTAGTTCTCTAAGTCTCTACCTTTGTAGATTCTTTGGCTTAGAGGAAGAATCATTCTGACTTTTGTGTTGCCTTTCGAGAGAACTTCAAATTATGTTGTTGTTGGTATGAGCATGTGGAGAATCAAAACTATCATCTTCCAGGAGCATCCGTAAGAAGAAACATAAGAATGGGTTAGTGATAAACACCAATCGATCCTTTGTGGTCGTTTCTTAGAGAATTAACCACTACGATTGTTCTTCGATGATGTCTTGATTCCATTCACCTTGGTTGGCGAATTAGCCATCGAATCCCATGAGGGACAATTGGCATTACATTGAACAAGTTCAAGTAATGACCCACATCTTCAGGACTCGATTCTTGAAAGGAATCTCCTTAGCGGGATTTACAGCACTTACAAGTTCGAACCGGCGTGTTAAAGCATAGTGTGAAAAAACATCTCTAATTCTAGCAAAGGCGTTCCTGGAATTGGAGTCCCTCAAGTAGGATAACACGATGTACGAAGTACACTACAGTTGGTGAGTCAGCGAGATACACGAAGCATCACCCTAGACGTAGACCGTTTGAGACAACACTAAGCGTAACCCATGATGAGTTACCGAAGAGACCTGTTGTCAGGGATGTTTGATGATGACCCTGGCAGGAGTTTTCATTCAATCACTGAGGGTCACAATTATGAACCTCTCATAAATGTTCTCAACAGATAGATAAGATCGTGAAGGATCGATAATGTTATCACTTGTGTCCTTAATGTTGAACAACAAGTGATGAAATGTCAAGTGTTCCTAAGAGATCTTTTGATGAATCGAGTGGCTCTAGACCAAAGAGTGCACTTTGGTTTCCTGAGTGGAGACTAGGGAGATGGTCTCCTTTTCAATACCGGCAATCTCTAAGAAGAAAGCCGTAGTTTACGTGGGGTTCCCTGTGAGAATGAAACAAGATTACATTGAGAGAAACTTGAGTGGCTAAGAGGTTTAGTGCATGTGTCCTTTGGGTCCATGAAGACTTCAATCTTCAATACCAGTGTCATTTATTGACGACCAATAGCATATAAATTGAACCGATTATGCCCTAAGTTGAATAATCTGGAGGGCTATTTCTTTTCACCCTTTTCTTTACTTTTCATTTTAATTCTTCAACTCTTCTTTCTCGATTCTCATTTTCTCCTTTTTATAATCATACCTAAGAACTTCTAAATTCTAACTATTGGTGGTGTCCTTGGGTGATCCTTAGGCTCTGGCGATCATATATGACAGTTATTCCTAACCTTAATCACCTTATAACTCCATGGTATCTAAGTTTCCATAAACCATTTTCTCGAAAATCTCTCAAAGTGTTTATGAGTGAAAACATTTTGTAACACTTCGAGAGTTTAGTATTTTCAGAAATACTCCCCCTCCACATGTGCTCAAGTGTTTTGATAGAAATCTGCACAGTGAGGGTAGAGCTCGCACTTTTAAATTGATCGACTCAAGATAGACAATTCCCCGCGAGACACGGTTACGTGGTATAGTTAAAGAGTTGCATTGTCAGCTTTTAGGTGACAACTAGCTCTAATAACTACCTTGAAGGTGTAGACAAACCTCGAAAGGTTGTCAAACCCGTCAAAGTTCATGTCTATCACGAGTTTCTCGAAAAGGTACGATCTACTCGGATAAGTCTTAGTAGACAAATATTTTCGATTTATGAAAATTCAGATCTCGTCAATTCATTGGTTAAGTCTTAGCACATGAAGGTTCCATTATATTTACAACATATTTGTATCACAAAATTTTTCTCCCCCTCAAAAATGGCATATATGTTATTTTTGATGAAATTTTGATATCGAATATGTCCATTTCGAGTTTTGTGGAAGATTTCCACAAGAACGCTTAATGAAAAAGATTTTTAGCAAATACCCCCTCAACAAGTAATATTAACTTTTGAGGTTTTGAAACTATAAAGTACTTGTTCTTTTGAGCAAAACTTTGAAAAATTAAAGTTTTGATAAGTTTACTCAAAAGTAGCTTTTCGCTCCATTTATAAGGATTGTGGCACTGATGCGTACCACAGGGTCCTTTCATTACAAGTATGGGTTGTACACTGTTATGTGTGCACAAGCCATAGTCAAGTATACAACTCATATCATCCAAATATCAATCAAAGAAACAATTTAAGGAGTACCAGACATTACTTCAATAACATCGAGAGTTCTCTCTTGACGTTGATAACCCGTAAGAGGGAAAATCTGTCGTCCACCCACAAAGCTTTCCAAATTCCGCATCTGATCACGATGAAACAACCATTCATCTACCTTTTGATAATCTTCTTCACAACCCTCTTTTCTCTAGAATTCCACCGCTTCTTCGACCCAATACCTTCATGAATCTCCTTCAATGGATATGCTAACCCATCACGAACCTTCTTTAGAGTATGATCAAAAAATTTGTGAAGCTCATTGCATGCCATTAAGCAGTTGTAGTGAAGTTTACTGCAGTAAACTACTCCAAACTTTGGTTTCTTCCCAATGGTGGACTGAGAGAGTTGGTTGATATCGGGAAAGTGTAGCAACGGTTTAGTGAGATTGACTTGTTTCTAGTATGATTCCACAGCAAGTTGAAGATCTTCAACGTTCTGGATCACTATGCTCTTATGAATATCAACAATGAATTTATGTCTTTGGAGCTGGATGTGGTGGAGAAATGTCGCATCCCGACCTTGTACTTAGCCGATACATGTCTTCAATGTCGTTGAGCAACAATCTAAGAAAATCGGCTGAGTAAAATCATATTCTTGCTTGTCTTGGCATTTGACTTTGATCTCTTCGAGGAA
>OU343223.1:278479927-278582146 GCA_910596185.1 Chrysanthemum makinoi | reverse complement strand
AATATTATTCCTCTTTGATCCTCTTAAAACTTGTAAGTTAAGTCAAAGTTAAGCGTCATCACAAAAATAAATTATTTATAGTTAAATTCTTGATCCACCATCCTTCGATAAACAATTTCTCAAAACATCTTAGCTAAACGTCTATTCAAATAAGACTATAACCAAAAACTCATTCTACAAGTTCTTCTCAAAAATAAGTTATTTTACAACTTATTACAAGTGAAAGAATAATCCAAATCACTCCAATAATTGTCTGCGTGAGGGATTCCTCAATTTGTACTATCCATCCCTCCCGACCGGGGATCGGGGAACCATGTAAACAGACAAATAGGAGACTCATTTTTAAAACTCAAAACAATCTATTTTCCCTCTTCCTAAAACCTAGAACGACCAAATCTCAGTTCTTATCATCCTAGGGCTTCATATTCTCAAGAATCTAAATCCTAAACATCAATGTAAGTAATTACACTTATATTTTCTATTCATCATCATCTCCATCCTAGGGTTTATGGTTTTAAACTTTTTCAATTGTTTTCAATTTTTCAAATCATCAATTGACAAATTATTTATCGCAAAATTGTTTTCCATACATAATTAAGGAATTTCAAAATGGCATTGTTAATACTAAATAAACTCATAAACCCATCTTGACATATTTTACCTAATTGGATTATTATTTTTTAGGATCAAACATGCCTAAATCCACCCAACAAGACCATCATGACTCCGTTCACTACATTATATTATCGCAAAGAAGGGTTATCAAAAAGTGATCGCAAAACTTTCAAAATGTTTCAAAAATGACTCATCCACGAAGGTCATGTAATTGAGGAATGTTTCTTTGAAAACACCGACATTCCTCAAATTTTTTCCGCAATCAACTTTGATTGCCTCCTCAAAATTGATGAACAAATTTGTCCGGTCTTCATCTTCGAATTTTACAAAAGTGTTTGAATTATTCGAAACAATGATGAAATATTTCAATCACTTTTGTCATAAAAAAACCAAAGCATCACCTTACCTCTCACATTGGCAAATCCTTCACATACCATGTGAAGGAATTTGTATGTATTCCAAAGATTGGTCAATTGCTTGTCAATCCTTCACATTAGACCCTAAACCTATCTATCACACTCCACTTGACAACCCCATTGTTGTTTGAGAAACCATCTTCAAAAAAAGAGTTGACCAATCTCGCTATAACTGCAACAAAGAACTCATTCATCGTGATCCCTATCAAATGGAACTCTTTGAGATGATTCCCTTTTACAAAAAGTGGGAAGAAATTCTTAGAAAAAATGTCATTTGTTTGGTTGGAAACAAAGACCATCCCAATGCTTGTCTTTTCCAAATGATCTATTGTCTCATCCACCAAAAGCCTTTTAATCTTGCCTATTACATTTCCAAAAGAATGGTAGGTGTCTTCAAAACCGACAAAATGGTTCTTCCTTATGATATGCTCCTAACACGTCTCCTTGAGTATGTTAGTGCAATGCACCCTAATCCTATTACCAGTGAACACTTTCTCACAAATCATGTTATGGTAACTCTCACCAAACAACCCACCAAATGATTTATGGTCAATGGGAAAAGTCCTCATCCTCTCTCCGACTCTTCGAATAAAGATGAAGATGTTGAAGTTGACCCCGTTTCCAATTATCAACTCGATCCCATGACTTAATTTGGACAACTTCCCACTCTTCCAAAGGAAACCGAGGAATTCAAGCAAACAAAAGGAATGTTCAAGTGTCTAACTCATTTCCTCATGAACTCGGGAAAGAAGAAAAAGTGAAGAGATTGACAAAAGGAATTTTGCACCCTATGCCTTTTGTATGATTATTTTGGATGTTTTATGATTATCAAAACAATGCATGATCATTATCTAGTTTATGCCAGACATACTTGGTTGTTCTCATATATGGTCATTATCTTGTTTGCTTACCCACATGATGTTTCTATATGCTATATTTGTTATGCTTCACTTACATACATGTATGTTTTCTATAGAAATGATTAGTTTCAGAATTTGATACCTAGAGAAAATTTCATACGCATTCGTTCCTCTCTGGATCCCTGGGCTATAACTAGTCAGATCCTTCAAATGAAGGATCCGTGGGATCTGAGCAAACAGAAGTAATTTTTTGCTTTCTTACATCAATCCAACCTTCCAGACCTTACTGAACTAGTTAAACATGCTTCATTAGGATCACTTAAACTTTCCTTAGGCTTAGTTGATCTCACATTCACTCATGGATGACTTAGGATCACATTCAAGGTATTTTTGATTTATCATTACTTCAAAACTCACCATCTTTCCGCCCAATGTGCACACATTGTTCATTTTATCTCAAAACACTTAGTTTGATATTTCTCTTAAAATTAGCAAATTGAGTTTAGTCATCTTTACCTTAAAATGATCTAAAAACTAGTTTTTCATTTCTTGTGATTTTTAAGGAATTTTCTAAATTTTCCTTTGCTCACCATCTGGTCTGTATGATCATTTGACACCCTCAAAACTCTTAGTGTCATCCTTGATCACTCATTGGTGCTCATGAAAACTCCATTTCTTTCCATAAAAAAAACATCATTAGCTATCCTCACTCATTATGCTTGATCATTTAAGTCTCATACCATTTAAGACACCTGAGGAGACTAAATCACACAAGATCTATAGGGGCTAGACCTTACTAGAACCTCATCACTTTTTTTCCTTGCTCTTGAGAGTCGGATCCCTGGCTTTAGGCTAGCCGGATCCCTCAAGTGAGGGATCCGTGAGAACCATCTGCACAGACTACTTAAACTTACTTGATATAATCATTTCAAACCCTGTTTGTTAATCTAAATACTCCACATTGTCTTAAATGACTCCCTAGATCTATTCAACTCTGTAGTTGACTCTTGTGCATACAAATCATTGCAATTTGAAGGATTTTAGTGGTTTAGGATTTAATTCACTTGCCTAATTTCTTCCTTTATAAACCACTTGTGTTCGAGCTTCCAAATCACCATTCAAACACTCATTCTCACTAGCTAAAACCTTCTTTTTACAGTTCTCTTTTCTACCATTTCATCATGAGAAAAGCACCTAGTGCAAACTCATCAACCAAGGGAACTCCCAAGAAAATAGCTTGGGTTGTCCATGAAATATCCTCAACCGAATCATCACCCATCAAATCCTCAAACACTAGAACTCCCTCACAACCAACTCTACCAATCAAACCAACTCCCAAAAGGCTTGTTCCCAAAAGACAACCATTGCCAAACACTACTATACCTCCTAAACCAAACACTCCTACATCCACTAAAGCAACCAAACTATCACCTCTAGTACATAGAGCTATCTTTTTCACCACCCACTTTCATTCCCAAAACTTTACAACTTAGAGGACTTACCACCTAGTCCTTCTCATCCACCACCATTGCCAACATTTTCATTAATCGAGAAAATGGTGCCACAACAACCCTCTCACCAAAACTTTGGTGTTAAAACCACACTAGCACCCGTATCCTATTCTCCTTCACCCTCAAATGGTCCATTTTTAATTATGAGGAATCACCAAACTCAACAATCGGACCATATGGAAGTAGATACTTCCTTACCTCCACCACCGACACATATATCACCACCTTCACCCCTAGTTGAACCACCTCCGACTTCATCAAACTTGCCTCCACAAATCTCTCCATCCTTTATGGAACCTCTACCTTCCTCATCAAACTTTCCACCTCAAACCGCTTCATTCTTACCACCACCATTCCCTAGCCATGACAATGATTGCTTTCATTGTCAACATGTCCAAGGGTTAGTCCATGAAGTATGTGACGAATTACGCTTCATGTTCTATCACCTTCTAGAACATTTTGATGAAGTCAACAAATTTCATCGTCCCTAAAACATAGGAATGCAAGCACAAGTGGTGTTTTCAAGAGTCTTAGGGGCTACTTAGAATTGTTAGGAAATTTACTATATTATTGTATCAATTTCTTAGTTTTAGAGATATGTGTATCACTTCTCTTGTTTTATTAAATGAAACTACATGTTTGTATGCTATATAGTTATGTGAATATGCTTGGTCCAACAATACATAACTCATTTGGACGTTTATGTCACTACTCATATCTACATTGCTGCCAATAAGCTAAAGGTACACGGTTCCCATGATTTTTCCTAGACGAGACGGATCCCTCAGATGAAGGATCCGGCAGAACCGTTTAATAGATTATATGTTTTGAGCTATTTTGAAGCTTATTTGCAGGAAACAATGCACCATATACTTGTTTTCTAACATTTGTTTCGTCAAAGCAAAGCATTGCAAAACACTTGCAATACATTCACTTAGGCTTTCTAACTACTTGAGGCCCTCATCAAAAGGGAACACTTGTCAAGGGGAAGCATTTCGTCAAGGACAAAACCATTGCAAAAATACCTGCAATACACTCGTTTAGCCTCCCTAATTACTTAACACCCTCAACAAAGGGAAGCATCCGTCAAGGGGGAGCTACGACGAGAATCTTCTTCATCTTACTATTTCTCTTTACTTTTCTTTTTCTTACTATTTCTCATTTCATTACTTTTCACAAGTTTTTCTCAAAACCATTTTCCACTATGTGTTAATTTCTTTTCGAACTCTTTTGTTTCGACAAAAGGGAAGAAGAAGAGTAAAACTCAATTTAAATTATTACGAATTTTATTTTCTTCTTAAAATAATCTTATTTTTTGTCATCAACAAAAAGGGGGAGATTGTTAATACAAATAAACCATAAAAACATTTATTAATATTTTACGATCTTCTAATGTTTTGTCGATAACAAACGTAAAATTATTTTAACGAAATAAATAAAATACGTAAAAGCTTTGAGCCAATAGTTTACTAACACACTTTTACCAAACATATTAAAACCATCAAAACATGTTTAGTAAATAAGTTATATAAAACCAAAGACATTTTTAAAAAACACTAACAAGTAATATTGTTTGTTTACATCTTATAGAAATGTATATGTGCTTTGTATATGTTGTAATGGGTAAGTAATGGGTAAAAACCAAAGTCCATAACCCATGACCCATAATCCATTGACTAGATAAAACGAATCTTGTTGGGTAAGAACCAAAGCCCATAACCCATACCCATGGAGCATGATCCATAACCCATGACCCATTGCATGACATCATGCATGAAGTCATGTTGGATACTATCCATGATCCATAACCCAAAGTCTATGACTCATGACCTAAGATCTATAACCCATTGACTAGGTACATTGCATCTTGTTCGGTATCCATGATCCAAAGTTCATGATACATGGTCCATAACCCATAACCCGGTTTGTAACCCAAAATCCGGACTAAACTGACCTAGTATCCGGATCCCAGTATTTGAACTAGCCGGATCCCTTTGGTGAGGGATCTGCTGGAACAATGGGAAAGTAGGCACATTTTGCCTATAAATTGTAAGCCATTTATCTCTTGCTCACTACCACTTTAGATATACTTTCTCTCAGTATTCTAACCTCTCGAACAACAGATTCAAAGGATCATTCTATGTAGTTTTATCTTTGTGTGATTCTCTAGGTTCCTCTTAAAGGCGAGATCACCACCTCTTGAAGACGTGCAAGCTCAAGGTCATGATTTGCTAAGCTTCGTCATCAACTAGACCACTGAAGTGCAAGCTCAAAGTCATGTTGATAGTTCTTTCCTCCCTCCATAGAAGTGTCGTGTTGAAGGCATTAGTGAACGGTGCCAAAGGTGTACAATATATATTGTGCGTCGATGTACAAGTTGTGTAGTTTGGGTTAAAGGATGTTGATATCCTTTCTAGTATTGTAAAAAGGAGTGTGTCTCCTTTGGGTACTTGTGTTGTTGTGTACTGTTGGGTAGTAGTTCTTCCTTTGTAATGGAAATCGGTATCTAGCCTTGTACCAAATAAAGTGTAGGCGATATTGTAATATGTTTGGTTCTACCTCGTTGAAGAACTCGGTGTCTAGCCTTGTACCATATAAAGAGTAGGCGACGTTGTGAAGGCTTATCCGCCATATTAAGGAGCTTGTGTTGTGTAGTGCTTAGAAACTCTCGAGTGGGGTACTCGGGGAGTGGAATAAGGCAAGAAGGTGTTCTTGTAGCAGAACCACTATAAATACTCGTGTCGTGGTTTTATGTTCCTTTACTCTTTATCTCTTGCATTACCACTATATATATATATGGGGATAGTTTGGCTACAATTTTTGTAGCCAATTGGCTACAATCTTTCATTAAAAATACACTATCAATGAATCTGGGACCCACAGAAAAGAATCAGGACCCGCAAAAAAATCAGGGACCCACATTATATGACACAAAATTGTAGCCAATTAGCTACAATAAATTGTAGCTAATATATTCCCATATATATATATATATATATATATATATATATACATATACATATATACATATACATATATACATCTAGATATATACATATATATATATATACATATATATAGGGGAGAGTTAACGTGAGATCAAACTTAAAGTTGTAAAAATAAGATCAAGTCTAAAAAACCACTAAAACATTTATAAATAACAATTTTAGCAATAATACACATAAAAATAATACTTTAATACAAATTAACATTTTAGCAACTAATAACCAAATGATACATGATTTTGGATTAGTGATACACCTGATACACATTACACTAATAAATATTCCAAAATCTGATACACATACAAAACCTGATACATTACACTTCTTATCAAAGTGTATCACCCAGTTTCAGTAAATTTTAAAAAGAAATCTATCGAAACTTTAACAATTTTAGTTGTAGTTAATAATTTTTTTTTTGTAAGGAGAGTGTCGCTTGTCAAATTTTAGTTGGATCTCATTTTAACAACTTTAAGTTTGATCTTATTTGATCTAGATTATATATATATATATATATATATATGTATATATATATGGGAATATATTAGCTACAATTTAGTGTAGCCAACTCCCTACAATTTTGTATTACAATTTGCGGGTCCCTGAATTATTTTGTGGGTCGCTGAGTTATTTTTGTGGGTCCCTGAATCTTTCTTGTGTGATTTTAGTGAAGGATTGTAGCCTATTGGCTACAATAATTGTAGCCTATTGGCTACAATAATTGTAGCCAACATATCCCCATATATATATATATATATATATATATATATATATATATCAAACACACAATCTAAATAGATTGACATAAGTCAATCTAAATACTTTAAAACAAAGTTTTAATTGGTAAAACTATTCAACCCCCCTTTTAGTTTTCCAAAGCTTCATAGACAGGGAGTACGAACGGTAGTAAATGAGAGATGGTTATTAGTAAGAATTAATTTGCTAAACGCGATTGATAGCCTCTCATTTGTATTGACCTAGGGGCTTGCCTGCAAGTGACTTCAAACACTCGCTAAGCCCCTATTGAATAGGGCATTGAAGTTAACTATCTGTCTCAACAAGTGAGGAAGTAAAAAGCTCACCTTAATGAAGAAGGAAGAGATGAAGTTAACTAGCTATCTCCCTACAGGAAGTCATAAAATGAAAGGTTTTGTTATGAAGTTGCCTTTAGCTGACCTTCTTTGTACAAAATATGCTCCTTGCATGCATCATAAAAAACCTTCATATCAATTTCTCCGATCCTCCTAAATTCAATATTATTCTCTCCACTTGATATATTTCGTGAATGACATGAATAAAAAATGATCAATTTCACAGATAAATATTGCTTGATTGAGAGGATATCCTAACATAGATTCTACTCTAAAAAGCGGGAAGTTCCTTAAATAGTTTGGGTTTGAGGTCCTTACCTGCTAAAACAACTCAGTTATTCCAAAAATAATTCATTTACTACTCTTTTGTTCATTATGTTTGTAGTGTTTCATTTACGTTTTCATGTCGTGAATACATATAAAACTTGGATCAATTTGAGATAGATGTGTGGTTTTAATGTTTTGAATAATTTATATTTGAATTTAATTTTTGTTTGCTAACCATCTTTATACTGATTGCGTAGACACATGCTACTTCTTCAAGATGTAGCTAATAACTTGCTTCAATGTGGGTTTTGGATTGTTTAAATATTTAATCACACCGACATATCGTTTATTGCATAATGAAAATTGGTCAATTGAATTGCTAAGTTCTGTTATATCGCTTCAAATATGACTTAAACTGAAATTTTAATAATTTTTTATATGTGACAGAAAGCTGTAGAACTCCTCCACCTCCACGGGTTGAGGAATATCTGTGACAGAAAGCAGTACCTCCACTTCTACGATTTGAGAAAAAAGGTTCAAACTTCCAGAAATCAATGACATAAATAATGATGATGCTATTGATGATGACAATGGCACGATAAGTATTAAAAAATGTGACAACGTTATGATAATTCTAAATTGTTTAATTTTTTAGACGAGAAATATAACATCCATTTTTTCATAGTAGTTTAGATCCAGATGATTAAAAAGCCAAAATCTTTGATAAAATGTGCTTACATAAAGAAAGATGGGTAACAGAAGAGGATGTCGCAAAAGTGATTTGGGAAAATTCTTTCACCATATCCTCTTTATGTTTCCCACATTTCTTTAGCTAAATCCATATTTTCACTGGTTTTGGTTTTCTGATGATCTAAAACTTAACTGTTCTCAAAGAATGGAATTACTCCTTTTCTTTTCAAAAGTAAACTACGTTTACCATTATCATCATCGTTGTCATCTTTCAAAAGTAAATTACTCCTTTTCTTTTCAATCTTTTGTTACAACTCGAGTTATGGTTTTTTTACTCCCATTTGATCAAAAAGCTCGACACTTTGTTTAAAATTTGGTGCACTTCTTAGAAACAAGTTACAGCTTACGAACTCCTATTCGCTCAAAGAGCTATGACTATTTAGTGGTTTCATTTAATTGGTTAGCGGATATTATTTTGGTTCTTTTTTAGTTTGTATGCTCTTCTTGGATTTGTTGACATTTTTTTGTAATTGTTTATTACTGCCACATTTTTTGTATATTTTTTGTTTGATTTTCTTATAATCAGGATTAGGCATATGTTCATAACTGTTTGTTACAGATTACTAGCATTCATTATACTTACAAAAATTTTACTCTTCCAACACATACAATAATATCGTATACGAACACTCTGCCACAACGCTCCAGTTGAAATCCTCGTTTATACTACATATAATGGAGGAATGACTCTCTCTCATAAAATGTTTTAAGATGTCATTAATGTGAGTATTTCAATTTTAATGCATAAAGCACAGTATAAAGCTTTTACTAATTTATCCTCCACAACATTTAATACTTCATTTATTATGTTTTTGCAATAAGCATAATTTTTTATTTTGCAAAAATATAGATATAAATCAATAGATTTTTAAAATGCATACCAAATTACAATGTCCAACAAATATTAATAAATCGTAACAGTGCCTCGAGAACCAACCTAGATACTTTTTATAATTTTTTTGATAAAATTTACCATAAAAACAAAAAAATGTGTTTTATAAAAATTGAGATTATTTTTTTTAAAGGCAAAGGATGAAAATGTGTTGAATGTTAAGTGTTACTTTATATTATTTTATAAATCAAGATGATTTTTAAACTAAAAATTGTTGAGAAGAAGTCACTGGAAGAGTTTAGCAGTGTATATGTGCTACATTATAATCTTGGAAAAAGTATTATTTTCTTTGGTAGTTTAAGGGAGATGGAAGTGTTTTCTTTTTAAAATAGGAAGTTGACTATGAAGTATTTAAGAGTTACATTATTAGCAAAAAGGCTTGAGATTAATGACTGAAAATACTTAATTGAGAAGGTTGCAGAAAATATTAATTGTTGGAGAAATATGACTCTGTCATATCCTATCTTCTATGCAAGTGTATTGGTTCTCTCTATATTTTACCAACTAATGTGGTCAATGAGTTAGAAAAACTGTTGAAGAGATTCTTATGGAACTCTAGTGATTCAGCTAAGGGTAAAGCAAGCGTAGCTTGGAAAGTGGTATGTAGGCCTAAAGAACAAGGATGATTGGGTATTAAGCATTTGCAACATTAGAATGAAGTTGTTCTTGTAAAGAAGTTGTGGAAATTAATTGAATGGAAATAATCATTATGGGTTAAATGGGTCAATGTAGTGAAATTAAAGAATAAGAGCATATGGAAGATTTCAGTTTCTTCAAAAGATAGTTGGGATTGGAGGAACTTATTAGCATTAAAGGATAAAGTTAAAAAAATATGTTCAATATTAAGTAGGAAATGGGGAGAATCTTTATATTTGGCATGATATATATGGTGTTTGGGAAGCTCATTATTAGCAATTATCTCTTATAGAACCATTTATGAGGCCAGATTGAACTAGAATGCTAAGGTGGCTGACTTAATTGTGAATAATAGATAGAGTTGGCCAAATGATTGGTATGAAAGGTTTTCAATTCTTAAGAATATCAAAGTCCCAAGGTTGAATGACTATGTAGAGGATAAAGCTGGTTGGGTCTCTAGTAATGACATAAGGGCAAAATTCACAATAAAGCAAGTATGGAAAGATACGAGAATCAATGAACCACTTGTTACTCAGAATCATATAATATGATATCCTCAGCTTATTCCAAAACAAACTTTAATTTTGTGGCTTTACAGTTCAAAGGGAAGTTTCTAAGCCAAGATAGAATGAACAAGTGGAAGCAGAACAACGACCTCAAGTGTTTGTTATGTAAACAGTGTGTAGATTCACATGTTCATCTTTTTTTCCAATGCCAATTCACACTGAAAGTTTGGAGAGGATTGGTGCAATGGATGTATAAGGTTGGCAACCAAAACAGTTTAAGAGATATTATAAGTTGAATGGCTGCAACTCCTAATAGAAATAGCATTGGAAGAGTAGTCAGAGAACTTGTACTTGTTGCAACTTTTTATTATGTTTGGAAGAAAAAAGAAACTTAAGGTTATTCAAACAACAAAGCATAGCAATTAAAAATGTTTCTAAGATCATACTAGAGAATCTTAAATGGCATCTTCTAAGTCTTAAAGTCAAAAGAAAAATCTGACCCTTCAAGTTGCGAAGATGGGGAATTCATTGGAATAATATGACATTATGTGTTGCTTAAGTATAAAGAAATGGTTAGGGTGGTTGGATATTGGTGGAATATGGTATGGAACAATCTTTGTTGAGATTTGTAATGAATGTTGGAATATGTTGAATTAACAAGTTAGTATGGAATAGTGAATAAAGGGATAAGAAAGTGCAATATAGATAATAGGGTGTTTGGGAGAAGCATAAAGCTAGGAATAATGAGTCATGAAAGATGAGACTACTTGGTCCTCGCTATGCTTCTCTAAAACATTGGATATTAGGAAAAGTTTATAGATTGATTGTAGTGCATATGGCCTAGTATCTTGACTAGAATTCTTTTGTTAAATAATTTTTGTTATAAAGTAGGTTTCCTGTAGTTTATGAGAGTGCTTGGTTATGGGTTTTGTTGGTGTCTAACCATGGAATCGTACCTTGAAACTTATGATGCCTAAAGCTTCTTAATTCTTTAGCTTAAGTGTGAGGATATAGCTACACTTTGGTTATGGGAAAAGAAGGTTTTTGAAAATGTAGTCAGTTTCTGTGGTAAGTTTCTTTAGGAGGAGTGGTAATGTCCCAATTGAGATGAGGCCTATCTATAGGATAGGAAATGCAGTTTTGATTGGATTTATTACCAACAGGAGGTTTGGTTGGTTCAACAGGGGGAACAAGGCCCCTATAGTTTGTACTCTATGTCTATCTGTGTGAGGATGCAATATGCACAGTGGATATGGATTGTATGCTTTGAGAGAGAAATGTAGTCCTGATTTTGATGAATCGGTGGTAGTATAACAATGTTAATGTTTTTTATGTTTGGCATTGGTGTATTTAGTTTGTGTGTAGACAAGTTGTTAGCTATGACATGTCATTAGCTTCAATTGTCATGCAGTATGTACTATATATATGTTTGTTTGGAGTTTAATATAAGTTCAACTTTACATCAAAAAATGTATAACAGGGTTTTCTTGAACCAAAAAGGTGTGGGTGATGCAAAATATAACAAATCTTACTTGAACACGAGTGTTGGTTTGTTGATGACTTACATGACTCGGGATTTATAAGTAGATTTCATTAGAGCATGAGCGATGCTCAAGTTATAAAAGACTTGATTTAACACAAGAGTAGTGATTAAAAACATGACTAATCTATTCATTACTTTACATGTTGGTGCAGGTTTTCTTGACCGGTTTTAATATATATAAGTGTTTCGTTTACGTATGGTCCACCCTATGCACTAACGGGCAGTGTACCCGGTCGTGTGTAGTGTAGTAATCGGTAAAACTGAGGTCCAAAGAGCTATGTGAGCGAATTCTAATTAAGTCTAATTGTCACTGGTTTTAATGGTATTTAGGTTTGAAATGATTAATTAACTAATTGACAAGAAAAGACATAAAGCAAATAAAAGGTAGAGTTGTGATCAATAGGAGAAAAGTGTGCTAACCTAGTTACTCATCCTATCATGTTATTTTCGTCTAATTACTTCCAATTGCTTCAAGTGGGGGTTTAGGTCGCTAGGACAACATTTGGTCAATTCGTCCTAACCTATCAGTAAAGGTTTCCCCGGAGATCAAGCTACTACCTTGAAAGTCCAATTGTTTTAGTTCCTAAGCCAAGTCATTAAGTTTCGCTACATGCAAGATTCATAACAATGAGTGCCCGGGAGCTAGCATCTTAGACACTCATCCCTAACTTCTTAAGTTCATCCAAATGGCGGTGATCATTTGGTCGGTTAAGCACAAGTGAAGAAGGGTCGTCAGTTGGTCAATTCTTACCCTTCCCACTCAGTCTACCTACTTAGGGTCAGTTGGTCAATTCTCCTAAGCAACTAGACACTACCGCCATTCAAAACTACCGAAACAAGGGTAGCTACCAATGAACTATGCATGTATACACTAGAAACAATTATACGGAAGCAATGTAAACATAAACACAACAATTAAGGAATCATAACTAGGCTAGCACCAAAGGTGCTTAGCCAATCATATTAAATGAAACAAACAATTCAATGTTTAACATATTGAAATACATGAATCAAAAGTAAAGATAATGATTATCGTTAGGGAAAGATTTCTCCCTTGGAGATGGCTCCGTATGCTCTTCAAGATCTGCCTTTGGTCCCCTACTCACGTTCTCTACTTTTTGGTGTGGAGTGAATGATGTGAAATACATAATTTAGGGCTGGTATTGATAGGCGAGATCAAGTTACGGCGTAACTTAAGTTTAGAGTTATGTCTTAACCTATATAAATCCATAATAATGCTTTCGTTATAAAATTTGTTCGGTATAACACATGGAATGAGTTACGCCGTATCTTCAAAGTTATAATGTCATGATTATGCCTGTCGTTGGAAGGAGTTCGGCGTAGCTTGTGCTGGCGTGAAACTTCTTTTACCTAATGGGTTGGCGTAATCCTTAGTGGGAGTTCTGCCGTAATCTTCTGCTTGGTATACGATTCACACATTAGCAGTAATGTGAAGAGAGTGGTCGTAGCTTCATCACGGTGGGCATACTATCATTAATTCTTTACAAAATCTCCAAATCCGCGTCTCTTTAGCTCCATTGCTTGTAATTTACCTGAAAGTGAAATATAGAGGAAAACAAGCGTAAATCCATATAAATGATATAAAATAAGAGCATTATTGGGGGAAATTGACACTTAATATTCAGGACTATTTGATGTTATCAAATATCCCCCACTTGAACTCTACTTGCCCTCAAGTAGACCTTATTAGATAAATTTCTAAAAAGATATTTCCCATTACTTGGAAAATATAAGTTTAAAAATCCCTTATGCTAGAATAAAACAAAGCCGAACACCTCACGAAATGGGAACAAAACACTCAAAATATCTCAACTAATCTAAGTGTCAATTTCGGGGTGATCACTTAAAGCACAGTCATAGCATGTATTCTATCATAAGCTTGGTGGTTACACAAATCTCCACCATTAGAATTAAGGACTAAACATTTCTTGAAGGCAATATGGGTAGACCACGAAAGGTTAGGGTGAATCGTCATTACTAACATGTCACGCATGAAGTGGAAAAAATCAATGATACATGACCAAATCCATGGCCAAGACACCAAAGATTGCTTCATCACCTAGACACGCTTCATGACTAAAGGGTAGGATAAGACATAGGATATAATTGGTGTAAAGTAAATATATCAAGCAAATAGTCTAAACCTATAACCAAGTCATCACCGCTTACCGTTCATCTAAAGTTCAAGTTTTAAGGTTAAGAAACTGGATCATGATATATCAAGTAGATGTGCCATTAGAGGACGTCGTGATGAGCACATTATTTGTTCTTCAGTTGTTGGCGCAATAATTACCAACTTCATTCTTCAAATGTGACCGAGGTGGCTTCTTTGATACTAAATATATGATGAGCTCTTAAACATAGTGCTTATAATTTCGCACTTTACAATAAACAAATAACTACAACTATATATTTTTTTTCGAATCACTTCATTTTTTATTTTTTTATTTATTTTTATTTTTTTTGAATCACAACTAAACATAGCATCCCCCCACTTGAGATGAACAATATGAGAATTTGCGGGGTCTTCAATGATCTTCAAATATATGTCTTTGACGAAAGCGTGATTCCGGAACCTTTCTACTTGAACCTTGAACTTAGGCAAACAATGACTTCCCAATCACAAATTAAGACTACACGGTAGGCTAAGGTGTATGGGTGTATCGAAACAATATATTGGGTGAACACAATGAAAGGAATGGCTCAGATGGGTGTATATAGGGGTATCTTGCATTAAAGGTAAGTGCAACAAAAGGGTTTAACATGGGGGTCGAGTAGTCGACGTGACTAATCGATAGACACACAAGGATAGACTGTTTGGGTGATAATCCTATAATATTGCCTTCTTAAACAGAATAATCCAAGTACATTAAGCTAACTCAACATACATCGTCTATGGTCTCGAAATGATGCAAAGGCCAAGTTCTAAAGTTTACAAGCTACCGACACACTTATAATTTGGTGGATTTCGGGTAAATATGTGGAAACGGATAAGGCTAATCTCACCAAATAATATCAAGGGTTATAATGTGCTCGGCTAAGGTCTAATCTAGTTAGGTTAAGAAAAACATGTAAAAATTTTAAAAATGGCATAATTTTTCAAAATAAACTAGAAAAACGAGGGCAAAATAAAGTTCAAGAGTTAATTCTACTCTCGTCCCCCACTTGAAATGTACAAAGTCCCTTTTGTACTAAACGTTAAATAAAGGTGAAGAGAAAGTAGAATTAAAACGAGCTTGAAACAAAGCTCCAAAAAAGAAAGAAGGCCCACGAAAAGAATCGTGCCTTCGCTTAAGCATCCACGAGCAAACTTCATTCCCTGAAATCACACTACCAACAAGCATAATTCTAAAAAAGAAAAAGAAAAACGAAAACAAATCTAACTCACTTTCGGAGGAATCACAGTTGCATCTAGGGTATGCAACAAGCCTTTTAAACCACTTGGTGTCCCAAGTGGACGAGTGTAGTCTCGTGAGGGCTTACAAGGAACATACCCACAAAGTTCATTTGAAAACTAATATAAGGTTATTGTGTTTAACAAAAAAGAATCAATCTGGAGGATAGTTACGTGTATTACTCCTAGAAGGAATTACGTAAATTATGGCAAACCTTGCGACATACTTGGAGTGTAGCTACATCGTAACATTGCATGGGATTATGCGTGTCGGTAATGCTCTGTAGGATTGCTCTGGAGGTGTGTTACGGTGTAATCATGGGGATGAGTTACCGATACCGATGGACAGAACCTTGTCCCCATTTGCTTATGCTGCAATCTTCTCCGTTTCTGCAAAAATGGTTAAAACACAAAACCCAACGAAATAGAAACAAAATAAATAAAAGGATAGTTCGGGTTGTCTCCGAAATAGCACTTTTCTTTATTATCGAGTCTTTAAGTTAGACTCAAAGCCATGGGACTTTACGGTGGCCTTGATTTGGCCAACTTCCTCCATATCCTTCATTAAGTTATGCCTGACCCAAGCAACATTCGTGGCGGTGCGGAGATATTCCTTTGTCTCGATCTTCCGAATTTTACAAAACTTTTCGTCCGCCTCTAAGTGGTATCTTGTAAACTCATACTTTTCAGCTACAATTGGTGGCGGCCTCTTATCTGAAGCCAAGAAGTTTGCACCTTCTTTGCTCATATGCTTCATCATCGGGGTCAGTAAACCCATCTTCACCTTGTAGTTCAAGGTAGTCCAATATTCCCTCGATGTCATCATCATCGGACTCATTACCTTTAAACCATTTATCATCAAGTAAGTCTTCCACAAGCACAAGTTTACATTCTTCTGTCTCATTTCCTGTCATATCCTTGATATCTTCATCTGTCACTATACTTATATTGTTCGAATTTCTTCGCTAAAGGTCTTCTTTATTCATACACCCTTTCCAAATCTTCTCCTTAGTCAAAGCATCTACCTTTCCATATTTGATTTTGCCTTATCGTCACATCCCAATTTGTCTAGCCAAGGTAATTCAGTCCTTTCATCGTCTTTGGTTGAGGTCTATAAGAACTCATCTTCCCCAACTCTCTCTATACTACTTCCCCCGTTACACTCATCATCAAACGAGTTACAAGATGCCCAAAAATTTTCGCCAAAGGTTTTTATCTTCTCACACCAATAACTCCGAGAGCTACTTTGTCATCGGTGTTTGCGAGGAACACCCTTGCATGAGGTATTATCGTTGATTGGTTTTTTTTATCTCGGTTTTCTTTGGAGACAATGTTCTTCATAATCAATCTTCAGTTTCCTTAGTAGACCCGTATTAATGATAGCATCCTTGAATCTCCAAATATCAATCATCAAAGGATAGATCCCCGAACATAACGTCGTGTCTTTTTAACTCATGAGGGCATATCCATTCTTCATCCTTTATAATACCACCCCCGTTGCAATATTCACGGAAAGGATTGCATGTAGGCCATGCTCATGTGGACTCATCTTTCGTGATCATTATGGGATTGCCTTGATACTTAATAGGCGGTTCTTCCTCTTCTTCGATTGAGAATTTTTCTAATCTTTCCTCATCGTTAAGTGCAGACCATATATATTTGTTATCTTTAACCCTCTCCTTACCGACTCCTCCGTCGCAAATTTCGTTATGCGGGTTGCAAGAGGCCCACAGATCGTACCACTTACCATTATCAATTGCCATTGCTTTGCACCAGTGATTCTTCTTTTTGGATGGGGATTGTGGGCACAGGTTTATATCATTGGACCACCCGTTAATGATATGCGTTCTTGATTCATCTAACTAGAGAAACTTGTCAGACCACGTATCCCAGTTACGCCGTAACTCTGATGTTTGGTTACGGCGTAACTGACTTCTGTCAGCAACATCAGCATCATTTTCAACTATCATGCTAGACCCATCATCGGATTTGTCTTTTTCAGAAAACACGGCCTTGCATGCTGTTGATTTGTTCTTTTGTTCTTCATTTCTTCTTTGTACCTCATCGCTAAGCTTGCCAATCATGGCTTCCAAGTTCTTTAGTGATTCATCATGACTAAAAAGGCTTTTGTTTGTATTGTCTTGGAAGTTCTTAAGCCATTCTTCTTCCTCCTTCTGCCTTTTAGTCGAGTCTTCGAGGTATTTGCTGATTGTTTCCTCCAAATTAGCTCTTCTTTTACTAAAATTCCAATGGTTATAATATGGGGGAGGTGTTGGGATATGAAAGTGCTGAAGATTGACAAAGTACTGAAGATTGATAAAATACTGTAAACTACAAAATCTTGGGAAGCAGTCAAAGAGTCAAAGTCGCTAAAGATAAAGTCAAATCGCACATGAAAGTCAAATCTGCAAGAACAAAGAACTGTTATATTTGTTTATAGAAAGTATTGTAACTCTAGAATATTCTATATTAGATTACTTGTCGTAAAAGGATACAATTTGTAAACCGACTAGGGTTATCCTTGAGCCTATAAAAGGACCCCTAGATTGGCATTAGAGATACGATTGCTTACAAGTTATTATTTAGAGTTTTAGAGAAGTTCGATATTCTTAGAGTTGTTAAAGTATCTGCATAATAAGCTGATTTAGAGTTAATAATAAAAGTTATTCTTCTTAGCTTTGTTAAGTAAATTCCGCATACTTAATAGAGTTTGTTCAATGTTTCTTTGTTAATAACTTAGGATTTATTCGAGGTTGTTAAACCTTAAACAAGCTATTTAAGTTAGTTTGGTTAGAGTACAACGTTCCAACAAGTGGTATCAGAGCTTGTGTGGAAACTCGACTAGAAGAAACCCTACTACAACAAAATCTAAAGATGTCGACTGATTCTGTTCCACCACCTTCCATCACCTCAATGAGGATTCCTGTCATCAAGAAAGGCGAATATGATCTATGGTGTATGAAGATGAGGCAGTACATTGCCATTACAGGCCATGCCCTATGGAATGTGATCCGCGCTGAACCGTCAAGTCTAAACAGACTTAAAACTGCTCAGACACAAATGCAATGAAGTCCAGGGAGAATCAAATGAATTCCGGGTCGTTAAGTCCCACGGAGACTCAATGGTGTGCAAACACTAGATCAGACGATAGAATGATCACTAATGATAGTGATCGGAAAGGATTTGAATGGATAATTACACTACTGAAAAAGTTTATAAAATAAAGCGACTTAAATACAAATTAAGAAAATTAAAAAGATAAAAGATATTAAATAAACGCTATCACTATATTTAAAGTGATGAACGTTTAAAACCTAAAACTTACGTTTAAATTAAAAACTACGTTAACGTACAAATAAAGCGTGCAAATAAAGAAGGAAAATACCTACGGATATGAAAAAAATACATTTTTACAATCCTAAATATATAAGAAAATTATTAGAAAAAGAAAATTATTTTTACAACTATTTAATTAATTATTATTAATTAAAAACTAATTTAAACTATTTAATAATACTCTAAAATAAAAGAAAATATGAAATAAGACTAGAAAAATAAAATTAAGACTTAGAAAAATCTAAAATATGATAAAACTAATTTTAAAACAGAAAATATATTTTTTTGACTTTTTATATATTTATTACTAATTAATTACTATTTAAAACTAATTAAAATTCTAAAAAATACTTTTTAAACTAAGAAAAATATGGAAAAATACTTTTTTGGCTTTTTATATTTATCTTAATCTATAAAAATTGAAAACATATTTTTTAAAGCTTTTCTTAATTTTTTGTATTAAATGCTATTTAAAAATGCTTAAAAACTAAATAAAATCAAGAAAAATAGCAAAACAACTTGGAAAAATCTGAAAATTTCAGAAAAACTCTAAAATAATAAAAGGAATCTATGAAAAATGGAAAAACGTGGGGTTGTGTGGCAGAATATGAAACTGATGTGTAAGTGCTTAATGGAATAAGCACTTAAATAAGCAAATGGGATCCAAAGGCTACCAAACCAAAGGAGAAGCTCTAATATGCTAAAGTAACAGAAATGCAACAAGAATAAACTATCCTAATCCTCTAAATCACAAGTTGCTAAGATTTGAGACTTGAGATTATAAGCACAAAACAGTGACTGGGGGGCTACTTTGAGCAAAGAAATAAGCACACCAATAAGCTAAAAACAGGAAAACACCAATTGGAACTTGGAGAAGACCTGGTGGAGAGCTTGTAAACCAATTATCAGACCAAGTGGAGCTATGATAAGCTCTGCACAAGCTCATCAAAATCTGCATAAACACAATGCAGGACAGCATGGTGCTACTGCGGGGACTTAGCGACATTTTGACAAGCTTCTTAGAAGCTTGTAGAAAATTCACAAAATTGTACAAAAATAACAACAAGAAACTAGGGCAGTAGAACTTTTAAAAGCCACAAAATTCACTTGATTTGACCAAGAAATGAGTCCATTAAAAATCTTTCCATTTTGGCTCAAAACAGAAATTTTGCAATTTGACTTTTTGATCAAAACTGAAAAGTTGACTATTTCCAACTTTGATTCAAATTTTTGGACTGAGCTTGAAGTTATATGATGAAAGGAAGCTAATGCAGGCTAAATCTAGGGTTTCTAAGCACAAAATAAGCTTTAAGCTTATGGAAATTTTAACAGATAAGGCTGCAATGACAGATGATTTGTGATTTTGACTATAGAGCTTAGCAGGCACAAGGTTAAGTCTCAAATGAGTATCAAATGACTACAAAAACATGAAACAACAGGAACTAAGCATTGAGCTATCCTCTAGCACAGTTTGTGCAGCAAAACCAAACACCATTTTAAGAACTGTTAAGCACATTTAACTAAACTACCTACTGATCTAGATATAACAGATACCCAACATTATTCTAACTGACTTAAATATAACTAATTGGACATGTTAAAACCTTTAATGAGCATAGATACATACACAAGACTGATATGCAAATTTGAATAAAAGTTGAAATTTAGAATGACACTCACATGTGTCCAGATCTTTGCAGGCCAAAACCAGAACAAAAGTCCACTATACTAAACCATTTTTTAACCCAAATCCAAGCCTGCAACACCAAAATCCATCACCACTGCCAAATTCACCCATATTGACTTTTTGTTGACCAAGAATCCAAGATGTTTGAAACTTAATCATAGGCTTATCAAAAGCATTCAGCAGCTTAGACAAGCTTATTTGCACTTAAATAGAAGCTTTTGAATGCTTAACAACAAGTTATAACAACATTCACTTAACATAAGATTTCCTTGATCTTGAAAATTACATAAACTGAAAAATGAAAAGAAAGCTTGCAATTGATTGTTAAAATAAGTTTATAACACACTGAGACTACTTAATACAAAGTTTGAAAGATTAACTAAACACTGGAAGATAAAAACGACATAAGGAAATATTATATAAACTAACTACTCCTCTCTCTTGCTTCTCTCTTCCACTTTTATAGCTCCAAGTGATTCTCTTTCCTGGTCTGATTGTTTCCCCGCAATATCCTCAGCCATTGGATGGTTAAAAAATGATCTTGGCCTTTGAATCCGTTTTTGGCGGGAAAGTGTTTTATCCAGTGGGGAGGGTTGAGTGAGTTGAGTGAGGGATCATTAAATGTATTTTGTAGTTTAGGTGAGGTGGAGGGAACAAGAAAATGTGAAGGAGAGGAGGGGGGATGGTTGTGTGGAGAGTTGCAGACAGAGCAGTTGGAGGAATAAAGAAAAACGCGCCAATGGGTTGATTTGTTTGACCAAGTGTTTGGCTGACCAGATATTAATAACAAGGGGGTCCAAAAAGGGTTGTGGTAGGGGTCACTTGGGGTTCAAGGGTCCAAAATGGTTTGAAAGGGCTTAATAATAAACAAGGACCATTAGTGTAAATTACGAAACTTCAAGGACCTAGGTCGCCAATTCGAAAAAAGTTTCTCCAAGGACTAAAACCGACAATCTCAAAAGTACAAGGACTAGACTTGCCATTTTCCAATTTCCGGGGCCATTTTGCCAATTTTGAAACTTGGAGGACCAAACTTGTAATTTTCTCAAACTTTTGATATTTTTCACCAAAGGACTAAATTTGACAAGTTATGACTTTAAAAAGGACCTTTGGTGATTTTACTTTTGAAATTATGTGCTCGGGGATTTGTTTTGACAATTTTGAAACTTGGGGACTAAAAGCGCAATTTTGCAAATTTGATATGTTTTTTCATCGATTTTGATATTTTTGCATTTAAAACACATAAAAACGATTTGTGATATTTTGATCATTTTGATGTGTTTCGAGTGTTTTCGAGATGATTTTGCGGTTTATTTTTGTACAAAAATGATGAGTATTTAGACACTCATCAGAATGTAATTGTTAATGGTAATGAAGAAGTTCCAGAACCTATTGATGTTCTGGACAACCCAAAGCACCTAAAGGCGTCTTACCGCAGCAACCTTAAGGAATCAAGAAGGCACTCAACATTCTCTTGTGCCGCCATTCGGATGGTCATCTTCTAAAATTTCATGATGCTAAAGATGCTAAGCGACTCAGGCTGCTCTCAAGACCAGATTTGGAGGGAATGAAGCTTCTAAGAAGATGCACAGAAATTTGATGAAGCAACAGTTTGAAACTTTCACAGTTGGTGAAAGAGAGTCTTGATCTGCATATGATAGGTTTCAAAATCTCCTCAACATGTTGGAGTTATACAAGGCAGAAGTATCGGTTGAGGATGCTAATCTGAAGTTTCTAAGGAGTTTGCCATCTACATGGCATGTAATTGCTACAATGATCGAGAGGACAACCGAGATTGGATGTCATGGATTTTGATGATCTCTACAATCAACTAAAGGTGTATGAGCATGAGATGAATGGTCAAACCAGTTCCAAATCACACAATATTGCTTTTCTTTCATCACGAAAAGAAGGCGTACTTCAACCAAAAGTCGCTTCTCCTCAAAGTCTTGTGCTCAAAGTATCATTGCATTTTACACCCCCACCTATGCTCAACAAGCCCCACCAACTACTACTATGCACTCAGATGAAGTTGTGTGCTCCTTCTTTGCACAGCAAGCTAGTTTACATGTCACTTATGAAGAAGATCTAGCACAGATTGAAGAAGATGCACTTGAGGAAATTGATATCCGGTGGCAAGTTGCTATGATCACTGCTAGGATTAAGAAGTATATGAAGAAGACAGGAAAAGCATTGATTTCAAACCAAAGCAGGGAATAACTTTTGACAAATCCAAAATTGAATGCTTCAATTGTCAAAAGACTGGACACTTTGCAAGGGAGTGCAGGTTTGCTAAGTATCAAGTAAACAGGACATCTGAGAAACCAAAGTTAGAGCTCAAAGAAATTCCAATTATTGAAACAAAGGCTTTGGTTGCTCAAGAGAAGTTATCGAGAGTTCACCGGAGTAAAGAGTTTGATGATGAACCGGTGACTTATTGTATGGTAGCTTGATGGAAGAAGTAGTCAAGAGTCGTGGAAGAATTAGACTTGAGCCTTTGCTTTTGATGAGGAACGAACATGCCGATTTAGAATCGTGAGATTTTCTAGGAGAATTTGATTGGAGCATGGAAAGTGAAGATGATCCTGTTCAACTTGCAATGGTGGCTACTTCACCAAGTTCACCCCTATCTCTGAGGTATGCTCAAATTGTCATGATTTTTACCACAAATTACTTGGCGCTTATGTGATTGAAAGAGATAATTGTGTTAGGGCTAGGTGAGGTACACGGTTACAAATAACCATAGAATCTATGGAAGCTAAAATCTTAACACATGAAAATAATGAAGTAGCTTGGGATGAAAAATATGCACACGGGATTATCATTAAAACTAAGTAAATGGAAATTAAACGTAAAATTTCGAAATAGAGCCCGACTAAGGAAAGAGATGATTTGTTAGCTAAGTTTGTTGCTTGGGGTGAGCCTGGTCTGTCACATGTTACTTATGTTCAAAAATAGAGAAGAGCTTACATTAAAACTGGCTTAGGTTTTGGAATGAACTTTGATAACATAGAAGAGAATCAAGCTGATGATGACCTAGAGGATATAACCACTAGTGATGATGAACTCATTAATTATGTAGACACATCTAGTAATGAGGATTCAATTAGTGAACCACCTCCTAAGTATAAGAAAGATAATGGTTATCATGCGCTTCCCATCCCACTGGAAGTCATCAACCCCCTAGGCCTTATGTTTCTCGTTTTGGAGTAGACAGTCTAGAGTTTAGGAAAAAGCTACTTTGGTCAATCTAGGTGCGAAAACCCCAAAGCTGTTGAAAACAATGTTCAAAGTCAACCATACCTTCAACTCAAAGTATCGCTCCACAAGCAGTACCTTCAGGAAAACCTTTTCAAAACAGCACTGCTAAACCTTTTTGGGATAACTTTGGTTACAACAAGTTTCATCATTCACCAAGAAGGCACAATAGTTTTGGGCATAGACATAGAAGAAGTCACTTTAGAAGTATGGGTCAAAAACTGTGTTTTGTGTGTTTTAGTCCTACTCATTTAATCAAGGATTGTGAACATCACTCGGAATACCTTAGAAAATTTCCAAAGAATAGGTGCCAACCGAAACCTAGAGAGCACAAACCGTCTCGGAATAATACAAATAGGGTCAATCACGAAATTTCTCACCGGATCATAGATACCCACACCGAGAAGACCTTTTTCAAAACCTTGATTATCTCACAAGATGCGTTCCAAAGTCTCGATAATTACGGACCGTACTTTCTCAAAGTCTTGCTTTCAAAACAAGGTCTGATCACACTCTTTGGAATAGGAAACCTAGGAGATCTCATTACTATCAACCTAGAAGGTATTACAATTCACATAGGGGATCTAGATCACAAGAACCAACTGTTAAAACAGAATGGGTTAAGAGGAAAGTATGCTGAGGACAAACAGTACTTTCAACAAAAAGTTAATCGATGTTTTGTGATACAAGACAAAGAGATGAACTTGTAAAAGAGAGTTGTGTTGAAAAACCAGAAAGTTTTGAAAATCCACATGCTAAAAATCAAAAAATAATTTCGGATCATGTTTTAAAAAGCGAGTGGAAATTACATACTCAAAGAATTTGAGTTTGTAAGTCCACAAGGAACACAAGTCATGGCTTGGGTTCCTAAAGATCACTAACTCTTTTGTTTTGTGCGGGGCAACCCGAAGAGGAGCTTAAAGATCATCTAATTGTGGATAGTGGTTGCTCGGAAGTATGACAGAGATAAAGAGATCCTGCGATTTTAGATCTATTAATGGAGGAAGAGTTGCATTTGGGAATGATCCCAATGGAGGAAGCATTACTGGCAAAGGAACTATCAAAGCGGTATAGATTTTGAGAATGTTAGATATGTGAAGGAGCTCAAGTTCAACTTATTATCAGTTTCTCAAATCTATGATAAAAATCATCATGTGTTATTCACTGACACATAATGTCTCATCCTTTCCCCTGAATTTAAGCCTGTTGATGATAACTTGGTAGTGCTTAGAGTACCAAGAACAAATGATGTGTATAGTTTAGACATGAAGAGTCTACATTCTTATGGGAGAGCCACATGTTTAGTGGCTAAAGCAAAATATGAAGAGGCACATCAATGGCATAGAAGATTGGGCCATGTTAATTTCAAGAATATCAACAAACTGGTAAAAGGCAATTTAGTTAGAGGTTTACCTTCAAAGACTTACAAGAATGATCACTCATGTTTGGCATGTAAGAAGGGTAAACAACACAAAGCTTCATGCAAGAAGCTTGAGGAGAGGACTACTAGAGAACCTTTGGAGTCATTACATATGGATTTGTTTGGACCTATTTCCGTGGCAAGTTTAAACAAGAAAAGTATCTTGCTTGGTTGTTACAGAATGATTGCGAGTAGGATTCATTTGGGTATTTTTCTTGGGATTTAAAGATGATACTTTTGATGCTATTCAGACACTCATAATAGCACTTGAAAACCAATTGAGACTCAAGGTTAGAGGTATTAGATGTGACAATGGGACTGAATTCAAGAACAAGCTTATGGATGAATTTTGTGCAAACAAAGGTATCAAAAGGGAGTTCAAGATTGCTAGAACACCACAGCGAGAATGGTGTTGAGAGAGGAAGAATAGGACTTTGATTGAAGCGACCAGAATAATGCTAGCGATTCTCATCTACCGATTCAATTCGGGAAGTAAGTCTTGCTTGCTATGTACTAATGAGTCTCAGTCACCAAACCACAGATGAAGACACCCTATGAGTTGCTGATGGGCAACAAACCCAACATTCGTTTTATGAAGCCTTTTGGATGCCCTCTTACTATTTTAAACACAATTGATAATCTGGGAAAGTTTGATGGCAAGTCAGAAGAAGGATATTTATTGGGTTATTGTACCAACAGTAAGGGATTTAGAGTGTACAATAGAGTCACTAAGAAGGATCAAGATTGTCTTCATGTTGAGTTTTTAGAAGATCAAGTTAATGAGAAAGGTAAAGGTCCTGATTGGATGTTTGATCTTGAAGTTTTAACTCCTTCCATGAACTATGTACCTGTTAGAGAAGAAAATCAACCTGTGCATGATGGATAAGACTTACAATATGTTTTTCATGGAGTTCATCTTAGACCGGATGTTGTATCTGATGAAGATCCTGTTAGTCCAAAACAAAGTCGATGCTCCAAAGCAAAGTCCGATGCTTCAAAACAAAGTATTGATGAACCAAAATCCTCATTGTCTGCTGAGGATCAATCTATTCAAGAAGAACTTAATCAGATGCTTCTTCAAGATGTTTTAGCACATGCTTACACTGATGAACAAAGAAGAGCTTATGAAGAGGCAAAGAAGAAGAACAAGACTGCAGAGTACTCTCACAGTACTTTCGAACAAAGTACTGCTACACCAGTTGATAGTACTTTAGATGATTTGGATGATCCTACCATGCCTGGATTGGAGGAAACTGATGATGAATTTAAAGATGAAGGTATTTTCTTAGATTCCAATGAAGATGCTGATGTTACTAATTTGGAGGATACTTATGGAGTTCCACAGTCTCCCATTTTAAGAATTCATAAGAATCATCCTACTGATCAAATCATTGGTCCTTCTACTTCTGGAGTGATGACTAGACACAGAGCTAAGACTTTTTCAACACCTCACAATGCTTTACTTAGCTTTGTGTATAAACAAAACAGGTTGAATCATAAGGACCATCAAACATGTCTATTTACTTGTTTTATCTCTCAAGAGGAACCCAAGAATATTGCTCAAGCATTGACTAAAGAAAGTTGGGTTGAAGCTATGCAGGAAGAACTTCTTCAATTTAAACTTCAAGAAGTTTGGGTTTTATGTGATCTTCCGGATGGGAAGAGAGTTATTGGAACCAGATGGGTTTTTAGAGTCAAAAGAGATGAACGAGGTAATGTTATCAAGAATAAAGCAAGGTTAGTAGCACAAGGCTACAGACAAGAAGAAGGAGTAGACTATGATGAAGTGTTTGCTCCTGTAGCAAGAATTGAAGCAATTAGAATCTTTCTTGCTTTTGCTTCATATATGGGATTTCGGTTTACGGATGGATGTCAAAAGTGCCTTTTTATATGGCAAGATTACAGAGGAAGTTTATTTCAAACAACCTCCTGGTTTTGAAGATCCTAAACATCCAAACAAAGTCTACAAGGTGGTTAAGGCTCTTTATGGTCTTCATCAAGCACCTAGAGCTTGGTATGAGAGACTCTCTACATTCTTATTGCTACATGGCTACAGAAGGGGAGCTATTGACAAGACTTTGTTTATCAAGAAAGACAAGAAGGATATCATGTTAGTTCAAGTCTATGTTGATGATATCATCTTTGGGGCTACCAAACAATCCATGGTTAAGGAGTTTGAGCAGCTGATGCAGAAGGAATTTCAAATGAGTTCAATGGGAGAGTTAACATTCTTTTGGGACTTCAAGTTAAACAGTCAAAGGAAGGAATTTTCATAAGTCAAGACAAGTATGTTACGGACATACTTAAGAAGTTCAATTTTGTGATATGAAGACTGTTACTACACCTATTAAATCTATCAATTCATTGGGCAAAGATGAAGATGGACAACCCGTTGAAGTCAAGTTATACAGATCAATGATTGGCTCTCTTATGTATCTTCTTGCATCAAGGCCCGATATCATGTTTGCTGTTTGTTTATGTGCAAGATATCAAGTCTCACCAACGATCTCTCATATGAATGCATGAAGAGAATTTTTGTTATTTGAAACAACAACCTAAGTTGGGGTTGTGGTATCTAAAAGAGTCACCTTTTCACTTAGAAGCTTTTTCAGATAGTGATTATGCGGTGATAACTATAATAGAAGATCAACAAGCGGTGGATGCCAATATCTTGGAAGAAGATTAGTTTCATGGAAATGTAAGAAACAGACTATTGCAGCAACATCCTCTCGAAGGCTGAATATGTAGCTCGCAAGTCTGTTGTGGACACGCGTTTTGTGGATGCAGAATCAACTCTTGGACTATGGGTTCAATTTCAAAAATACTCCTATCAATATTGATAATGAGAGTACCATTTGTATTGTGAAGAATTCAGTTTATTATTCCAAGACCAAGCACATACAGATTAGGCATCACTTTATCAAAGATTGCTATGAGCACAGGCTCATTAATGTGGTTAAGGTTCACACAGATGATAATGTAGCTGACTTACTCACCAAAGGCTTTGATGTTTCAAGATTTAATCACTTGGTGGTGAGCATTGGCATGATTAACTACTGAGCTACATTTAAGGGGGGGACTATTTAGTATTAGTATAGTCCTGTGCATTGCTTGAGGGAGGATATCTATACTTACTTATACGGAGGAATTTGGAAAAGTACGGTTTTTATGAAAGTCTTGCTTGGGAAAGTCTTGCATACGTGGAAGTACTGTTTGTCTTATTAACGTATTGTTCCAACGGTAATATTGAGGGGTAATTAATTATAACGGTAACTTTGTTATTATGGGCTGTGATTTTTTAAATCTCACCTATAAATAACTACTCTTCGATTTTCCCTCTCATATTGATACTTTAGAATATTTTCCATATTTCTCTCATCACCTCTATATTATTCGATTATCTCTCTTATTGTGCTCACATACTCAACAATGGTGAATCGTTCTACAGTTTCAAAGCACAATATGGTGGCTAATTTAGATAAGACTGAAGCGAATGCACTTTTTCATGATATCATCGATTATCTTATTGGATCGCCAATCAGTTATGCTCTTTTGGTGGAGCCGGATATAATTGAGCCATGGATTCAAGAATTTTGGGCTACTGCTGGGGAAAATATGGAGAATGATGAATTTTATATTAGAGCTACAGTTGATGGAAGAACTGTGAAGATTACTGAAGCCTCCATTAGAGAAGACTTATTGTTTAATGATGAAGATGGGGCTATTCGGTTTGAAAAGCAATTAATTTGGGATACTTTTGGACATATTGGTTATGAAGGGTCTTTAAATGAACAAACATTTAGGAAACAACTCTTTTGTCCTCAATGGAAGTTTTTAGTGCATGTGTTGCTTCACTGTATTAGTGCAAAAAGTACTTCATGGGAACAATTTGGATCAAATATAGCATCTGCTATTGTGGGTTTGGCTACAGATCGTGTTTTTAATTTTTCAAGGCTCATCCTTGATGGAATGCTTTCTCACATCACTCATGGTTCAAAATGGCTAATGTATCCAAGGTTTGTTCAAGTATTCCTCAATAAACAACTTTCCGATGTTCCTAAGCCAACAGATCTTTTACCCGTTGTGGTTCAACAAGCCAAAATTTTCACCTTTATGGCTAGGAAGAGTGATCTTTTCCTTTGGAAGGGCTACTCCCTTAACTACTTCTATGATGGAAGTTGTTCAAGCATTCGAGCCGAGGTGAAGAAGATGAAGCTAGTGAAGGTCTTTGCACATCTGCAAATCTGCATCTGCAAGTCTTGCTTCTCAAAGTCTGCATCTCAAAGTCTTTGCATCTCCACAAGGTACTGCTTCCCCAAGTACTGAAGTTCAAAAAGATGTTGCTGCTTCTCAATCAGAGGAACATTCACCAATTCAAGGAGATGATTCACATACTATACCCCCTGAGGAAATGACATTGGATAATTATGTTTTGACAAGGGAGTTGGTTAAGTTGAAAAAGACTACTGAGGCTCAAGCTACGCAGATTAAGAAATTGAAGCTCAAGTTTAGACGGCTAAAGAATTTTGTTTGGCCTTTGGTTCAACATCATCGTATATGGGTCAAATAAAAGAAGAAAGAGCAACGGCGATCTAAGAAAAGCAAAGCGCCAAAAGGTTCACCAACAATCTTGTCCAATTGGGAGGAATTTAGAAGAAGAGAATTTGAAAGAAGATATTAAGGAGAATGAACCTGAAGGTACTGAAGAACATGAAAAGACCTAAGAACATGTCATTCAAGATCTTGAGGTTCAAGTTCAAGTTCAAAGTACTGATGTTCAAGGTACTGAAGATCAAAGTACTGCTTTTCAACAACAAGGATCCTACAGGCAAGAATTGTTAACTCCAAGGTTGTTGGACTTAGAAGAGGAAGCTACACTCAAACCTATCCATACTGCAAGTGAAGATGAAACCATTGCTGTAATTTTGCAAGGTTTATCACAACCAAGAGGTGGTGTTAATATTCCAGGAGTGCAAGAAGAGGAACAACAAAGAACTTCTCAACCTGCAATTGATCCTAAGGATAAAGGAAAAGGTGTTTTGGTAGAAGTAAAGAAGAAGAAACTAACTTTAGCACATATAAGAGCTGCCCAAGAAGCTTTGAATGAACAAACTAGAAAGCTTCAAGACAATTAAATGCTAAAGATAGAAGCTCAGAAGTTTGAAGAAGCTCCTGAGAGAGAAGCAACTAAGAAGTTGCAAGAGGAATTGGATCTTTGAAGTCTGCTGAACCATTCTGATCACATACTCTGTTAGATTTATGCCAAGAAGACCTAATATAGCTAAAGCGAAATGCAATGATGGCTTATTTAAAGAGTCAAGGGTTTAAAGGATTACAGAGGTTAAATTATGTTGAGATGAAAAGATTGTATGATGCTGCTAGGGAAGCTTATAAGAAACATGTTGAAAGAATCAAAGATTTTAGAGATGAAGCTACTTGGAGAAGCGAGAAAGAAAGAAAAGTTTAAAAAGAAAAAGGAAAACTGAAGTTGAAGATATACAGTTCTCAAAGAAAGAAAAAGTTGAGTTAAGATCTGAGACTAGGGATGAACTAAGAAATTATCTCAGAGTAGTAGATTTTGAATATTCAAAAGAAGATCTTGACATGAAGATAAACAGATCTCAGATTAGTGCTTTTGAAGTTGTGAAATCCAAAGAAGGAAGTTATCTGATGTTTCATAAAGAAGATGAAAGTTTGAGTGTTCAGATTATGGGATTTATTGCACATCATAGATAGAGTGGATCTATTCTATTTATATCATGTGGTGCGAAGTTACTTTGAACATAATCCATTAGAAGGAATTGGTTTAGTTCTGCTTGGAGATCTCACAACCTGCATGGGAAACGAAGAAGCAGCTGCCGATGATATTTGGAAGAATCAAGAGAATTGGGAAATTGTTTCGGAGATTCTTTGAAGAATCAGGAGTTCATGTTTTAGAGTCGGAAAATGGAACAATGATTCACATGTTTGCAAATAGAAGATATCCTCTTACAGTTGAGCTTATGAGAAGGATGCTAGAGCATGGAATGGAAGTTGAAGAGGATAATGAAATTGCTTGCATGTTCATCAATCTGTTTATCAAGCGGACTACTATTGTTGATGAGGATGAATGGTGGTATGAATCTTATTTGAATAAATTATTTTTGATAAATCGGTACTTTATTCAAAGTCTAGCTGATCAAACAAGTACTTTCATCAAAGTCTTGCTTGCACTTTTAACCAGTTAAGTGATTTTTGAAAGAAACTTTTTTGCTAAGTAACAAATATTTTAAAACAAAGGTTGAATAAAATAAATGGTTTTTGAGATGGTAACATCAATAGGTTATCAATCCACCATGGTTACAAAAGGGTTGGCTAATCCATGACCAAACGGCTCTGGTAAAGATATGACAAATCCGTTTTTAGTTAACAACTTGCTAATAAGTTGTATGGTAATCAACTCACCATATCAGCTAATGTGAAGAGTTGGCTAGCCCACAAGAAAATGGCTTGTGGGAAAGGCTGTGGAAAAACCATTATATGGTAATTAGTTCACCATGATGAAAGAACTAACTAGTCCAGAAGGGTACAACTTTTGGTAAAGACAACTCAAATCTGTTGATAGCCGATGATTTGCTAAAAATCATATGGTTATCAATGTACCATGGTCTTACACACCAAAACATTTGGCTACTCGAGAGTTAATGGCTTTGGTAAAGAGATCTAAATCCATTAAATTTTTCAATGATTCACCTCTCGTGAGTTAACACACCGGAAGTGATGAGAATAGTATGCAACTTAAACTGAATTAATGTACAAATTGTCATATGTTGCTGTGTTCCTGAAATGATGGAACTTGCTGGATGATCTTTGTAAAGAATAATTCTAGAGATACTTTGACAATCACAGACACTATAGAGATACAATCCAAAGACTAAGAAACAATCTGTCCTTAAAGATGAAGTTTGTTAAAAATAAATTCACAAAAAGAACTTGAAGTCAAGCTAGTAGAATTCAAGTTAGGGAGGATTGTTGGGATATGAAAGTGCTGAAGATTGACAAAGTCTTGAAGATTGATAAAATCTTGTAAACTACAAAGTATCGGAAACAGATCAAAGAGTCAAAGAAATCTTGCTAAAGATAAAGTCAAAGTACTACACATGAAAGTCAAAATCTTGCAAGAACAAAGAAGCTGTTATATTAGTTTATAGAAAGTATTGTAACTCTAGAATATTCTATATTAGATTACTTGTCGTACAAGGATACAATTTGTAAACCGACTAGGGTTATCCTTGAGCCTATAAAAGGACCCCTAGATTGGCATTAGAGGTACGATTGCTTACAAGTTATTATTTAGAGTTTTAGAGAAGTTCGATATTTTTAGAGTTGTTAAAGTATGCATAATAAGCGATTTAGATATAATAATAAAAGTTATTCTTCTTAGCTTTGTTAAGTAAATTTCGCATACTTAATAGAGTTTGTTCAGTGTTTCTTTGTTAATAACTTAGGATTTATTCGAGGTTGTTAAACCTTAAACAAGCTATTTAAGTTAGTTTGGTTAGAGTACAATGATCCAACAGGAGGTCCTGCACAATGGCCATTACCGTTTCTATTATCCCCTTGAAACGTTCGATTTTCACCATATTTAACTTCTTCAACATTGCTATCTTCGTCAATGAGAGGACAATTTTTTGTGAGATGTCCCCCTCCACAGTTTCAAATCCGACTTGGATAGCATGAACACATTCCCTGAGCTTGAGCATGTCCTGACCAAGGTTTTCAAGCTTGTTAGTTAAGGTGGTAATTCCATCAAGATTTCCGCCTAGGCTTCTCTTGCTTCCCCCATCGTGCCTTTTTTGAGAATGATCGGCCATTTTTTGGATGGCTTCAATGGCTAGAGTAGGAGTCATGCTATGAATCGGTCCTTTAGTGATTTGTCTTGTAGTTACGTTGATACATTTTTAAAAAATGTTGACCTTTTGTCTTTGTTTAGGTCATGAGTTGGACACTTGTAGAGGAGATCGTTGTATCTATCCCAAGCTTGATACAACATTTCATCGTCATCTTGTTTGAAATTATGGATCTCCATTAGCTAATTAGATATCTTCGAATGAGGATAATATCTTTGGATAAGATGCTCTTTTAGGAGAGCCCATGTATCAACTGCCCCGGCGGGCAATCTTTCAATCCATCTTCTTGCTCCCCCAGTAAGAGTCATGGGGAACACACAGAGCATAACAGCGTCATGAAAAACACCAGGAATGTTGAAAAGGCTTGCGATGTACAAGACATTCTCAACATGTTCATACGCATCTTCGTCCCTGTTTCCTGAGAAAGGGTTAGCACGTATCTCCCTCATAAACTGCTCTTTAATCTCGAAACGGAAATTAGCTCCAATTGCCGGCCTTACGAGCCCCGGCCCTTGTTCTTCCCTTGCCAATGCCAAATATTCCTCAAGAGTGAGGACATCAATGTTAAAAACTTCCATAGTATCTGAAACTTGAAAAGAAATCGTGAGAAAATGAGAAAATTCAAAACAAAACAAAAATAAAAGACTTAACGAAAATCCTAATATAACTCCCCGACAGCGGCACCAAAAACTTGATGCAGGTTTTACTGACCAGGTTTTAATATTTATAAGTGTCTCGTTTACCTATGGTCTACCTTATGCACTAACGGGCGGTGTACTACGATTGGGTGTGTAGTGTAGTAATTGGTAAAACCGAGGTCGTCCCAAGAGCTATGTGAGCGGATTCTAATTAAGTCTAATTGTCACTGGTTTTAATGGTATTTAGGTTTGAAATGATTAATTAACTAATTAACAAGAAAAGACATAAAGCAAATAAAAGGTAGAGTTGTGATCAATAGGGGAAAAGTGTGCTAACCTAGTTACTCATCCTATCATGTTATGTGATGATGTACCCTCCGAGTAGCTCGAAGGACACTCCTTCGAGACGTGTCGAAGCCCTTCCATTCGAAGGCCCAAGTTACGATTCCAAAATATCCATAGGCGTCAAACCATTCGTTATCACGAAGGTTACCTCAGGGGAATTCGCCATTCGAAGCACTAAGCCCTTGGGGTAAGGTTGACGAAGGAGTAATGGATAGGAGAACCTCTTGACTTGGTCAAACCCACGATCTCCCTCTCTTTCCCCTGGCTTCCCGCCAAGCTTGAGAACGTGGGTCACTAAGCCCTAGCGGTTACCCACAATCATGGGACACCCCCATGATCTCCGACATTCGCGCATAAGTGCCTCTAACCCTATTTCTTCCACTATAAATAGGTTGGACGGGCAATGGATTATGGTATGCTCATTTAACACTCATATCTTTACTTACACACACTTATAAAACCATAACTCATACTTACTCACATGCCGGAGGTGGTTCGCAGGGTCCTACCCCTGCGTAATCACTTAACGTAGTGTTTCATATTTCTTATTCTCAGGTGAAAGGCAAGTCTTGGCTGGAACATACACCCCTCATACCTTTGATCATCATCGAAGCCTGGTAGTGCAATCTTTTGTACAATTAGTGGCGCCATCCGTGGGACCGCTACTATTAGTCCCGTGATCACCCATTCCTAAAACCCTAACCAACTACACTACATTTCCGGCATGGAACTAGAAAGAGAAGATACACCTCCACCAGGTTTCTCTACTCTGGTCTCTCTCAATACAACTAACACCGATAATCTCGCCCCCATAACGGCTTCAACCTTCACCACACGATCTCGTTTGGAAACCACTCCCGTACATCACGCCTCAACATCCGCTAACCCTATTCCGGATATTAGTTCCGCCTTCGTTGAGGCAAACTTTGAAGCCTTAGAATCTTTACTAAGGGCCACAAAGAGGCGGTCGCTGAAATGCGAAGAGAGTTGGAATACTCCAGTGAGGAGTTTGACGAAGAGATTAAAATAGAGGAGAGGCATCGACCGGTTAGTAGGGGGCGCTCGGCCCTACGAAATGGTTCTCCTTCCGTTAGAAGGTCAAATGGAAGGACTGTGGGTTTTGAAGAATGTCCTGGAGGAGACCCGGGAAGAACGGAAAAAATGCAAGGTGAAAGAAGGAGCGAGAACTCCAACGAAGAAAGCAACCCGGTAGGGAACGGAGGGGTAAACCTACCCCCTCTTCTAGCTGCCTATTTAGGAAGAGAATGGATGGGGGCTCCGGTACCCCCTTCGTATGTTTCGAGTGTCGGAGGCCCTCCTCCATAATCAAGCATGAATCAGTTACCCCCTCTGGGAATGAACCCCTACCTAGCTACTCAAACCTATAACACCTACCCTCCGAATGGTTCTCTCCCCAACCAGTGTTACCAGCAAATGCCCTATGGACACGTTCCTACGCAATCGATTGGCATAAACCCTTCGTACCAACCTTCTCTGTTTACCACTGCCTACACACAGCCATTTCCTAACCCATACACCTGTTTATCCACCTCCATACAACCCATACTACACCGAAGCCTCTGGAGCTTGTACACCTTTCGTAAAGTGGATCGAAGACTACCCTCTACCTGACGGTGTAAAGATGCCTACTCACATAGGCACCTCACGATGGAAAAGCGATCGATAACTTCCTACACTTGTTTGAAGCGCTATCAAGATGCAAAAGTGGGTCATGCCCGTAGCATGCCACATGTTCACTTACGCTCGAGACTCAGCGAGAATATGGTGGAATGGACCGAAGTTGGGAAGCATTGTAAGTCTAGACGACCTTAAGGCTAAGTTCCGATCACACTTTAGCCAAAAGAAGAAGTACACCAAGACCCATCTAGCCGTGCACACCATCAAGCAAAGGGATAAAGAAAGCACGAGGGCCTTCATTACGAGGTACACCGACGAAACTTTGCAAATTGCGGGTTTACACGAAGATCATAGGATCTCGTGTTTTGTACACGGCCTTGGAGCGAAGCTTGGTGGAATTCACGTCCACCGATTTTCCCACCACTTACAAGGCACTGATGGAGAAGACTTACACTTGGATTGAGTCCAAAGAAGTAGCGACAAGCGGGGCTCGATAGAGCAAAGGAAGCTTCGACAAGTTCTCTCGAGGGTCCTCCTGGGAAGGATCCAAGAAGAAGAAGAACAGAGACCGCTTCACTCCATACAACAAAGGTTCGAACCATGGACTCTTGGCGAACTTGGTCAAATCTCCCCGGGAGATTCTGGCTACCGAGAAAACCGCAAAGTCCTTCGATCCACCACCTCGAATGTCAGCCAAAGCGAGGACATGTCCAATACGCCATTTCTATGAAGACCATGGACCGCGACACGAACAACTGCAGAGAGCTAAAGAAGTAAATCGAAGAGGCGGTACGGTCCGGACAATTAGCACATCTGGTTAAGGGCATCAAAAAGGGAAAAGACAAGTTCTCCGACACCCAACTGGGTAAATGGAAGGGGAATAAGAAGGAGGCTACCCCTGTAGAGGCTCCGATACTAATGGTGCACCGGAATGATCCAACCTTGAAACGGTAGGAGAAATAACCTTCTCTTCCATCCTAGGGCAGACACCTTCGACTGACCCCGTGGTCATCAATGTACGAATCTCAAACAGGGAGGTAAATCGAGCGTATATGGATTGTGGAAGCTCCTGCGAGATCATTTATGAACATTCTTTCCTAAAGCTCAAGTCATCCATACGCTCACGAAGGGTGGACTCGAAAACACCCCTGGTAGGGTTCTCCGGCGAGCACTCGTGGCCCCTGGGAGAAGTATCGTTGGAAATCACCACGGCTGAGGCCCTTATCCCTGGAGACACTCACCTTCGTCATAGTCGGTCGATTCTCCTTATAACTTGTTAATAGGAGAAACGACTATATGCAAAAGATGGGCATTGTTGTTTCCACCATACATACTGCTATTAAGTTCCAAACCCCCTTCGGAGTAGGAACTGTTCATTCTAATTATAGGGCGGATAAGGGTGTATATGGTATCAAAAAGATCAAAGAAGAATCGGAGGAGCCTCCGATAGCAATTCTCAGTACCGAGATGCGGAGGGCGAGTCGTAGTTAACCCAAGCTACCCTGAACAAACGGTGGTAATAGGAAAACAACTCCCGGCGAATTTCAAGGTGAAGCTCACGGAAGCTTTGCGGACTAACCTTGATATTTTTGCTTGGAAATATTCGACATGACGGGGGTACCAAGAACATTCCGATAGGCGGACAATCCTTGACGGAGCACAAACTCAATTAGTACAAACACATTGAGCCAATAAAACAGAAAAGGAGGATCCTAGCCCTAAAGAAATGTTGCGACCTGCAAAGAAGTTGATGAACTCACACAAGCAGGGATCCTAAGGGAGGTTAAATACCAAACTTGGGTAGCCAACCCACTAATGGTCAAAAAGAGCGACGGAGGGTGGCGCATGTGCGTTGACTTCACCGATATCAACAAAGCGTGCCCAAAGGATTGCTACCCCTACCGAAATTGACCGGAAGGTAGAATCCTTGGCGGGCTTCCTACTAAAATGCTTCTTAGATGCCTACAAAGGGTATCATCGATCCATATGGCAAAGGAGGATCGAAGAAAAAGACGCCTTCTACACAAGCAAAGGTGTCTCTTTGTTGAAAAGATGCCCTATGGATTAAAGAACGAGGGCAACTTACCAACGCGTCTCGTAGATAAAGCCTTCAACAAAAAAAATAGGCATAAATCTCGAAGCATACGTTGACGACATGGTTATCAAAAGCAAGACGGAGGAGGACCTACTCCTCGATGTGTAAGAAACCTTTGACCAGCCTTGGGCGATTAACATGAAGTCGAACCCTAAGAAATGCTCCCCGATTGTCGAAGAGGGCAATTCCTAGGGCATTTGATTACTAAGCATGGGATAAAGGCTAATCCCTCCAAAGTCAAGGCAATTACAGATCTCCAAGCTCCTAAGTGTCTAAAAGATGTGCAAAGTCCGAATGGGAAGGCGGTACGCTTTAAGTCGATTTTTGTCGAAGGGGGCTGATAGGTCCCTACCATTATTCAAAACACTCAAAGGATGCGTCGATAAGAAGACTTTTCGATGGAGTCGGGATGCGGCGCCTTCGAGAAGATGAAGGAGTTCATCGAATTCCTTCCAACACTTACGCCCCAATCAAAGGCTATAAGGTGTTGTTCATGTGCTTAGCATCCTCAATGGAGAGTATTAGCGCAGTCCTTATGGCAGAATGAGATAAACGACAAATCCCCATTTACTTTGTCGGCAGGGTCTGCGAGGGGCGGAGATCAACTATCCAACATTGGAAAAGTTGATACTAGCCCTAATTTACGCAGCAAGGAGGCTCCGGCGCTATTTCCAAGCCCATCCGATCACAGTCTTAACCGAAAAGCCACTCAAACAGATCTTGTCGAAGCCTAAAAAGCTTGGGAGGGTGGCTAAATGGGCTATTGAACTTGGAGAGCACGAAATAGAGTTCAAGGGTCGAAACTCTATTAAAGGGCAAATTCTAGCAGACTTCTTGGCAGAGACACCTTCCGAGCCGAACCACGAAAAGGAATAGCCCAAAGCTAAACTCACTCAAGTACAGGATGACTGGAAACTTTATACAGACGGAGCATCCAGCTCCGATGGTTCTAGAGCAGGTCTAATGTTGGTCAGTCCTGAAGGGAAGGAGCATACCTATGCTCTTCGTTTTGAGTTCGAAGCCACAAACAATGAAGCGGAGTATGAAGCTCTACTAGCAGGCCTCCGATTAGCTAAAGATATGGAAGTCAAAGCCCTCGCTATTTTCGTAGACTCCCAATTAGTAGCGAACCAAGTGACAGGCTCCTATGAAGCAAGGCAGCCCGTCATCAAACAGTACTTGGAAAAAACAAAGGAGATGCTGGAAAGTTTTGACTCCTACACCATCCAACATGTTCAGTAGGAATCGAACAAGAAGGATGCGAAAGCAAACTAGCCTCTATGGCCTTCGCTCATCTCACCAAAGAAGTGCTTGTCGAAGTCTTACCTGAAAGTTCCATCATTCGCAAGGAAGTTGCAGACGTGGTTCACGAGGAAGGAGAGACATAGAAGACTCCCATTAGGGAATATTTGATTAGCGGTCTTCTCCCTGAAGATCCCAAGCTAGCAAGGAAAATTCGGATTAAGTCCCCACAATACCGGCTAATAGGGGAAACCCTATATAGAAGGTCATTTCTAACACCTTGGTTAAGATGTGTGGGACCCAAACAGGCTACGAGCATTATCGCTGAAGTCCACGAAGGATCCTGCGGCCTCCATGCAGGACCCCGCTTAGTTGTCTCGAAAATAATGAAGTTGGGCTATTATTGGCCTTCGATGCATAGGGATGCGGCGGAAATCATTCTCAAATGTGAAGCTTGTCAGATACACTTAAACGTTTCCAAGATGCGGCGGGGACATGACAAGTGTGACATCCGCATGGCCTTCTCTCAGTGGGAATTGACATTGTAGGACCTATGCCTATGGCTCCCGGAGAGTCAAATTCTTCTGGTGGCGTTGCTTACTTCACTAAGTGGGTAGAGGCTAAACCTTTAGCCTCCGTTAGAGAGCAGTCGAAGTTTGTGTGGGAGCACATTGTATGCAGATTCGAGTTCCACACATCATCATATCGACAATGGAAAGCGGTTGCCAAAGGAGTCTTACGACTTACGTGCAAGGGCTTAACATAAAACAGTCCTAGACATCCGTTTATCATCCACAAGGTAACGGAATGGTGGAGGTTACAAACAGAGACATCGTCAAAAGGATCGAGAAAAATTTTGGGGGACGAACTCACCATGGATGGGTGGACGAACTCCTCAAGTACTATGGGCTCATCGTACCACCCTAAGTCAAGCAATGGTGAAACCCCTTCACCTAACATACGGAACAGAAGCGGTTATCCCTTCGGAACTAAGTGTACACACGGAGCGTGTGGCAATGTATGATGCCTCCCAGAATGATGAAAGGATCAGGGAGAACCTTGATCTACTAGAGGAAAGAAGAGAGATAACCTCCATCCGAGAAGCCATACACAAGCATAAGATCGAAGGCTACTATAACAAAAGGGTCAGGCCTTCCACCTTCAAGCCTGAGGAATATGTGCTACGCCTCAACAGTGCAAGCAAAGCAGAATACCAGGAAAAGCTGGGACCAACTTGGGAAGGACCTTACATGGTAGCTGAGGCCTATGGAAATGGAGCCTACAAACTGGCCACCCTTCTCGGAGAACCCATCGACAGGACATGGAATGGTACGAACCTTCGAAAGTTCTATGTTCAAGAAGTACTTTTACTTTTTCGTTCTTGTAATTAGAAGCTTCTCAAGGGAAAGCATACATTATTGGTAGCTGTCTTAGTCTTCATTACAAGAATGATGTAATCCTCTCTACCAATTCAATGATCAATAAGACATTTCCTACAAATCTCTTGCTTCGTTTCTTAAACACAAAGATTTGTTCAACCAAGTCGTTTATGAGTTTCAATGTCGAATAAAAGGGCACAAGGTGTAATATACGCCTAATCATTTACGCCTACTCAAACATTCAAATTAACTCTCCTAGTAGTTTATGGCACTTGTGAAAATATATACAAAGTCATACTACTTAAAGGATTTGAGATAGAGTGGGTCGCGACCCTCTGTCAATGATCAAATTTGGTCATTATATTCTTGGTGTTGAAATTTACACACAATGAGGTTGTTTAACCTTAGGATGTAAAACTTAAGCATCGGAAAAATGGCGTAAGAGAACTTCACAAGACAAACACAAGTAATAACCAAGTGTGTAGGGGTATCCCCCCTACACTATACCATTCAAAAGGAGGGCTAGTGCCCTTGTACCTGCACGAGGAGCCTAAGCCCCAATTAAATTGTCTTTGGCCCAAGGCCATACATCACAAGCATTCAGATTGTTTAGAGAACAAGACAAGCATTGTCAAATAAGATAAATTGTCTTAAAACGGTACATGCCACCCTTGAAACCAAATTACTGCCAACACGGCAGCCTTCATTCCTGCTTTTGTGGGGAAGGTGTCGGAGACGGTTGCATCGAGGTAGGCTTGGCAGATATTGTCTTCTTGGTAGGATTCGTAGGCTTCAGCTTGCGAGGCTTCTTGGAAAGGAGGTCTTCGAGGGGTGCCATGGGATCTTTGGTAGCTTCGACAAGGAAGGAGTACTCTGCGGTTGCAAAACATTTCTGCCTCATCATATTCAGCCTTTGATGTGGGGCGGTAGCATTCAATCTTGGAAAAGTCTACGAGGCTTGTGTTTTGGCTTGACCTCCTCCAACGCCAAGCACCGTCCATGAAAAATAGTTGATTTGATGACCTTCCACATCTGAGCTCCCAACTCATCACTTTGGTAGAGTTCCATGGCCATGTATGGCACCACCTTCGACATGACCTCCGCACGGTCCTTTTGCAACATCCTGTACCTCATCTGCAAGCCATCTACTTCCTCCCTCAACTTAACTTCTACTTCTCCGAGCCTAGCCTTCTCACTCTCCAAACCAGCACACTTTACGTCAAGCACAACATTTTGACCAATGAGAGTCGCTACCCTACCCTCCTCTACCTTGAGTCTGACATTTTTAGTTGTCAACTCTGCAACCTTTTGACGAAGGTCTTGAACAAGAGGATTCTTCTCAAGGTCCTTCTCAATCTCATCACACTTGGCCTCCAATTTTGCATACTCGATCCTATGTTTTTCCTTTTCCAACATGACATCCATCTCCTGTCTAGCTTTGGTCCACGACCACTGAGCAACTCACAGTTCTCGCTATTTAAGTGATTATCCAATATTGCTTGCCTCGCTACACCATTGTCATGCATATCACAAACCCTTTCAATGGACATATTGTCCAGCAAACCTTTCCATGAAGGGGGGTGACATGATCCACAATCCGGTGACAAGCCAAAGCATTGGGAAGCTCCTTCGTTTCTGGAAGGCCTGCGACCAATACAAGGAATAACGGTTAAGTTAACTTTGACAATTATCACTTCATATGTTTTATAAGGAAAACTGCTTACCATGAACCTCCACATATTCATCTGGTAACTCAAGGCTGACTTCACAAACTTTCTACCTTGACACTCTTAGCTTCGGCCCTAGATCCGGGCGGGGAAGGGATTCTTCCTTTTTGGTTGACTTAACGCCTTGCACCCGGTACTTCCTTTTCGGCTTTTCAACTTGTCGGATATGCGGTGGAACCTACAAGCTGGGACATCCTCATCGCGGGGATCGTCGAGTCAGCAACATTCTCAACAAGTTGAGATGGCCCCTCCAGCGAAAGCTGCGGGGGTGCTGATGCAATAGGCTCCGGCTTTGGAGTATCCACCTCATTGTTTTTAACGGATGTGGAAGGAGAGCCAAAAACGTAAGACTCTTCGGCCTTATCCGCTGGCATGAAGCTCAAGTCTTCATCCAAATCTTGGTACATGAAATTCCTGAATGACATCTCTGCAAAAAAGAAACAAAAAGAAATAAATATCAATGCTACATTGGTCCTACTTTACAAGAAGTAGAGAAACATACTTTGTCCATGATACATGATAACAGGATTCTTGGGAGACCCCTCCCAGCTCTGGGCAATCCCAGCCATGTATAAGATTGGCTCGGGGAACACTTGCACATCAACCAGGGTATCTAGCCAATATGATAGCAGGGATCCCTTCTCACCTCATATGGCAGGGGTCATTGTACCGTTTTGCATCAAACATATATTCCTTATTTAGCAACTCTGGATAGTTAGGTGGGATAAAAGTGTTTTGCACATAAAAGAAACTGCCTTTCCAAGCTGTTATGTTGGTGTATACTCTCCCAAACAGGTTCGGCACATCTGCCTCAGGCCTCTTAGCCAAGGTTAACCAGTTTCCCCCAGGATACAAATTTAAAAAACCCCTTAACACCTTTAATGTTGGTTCATAGCCGTATGCTTTACACATCACTATGAATGTGGTCAGTTTGGCTAAACCAAATGGGTTGAACCTAGAGATATGAACCTTGTAGTATTGCATAAACTCTAATATCAGTGGGTGCAGTGGAATCCTAAGGTTGGAATGGCTAAATGCATGTGTGTATAGCCCTACGAAACCTTCAGGAGCATCAAATATACCCTGATTAGACTTAGGCAACATAATTTTATACTCCAATGGGATCGGAAAATCAGTTAGGTGATCGTGTAAATCTTTTGCAGACAATGTACATTTTTTTTGTTTTATGATAAACTAGGAATCCATTTTTGAACAAAAACAAAAGCTACAAGTGAGAAGGAAGGTTTACCTTTTGATTTCGGAGTGGTGGCGATCAAAATTTTACTGCGTGTAGAAAGAAACGGAGAGAGTAAAATGTGCTAGGGTTTCAACCACCCCCGTTTAAATACTCTTTTTCACTTCTCTTAAGCACCGCACACGTGTCCTGGATAATTACTCTTATCTGATTTAAACTTTTTAAATTTTAAAAATAGTCTTTTGGTCTCCAAGTAAGATGGGGAATTGTGATTCTGTAGCTGGCAACGAAAAGTTTAATTAGCATTAAATTCGCTGAGTTAGGTGCATAGTTATCTTCCAACTAATACGATTAGCGGCGGGGATGGTATTTTTGAAGCATGAAATCGAAAGCAATGCCTCTTCGCTCATATACATCACTTTTTTGGGGGCTTGATGATGTACCCTCCGAGTAGCTCGAAGGACACTCCTCCGAGACATGTCGAAGCCCTTCCATTCGAAGGCCCAAGTTAGGATTCCAGAATATCCATAGGCGTTAAACCATTCGTTATCACGAAGGTTACCTCAGGGGAATTCGCCATTCGAAGCACTAAGCCGCCGGTAGGTTGGCGAAGGAGTAATGGATAGGAGAACCTCGACTTGGTCAAACCCACGATCTCCTCTCTTTCACGGCTTCCCGCCAAGCTTGAGAACGTGGGTCACTAAGCCTAGCGGTTACCCACAATCATGGGCGCCCCATGATCTCCGACATTAGCAGAAGTGCCTCTAACCCTATTTCTTCCACTATAAATAGGTTGTACGGGCAATGGATTATGGTATACTCATTTAACACTCATCTCTTTACTTACACACACTTATACAACCATAACTCATACTTACTCTGTTAGGAATTAGAAAATTCCATGTTAAAGTGTCGGTCACCCCAATTATAAGTCTAGCATATGTTAGCTCGTAGACGTGTCGTTTGTTACGTTATTTAGTAGTTTATTTGTTCGTCAATAGCGTAGAATAGTTTAGTGTTATACCGTGGAGGAAGGACGGGTCTTTACCCACTGTATGCCTGATCCACAGGCCGATAGGAGGTCGTATTTCTTGTAACTATAAATACCCCTTCCATCCATGGAAGGGGTGGTGCTTCTCATTCAATCTAACATTTCATTTGTGTAAACCTCTAGCAAGAACACCCTCTCTCTCTAACTTTCTCTCTCTAATGGCAAACATGTATTTTGATCTTCCAAGACCACCCGAATCATCAACACAATAATATTTGGATCCTAACAATTGGTATCAGAGCCAGGTTATCGTGTTTTGATGATTTATTGTGGTGTTTAATTTTCGTGTTAACTGTTTTTACATCATTTTTGGTTCGAAAATGTTTTTACATTATTTTTGGTAAAACAGTAATACATGTTTTCGGTGTATATAGTTTTGGTCAAATAATAAGTCTTGGTCCTTTCTCATGAACAATATCTGTCTTTGTGTCATCTTATTGTCCAAAAAGTGATATTAGTATTTTCATTCTTTTTAGACTTTTTGGTACTAATGTATGCTAATGGTCTTTAACGATAAAATATGTGGTCAAACTGTCAAAAGATCAGTTTTATGCATTTTTTTGGGTAAGTATGAAGATGGTCGCAAAACTTGTCGGAAAACTCATCGGAAAATGTCATTTTTCAAGTTAGAAACTTGTCAAAAAGTGTCCGATTCATCAAATCTAACTAGCGACTTGTTATTTAACAAGTGGCGACTTGTACATCTATTACGATAGCGACTTGGATATTTACGATTTTTGAAAATCGATAGCGACTTTACTTTGAGAAAGCGGTAGCGACTTACTTTGTGAAAAATGGGTAGCGACTTGAAATAATGGCTAGCGACTTGACTCATGACTCTTAATGGTAGCGACTTGTTTTTGGAAAAAGTTTCTAGTTGTAGCAACTTGACTGTAAACAATAGAAAAATTGATGAAGTAAGAATGATAAAAGGGTAGCGACTTGTTTGCTTGACCAGACCATACAACAATACCAAATACAATCTCGTGACCTCAGGTTATCCATCATCGGTACATGTCTAAACCGTCATCATCACTCATCTAAACCAACAACAACTCTAAACAATCAAGACTCATCTCATTCTCTTCGAACAAAAACAACAACAACTTAAGGATCTCGGATTTATGATTAGTGTGGTTCACTAGTGCAACACCATGACTATCAAGAGTCTATTGCTCGAATCGTTCATACCATCATTGATCAAAAGCGTTTTTATAATATTCGAAGGTAACGAAATGATGTCAACAATTTTGTTGGATCAAATCATTATTTCGGTAATGGTCAATCAAAACGAAAAACAAGTAACTTCATCAATTATAAACCTACCTGAGACTCATCTATGAATCTTGATGCAAACCTTCGCCATCCATGTGGCGTGATGTCGTTGAAGCCATCTGTGGCATAATACTTTGGAACGTCTGTCCTCACCTCTAGCCAACCACGTGGTGAGGTATCTTGAATGAAAGGGGCGTTTTTTATTTTTGAGATTTGATGGATTGATTATTTGTGTTTGAAAATATATTTGTGATTGCTTTAAAGCTGCGTTGAAGGTGTTATTGGAGGAGAGGAGGATGAATAATGGGATTAGGGTATGAGGCATATTTTTTGAGATGGGATGAAAGAATCTTGATATGAGAGTAATTAGGGTTAAAAGTATGATGTGTGTGTTATGTGAAATATATACCCGTGAAGTAGGTTAAAGGACCCTTGGATCGGTTTACTCATTTTGCTTGGGCATTATTTGGACCGTACATTTGTCTTTTGAAATACACTATTGTGTTATGTTGTTGTGAACGGGCCCTGAAGCATTGGGAATGTGTGATTGTCTTCGACCCGCGTAAGATTCATGGAATGGATTTGTCATTTGATACTCGAAATTCCCATTTGTTCCAAATATCGGTGACGGAACCAGAGTGTTGTGCATGAGAAAACTTGGTACTATACAGAATTGATATTTGAAAATATAATTTGATGAGATTCGGATTTCATTGATATTCGGAGTCGATATAATTGGTACTATACCTGAATTGATTGGACCAGGGATCGAGATTTGAGTATGTTGTTGATTGTTGGGTGTGTTCAATTTATGTACTTGGTGACGATGGGATACATTTTATTTCGTTTGGATCGGGTTAACTATATTTGGTTGGGCCAGAGTGGATTTGCTTGTTTCATTATGATTGGGCTTTAAAGCCTTAAAATTGTTGGACCAATTAAGATTGTTGGAACAAGCAAATCCACTCTGGCCATAATGTATCTCATGGGCTAAAAGTCTTAAAATTGTTGGACCAATTAAGATGGACTTTGTGCGTTTTGTATTAAGAAGAGATTTGTTGATGATGAGATTTGAGTCGTGCAATTTGATGATGTGTGATGATGAGACTCGTTGGGTTATGCAATTTGATACTTTGATGTATACACTTTCACGAAGAATATTGTGTCACGGCTTGAAGTGTTTATTGACAATGTTGACTACGGAGGTTGTTTGTTTGATATTTCTCATTTGGATTTGAAGTGAGGTTTTCGGGGCGTTTACTTATTTCGTCTTCTCTCTTTCTACCCTTAGCGAAGATGACTTGTTTGGCGTTTATTGAGTGTGATAAAGACTTGGCTATTTAGTTACGGTTGTGATTCTTTCTCGCTTAAACCACAGCGTAGCTATCACCGTTGTCTCGCATGATTGAGAATATGTCAAGAGGTTTTGTACATTGGGTACACCGTTTCTTTTCACAAGGATTCGTACAAGTTTAAGTAGCAAATCAGAATTCTACTTCATGATCAAGTTTGATATATCGGGTTTACTTCTCCATGTGGTCCTACAATAAACGAATGAATGAAGGATGTGTTTACCAAAGTGTTGATTGGATCGTGGTTGATGTTGTTGATGTTGGATAATGGACGTTGATGAACCGCGCATGTTCTCCTAAAAGCAGATATTCACGAAACCAAAGTTGTCATAACACATTCAAGCCGACATTGTTTACGGTTTTGTCTTGATTTTGTAAAATCCCGCGAAAGAATATATTTCTCGGTTTAAATCATAGACTTGTAAAATCCCGTGACAATGGAAACATCCCGGTAATAGTAAAGTGCATTTTCGGATCTATCTTACGGTTTATTCTTGGTTTTGTAAAATCCCGCGAAAGATACTATTTCTCGGTTTAAACCATAGAGTTGTAAAATCCCGTAATGATGGAACCATCTTGGAGAAAAGAAAGTGTATTTCGAGATCTCCTATTTGATGCTGGTGCTACGTTTTCTATTTCAAAGAAGGGATAAAAAGGGTGTACTTCATGAATTGGGTGTGTGTTTGGGTTGTCTTCATGGCAGTTTGGTTATTACATAGTTTTACGGGGTGATGTGCTTTTAACCATGGTCAGGATGAAACCATTATCATAGTTCACTTTAAAGGGCAAAGGAGGCTAGATTTGAGCTTTTAAAGATGTGACAACGGCGTTAATTCAGTATTTTTTATTTGAGGTTGAAGTGAAATATCACGGGCGAGTGTACTTAGTATCTGAAGATATCGGGGATGGATGGATGAAGATTCTTCAAGATCCTTGTTCAAGCTTATTATTAAAAACGAAGACTTGGAAATCTAGTTATTGTTGGGTGTCTTTTACCTTTTCTTTTACCACTTGGGGGAATTGGGCTCTTACCACTACAAAATAACTATCACTTTAAGGAGTTACGTTGTAGTGCTTAGTGTCACATTGAATTGTGGATTTTCAAGAGATGATGTACGTTTAATACTTGATGGTTGGTTGGTTGAAGAGTATAGAGTACTTAGAGATTCAATGGATCATGATTTCTCGGCACCGCTCTTTGTTACATATGTGCAAGTTTAAGTCACGAGTTTGGGTTAGTTTACTTCAAGGTCAAATTCATCATATTGGGTTTTCTCCATCAGCTGTCACGACAAAGAGCCTAATGAATGATAATGGGGTGATTACATGTTTTGCCAAGAGATGATGAAAAGAGAGAGATTTATGACGTATGAACACAACAGTTCATGCCTCGTACTCCAAAAGAAAGAAATGTTATGCGTTCGGTGCGCATTATCTTCCAGAAGAAAGAAATCTTCTTATGCGTCTATTCACTTCAGTTCATGCCTCGTTCTCTAAAGAAAAAGAAATATGCGTATTAGGTCGCGCTTTATCTTACGAAGAAGAGAAATCTTCTAATTAATGACCATTCTCATCAACATGCTTCATGCTTTTTCCATCGCGTCGGTCATAAAGTGAACCGGGCTACCGATTGTTTTCTCATTCCACTTTCGATTATAATGAAGATGGCGACATCATGTGCTTGATTTTGCGGGAAGAAGTGTGAATAGAACATTCAGATGATTTTCACTTATTTAGTCAAGAATGGCATCTACGTATGCAATTCTTGAGAAAGGGAAAAGTGTGTGTTTTGGCATTGTTGATTGATATTTAGAATATAAATGGTCATCGGCTCTAACTCATGTAAGCGAGCTTCTTCTTATCGGTCATTGTTACATGGAGTTTCTTCTAAAACCGTTGGTTGACATCTTCAAAAATTCGGTGATGAGTTTAAAGACAAGTGCTTCGGTTAATGCTTCACGTGCACATCAACATGATGATTCGAAAAACCTTACATTCTTGTTTGATGTGATTGTTTGATTGGTGTTACCATTTAGGTGTGTTAGTTGCGGCACGATTGTTAATTTCCTTGATGAACATCTTTACGTTCTTGTTTGATTGGGAGGGATTTATTTAAGGGGATTTGCAAGATGAAAGTTAATTGGGATGATCTTAGTGTGATGAAGATGTTAACTATCTATTCCCCATTTGGACAATCTTGAAGAAGGTCGAGTCTGATGGGTTCTACATTCTACGCTACATAGAAGACTAAAGGCGAGTGCATTTGACTATCTAAAGACTTCTTCTTAATCAGGCATTTATTAATCGTTGTGGTTTAGGGAAGCACTAATTGGGTAGAGTTATAAGTGAATTCAATTCCCAATTGGACTTGCTCATATTCTTGACAAGTTGATTCTCACGGAACACATCGAGCTTATGATGTTCTTCTCAACATGATTTCTAGTGTACGGGCTTACTTATGTGTTGCTTTCGAATCATCAAAACCGAAGCAGGAAGGAGACTCACATCTAAACATAAAGCGGTAAACTTGATGAACTTAATTCTTCTAAGTGATTGAAGATATCCCGGGAAGACAAATGTTATTACCGGAGAGAAACTCAAGGTTTGACTCATGGCGAGTAAACTTGATGAACTTAACTCTTCTTAGTGATTGAAGATATCAGGAAGACATTTGTCATGACCTGAGAGAATCTCAAGGTTTTACTCATCAAGGCTTTTGGTGTTATTATTCCAACTACGTGAGGTAAGTGATGTAATAGAAAGTTTTTGAAGATAAAGAGGTACACAAAGTGTGTGATGATAGAGATTTTGTACATTGGGGATGCTCATTTGTTGTCTCACTTGAGGGCTTAATATGTGATTGAGAGATATAATCACTTATTCGGGTGGACATCGTAGAGATTGTCATCCTGAGAGATAATCGATGATTGGCACCTTCTTCAATGTTATCGATTGTTCTCTCTTTTCGGCATTGGGTATTTCGGGTTCTTGAGCTTCATACACTTTCTTCGGGGAGAAAAAGTATACATCGGGGTTATTCTTTGGCTATTGGAATTATCGCTACTTGATGGTATAAGTTTCTTTGTCTTGGTGTATATGTATTCGGGTTGTGAGCTCTAGTCTAAGAGGCTGCATCAATTCAACTACGTGGGGAAGTGGTCTCTTGACACCTTTTGGAATGGATTACCGACTTCGTATGAAAAGAAATTTGAGAAGATTATTTTATGTGTGGGATGATACGTTGTTGTTCTTCTTGATGATATAACCCCAAATGGAGAATCTCGATCATCATTCTTAAATGGAGCGGCGGGATTTATGATAATGGTGTGCTTCCTTGTGCACTGGCTAAAGAAGCTTGTAAGAAAGCTTTGAATCTGCTTTCGGCTAAGGATTTTTGGTTTTGGGGAAAGGCTGCCAAAGTCTCTCTTTCTCAAAGGCTCATGTTCCATCTTTTCTATTAAGAGCCTCGGAAGCTTTGGTGGTGGAAGTTTAAGATGATGAATTCTATCTTCTACTGACGTCTTTGCTCGATATCCTTATCTCGGTACTCATATCATCATCTTCTTTAACTATATCATCTACTCTATCCTTGTAAATATTTATTCGAAAAACAAAATACAAAAATATAAAACCAACAAAAAGAAAATAGAAAAATATAAAATCTTCAAAAACCCATAAAAATCAGAAAAATTCAAAAAATATCAAAAATATGTTTTCCAAGACATGTCTTCTGGTATTGATAACATCTACGGTCTTAGAAATGTCATTCAATAATGGCACGGGGACTTTAGATGAAGTTCGAGCAGGAGGTGTAAATATTCTTTTCCAAAAACATGTCTCAAAATATAACTCTGATTATTTGGGATTTGTAACCCGCGCTCAAAATGGCTTGCGGTTATAACTTGTAAGGCCCCGTAACCCATAAACCATGGCTTGCTATTATTTGAGATAGCAACCGTTCTTCAAAAAGGAAAGTGCTTGCGCTAAATCAAATTTTCAAATATTTCGTGCACTTATCCTAAAACAATTTGAGGAAAGTATGTCGAAGGGCTATTTGTTCCTACACAAATATTTTTCGTCTAAAATTCTTCAGAAAAATATTTGTTGTTTTCTAAAATGGTGGAAAATGAGTTGCGTGTAAATCAATAGGATTTAGAGTTTTAGTAAAATTGAAAACTCAATCAATGACTTAGCTTTTAAACCTTTTAAAGTAAAATGAGTCATTGATTGAGAGGGATAATGTTTTCAAATTTATATCATCTAACGGACTTATCTTAATCTTCCTACGTGCTTATCATTAAAATACAATTGCCTATGTTGAAGGACTAGGTTTCTAGGATATGATTATTAGGATTAGATGATTAGAGTTTGATAAACACATAATTCCCATGCCATATATATGATTGATTGATATGTTGGATTGACTTTTATTAGTCGATTGTTGTTTGGGTGATGTCGACCACCATATATATGTATGTGTGTTCACTAATGTATGCAGGTATCTTGGTATAAGAATGTTCCCGATCAGGATCCCACATAGTATGATGTTTGGATGCGAAAGGAAGGATAACTATATCTTGGGTTGACAAATGAAGAAAGGGAGCTTAATTGGACTTCTATGGAGAGTTGGCATAAATGCAACGTAAGAGGTCTCCTTTGCATCGTGAGATGGTTTTCTTCTAAGTGATTGAAAGCGAGCTTAATTTGACCTCGGTTGGCATTCAAAATGCAACGTAAAGAAGAAGTCTCACTGCATCGCCCGAGATGGTTTTCTTCAAACCCTACAGCAAAACAACGAAGCTTCTCAACCACCTAACATATCTTTGTGCAGGATACCATTTTTAAACAATTTTGATATAATCTGATTAAATTGTTTTGAAAATGGAAAATATTGTTTTGAAAATTAATTGGACTAAATTTTGAAAATCACCGGACTTCTTTTATCAAAACCTAAGTCACTCAATTATTGACTTATGTCATGGATTGAGGGGGAGAGTGATTTCAAATTAAATATTTTCAAACGATATTTCTTCATAAAAGTCCGTTTGTACACTAAAATGTGGTGATCTAAAGATTTAATGTTATGTCATGGTATGATTTTTCTTTTGAATCAAGGTCTTTCAAAATGAAATTTTTTCTGTTCTTGTTTGATTGTGAAATTGTTTTATTTTACTTAAAGATCTCATAAAACAATCATACCTGACACTAACAATCTTTAATGTCTAAATCTGTTCCTATCTGTCATCTTTCAAAATTAAATCTTGCCACGTCTTTCCCCAAAATTTTTCTAAATGATTTAAATCTTTTGAGATCACAAATCTCAAATGGTTTGAAATTTTTGATCGCGGGAGAGATCGTGATTTAAATCTCAAATCTATTTTAATGGAATTGGTTTTAGTCCTTCAAAGGCACTCCGGCTTCCATGTGCCAAGCGATTTCAAATATACAATGCACATGTTGAGGAGGAGGATTTATCCAAAAACGGATGAGTATTTAAACAAGGCCACATTTTCTCCCATGTTTTCTAAACCTAATTAAATCACTTGGGATCCAAAATCTCAAAGGGTTTGATATTTTTGATCGGGGAGAATTTGTGATTTAATAATGAAATTTGATAAAAGGTGATCGTTTTATATTTAATTGTGCAGGCATTTTGCTCTCATATGTGCTAAGCGGCTTTGAATCTCGAAGCATATTGAGGGAGCAAAACTATCGAGGTACAAAAGGTTTTTTTAAAGAGACTTATAAAGTACCTTGATTGAGTTTTCAAATGGTTTCTTAATGGCTTTTGTGATTCGTGGATGTGCTTCAAAAGAACTCTTGCCTCTATGTGTTAAAATGATTTCTCTTATCCTATGCACATATTGAGGGGGAGAATTTACCAAAGAAATTCAAATGGCTTTTCTAAGGAAAATGTGATCAAGAAATTATTTCAAAGAAATTATTTCAAAGAACTCTTGCCTCCATGTGCCAAACAATTTCAATATCATATGCACATGTTGAGGGGGGGCATTTCTAAAATGATCAAAACTATTAAGGTACAAAATGCTTTGATCTCATATCACAAGTACCTTGATTGTTTTTCCAAATGATTTTTCAGTTGGTTTCATGAAGGAAGAACAATACCAAAAGACGACCAATTTACTTTATGCATGGTGTTATAAGGATGGTTAGGTTAGGTAATCGTTCCCACGATCCCTTGAGGCAGGAGGGATCTACCGAGGGACAATCCACTAGATAGTGTAGAGTCCTTAGGTATATTGAAAAAAGGAGAAAAGAAAGATATGGGAAGAGTGCGGTGAGACAGAGCTAATCTTGGAATAAACCCAACAAGGTTCTAGTTATGAAGTCTCGGTAAGCATTGAAGGGTTGAAGAATGAAAAAGAAATGAAATGAGAAAAGGGTGAAAAGAAATAGCCCTCAATTAAATTCAACCTTAGGGCAGAGGACACGGGTTCAATACATATGCTACTAAGTGGTTACTAAGGTAACTCCGGTATTGAAGACAAGACGTCATGGACCCAGTGACGCACTGCACAACTTCCCAAGCCACTCAAGTTCCTCTTAAAAGGGCTTGTTTCATTCTCACGGGGAACCTACATAATCTATCGACTTTCTCTTAGAGATTGTTGATATTGAAGAAGGAGACCCTCTCCCTAGTCTCCGACATAGGAACCAAATGTGCACTAATTGAGTCTAGAGCCAAGAGATCATCCACAATATCTCATTAGGACACATATTCTTGAAGACTTGCTGTTTCACATAATGTGGAAAGTAAGTATATATTAAGAGTCCTACGCATTATCCTTGTGGTATTGCCAGAACATCTGAGTGATATGCATACATATTCACAATGAAGATGGAAAGCCTTCTGGAGTCAACATCAAACAAGCTCCTGGTAGGTGGCATGTGAGATATATTCTATAGATCAACCATGTGACAACTGGATAGAAGCGATGGGGCGATTCACTCGTGAATCAACCTTGGTCGAGAAATGGATTGCGGATGCTTTTGGAAAAAACGTTCGATGTGCAAATCTTTTCTTTTCTCTAGCACATCGAATGTGTATTCATTTTCATACACAAAAAGTATCTCTGATTGAAAAAATACTTTTGGAAAAACCGTTCGATGTGCAAACCCTCTTTTCTCTAACCGCGTCGAATGTGTACTCTTTTCAAATACAAAAGTATTTTTGATTGAAAATTGATCTTTCTCATAAAACCTTCGTTGTATTGCAAAACTCTTTCTTCAAGCAATACGCGATTGTTTTCAAATCAATTTTTCATCAATCGGTGAATCTCAATTATTTGGTTCACTCACTCCGTGTTGTCTTCTTTGAGGCGTTCGGTTTGAAACGGCTAGAGCATTTGCGAAACCTGTCAAGGAGATTCTTAGGAATCCTACGATCCTGGCGATATTTATCTTGATCAGCGGGGAACGTGGGCGTGTACCTCAATTCGCGAAAGTGATCAAAGACACTTCGTAAATGTGTTTTACTTCTTGTTGTTTGCGTACGTTTGGGCGGTTGCGGTGATGAGAATTGAGGAGTCAATCCAAAGCCGCATGCTCACGGCATCCACACTTAATTTGAAGAAATCATGACTAGTGCATATCTACATAACACAGCTCGATATTTCATACTATGCTTATGCTTGACTAGCGCAAATATCATGAACCCGATAAGCTTCGCTACTCGATGGAAAGATGTCATGATTCAAAGTGTGAGCATGTCGGTCCGAAAGTCACAACTTCACATGATGGCAACGCAATAAAGGGTGATCGGAGATTTGTTGTGGTGATGATCTCAATGAAAGCTCGAAGATCATCAAAATGTGGATGGGTTAAAGAGCCTCCACTTAAAATACAAATCTATCTTGGACTTTGAAGAATGGCTACACAAGCACAAAAGAATCTTGGGAATTTGAAGAATTGAAGTCTCTGAGCTTGGAACTAAGAACAAAAAGATAATGCTAGGATGCAAAATGTATTTCATGGGGTGACCTCCCACTTAGGAGATTGTTAGGAATTAGAAAATTCCATGTTAAAGTGGGTCACCCCAATTATATAAGTCTAACATATGTTAGCTAAGTAGGCGTGTATTTGTTACGTTATTTAGTAGTTTATTTGTTTATTATTAGCGTAGAATATAGTTTAGTGTTACACGTGGAGGAAGGGCGGTCTTTACCCCTGATGTAACGATCCTTGAGCGATAGGAGGTAGGTATTTCATGTAACTAAATACCCCTTCCATCCATGGAAGGGTGGTGCTCATTCATCTAACATTTCATTTGTGTATGAAAAGCCTCTCTCAAGAACACCCTGCTCTCTCTAATGGCAAACATGTATTTTGATCATCCAAGACCACCCGAATCATCAACACAATAAATAATATTTGGATCTAACATACTCTCTCCATGCGGGCAGGTGGTTGTGAGAGTCCTACCCGCCGTAGAAATCACTTAACGTGGTGTTTGAGTATTTTATTCACCGGTGAAAGGCAAGTCTTGGAACATCGCCCTAAATACGCTTTTGATCATCATCGAAGCCTGGTAGTGCAATATTTTGTACAATCATTATGTTTACGTCTAATTACTTCCAATTGATTCAAGTGGGGTTTTAGGTCGCTAAGACAGTATTTGGTCAGTTCGTCCTAACCTATCAGCAAAGGTTTCCATCGGAGATCAAGCTACTACCCTTGAAAGTCCAGTTGTTTTTAGTCCCCTAAGCCAAGTCATTAAGTTCCTCTACATGCAAGATTCATAACAATGAGTGCCCGGACGCTAGCATCTTAGACACTCATCCCTAACTTCTTAAGTTCATCCAAACGGCAGGTGATCATTTGGTCAGTTCGCACAAGCGAAGAAGGGTCGTCAGTTGGTCAATTCTTACCCTTCCCAGTCAGTCTACCTACTTAGGGTCAGTTCGTCAATTCTCTTAAGCAACTAGACACTACCGCCATTCAAAACTACCGAAACAAGGGTAGCTACCAATGAACTATGTATGCATACACTAGAAACAGTTATACGGAAGCAATGTAAACATAAACACAACAATTAAGGAATCATAACTATGCTAGCACCAAAGGTGCTTAGCCAAATCATATTAAATGAAACAATCAATTCAATGTTTAACATATTGAAATACATGAATCAAAAGTAAAAAGAAATATAATCGCTAATGCTTATCGTTAGGGAGTGATTTCTCCCTTGGAGATGGCTCTGTATGCTTTTTGGTGTGGAGTGAATGATGCGAAATGTAGAATTTAGGGTTGGTATTTATAGGCGAGATCAACTTACGGCGTAACTTAAGTTGAGAGTTACGATGATGCAGGTTTTACTGACCAGGTTTTAATATTTATAATGTCTCGTTATACCTATGGTCTACCCTAATGCACTAACGGGCAGTGTACCCGGTCGTGTGTAGTGTAGATCGGTAAAACCGAGGTCGTCCCAAGACCTATGTGTGCTGGATTAATACTAAGTCTAGGTGTCACAGATTTTAAGATGATTTAATTAAAAAAACTAATAAAGCAAGTAAAGGCAAAGGTTGTGATCAATAAGGGAGAGTGGTGCTAACCTAGTTATTCATCCTAGCTAGTAATGTCTACGACTAATTACTTCCAATTACTTCAGGTGGGGTCAAAGTCGAGAGGACATCATTTGGTCAATTCTTCCTACCCACCTATCGGAAGATGCCACCTTGGAGAAGTCGGTGTCCCCTCATATGTCCATTGTTCCTGGTCCCTAAGCGAGAGTCATTAAGTCCGCTACATGCTAGACTTATAATAGTGAGTGCCCCGGGCGTTAGCAACTTAAACACTCACCCCCTAATTCTTAAGTTCATCTAAACGGAAGGTGATTAGTTGGTCAAATCGCACAAGTAGAAAGGGTTGTCAGTTGGTCATATCTTACCCTTCCCGTCTCAGTCTACTCACTTAGGGTCAGTTGGTCATATCTCCTAAGCAACTAGCCTCTACCGCCATTCAAAACTACCGAAACAAGGGTAGCTACCAATAAACTATGCATTCATACACTTAGAAATAATTATGCGGAAGTAATATAAACGTAAACAAAAAAATTAAGGAATCATAACTAGGCCAGCCTGAGGTGCTTAGTCGCTCATATTAACCATACAAATCAATTCAATAATTAATGTTACGAAATACATGAATCAAAAGTAAAGAAAAGATAAAATGCTAATGCTTATCGTAGGGAGTGATTTCTCCCTTGGAGATAGCTCCGTATGCTCCTCTAGACCTGCCTTTGGCTCCTTCCCATGTTCTTTGGTTGTGGTGTGTGAAATAGGATGATTTGAAATGCCGGAAATCGTGAGGTATTTACAGGTTATAATGTCATGATGCAAGTAATCATTTGGAAGAGGATTACGGGTAGCGTAGCGGCGTGAAACTTTTGACCTAATGGGTTACGCGCATAATCCTTAGTGGGAGTTAGCGTGTCTTCTGTGACTTGCCTTCGAGTCACACATTAGCTACAGTAATGTGAGAGAGGGTTACGCCGTAGCTTCATCACAGGGGGCATACTATCATTAATTCTTTATAAAATCTCCAAATCCGCTTCTTTGTAGCTCCAATGCTCGTAATTTACCTAAAAGTGAAATATAGAGGAAAACAAGCGTAAATCCATATAAATGATATAAAATACGAGCATTATCGGGGGAAATTGACACTTAATATTCATGACTATTTGATGTTATCACATGTGTTTTATTCATTTTTATTTTTCATTATCTCCACTTTTCATCTTGCCACATGTCTGAGTCCTCCTGTTAGGCATGTATTTAGGCACAAGTTTTAGACATAAAAATCATTTTCCTTAACATAATTAAAATTAAATGGTGGGTGTAAAAACCTTTTTGCAAAAACCTATCACTTCAATGCAAAAACTTTTGCTTTGGCTTTTATGTTGGGGTGTAAAACAAAAGTTTAACAAATACAAAACTCTTGTGAATCAATGCTCCAACTTGTTGAAGAACTCCAATCTTTTAAGTAAAGCTTTTTGAAAAGCTATGTCTTGCAATGGTAATAAGTCATCCAAAGACTTTTCAAAATAGTAAAAAACTTTTGGAAAAGTCATGCATTCCGAATGCTATAAGAGCATCTAAAATGCATCAAGTCTGTAAAGACTTGATGCATTTAATGCATAATCCATTTAATACCTTATAGCTTTTAGAATAGTTTGGAGTTTGCCAAGTCTTTTTTAAAACTTCTTAAAAAGTCATTGTAAAACCTCATACCAAAATGCAAAAAAAACTCTTACAAAAACTTGATAGAATAGTAAAAAGCTTTTGATCATTTTATCCATTGTGAATACTCAAAGATCTCTCAAATATTAGAGTTATTGATTATCAAAAAACTTGCAACATTTGTGCATGTGGTTTGTTCACTTAAACAAATGATATTGACATGAATCATTCCTTAATAGGCTAGAAGACTTCATTAGAACCATCCATCTTAATGATGTTGCATGTTACGGAGGAAAAGTTTAGGGAAAAGTCAGACAAGAAAGTCCGTATCATAGATGGTTTTTTAAGAGAGGCTTTAGTTAGGGTGTGTTTGTTTTTTTAAAAAAAATCTTACTAGCTCTCTTACTCTTACCAGTAAGAGGAGGGCAGACGTTTTGCTTGTTTGTTTTTTACTTTTGAGTAAAACCCAGTTAGACATATAACATCTTTCTCAGAGAAAGCAGGAACTTGTCTTTTGCTCTAACTTCTTCGTTTTGTAAACTTTATATAATATATTTGATTGTTTATTAACTATGTTATATTTATGATAAAAAAAATCTTGTTTTATATTTACATAAGTTATTTATTATCGCATTGTGTTGGTTTAATAAACAATGCAAAAACAGCACTTAAAATCATTGGACACTTCTAAAAACAAACAACATTATTTCGTTCAGATTTAAACTTTCAGCATAACTACCCAGATTCAGACCCAAAACATCTTAATGAAACAAACACACCTTTAAACTATTTGACTCCTATATATAATGGGAGGTGATATTTAAATTGATGTAATCACCATTAATCATGTATAACGTTGTTGTGCTGTATATATTATTAATGTGATTTAGTGGTGAAATAATCAAAAAATGTGATATGCATATCAACACCCATATATAATTCATGCCAAGAACTTTAAAGTTTATTATTTTTGTCAAAATAAACAAATCACATTAAAGAATTTTACAGTTTACCCTTGATTATTTAACACTAAACAGAATGTACTAAAAATTTAGAGATAAAGAATTTTAATTTGTATAGAGATGCCAAAACAGATGGCCTTAAATTGACCGAAAGAGAGGCAGTTATGAATGAAGGTAAACAAATGAAACAACTAGACTTAAATCACTCACTTCAATGCACCTTCCTTTTCCCACAACACATTCACTGATTTTGTTAGTTAAACCCAACAACACTTTAAACAAACAAAACCCTTTAATTTTCTCTATTTACAATTCAATTTTAACACCTTTTTTTACCATTTTAATATTGGTTCTAAAAATGGGTATTCCTTTATTCTTGTCTTTATAAAAAAAGAATCCACTTTTTAATTTTTATAAACTTTCTAATTATTATTATAGAGTAAAAAGTGGGATTGGGGTTTGCTTCATTTTTCAGCAATTCATTTTCTTGATTAAAAAGATTTAATCTTTAAACCTTTCTTGATTAAAAATTCAATCTTTTTTATATTTTTTTTGGGATTTTAAGGAATTTGGGTTTTAGGATGGCTGCTGGTCCTGAAATATCTGAGGAATCTTTAGTACCAACATCAACTGTTAATGTTGTTGTTGTTGATCAGTCTGAGGTTGTTGATGCTGTTAATGTTAATGATTCTGTTGTGAATAAGAGTGAGTCTGATTCTGATACAAAATCAGATATGAAAATGCTAGAAATTGCTGATATTTTGTCTAATTTAAAGTTGAATCCAATGGCTAAAGAGTTTTTTCCGTCTTCGTATTCGCCAAATAGTCGCAATGGTGATCAGCAAACAACTCTTAATTGCTTTGCACCTGCTTTTTATATTACTTCTCCTATAGATGGGAATAATCGAAGGGTATGTTATGGCTATAGTTTTTGTTTTCTGATTAATGTCTTTCTTTTATCATGCTTATCAACCATGATCCTTTTAGTTTTAAGATTCTTTAGTGGTGTTTGGTTTGGGGTTTTAAAGTGATTGTACGTTATTAATAAATAACAAACAGAATTAGATAGTCAGTTGTTATAGTGAGTGTTTTGGCAAAATTTGATTATTTAAAGATTATACATGTAAAAATGAGCCTCTACATTATTACATAGAGAAACAAGTTTGTAACTTTGTTGCAGTTGGCTAGCTAGTCCTAAACGGCTAAGCTGATTATCGTCCTATTAATAATCACATATTGGAAATTTGGAATCAGTTTTACTATAGCCAAATAAAATCTGATTGTATGTGGCTAGAAAACACAATAATCAAATCGATCCCTTAGTTGAAAACTACCTACTGCTAGGTTCTGTTTATCTATTCAAAAGTTTATGTTCATGTCTAAATTAATGTTGTTATACGTGTTGATGGGTGCCGTTATGGAGATATAACAATTAAAACGTGATGGTTCTATTTTTTACTTAAAGTGGAATTTACCGAATTCTAATATAACATTGGTGTTTTCTCATTTGTCACTTGTTGATGTTTTGGATATAATATTTCAAGACGCTTATCCTATAAAATACCAGTTACTGTATATTTTTTAAGGCTCTCAAATTCTATTAATTTAATTATGTCAGAAGAGAAATAACTATAGCCAAGGTAGGAGACGATTGAATGGAAGAGCTTTCCGATCTCAAAGAGAAGATAGTATCAAGAGAACCGTGTATGTGTCCGACATTGATCATAATGTGAGTAAGAAAGCATGGTTTAGGTTACTTCTTTTAGTCAATGTAATCGTTTTTACCACAACGGATCAATTTTTTTTTCTAGGTCACTGAAGAACGACTTGCTGGTCTGTTTTGTGCCTATGGACAAGTAAGCCATTGCTCTTCAATACTCTGTAGTAGTTAATAATTTTTATTTTATTTTATTTTTTTATTTAATTTTTATTTTTTTACTTGTGCTCAGTTGATCAATTATTTAAGTTCTTATTACGTACGTTATCTGTGGCTTGTAATTAGACTATGCTATCTACTTAGTAATGTTGTGTACTGGTTTATTGTCTAATCCTTAAAGAGTCACTAATTGGCATTTTGTTATCAAGGTTCTGGACTGTCGAGTTTGCGGCGATCCACATTCACGTCTTCGCTTTGCATTTGTTGAGTTTGCTGATGAGAGTAAGTTAAACATAGTAAATTTGTTTTCACAAAAAAAACAGAGTAAATTTGTAATGATTTAATTTTTGTAACTGGCCAAGATGGTCAGATGTGTAGTGCTGCCAGGCTGGTTGATGGGTGAAAATAGGTTCAGGTAGGAAGTTAGGAACGAGTCGTATTTATTTCGGCTCAGCTAGGGCCGGGTCTGGTTGATCTACAAACACTATTTTGTCCTATTCAAAGATTTCTTGTAAACAATTAATGTGCCCAAGAAACTTAGTTGATTCTATGAATGGTGGCAGATTCTGCAAGAGCAGCTCTTAATCTTTCTGGGATAATGCTGGGATTCTCTCAAGTTAAGGTCTTGCCCTCTAAAACCGCAATCCTTCCTGTGAATCCAACATTCCTTCCTAGGGTATGATTAACTCGCTATATGTTATTATACATAGTTTTTTGTCTACAAGATGGCACCTTTTCACTTGTGATTTACTATCTATTTTATTGATTATATAAAATTCAGTCAGAGGATGAAAAGGAAATGTGTGCAAGAACAGTCTACTGTACAAATATCGACAAAAAGGTTGATTTTTTTTTTTTTAGTTTTCATCTCTCTATAATAACCCCCCCCAAGTAAAAAGTCTTTCTCTAGAAAAAGATTATAAAAAAAAAAAGTTTGATTGTAGGTTTCTCAAGCTGAGGTCAAGATATTTTTTGAAGCAAGATGTGGCGAGGTAAGGATAGTGCTCATATTTTATTTTTTCTGACTTAGTACTTTATTTGGGAGTACTAACATATGTTGAAATTGTCGTGAAGGTCTCTCGTATCAGGATTTTGGGAGATCATGTTCATTCGACACGCATTGCTTTTGTTGAATTTGTGATGGTAAGTTCTAAATTTCTTTGTAATGCTGAGAACAGATTCAGTAAGCATTGTTTTCATGTTGGTCGTTATTATATTGTGATGGATGTTTTAGTTTATGACCAGCCTTCTTACTTTTAAAAGTGCTCCGATCCAAATGGGTTGTGTATATACGATAAGCTAATCATTTATGATGTTTGTTACTGTTAAATGAGTGACCTTTTAGTGGAGGTTAAAGTCATCAAATTGCCTGTGGTGCAAGAGTGATATTGTGCATCAATACAGATTTCAGACTAGACCTTTCACTCCTATATTTTCCCCAATAGTTTCTTAGGAATATCTTGTTTTATGCCTCCCTCTTGAGTAATCTTGTTACGTGGTCTTTTGTGAATGGGCCCATTTGGCCCTTGGATCTCATCCTCTTTAGGTGACCTTTCACTCCTATAATTTCCCCAATAGTTTCTTAGGAATCTCTTGTTTTAATACCTCCCTCTTGAGTACTCTTGTTACGTGGTCTTTTGTGAATGGGCCCATTTGGCCCTTGGATCGCATCCTCTTTAGGTATTTGCATACTTTTCAAGTCCCACAATGTTTAAAGTATGGTCTCATATAAGCCCCTGCCTAGACTTACATTATTTGGTCCATGAATTGATCCCCTTTGAACGTTCCTACAAAATCACGGTTATTCTGTCTTTCTTGTTAAATTATCTTCTTTCTTCGTTACTTATGCCGCGACAAATAACTTATTAGTTGAAATCAAATAACATCAACATAGCATGACGACCGGAAATTTGATCTCTTTGTGTGTTGCCTTTAGTAGTTGATTGGCCTTATTGTCCGGATGGATAGATGAACAGGTGACTAGCCCCTTTTGGATAGTGTAAATAGATTGCTGTGTGCACTCTATAATGCGTATAGAAGTTAGTATCAAGATATCCTTCATGCTGGATAGTGTAAATACTACTTCATACATCTTTTACGAGAATTACTTGGGACCAGTCAAGAAGCTACTCTTAAAAGTCGACTGTGGCACTGTGCTATTATTTAGGCGTACGAGAAAACTTGTTGATAGTACAAGTTTCTTGCTTGAACAGTTGAACTAAACTTTATCAACTCTGGTATATGTAGCGTAATATCGAGGAAGCCCAATGTGTATAAACTATCAACCTATTTATATGTCAACATCAAAATTAAACTATCAACCAGTATACCATGTAAATTCTGTGTGTCTGTGTAACATTAATCTCCATAACATACTATTTGTAAAACCCAATTTGGTTTCTTGCCATGTGCAGTTGGATATTTTTTTTCCTTTTTTTTTTCCTTCCATTTCTTGTTTAACGTAGGATGTTTTGTGTTGCAGGCAGAGAGTGCGATTATTGCATTGGATTGTTGTGGTCAGACACTGGGAACCCAACCAGTCAGGTAAATTTTTTCCTTATACATTTACTTGTTTACAAGTCTTAATGAGCTAGAACACGATACTTAACAACTATAACTTTCTAACTCTTGAAGGGTGAGTCCTTCCAAGACGCCTGTGAGACCTAGAGTGGTTCGATCTCTTCCAATCAACTAAAATATGCATCCATGAGGGAGGCTTTGATCTCGGGAGGTGGTGATGGAACTTTCTGTTTCTTTTTTGTTCCGTTCCTCGCATTTTTACAGTAGTTATGAACCAAACATGGCTGCTAAGTTAAGAACTTGTTAGTTTTTTCAATTCCATCATGTTTGATTGCAGAATGCAATCTATAGAGGATGAGCAAACTAGTATTGCTCATTATGATTATCGTTACTCTAAGTTATACTCCCTAGTATGGTTTTGGACTTTGCTTCTGGTGTCCTTTCATGGGTTCATGAAACGGGGCTTCTTTTTTACTGTCGTGCATCGTCTATAATGAAATCGTATAAAACCTTGATGCAATTCTCTTTAGGCTTGTCGCAGTGGGAGGGTTGGACATCGGTTGGGCAACCAAAATACGCATCCTCGACCGATCTTGACATCGGTTGTCACCAATGTGGAACTTGGGTTGGCACATCGGTCCCTTAAGGCAAAATGGCACATCGAGCGGTTTTCCAACCGATGTGTATTTATTGTTTGTGTCGAGATTTAATACATTTTTTAAAAAATGACCGTTTGGTCAATTAAACTAAAAAAAATAAAAAAATCAAATCCATTTTACCACTCTATAAATACCCACTTCACCTCAAACACAATTCACCACTCAACATTTCTCATCTATATTCAATAAACCATTCTAACGAAATACCCACGAAACACAAATTTTAATATGTCGTCATTCGAGCATTTATTCGGTTCTTCTTCGTCTTCCGACGAGGAAGAAGTTTTAGTGAGTTTGTGGAGTTTGCGGATTTTGCTTGGAAGGCTTACAAAGCATCACAACCAAAAACCCGACGAAGGTACATACGTAGGGATCATGAGGGTGCTCATAATCGTTTAGTGGCGGCATACTTCTCCGAAAACCCGCAGTTCGACGATAGAACATTCTCTCGGCGGTTCCGTATGAGCCAGAGCTATTCACGAAATTGTTCGAGAGATAACCGATCACTCTACTTATTTTCGACAAACCGATGCTAGAGGCGTACACGGTATTAGCCCGTTGGTCAAGTGTACTGCGCCATTCGTCAATGGGATCGCTGGCCGGTTCGATTCTCTAGAGGCGAGACTCGGCAATTGCTGCATCCACAACCCGTGAATGTCTTCGTAAGTTTTGCGAGGTTATCATGGAGTTATATGGTCGTGAGTATTTGCGAGGCCACGATATTCGACCTTGAAAGAATATATGCTCATCACGAGCATAAGCATGGCTTTCCCGGGATGATGGGAAGCATTGATTGTACAAGTTGGGAGTGGGAGAATTGCCCAAATAGTGAGAGAGCTCAACATTGTAGGGGTGATCACGGGCCACATCCATTCATTTTGTTGGAAGCGGTCGCTTCCCATGATTTATGGATTTGGCATGCGTTCTTTGGTGTCTCGGAATGAATGACGTAACGTTTTACGTCGTTCACTGTTTCAATGATATCAAATATGGGGAGAGCAGACCTTGAGTTTGAGGCTAACGATGTGGCTTATAAAAGGCGATATTATCTCACTGATGGGATATATCCACAATGGTCCGTTCTCATGAAGTCTATTTCAAATCCTCCCACGGCTGATCGTAAAAGATGTTTGTACAAGAGGAGGCCGCGAAGCAGGAAAGATGTGGAACGGGCTTTTGGCGTGTTGAAGAAAAAGTGGAAAATGCTTAAAGTTCCTGCTCGAGGGTTTTTAGAAATGATATCCAAGATATTATGTATACATGTATCATATTACATAATATGATCATCCACACAAGCGGTAGGGCGATATGTCCTACATGATTTAAAGATGAGGGACACCAAGATCATGATCCCTTAAGAACGCATGAAGAATCAATGGTGGTTACTCGGAGGGTGATGGACTCAACAACTCATCAAAACTTAAAATCTGATTTGGTCGAACACATTTGAAGAAATCGTCGACATCATGTCGGCGAGATTGAATCAAGTCGATAGTGACGATGACGAAGACGATGGAGAGTTTTTGTAATGTGTTAACGTTATTTGAATTTAGAGTATTTTAATGTTTTTTTTTTTTTTAAATTCGTAGTGTAATGTTTTTTTTTTTTTAATTTTGTAATGTAATGTTTTTTTTAATTTGAATGAAATTTAAATTTAATGTTAAAAATGTTTGAATTTAAAAAAAAAAAAAAAATGTTGGGGGCATCCGGGTTGTCAGCGTCGCTTGGAGAGACGCGAAAGCTGCGTGGCGAGGTTGTTCCCAGAATTAGTCCAGGTTGCTTACTTGGGACTAGCCTTAGTTTAACCTTCTTCAATTCAAACGTCTTACTGTATTTTAAATCAACAGTAATGAACTCAATTTATTAAACTGCTAGATTTTTTTATATATAAATAATTTTACTTTTAATAAACTCAATTTGTTTGTATTCATCACTATTTGACAAAAAAAATTATTCTGTATTAATACTGAATATTGTGTCTTTAAATGTAATTGCATATAATTATATAGTTATAAGTTTCGTGCACGCACGAAGTTTAAACATAAATCAAATTTATTTTAACATTTTAGTTCAGTATATACACATATAAGAATTTTCTAATGAAAATTATGATATATGTACAACTAATATTTATGCATGAGTTTTTCATTATGCAAAAATATCTATTAAAATTTGGTAAAATATTTGTAAAATTTTTTGTTAGGTAACTAAAGATTTAATTTTATTTAGCTGACAAAGATGTTGATGTTATTATTTAAATTTCACTACTGATATTATGTTGTACACATGATGCAAGTTTAATAGCACATAATGAGCGTTGATAAAGTTAAAGTATACTCTTTAAAGTTTTTTAAAAATGTTTTTCTAGATATCCTTATATAAATAAATAAGAATTACATAAGTCATTGTTATAAGTATAATCACGTATATTTATTTTTATATTAAAGTAACCCGTGCTTACAATTTAATAATTATATTCCTGTTTTCAGTAATTTAGCCATATTTAAAATATAAACTCGTGTCCACATAGGTTAAACTTTTAAAAATGAAATAAATGAGTCCTTATTAAACATATATAATAAAAAATGTTTTTCTACATATCCTTTTATAAATAAATAAAAGACTAAAATACACGGTTGGTCCCTAAACTTGTCAATATGCTTCGCGTTGGGACAAACCTGGGCTTTTTCATCGCCAGATGTCTTTTTTTCACTATTTATAGTCTAAAATGGTCCCTTTTGGCCTCTTGACCCGTTTTCCGTTAGTCAACCCTGTTATTTGCTTTGCTTTTTTATTTTTAGCTAAAGGCATAAAAGACATTTCATATATTTGGATTATTAAATCTTCTTCTTCTACTTTTCTTCCTCTCCTCCTCTCCTCTGGTTACCTCCACACACTGGGAATTTATAAACGAGCAGGAAGTATCCCACTTGTTGGAAATGTATATATTTAGGTGTCTTTCCACTGCTATATTTATGAATCGGTTGTTCCTCATATTTTGTCACGGTTGGAGGGTATATTTTGGACACATGCCTGGTTGACGTGACAAGGGTAGTTTAGACATTGGGTATTTACATAACTTCCTGTTGCCACCATCATGAATTATTGGTGGTACTAACTGCTGTCATAGATGGTATGTAGATTTGAGGTAGGAGTAGCAATTTGGATCAAGTTATCTTTAACTCGGTTGATTTTGGTTATATAACAGGTCAAATGTGTAAATTTAATTAACTTTGAGGTAAATTTAATTTTGGCGATGAAAAAGCTCAGGTTTATCCCAACGCGAAGCATATTGACAAGTTTAGGGACCAACCGTGTATTTTAGTCTAAATAAAAATTACACGAGTAGTTTTTATAAGTACAACCACGCTTTCTTTTTCATATTACAAAGAGCTAGTACTTACAATTTGATAATTATATTCCCGTTTTTTAGCCGTATTTAATATTCAAATTCGTGTCGACATTTGACATACTTTTAATTTGAAATAAATGAGTCCTTAGTAAACATATATAGTAAAAAAAATGATATTTATAATCTTATGTATATTTATATGTTGGAGTTTTAAAACATATATATTGTATTTTTAAGTTATAAAGTATAGAGGTTATAAAGTATAAGGGGGTATTTGTTTAATTTCTAAAGTTATTAAAAAACATAGAGGCTTATAATATTACACTTAACTCTATACAAATTTTAAAAATTCAACCACTAAAGTTTTATTAATTACCCCCTCCTTTTTTAAGTTTTTGTTTTCACAAATTTGACACTTATGTTTTTATGTGTTTTTCTTCTCAATCAAATTTCTCCACCAAATTTATTAAAGGTTGACCAAAATCAATTTAATTTTGACTTTTATTAACCTATCACATCACACGATTTTGCTTACGTGGCGAAATCAAGCTCTCCTATTGGCCCAATTGTTTTTTCAATAAGAATGAATTGACAAAATCACTCCGAAATGATGTAATTCCTTTATTATATAAAAGATTAACATGTGTGAAGTAAGCACATGTTAGCAAAACTTAACATTAAAACGTCATTTGTTACAAAAGTACTAATTGGACAATGTATAGAGAACGTGTTAAACCAAATCAGTTGTGTCTTCGTCTTCACTTTCTTCGACTTCATTTTCACAAATTTTTTAACGTGTTCGACCAAATCAGCTTTTAAGTTTAGATGAACTGTTCGGTTGTTCATACAATCTTAAAAGATCATGATCGCGGTAGCCCTCATCTTCGTATCATGTGGGACAAATCGCCCGACCTTGTTTAGAATGATCTTATTATGTAATATGATACATGTGTACATTATATCTTGGAGATTACGACGCGATAGCCCTCAAGCCGGAACTTTAATCATTTTCACTTCTTCTTCAACACATCAAAAGCTCGTTCCACATATTTTCTTGCTGCTTCGTGCTTCCTCTTGTACAATATTCTTTTATCATCACCCGTGAGAGGATTTAAAATAGACTTAATAAAAATGGCCATTCTGGATACATCCCGTCAGTAAGATTATATCCCCTTTTATAAGCTACGTCGTTAACCACGAATGAAAGGTCGGTGCTACCCAGATTTGATATCATTGAAAACAGGGGATTGATGTAAAATGTTGTTGGGCTCAGTAAATACCCAAACCCCTTAATCTAGGATTTGAATAGAAAATACCCTAAGTGTTTAGGCCGTTAAACACTAACAGGTCACTGAGTGCATAGTCTCTCAGTGAGTCATCTTCGAGATACTCAAGAAGAGGCAAAGAAGAAGTATCTCCACTCAAGAAGGCGGAACTTAAGGGGTGAGTCAAGAAGAAGATGGTGGATTCAGTGAGTGATGACAATAACTCACGAATCCCAAAACTCCTCACCAACTACTTACATCAAGACAAACTGAAGTAGAAGATCAAGGAAATGAAGATCAAGAATGAGCGGGATAAGGCAGACAATTTGAATCGATAAGACGAAGTCTTTATCAACCAAAGTCAACTTTCCCTGAATGGAAAACTATCGGCTCGGTGTCATCATCCGACATGGAAAGCAAACCTTGTCTCTTACTTAATATAGTCTTTAGAAAGAGACAAAATACATCAGTATTTTGTCTTCTGTAAAATGTCAGTTTGTCACTTAGGATAAAGTTAATACCCATACTTGTATAAATAGCATAAGAGATGGAGTGAAAGATTTAAGCTTGTGAATTGTAAAACACACACACACAAGTCATCTTTCACTCCTCCAAATACAACTTTGTCCCTAAGATAGCTCAGTGGTTCCTTGTAGTTGTGCTCAGACTTAGCCTGAGCTTAGTGAGGAGTACCAACCCTTTGTCATTTCAATCCCAAGTACTATTCCGCAAGTACTTGGGTAATGTATTTTTTTTTATTGATTTCTAATAAAGAATATAATGTTGAAAATTTATCAGTGTGTTTTGCTTACATCTTACTTCAGTCATTGATTCACTATTATCTGTTTTTGATACTTAAATGTTTTATACGATAGTGAATAGGGAACAACAAGTGGTATCAGAGCAAAGGCTGGTTATAAAACCTTTTTTAAGCCGCTCTAAAACGTTTTTAAATCAGGATCCTTATGGCTGAAATTGATGTACCCCAACTAGTCGACAAAAAAGGTGGAGCTTATTCAGCTGTTGCCCCTAGACTTGAAGTTGGTAAATTTAACAAATGGAAAAAGCGTATGCTTTGCTATTTTATTGGGATGAAACCTTATTATATCAAGTGTATAAATGAATGTCCATTTATCCCAAAGACTGCTGAAGGTTTGCCTAAACACAAGCTCAGTGGACTCAGGATGACAGGAGAGTGGTCAACCAGGACCAAAGACTCAAAAGTATCATCATATCATGTCTTCCTGATGATATTATGGAGTCAGTCATAAGCTGTAGTACAACTAAACAAACCTGGGATGACCTGGTCTACATTCATGAAGGTCCTTCTGATACCAAGGAAATCGGGATAATGGACCTGAAACTTGAGTATAACACCTTCAGGGCTAAGGACTCTGAACTCTGTCTCAAACTTACACCCGGTACAAAACTTTGCTAAATGAACTGTCAAATGATGGTGTTAAGTTGTCCAAACATGAAATCAATGTTGGTTTTGTCAATAGTCTCCCTGAGAAGTAGCTGAATTTCTCTCAGGGTCTTAGGAATGCTAATCGTATCCAGAATCTTGAACTTCCTGAAATTTATGGGAAATTTGTCTATGAGGAAAACCTCATCAATAGACGATACCCTGACTTAAAGAAGTCTTAGAAGGTCAAGATGTCCCTGACCACCACTTCAACACCAATATCGCTTTTATTCTAACAAGTGTAGTTCAAGATTTTCAGAGAATTCGATGATGAGCCCGATGAGAGATCAAGTGAGGAGTACCTAAATGACCTGAACATTGAATTTCAGGAAAGGGCACTCCTTGCTAACTCTCGAAGGTTTATAAAAAAACAAAGGTTTTTCAAATGCTAAAGCAAATGAGAACACTTGAATGCTTTAAGTGTCATAAAAGAGGTCATTTTGCCAAAGACTGTTTTTCAAAAACAATTTCTGAACCCTCTTATAAACCATCAGTGTCAAATCAGTCCTCGAGCTTTAGCAAATTTCAACCAAAAATCTATCGGTCTCATCAAAATTTTCAAACAAGTCGACCAAAGTAAAACTGTTGATTTTGAAGCTAAGTACAGTAAAGTCAAAGCCAAGCTAGCACTGCTTGAGGCCACTCCTAAAAAACAACAAACACCGTTAAATGTGAGGTTAAAAACAAGGGCCTCGTTCTCGAAGTCTTCGACCGGGATGAAGAGCCAGTCTCCTCGTGAGACGATGAAATGGTGCAAGTCAGCAAATAACCGATGGGGTGGAAAACTAGAAGGGGGTTGAATAGTTTTACGAATTTAAAACTTCCTTTTAAATATTTAGATCGACTTATGTCAATCTATTTGGTTGTTTATGTTGGACGTTGATAGATAGATATATAAGCGTGTAAAGAAATATAAAGAGTAAGAAGCACATCACCACGACACAAGTTATTTATAGTGGTTCGGCTACAAGGACACCTTCCTTGCCCTACTCCACTCCCCGAGTCACCTACTCGAGAGTTCGTAAAGCACTACACCAACTCCTGTGGCGGAGAAGCCTTCACAACATCGCAACCTTTTTCGGTACAAAGCTAAATACCGAGTTCTTTCACACCAAGGCGAACCACACCTAACACAACGTCGCCTACCCTTTATACGGTGTTAGGCTAACCACCGAGTTCTTTCACACCTTAGGAGAACTAATCCTATCACAACGTCGCCTACCCTTTATTAGGTACTAGGCTAAGCACCTAGTTCCATTGTTATGGGGGAACTACTACCCTTCACGATACAACACCTAAGCTCAAGGAGATCTACTCCTTGTTACAACACCATCAAGGATATCACCATCCTTGAAACAAATAAACAAATACTTATATGTATAACGATGCACCTCATCGATTATACGACCTAGGAATTCTTCCCAATTGCGACTTGATTTGATTCTTCGGCATCCTTCACTAATGCCTTTGACACAACGCTTGGCACCCTTCACTAATGCCTTTGACACAACGCTTGGCACTCTTCACTAATGCCTTCGCCTTGACACCTTTAGCATTCTTCACTAATGCTTTGACACGGATGATGAACATCTTTCACTAATGCTTTCATCTTGACACTTTCGGTATTCTTCACTAATGCCTTCAACCCAACATCTATGGAGAAAGGAAGAACTATCAACAAGAGAACCTTAGTAGTCTTGATGATGACGAAGCATGGCAACTCATGGACTTGAGCTTGCACGTCTTCAAGAACTGGTGATCTCTCCTTTAAGAGGAACCTAGAAGATCACACAAAAACAAAAGACAAACTACATAGATCACTTAGATCTGAGGTTAGAGGGTTAGAATACTTTGGGGAAGTATGTGTGTAAAATCATGCATAGAAAGAGAGAAATGGCTCTCTATTTATAGAGGAAATTCTCTTCTGTTCCCCGGATCCCACGGATCCCTACCACAAGGGATCCGGCTAGCACAAAGCTAGGGATCCGTGGTCCGCTCCTCTTTGCCCATGGGTAATTTTGGTTATGGGTCATGGGTCATGGGTTATGGGTTGATCCATGGTTTTCTTTCTAGATTCAATGAACTTGGTTAAGTGGTATATATAAAACCATGGGTTGTGGATCAAAACCATTTGCTAATATTTACCCATTTAGTATATACTTGTATTTACCATTTTTAGCATATACTTAGTTTTTACCCATTTTAGTATACTTACTTTAAGTATATGTTAACCCAATATGTAAACACTAGTTGTTGTACATATGTATCTAAATCATAAAATCACTTAGGCTTGTTTTAGTGTTTTATGTGAAAACGTAAGTGTGTTAGAAAACTATTAACTCAAACTATTTACGTACTCTATTTGTTTCGTTAAAATGATTTTACGTTTGTTATCGACAAAACATTAGAAGATCGTAAAATATAAATAAACGTTTTTACGGCTTATTTGTATTAACAATCTCCCCCTTTTTGTTGATGATAAAACATAAAATTATTTTAAGGAAAAATCTAAAATTCGTAAAAGTTTGAATTTGTAGTTTTTACTTTCTTCTCCCCCTTTTTGTCGAAACAAAAAGTGTTAAAAGAAACTAACAGAATTTTTATGTAAAAATATGTAAAAATGTAAAAAGAGCAAGTGACGGGAATGGTACTCGTCTTAACTCCCCCTTGACGAGTCCATCCTTTTGAAAAAGGCGTCAAGGACATAACGTAAAATAAACTAATTGTGTTTGCAATTAAGTTTGCAAATGGTTCGTCCAAGTGACGAAGGCGTGCTCCCCCTTGAATATTGCAATGTTGCAATGGGGTGTCATGAAGTGTAATCCAAAATTGGATTAAGTTGCAAATGATTTTGCAATGTTGTTTGACACAAAGCTCCCCCTAGCTTTATGGTGTCAATATCTTCATGTGTATTTTGAATAACTACAAAACAAAGGTTAGAAAACAAGATTATAGTGCAAAATTTCTTGCAAATAAAACTCAGGTTAGTAGAAATTTGTGCTTCTGTACCACGGATCCCACGGTTCCCTTCTTGGAGGGATCCGTCTAGTTGTTGTGGAGGGATCCGGCTATCTGATGACAGTTTCTTCAGCAGTGAAGAAATGTCAAACAATGCTATTTGAGAAAATGAGATATATGAATAATATAACAAGCACAACTCATAAAATAATCATAGCATATAAGTGTTCATTCAATAAAACAAGAGACAACCAACCAAATCTCTAAAAAAAAAAAAAAAAAAAAAAAAAAAAAAAAAAACTAAGAGAATGAACTAGCCAAACAAGTGCTTCAAGCTAATGCTAATGAGTTATTCCAAGCTTTAGATTAAAAGCTTTAATGACGATAAATGATGAGATGAGTTATCCTAAACGTCTTTAGTTTGAGCTTGTAGTTCATGTATCAATCTATCTAGTTCATGTTTCAATCTCTCACCATGTTTACAGTGATAGTAATCCTTGTCATGGTTTTGAGTTTCAAATGAAGTGGGTTGAGAATCTTTAAATGATTGTGAGGTGGCTCTAGGTACTAATGATGTTGGTTGAGTTGTGGAGGGTATGTTTGGTATAGTAGAATTAGGTGATGAACTTCTAGTGGGAACACTTTTCTTGGAAATTAGTTTGATTGGTTTCCTTGGTGTGGGAGAAATCCTAGCATTGGTGGCCTTAACCGGAGATGATTCGGTTGAGGAAACTTCATGTATTATTCTAGCAAGTTTCTTGGGTGGTTCTTGAGTGGATGAGTTAGCACTAGGAGCCTTAGTCATAGTGATGATGGTGCTAGTAAGAAACTCTTGCTGATTTTTTGAGATGTGATTGAGAGTGGTGTCTTAATCCTAAGGTTGTTGGGTTTATAAAGGATAACTTTGAATTAGGAAATTAAATTCTTGGCCACTAAGAAGACTAAGCATGCTCTTGGGGTTTTGATCAGCTCTAGGAGGATAATTAATGTATGCTAAGAGTGGTTAGAGAACCAAAGGGTGACTTGAATTTGAATATAGAAGCTGATTTATGCATTCTGCATCTACGGATCCTGCAGATCCTTCTCAGCAGGGATCCGCCTGGTTATAGACCAGGGATCCGGCTATCAGACAGGATTTAGGTGAAGTCATTATGCTTTTGTAAGGTTTATCATTAATGGATTTTGAGGTTTTGACTTAATTTTGAAGTCTTTAGCTGTTGGATATCTCAAATCCTCAACCATAACAAGTAATGGTGCTTAATGATGGTTTTGGCAAGGAACATTGACTTTGGGTAGTCTAACCATATGTTTGATAAGGATTCCTTTTAATTTGTCGTGGAGAAATGATGATACCAAGTCCTAAAAGTCCGATGATGTCCTAGGATAAATTTACTAAAATTTCTAAAAATAAAAAGAAATGAAAAACTAGTTTTTGATCCTAATCTTGAGTCAAAGATGATTGAGGTCAATTTATTAAAATTGACGGGTATACCAAACTAAGTGCTATCAAAAGTGATAGATAATGTGTGAGTGTTGGAGCGGAATTATGGTGAGTTTTGACTAGTTGATAAATCAAAAAGATATATCGAAAAAGTATCCTAGATAAGCCATGGATGAGAGTAAGGTTTTCAACTATTAGCGGAAGACTTAGTTGGCTCTAGTGTCTTATGTTTGACTTGTTTGAGGTGATCTAGTGGACTATTATGATGCAGCCAAATCTGTTTTGCACATCAGGTGCATACGGATCCCGCGGTTCCCTTATGGGAGGGATCCGGCTAGTTCAAAAGCTGGGATCCGCCAACTGCAGATCAGAGAGCTTTCAGGAAATGTGCAACTTTGCACTTTAAACAAAATGCTTTTCCTAGTTGTTTCTTTAGGGACTAAATGCAAAAACACAACTAATACAAAGTATATCAAAGTAAGAAGAGCTAGAAAACCTAGAATGAGTGATGACGACCACTAAGAGGTCGTAAAATCTCATTTTATAAAAACCTAAGTTAGAATGTTTAGCGCCAAGATATGGCAATACCTACAAACTACAGCCATAGTTTAAATTGTTTACAAACCATTGTTTGAAATTGTTCATCATTCACTTGAGTCCTAAGACTTTACCTTTCATTTCCTCCTTCACTTCTTCACCCGTCCTCCACTCTTTATCAACCTATCTTCACTTCTTCTTCCTCAAGAAGTTGGCGAAGCATTTGAAGATTCCCTTAGTTTGTTGCCATTCGGGTGATTCATTAGGAATGTTTGGCAATTGTTTAATGTAGTCCAAGGGGTCAAGATCGATATTGTCAAGTGGGTTGCTACTACTCCCTTCACCTTCTTCTTGCCTCTCCCTTTCATCCGAGGAGTCCGTGGGTGGATGTGGCCTTTTGCCTTCTACCATAAACCTTGTTGTTAAAGCTATGATCTAAGGATTGTGGGGAAGGGTCTAATGCAAAGATGAATTTTGCAAGACAGGTTAGAAGCATTGCATACGGAAGCACCATCTTGTCCATGCTTCTTACACTTGCCATTCTCTTGATCATGTAGTAGGCAACGTTGAAGTGAGTCTCGGTCACAAGACAGTAGATCATGAAGCTCAAACATGCGTTGGGGTGATCCTTGTTTCCTACTAGACACACCACATTCTCCCTAATCACATCTTCCTATTTTCTATACAAGGCATACATCTCCGAAAGCTCCATTTGGAAAGGATCCCTATAGATCACTTTTGACTTTCTAGTCACCCTTGATGGAGTTGCTCTAGGCATAAACACGGTATCCCTTACCGTGGTTGCTTTAGGGATTATTGATTGATAAATGGCGTGGTGATCAACCATAGAGTGTAATTGCTCCAATGACCACTCATTGGAGTAGATGCATACACCATCATATGGTACTCCTATTATTCTTCCAAATTCTTCAAGTGTAAGGGTGAACTCGTGTCCATTTATGGTGAATTCAATTGAGATTGACCCATCATCATTCCTAATTATACCCATAGTCTTGTAGAACTCAAGCACAAAGACCGGACAAATTTGCTCGTTTATATCCAATAAACAATCAAAACCAATAGTTCCAAATACTTCCCTCACGTCAGTGTTTGCTAGGAATGATGGATCAACAACTCTACCTTCATGAAAGAGTCTCCTTTCGAGCAACTTAAACGCGTTCCTATCGTCCGGACTTAATCCACTTTTCCTATGGTACATGGGTATGTAGTGGGCGGTATCTTGGTAGTCTTGTTGCTTGTTGCTAGGCATGATGTTCCTAAACAATACAACCCCAATGTGGTGTTAATGGTGAATAGTAACCTAGAGGGTTTGATCACAATTTTGCTCTCATCATCTTTGTTAAGTTCAAGAAATGTGTTTAATTTGTATTAACAATGTTAATTCTTTGATTTAGATTATCTTAGAAAACAATGTGGTGACAAATTATAATAAACCCATTTGAACCCAACTCTCAAAGATGAAGAAATTGTAATTCTAAGAATCAAGGAATTAAATTAACAATGTAGTGAAGATTATACTTACACAAGTGATTGTTAGACTTGAGAAGAATGATCAATTTTCTCCTATGAACAGTACACGGGTTTTGTTCGTGAGTCTTTGAGGTGAGTATTATTGTGGAACATCCACAGTGATCATTCTTGATCATATACTGTCTTATGTTGCACGGATCCCTCTCATTTGGGATCCGGCTAGTATAAGCGAAGGGATCCGGCATGACAGCAAAAATCAGCTCTAGTATTCCTTGATAACTTTGACTTGGGAGTTCTAAAACGCCTAGTGTTTTGATGTTAAGGTTCTAAAGCTTGTGGTTCTGAGGTTTTGACGTTTTAATACTATTCCTATTAGACGAGGTTCCCTTTTTAAGAATTAGTCTTAATTTTTGAGAGGCTTTTTCAAATATTATAATAAAATCTCATTTTATTATAACATAAGAAGTTTCACATGTATATTTATTGACATAGATGAAGTGTCAATAAGTTCTTTGTGATAAATAATGATTGAGGTTATCATATAACCAAGATATCATTATTATGGGTTGGTAATGTAGACTAAACAAATAAAACAAAGAATACTATATAGATGATGACTATGATATGAAAAACTACTAGAGCAATTACCAAAAAAATTATGCATCTAAGATTTTAATAAAAATAGAGGTAAGTAATTAAAGATCATACCTTTGCCAAATATTCTTTTTAAGAAAAGAAGTATTTAGATGTTTTGTGATCTTCTTGGAATCTCCAGATTTATGTTGTAAGAATACTTAAACATTCTTTTTGCGAAAAGAATTATTTAGATAAATTCTTTATGATCTTCTTGGTAACTCCAAATCCAAGAATGGATAATGCTTAAAAAAATGTTAGTGCATTCTATCACTCTTCAACGATAAGCAATATAGTGATTTTTAAAATATGACCAAAAATAATCCTCCTTTGTAGTTTTCAAACATACATGGATCGTATCAAGTTTTTAAAGTACAACATACTCTAAGAAACTTGGTAACAAAGCTCTGATACCAATTGTGGAAAACTAGAAGGGGGGGTTGAATAGTTTTACCAATTTAAAACTTCCTTTTAAATATTTAGATCGACTTATGTCAATCTATTTGGTTGTTTATGTTGGACGTTGATAGATAGATATATAAGCGTGTAAAGAAATATAAAGAGTAAGAAGCACATCACCACGACACAAGTTATTTATAGTGGTTCGGCTACAAGGACACCTTCCTTGCCCTACTCCACTCCCCGAGTCACCTACTCGAGAGTTCGTAAGCACTACACCAACTCCTTGTGGCGGAGAAGCCTTCACAACGTCGCTAAACCTTTTTCGTACAAAGTTAAATACGAAGTTCTTTCACACCAAGGCGAACCACACCTAACACAACGTCGCCTACCCTTTATACGGTGCTAGGCTAACCACCGAGTTCTTTCACACCTTAGGAGAACTAATCCTATCACAACGTCGCCTACCCTTTATTAGGTACTAGGCTAAGAACCTAGTTCCATTGTTATGGGGGAACTACTACCCTTCACGACACAACACCTAAGCTCAAGGAGATCTTCTCCTTGTTACAACACCATCAAGGATATCACCATCCTTGGAAACAAACAAACAAATACTTATATTTATAACGATGCACCTCATCGATTATACGACCTAGGCATTCTTCCCAAATGCGACTTGATTTGATTCTTCGGCATCCTTCACTAATGCCTTTGACACAATGCTTGGCACCCTTCTTTAGCATTCTTCACTAATGCTTTGACACGGATGATGAACATCTTTCACTAATGCTTTCATCTTGACACTTTCGGTATTCTTCACTAATGCCTTCAACCCAACATCTATGGAGAAAGGAAGAACTATCAACAAGAGAACCTTAGTAGTCTTGATGATGACGAAGCATGGCAACTCATGGACTTGAGCTTGCACGTCTTCAAGAACTGGTGATCTCTCCTTTAAGAGGAACCTAGAAGATCACACAAAAACAAAAGACAAACTACTTAGATCTGAGGTTAGAGGGTTAGAATACTTTCGGGAAGTATGTGTGTAAAATCATGCTTAGAAAGGGAGAAATGGCTATCTATTTATAGAGGAAATTCTCTTCTGTTCCCCGGATCCTACGGATCCCTACCACAAGGGATCCGGCTAGCACAAAGCTAGGGATCCGTGGTCCGCTCCTCTTTGCCCATGGGTAATTTTGGTTATGGGTCATGGGTCATGGGTCATGGGTTATGGGTTGATCCATGGTTTTCTTTCTAGATTCAATGAACTTGGTTAAGTGGTATATATAAAACCATGGGTTGTGGGTCAAAACCATTTGCTAGTATTTACCCATTTAGTATATACTTGTATTTACCCTTTTTAGCATATACTTAGTTTTTACCCATACTTAGTTTAAGTATATGTTAACCCAATATGTAAACACTAGTTGTTGTACATATGTATCTAAATCATAAAATCACTTAGGCTTGTTTTAGTGTTTTATGTGAAAACGTAAGTGTGTTAGAAAACTATTAACTCAAACTATTTACGTACTCTATTTGTTTCGTTAAAATGATTTTACGTTTGTTATCGATAAAACATTAGAAGATCGTAAAATATAAATAAACGTTTTTACGGCTTATTTGTATTAACAGATGGCACTCTCAGAAGAGGACAAGCTAGCTGTTGGGAAAAATCATGCCAGGAATGGAGAATGGGTCAACATCACAATGAAGAAGGGAAATATTTTGCTTTCTATGGATGATGACTCTGATTGGCAGTCTTATATGAACTATATCAATGTTGACCTTTAGTTTGTAGAAGAGCAACGATTAAATCTTTTTTCAAAATATAACAAACTAAGTTTTGAACTGAGCAAGTGTAGGATGAACGCTTCTTTTAAAACAAACTAAGCTTGAGGATATCACTTTGCAAATTCAAAACACTGAATTAGTTAAAAGAAATCAGGCTCTTCAAGATGAATTTAAGAAAGAAAAGGATATCATTGCTAGTTGGACTGCTAAGAATCCAAGGGTCTTTGTTGCTGTGGGAGCCCCCAGTAGCAATGATAAGGTTTTAGAATGTACCTTTTTGAGGGGTCATTTAAGCCCTTATTTGATCACTTTTGTATCCGTTATTACTTAATATCGTTCCTTTTCACTTTTTAGGTCTCTTGAAGGCAAATTGCTATAATAGCACTTATTTGGACCGAAAAGGCCGCTTTATATACAAGAAAATGGCCAAAGTCAAGAAATCGAGACACTCAAGCCGCTGAAATACAAGGTGACGCGCACATGCTAACCGCACGCCGTCGGAGCATTTTGTGACGGGACTGAAGTCAAATTTCTTATTTTCAAGTGACGGTGTCAAGCTTTAAAAGAGTAGGCCGTCACAACTCGACGCCTAGATTTGATCCGATAGCGTCATAAGCCGAAGAGGGACGGTGTCACAAGCACAAGGTGACGCCGTCTCAAGACTAACGTGGCCAAGACGAAACCCTAATGACGGCGATCCGACGGCGTCACAAAACATAAGGTGATGCCGTCGCATATGTAATCTTATATATATAATCCGAATTTTTTAGTTTTAGTGTGTAGTCTTTTGGAGTAAAAACCTAAACCGAACCAAGGCTGTCTTGTACAGTATTTTAGGGTTCCAAACCCTATCTTACATCAAGATAAGTGTTTTACTTCGTTAATTCAATTATGTCTTTGATTATTTGTGTGTATGCTTGCATGTTCTCCATGTCCGGCTAATTTACTTGTGTGTTTGCTTAGGGAATATGAAACTTAATTATTGAATATTGATTGGTTGTCTCTTATCTTAATTGTTAATGATCTGGTAATCGATAGGTCATTCGTTGTGTACTTAATGCTTGATTAATCTTTGTGAACCTTAGGTTATAGCACCTAGAGCGGTTGTAAGCTAAACCATCCAAAGAGGCCTTAGAGTTAGAGTTTATATTCCCTAGTGGGTTTTGTAGACGAGACCCTTTGGTAAGTTCAAAGAGTTAGGGATAAACGCATACCCTACGACTTTAGACACAACACGATTAAGAATAAGGACGTGACAATTCAACCACCAATAGGAGATAATTAAGGAGTAGTAAAACCTAAGTAAACACATCTTTAAACTATCATACGAGCACACAATAATTAGACATAGACTACATACACCTTAGATTAGATAATTAGATAAGTAGAGTAATCGGTAGCAATACCAACCCCCAAATCCAAACCCCGAGATTCATACCTTTCCATTTCCTAAAAAACATAAAAAAGATAAAAATAAAATAATCTTCCTCAACCCCAAACTTAGCGTAGTAACTTCTCACTAGCATTCCTATTCCCTAGAGAACGATATCAATACCTGTGGCTTACCCTAATACTACACTACAACGATTTTGCCTGGTGTTATAAAACTTGCTCAAGAAAAGGAAGTTCCTTTGACCCGTGATGCGTGTGTTATCAAGTTTTTTGGCGCCGCTTCCAGGGAATAGAATAGCTAGTTAGTAGTTCACCTCGTTTAGGTTTCTTTGTTTGATTCCTATCAAGTAAAATTTTCTCATTTTTAGCTTCCTCGTAGTCTATCCCCCTTATTCGTGACCTTTGTTCGTAAAATCCATCACCCACCATGATACGTGTCTTCAGCCAAGATTCTTCACCCTACCCGCCCAACCCAAATTGAGAACTAATCCCACAAAACCCTCACCCGCTTCACCATTTTGGAGATCACCTAGGCATAATGATAAATTAGCAACAACAAAGTCCTTTCTATGACTCGATTCGATGAGGAATTTGATTATGGTGAAGCACTTGATAGCGGGGAGGTAGTCAATGAAGTTAGTTTTGAAATTAAGGAAGACCCCTCCCAATGTTTTGACCCTAGGTGTAGAATCGAGAAAGATGGTCCCTTTAACATGCAATTCCCCTGTAAAATAGGATTAGAAGGGTTCGATGCTTACTTGAATTCATTCTTGCCTTTGAACTTAATCTCAAGGGACCTATACAATAAAATCAAGATTAATGAGTTAACCTATCAAGGGAACAATGTTGTTGAAGCAGTCACTCATTTTCACGTGTTTGTTGGAAGCTTTGCTTATTTGGTAGAGTTCATGGTCTTAGAAGACTTAGGAGAATTTATTGATAAGGACCTTACTCAAGTAATTTTTGGAAAACCTTTCAAAAGAATGACTAGGTTAAATGAACGGATGGTTGATGGTCTAATCACATTCTCTGATGAAGTTGAAGACTTTATCTACCAAATGCCACGTGCTCATCCTAGGTTTAAACATAAGGATATTGAGGCTTGTATGACCCCTATTCCATTGCTTAGTGAAAGGGATAAGCAAAGTGGACTTAGGTACCCATATGAGAAAACTAAAAAGTATTACAACAGATGCCTAGAATTAGGAGATGATTACAAAAAGAGTGAAAGAACATTGGAATGGCTTAAGTGTAAGAACGTGAGCTGCATGATACAACGAGGGATAACGACTACGAGTCTAGCTACAAGACTCTTAAATAAAGAAAAGCGCCGTGGGAGGCAACCCATGCTTAATTGTTTGCTTGTTTGTATATCTTTTATTAATTGTTTATTCTCATGTTTAAATTTGTAAAAATGCTTTATTTTTTTTAACCTCGTCTTAATTGCATATAAAGGTATTTTACATAAAGGATAAGTGTAGGGAGGATTACACACGTTTTCAAAAGAAACGTAAACATGAGAATAACAATTCATTAAAAGATATATATGTGTGTTTGTTCGAGTCAAATGCTTGTATCGAGTCATAATGGATGTTTTGCTTTTTCCAGATTCTAAAGATGTAAATTTTCCGAAATTTTTTCCGTAAAATCGCAGACCATTTTTGTTAGGATAACCCGACGGGCGTCAGATCGCAACCTGACGGCCAGAAGGAGTAAAAACAACGATTATTTTTTCTCGCTTTTCTCGAGCTACTTATAAATTTTGGAATTTTCCAGGTCTTAATTTTCCAGAAATTCTGTAAACATCCATTCCACAAGCATTATATCTTAGTTTAGTAGAGTCTTATATATATTATTACCGCTGATTTTACGTGAAGGTTTCGCTGTTATTTTCTTCAATGTGCGTGTTTTATTTATTAGAAGAAGAAACAAAAGATTGGAAGGAGATTTTCACGCATACATTTTTCTTGTAAAGGATTTAACCACCACTTTACACGGATCCTACCGAGCTAATCAGGGGAGTATTAGTTTCTTTCGCTTTTCATTACCTTCTATTATCATAACTTTGATACTTTTCGGGAACATTGGGGACAATGTTCAGTTTAAGTGTAGGGAGGGAAAATAAAACGAACTTTGAAACTATGCTTATCCTTGATTATTTGCTTTGTCCAATTGTATTTGTGTAATAAACCATGAGAAAATGTCGGTTAGGGTAATTTTGGCACCAAATTTTTAATTTTTCATGACATATAGGAGTGGGCCATTAGTCTTAACAAAAGCGTCTCTCGGATAGGAAGTTGCATGACTAGCACAAAAACCCTTTACCACCTAAATTCCACCCAAAATGTGAGGATCACCCTTAGATTAGTAGGAATTAAAAGCATTCATCTTCAATGCTTAGAGTGTGAACCGGTAGTATGTTAGATTCTAGAACTTGTTTTATGATGCATCCCGAGATCGCTAGTAAGACTACACTTGTGCAGTTAGGAATAACTAAATGATAAGAGGCATTAGGATAACCCTTGTTTGATACCCGTAATATAATTACTTCTTCCACATCGGTTGAGTAATTCCCCCAAACCTTTGCGTTGTACTCATCTTTAGTACACGATACCCCTAGTTAACCCCTCAGAGCCTATCCTTTTCGTGGTTCCCTTGATTTTTCGGTTTTCCGGAATATCAATGAAGAGCATTGTTTACACCCCACCCCCAAATGTACACCCAAATCGCCTTAGCCTACCATGTATGCACTCACTTTTAGTGCATTATTGTTATCACCCTAAACCCTTAGTTCAATTATCTAGTTGCTTGCATGAGTTGGTAAGTCGAGTCATATCCTTTGTATACAATTTTGGGACGATTGGGACTCATGGGAAAAAGTTAAAGTTTAAATGATTAAAAGGGAACGTTAAATTCCCTTATTTATGTAATAACATACCCCAAGTGTTTTGATCTTTTCAATTCGGGTCAAATTAGTGTTAGAGTAATAAAAACTCAAGTGTAGGGATGTGCCTATAAATCCCTATCATTTTGATGTTACCGTAGAGGATGATAGAGTAAAAGTGTATGAAAAAAAAAAAAAACGGGCTACCTGTCTACATCTTTCTTTAAATTTATGTTTGTTTGTTTCAGTTATCTAGAGTTTAGAGTGTCGAGTCTTGGCTTAGCAACGCCATTCTTCGTATGCTTGTAACATAAAGATTTTTGACATGCCACCACTAAATAGCCTATCCCACCAAACCCTTTGTTTCCCTACCATAAGCCTAACATTACAACCCTTTAAAGACCTCTTTGATAGTCTTTCCTAGGTGCTTACACCAAAGCGATGGAGGTTTGATCTAGTCTCAAGCCTATGGTAATCTATGTACTAGGACCGGTTAATGAGTGTTTACATTCCATTTCCAACTTGTTATATTTCATATACACTCGAGAGAGATGTGAGTATCCAAACACCCCTTGTGAGGTGCTAGTATGTAATTTCCGTGCTTGTTATGACTTTTGCGGGGCTTATATGTGCTGGGGACTGTTTTAAACCAATGCTTCATGACCCCTAACTTATAAATTAATTGGCTAAAAGCACATTTGCTTGAGGACAAGCGAATACCAAGTGTAGGGATATTTGATAAGGTTTTAAAATGTACCTTTTTTAAGGGTCATTTAAGCCCTTATTTGATCACTTTTGTATCCGTTATTACTTAATATCGTTCCTTTTCACTTTTTAGGTCTCTTGAAGGCAAATTGCTGTAATGGCACTTATTTGGACGAAAAGGCCCGGATATATGAAGAAAATGGCCAAAGTCAAGAATCGAGACACTCAAGTCCGATGAAGTACAAGGTGACGGCGCCTGCTTAACTCGCGACGGCCGGAGCATTTTGTGACGACGAAGTCAAATTCTTATTTTCAAGTGACGGTGTCGCTTTAAAAGAGTAGGCGTCGCAACTCGCACGGCCTAGATTTGATCCAGACGGCGCCATAAGTGAAGAGGACGGCTCACAAGCACAAGGTGGTGACGCCACGCAAGACTAACGCGGGCCAAGACTAAAACCCTAATGACGCAAGGATCCGGCGTCACAAAACATAAGGTGGCGCAGTCGCATATGTAATCTTATATATAGAATCCGAATTTTTCGGTTTTAGTGTGTAGTCTTTTGGAGTAAAAACCTAAACCGAACCAAGGCTGTCTTGTACAGGATTTTAGGGTTCCAAACCCTATCTTACATCAAGATAAGTGTTTTACTTCATTAATTCAATTATGTCTTTGATTATTTGTGTGTATGCTTGCATGTTCTCCATGTCCCGCTAATTTACTTGTGTGTTTGCTTAGGGAATATGAAACTTAATTATTGAATATTGATTGGTTGTCTCTTATCTTAATTGTTAATGATCTAGTAATGCGATAGGTCATTCGTTGTGTACTTAATGCTTGATTAATCTTTGTGAACCTTAGGTTATAGCACCTAGAGCGGTTGTAAGCTAAACCATCCAAAGAGGCCTTAGAGTTAGAGTTTATATTCCCTAGTGGGTTTTGTAGACGAGACCCTTTGGTAAGTTCAAAGAGTTAGGGATAAACGCATACCCTACGACTTTAGACACACAACGATTAAGAATAAGGACGTGACAATTCAAATACCAATAGGAGATAATTAAAGAGTAGTAAAACCTAAGTAAACACATCTTTAAACTATCATACGAGCACACAATAATTAGACATAGACTACATACACCTTAGATTAGATAATTAGATAAGTAGAGTAATCGGTAGCAATACCAACCCACCAAATCCAAACCCCAGATTCGTACCTTCCATTTCCTAAAAACATAAAAAGATAAAAATAATCTTCCTCAACCCCAACCTTAGCGTAGTAACTTCTCACTAGCATTCCTATTCCCCTAGAGAACGATATCAATACCCTGGCTTACCCTAATACTACACTACAATGATTAGGTTCACTGCCTAGGGTGTTATAAAAACTTGCTCGAAGAAAAGGAAGTTCCTTTGACCCCGAACAACGCGTGTAGCGTTATCAAGCAAAAAGAGAGTCATAGGTGAAGATCATCTCCCTGAATCTCACGACAAAGACCAGTCTACCAAACCATGTGTGTCCAGTGGCATGATTACCAATGTGTTGACTATTCCCAAGCCTGCTGATTGGATTGAACGGGTTAATCCCGAGAGTAAGCTTCCAAATTTCGACTCGAAGAATACTAGAGCCTGAGAGTCAAGCTCTTAAGAGCATGCTTGGACTTCCTGATGTGCCCAATAGCACGTAACACATCCGAGTCCGAGCGAATCTAATTCACGCTTCCACCCAAACCTCTTCGTGGTGTTGCTCCTAGCTCGAGCTTACTCCATTACAATTCAATCCTCACTCACCAAAAAGAAAGGTCCGGACCGTAAACCATCCCTAAAAATACCAACAAAACCAATCCAACAAGAGTCTATTCCTACTGAGACTTCCACATCCTTTGTCCCCATTGAAGCTGACCAAATTTAGCAACTGACTAACTTGTGAGAAGCTAATCGATAAGATGGAAATCTACGAAAAAGTTCTGAATCAATCAAGGAAACAAAGTCAACCTCCTCTAGTTCCTCAAAGTCAAAATCCACCACCAAACCCAAGCAGAAGTGTGATATATGCCACTATACCACCATACCATCAATGTTATAGAATCCTTTTGTATGATCGCAAAAAGGATGATCACTGAGAACATCGATCACTTACAATATGTAAGTTCACTCGAGAAAGTAAACTATACCAAAGTTGCTCATCGGTATGCTTCAACCTCCAAATCTGCTCAAAGTTTAGAGCAAAACCCTTTCATCCTTGCCCGACCTTGTGGTTTTAATGATCATCATCCTGATGATTGTGTCAAGAACACATGCTGTGATATTTGCGGAAATCCAGCTCATGAGACATCCCAAAGCATGACAAGTGTCATCCAAGCAAGGAGAAGTTCTAAGCAACCCGTAATCATCAGTCATCCTCGTCTCCAAATGCAAAACCTGGTAGCAAAATGCACTCAACCACCGACCATGAGTCAATTGCCAATTCAAAAGACCTTTAGGCCCAAGCCTACTAGTATGTGGGTCGAGCAAGAGAAACTAATCCATTTACTATATTTGTGTAGAGACACGCCAGGGAGCCTATTTGGCATCTAGATAGTGGATGCTCAAGAAGCATGACTTGTTAAGGAGTATCTCGCACAAGTATGTAAAGGAACCAGGACCCAAGGTAGTATTTGGTGATAACTCATCATGTCCCTTTGAAGGTTATGGTTCAAGTATACGCAATGGAATAGTTTTCTAGAATAGCTTATGTTAATGGTCTCAAATACAATCTCATCATCGGTCAATCTGTGATGCAAAGTACATTGTGCAATTCAATGACAAACAAGGCACCATTTTCAATGCCAACAAAGAAGTTGTTTTGATAGCTCCTAGAAGAGATGATGTTTATGTCTTAGACATGTCAACTCTCTCTCAAAATGGAACTTGTCTCTTTGCCAAAGCCACTGAAACTATCAACTGGCTGTGGCATAAGAGACTACACTTAAATTTTAAAAACATCAACAACTTGGCAAAACAAAACAAGGTCCTTGGCTTACCATCACTGGTTTTTTTAAAAGATAAACCATGCTCATCCTGTGAAAAAGGGAAACACCAAAGAGCATCTTTCAAAACAAAACAAAATTTCTCAATCAAAGTCCTTCACCTCCCTCAAGTATTGGATCTCTTTGGACCTCCGCCAGTCCCAAGATCAATCCAGCATGAAGTATACACTTGTCATTGTTGATGAGTTTTCAAGATACACTTGGGTATATTTTTTTTTCCAAAAAGAGTCGTCAGGTGGATACTATAATGTCATTCATCGGAACATTGAAACCGAATGACATTAATCATTAAACAAATCCAACTGATAATGGTATCGTGGTTCAAATGAAGAGCTTGAGAATTTCTGTGATGAGAAGGGAATCTCCCAAAACTTTTCATGTCCTTACACCTCTGAACAAAATGGGGTAGCGAAAGGAAAAACAAAACTCTCATGAGGTGCTAGAACTATGTTAAATGGCTCGCTCTATCAAAACACTTCTGACTGGCAGTCAAAACAAAGCATGTTACACTCAAAACAGGTCAATCATTGTCAAAATACATAACAAAACCCCATATGAGATATTCAAAGGTAGACTTCATGATATCAGCTACTTTCATGTGTTTGGATGTCCCGTGTTTATTCATAACCACAAGGATCATCTAGGCAAGTTTGATGCTAAAGCTGATGATGGATACTTTCTAGGTTACTCACTGATCTACAAAGCCTTCAGGGTATTTAACACAAGGAGACAACAAGTTGAGGAAACCTTTCATGTCACCTTTGATGAGAGTGCTGAAAGCATCGGGTTCACCAACACCTCAGTGGAGGAAATAGGAATTGATAACTCATCAAGATATTCTCCTGATGAGTATGATAATCGAAATCAATTCTCATACCTAAGCCGAGGCTGACATCTCATATTATGTCTTACCTCACAAACCTTCCCTAACCAACTATCGTGAATTCATTGATAATCAATCGTGTCCCTCTGGGATAGGTAACACTGAATCAAATGTTCAGGAACCTCGTGATTTAAGAACCCCAACTGAACAAGACATCTCAACAGATGATCTATATGATTCTGTGGCTCTGCACACGAACTCACTCGAGCTTCCGAGGACCTCTTCAAGCTCGTGATCCTAGACCATAAAGTAAGTGGACAAATCTCGGACATTGAGCTTGTAAACATCATTGGTGAACCCACTGATGGAATGCTTACAAGAAGCATGGCTGCTAAACTAACCGCAGCTTCAGAAATGAATGTTTATATGCTGATTACCTATCAGAAATAGAACCCAAAAGTGTCACCGAGGCTCTAAAACACCCAAGTTGGGTTCAGATTATGCAAGAAGAACTTCAACAGTTTGATAAAAACAAGGTCATGACCTTGATCAAATGTCCTTGGGATGTCATTGTCATAGGAATGAAGTGGGTTTTAGAAACAAAACCGATAAAAATGGCACTTTGTTATTAAAAACAAAGCCAGACTTGTTGCCAAAGGTTACGTATCAACAAGAAGGCATTGACTATGATGAGACATCCTGCTCCGTTGCAAGAATGGAAGCCATCGGGATCTTCCTTGCATATGCTACCTACATGAACTTCAAAGTTTACCAAATGGATGTAAAAGTGCATTCCTGAATGGTGAACTCAAGGAAGATGTGTATGTTAAACCAAGAACCTCTTGGCTTTGAGAGTAGTGAATTCCCTGACTATGTCTGCAAGCTTGATAAAGCCTTTTATGGACTAAAACAAGCCCGTGGCATGGTATGAAACTCTCAAAATCAGCCTTCTCCCGATTCAAAACAAGTTTGTCGAGGAAAGATAAACAACACATTGTTTATCTACAGGGACAAACAAGATGTGATCTTGGTCCAAGTATATGTTGATGACATCATCTTTGGCTCAACAAACTACACTCTCTGCAAACAATTTGAAAAGCGATGACAAAGAAGTTTGAAATGAGCATGATGGGTGAACTCATACTTCCTTGGAATACAAATCGAAGCAAACTGATAAAGGAATCTCCATCAGTCAAGAGAAGTACACCAGAAATCTCTTGAAGAAATATGAGATATCTTACTGTGCCTCAGTGAAGACACCAATGGTCCCTCCTAACAACCTTGGACCTGATCTCACTGGCAAATCAGTCAATCAAACCCATTTCAGAGGGATTGTTGGCTCATTGATGTATCTAACTGCTTCCAGACCAGACATACAATTCTCAGTCTGTCTAATAGCAGGATATCAGTCCAATCCCAAAGAATCCTATCTCACTGCAGCCAAAGAATACTGAATACACGAAGGAGCTCCAAGCCTTGGACTCTACTATCCAAAGTGCTCGGGGTTTGATCTCAAAGGATATTCGACTCTGATTATGCTTGCGCAACATGGACTGAAAAAGTACTCGAGGTCTGTCAATTTCTTGGAGGAAGCTGGTTTGTTGGAGTGCTAAAAAGCAACAATCAGTGGCTATGTCTTCAGTTGGTGAGTATGTGTGATGTAGGGTGTTGTGCCAATGTGTTTATGGATGAAAAGTCAACTCAGTGACTATGACATCCATTACAAAATGGTACCCATCTCTTGTGATAACACCAGTGCTATTGCAATCTCCAACAACACATCCTTCACCAAAGAACCAAACACATAGATATCAGATATCATTTCATCAAGGACCACATAATGAAAGGAGACATAGAGCTTCATTTCATCCCTATCAATATCAAAACTTGTTGATATCTTCACCAAACCCAGATGAACCTACCTTCGTGAAAGCTGAATTGGGAATGCTAGACATTGAAAGTCAGCAAACCGAAACAATCCCAATCTCGGTAAGTTTTCTCAAATGGTTCATCCTCCTGAATAAAACCCCAAAACAACCTCTCTCTTGAATGAGTAAGACTCATTCAGGGACCTGACTTTAGACGAGCATTGAATGAGTAACTAAATGCACCAAGTATCAGTTACTTAAATGTCCTAGGTTGGTAACCATGCCAATTTATTTAGGAATATATGTCTCTTTGTCTTACTGTCATCCAAGTCAAGGGTCACTCAACACCTTACCTCATCCCACTTGGCATTAAATGCCCCCTCTCACATGAAATATCTTGTGGATATTTTATTACTGTTGAATGCACTTTTAACGTGCCTAACGCAAACGTTCCCAACCGGGATTTTACTTGTGGGTAGTGGAGTGGTGGCATTAAATGAGGAGTTTCAAAATGTTTTCAAAAATGACTTTACAAATCCTCATTTATACAAGATTTACCCCTCTCACCACTCTATAAATACCCCCTTCAAAACCTCAAATAACACACATAAATAATTTATCAAAACTCGTCAAAATTTCTTCTCAAACCCAGAAATCTTTGTGTTATTAATCTTCAAAACAAGTTTTTCAGTAAAATCTTCTCTGTAATCAATTTACAAAAGGTTTTTCACTACAAACTTAAGAAATTCAAACTCTTTGATTATTCTTGTCAATATATCTTTTTCAAAACCCTAAAACCCTTTATATGGAAATGGCAAGAACACAATATCTTCAGTTTACACCATAGTGGGTAGGGGATCTCAGTAATGTTGAATTTAAAACAAACAACGTTATAGGCAATTTTGAATACCCCTCAAATGTCCCAGCCTATAAGGACATAATGAAATTTTTAATCAACTACCCACTGAAAAAGGCCTTTACTCAGTCCCCATCAATTTTGTACCAAAACCTCCTAGGAGTTTTGGGCTACAACAATGGCCTATGACCCGACACCCTCAACTGATGAGACCGACCTCAGACGTGAGTATCTCATCAAATTCAGTATGTTTAATGGGGAAAGATCAGTCACCCGGACTACTATAAAACTTTTGTACTTCAACAGGGTTGACTATAATAATGGAGTCTATGTTGCCCATCATGAACCTCCACATTAGGATGGGTTAAAACAAATTGTTTTGGATCCAAAGTTTTTGGACAGAACCCCAGTCACCAAGAATTCATTTCCTGTGGCTTGGAGGATCCTGTTCACTTTTGTGATTCAGGTCCTCGGCGAGAACCACTCATCCACTGAACAAGTTAACTCTATTCAGTTGATGATGGCATATTGATGAATGGGTCACTTTGTCGATATTGGGGAGATCATTTACGGTGATCTCGTAACCAAGCTACTGAGCAAAACTAGGGCCGAAATATGTTTCGTATCCTAGGTTTATCTCTTGTTCTTTGCAAGTGTTACTGTGTTGCAATTATCCTCGGGAACAAAAAATATTGTGCTTTACATCCTGAGTCAATCTAATTTTCAAAAGGACCCATCCCATGTCACTAATATCGGCGGCCAATATGGTTGTTGTATGTAACCTAGGGACTCGATTAACCCTGCTCCTAAAAGAAAGGGGAAGTCTCAGATGGGACTAAGACCAAACCCGTCTGGGGCCACGAGGCTTCAGAACACGACCTAAAAAGGTAAAAAGCCCAAGAGCGATCGCCACCCAGAGACCAAGCAACATCCACGGTGACAACGAAGGACACCGATAACCCGAATCGGTGCCCTTGGTCCTGACTACTACTCCCAATATCGAGGAGGAAACATACAACCGGTAGGGAGCCCTTCCACACGCCCAAGGATGACATTCGTTAAATCACAGCTTTTGTCTGAGGGGCCAGCTGATTGATCCCAAAGACTCCAGGCTGAACCAACTGATAGAGGATCTCGCCATACTCGCCTAAAGAGCGGGAAATGCCCACCCGGTGTCTCGGGGGTCACAGGGGGACAAAGAATGGGATGGAAAGAAACAACCCGCCGATACGGAACCCACAACCAATCGACTCGGGTGAAGGCAGGAAACGCCCACCGGTGTTTGAGGGTCACGGGGACAAAGACTTCGAGAGGTAAATATACCACTGGCGATATGGAACCCATCACCACGGTTCTTTGGCGGTTCTGAGGTTCTTGAAATACTTTCTCGATGAAGAACAAAATTTGAAAGTGAAGATGAAATTCTATCGGCGGAGAAAGTGGACGCCGATGTTCAAAGCGAACAGAGCATCGGCTGATCCACAAGATCACCCTTCTAGCATCGAAGAAATGACTCGACTCTTACGCATCTTCGTCTGAAGAATTGAAAGTTTGATAATACTCTTCCCTTCGGCCGAGAGGCAACTTGTTATGTGGATCACTAAAGCTTCAAGGAAGCTATATTTTGGGGTTACTAGACATTATGGGATCAACAACACCTGCTTTGCGCCGCTATGCGATCTAAAGTCGATGTGCTCACGCCAATGCCAACGATGAACATGGGATCTCATGTACCAACATCTACATAGACTAGATGAAAACCTGGTTAAATTTCTAAAGCATCTTCAGGGTTGTGGGACAAAGATTGATGAAATCAGGGACTCGGTCAAAGAAAACCCAGCACTCAACAAAGTGCTGGAGGCTACTGAGGCTTACTTGAAAAATTCCTCAAGCCTCACTGAACTTATCACCATGCTCAAAATTGCCAATGTTCAGGGTCTTCAATCTTCAGTTCAGTCTCTTCGGCTGGGTTCTTTGGATGCTCAGGTGACTACTTTGGCTAAGGCATCATCTTCAACGGCTTGGAATCTTGGGCCTCCAATGACTTCTTTGGAACTCTCTCGGTAATCTAGTAGACAAAGTCGATCTTGAGAAAACGCCTGGCCGACATTAAGGTTATGGTCACGGAGATCTACCAAGCTTTCAAAGGTCAAGCAACACCAAATCCCCCAGTGTCCGAGGTAACTCTTGCCCTTACCAATGTTGCGCAAGTTAAGGGGAGAAACGTGAAGAGAGACTTCCTCTCACACTGAGGGGGAGCCAGCTCGACCAGTCTCTGCAACACCAATATCATCAATCCCACCAGTTTCAGCTGTTAGGAATTAGAAAATCCAGGTATTGAAGAGTCGGTCACCTCAAGTATATGTAATCGTTAGAAAGCTCGTAGTCACAGTACTTTTATGTTAAGGAGTATTTAGTTTAGTATCAGTGGAGGACTGGACGGGTCTTTACCACCTGTATGCACGATCCACAGCCCGTTGTGTGGCGTTTATTGTAAGACTATAAATACTCTCTACCTTCCAAGGTAGAGAGTTGGAGCTCATAATAAGAATTTTCTTTCTCTCACTAAAGTTCCCTAAACCTCTAACTTTTCTCTCTAGAATTCCACTTATACGCCTACTTTGTGTTATGGTTTGATGTGTATGTGAAATCCAATATTCTACAATTGGTATCAGAGCCACGGTTAGATCATATCTTACACATCTTTGGATTTCTAGTGGTTTTTAGGTGGTTTTTGAGTTTGAAAAGTTTAGTGGTTTTTGCATCATTTGGTTGATTTCTTGTGTTAAAGCTTGTATTTTGTTAGTACTTTGTGTTTTAGAATCATCACAAGTATTTAGGTTTTCATTTGGTAAGCTTGAATCATCTTGGTTAGGTTGTTTTTGGATTGAAAAGTGGTGTTTGTGAAGTTTTCTAGCTAGCGACTTGATCTACGGATAGCTTTTCTTGCTAGCGACTTGCTTTACATTTTGGTAGCGAGTTGCAGTTTGTGGAGTTAGCGACTTAGGCCTAGTGAGACAAGCCGACAAACAGTACAAGTAGTGGAATCTCCACTACGGGTAGCGACTTGGTGGAAGTTAGCGACTTGTACTTTATATTGTTAGCGACTTGGTGTTAGCGAGTTGGTACCTAGCGAGTTGCTATTTAGCGACTTGAATATTTAGCGACTTGGTGCTTAGCGAATTGCCGCCAAAATTTTGTTAGCGACTTGGATTGTAGCGAGTTGTTACATAACGACTTGGAACTTTAGCGACTTTGCACTTAGCGACTTGGTTCACAATTTTCCTAGCGACTTGAGTGATTTCCTTTAAATACGGTTTTCTCTTGATTTAGTAAAATCCCGTGAAAGAATCTATTTCCGGTTTAATCATAGAGTTATAAAATCTTGTTTAACTTGTCATCATGTCTACCAACATTCCGACAATCATCTCCACTTGTGTTGGGATGTTGTTCAGCGGTTGGTTCGGACACTCGTCCACCCATGTTTGACAGGCGACTATGACTCTTGGGCTCAACGAATAGATTATGCTTGTCTTGGAAAGAAAATGAGGTTAACATTAAATCCATTGATGAAGGACCTTACAGTTGAAGAAACTACTAGAGATATACTTGATACTGCTGAAGATGGAACTTTGATTTACGGAATGGACGGACCAAAGATGTATGATGAGCTTGACGATAAGGAGAAAAAGAGATTCGATGCAGATATCCGAGCTTCAACATTATCTGCAAGGTCTACCAAAGGACATCTACAAGCTTATCAATCACAACACCGAGGCAAAAGTTGTATGGGATAATGTCAAGATGCTTCTTTCGGTTGAGCTAACTTGTTGAAGACCGAGAATCACAGCCCGTATGATGATGAAAGCACTTCAAGATGAAACCAAATGAAAATGTCTATGAGTACTATGTGAGATTTCATAAGTTGGTGAATGACATGAGGAACATCAGAATGACTATGCCTAACATTCAGCTGAACTTAAAATTTGTAAACAACATGAATCCCGGATGGCACAAATTTGTTACCATGGCTCACTAAAGGATTGAAGAATACAAACTATGAGCGACTCTATGCCTTCCTTCTTCAGAATGAGAGACATGCCATGTTTGAAAAGAGGATTCTTGAACAATTCAAAACAAATCCAGGAGAGACAAGCTCATCAAATGATTCAACTGCCTTCTACTCAAACATTGGGATTACCACTAAAGCTTCACAAGTTATACCCATGGGTGATGGAACTCACAAACTCATTCACGATCCAAAGTTCAAACAAGCGATCTTTGATGCACACGTGGGTAACTTCATTAATCAACTGCTCTCTGATTAGTCAAAACATGAATTCTCTCCACAAACCAACAACAACCTCGAACGACTTCTAACCCACGTCAATCTCACGGAGATGGGAAAATTATTGGTGCAACCAGTTCAGGAAAACGGTATGATCAAAAGGAGGAGAGGCTGGTAGAGGTTATGTTGTAATCAGTCGAGGAAGAAATGGAAATCAACGTCAAACTAAGCCGATCAAATGTTATAAGCGTGGTGGTGAGGGACACATTGCAAGGCGCACATCTCCAAAAACGTCCACAATGTTGATTACTTGAGAGATAAGATGCTTGTACAAGCTCGGGATAATGGTGTAGCTTGGATGAAGAGGAGTTATTGTTTCTTGCTGAGGGCAAAGCCAAGACCTATGATGCAGATGTGGATGGCGCCAATTAGGGAGATAGGTCACAATCATCGAACGCCTTTCAAGTGTGATTGGATGATGCACATTCGATGTGGATGATGGACCCATCTACCACACACAATTTTGGCTAGCATTTCTCCAATGGTTTCTCCCAAGGTCTCTTCTTCACCACAAGCGGGCCCATCCAAAGACAAACTCATCTCAGAGGTATTAAAACTATACGATGATGTGATGTACAGATGCATGACAAAGTACAATCAAAGCGAAACTATTGAATCAAATATTGAAAACATGGGTAATATCAATGTTGTCCCATATGATCAATATGTGAAACAAAGTGAAAGTGAAATTGTATCAAGTGATGCATCTTCTGCAGTCAACAATGACTATGTTTTGATGAATACTGCTACATATTGCCTTTTGATGATCTTGTTATCTACGTCTGAATACCTATAAAGAGCGTGTTGCTATTTATGAACAACGTGCAAAATTTGAGTTGACCACCCGTGAGCAGGAAATGGATGACCAAATGCGTACAACTATTTGAAAAAATAGGTTTAGAAAGTATTAAAACAAGAGTTAAACTCCTTACAAGAAACTTTCAAAAGCGCTAAGCAAAACAAGAACTTCAAGAAAATGTTAAAATGCTTAAGCAAGAATTAAGTGCTAAGGAATCAAAACTTTTGAATGATTTTTCTAATCTAAAACCTTGAAAAACAAGCTTGAAAATAAGTTGTACGTCAGGAAACACCATTCGGAATTTGCTCACATGATCACTAAGCATAGAGTCCTAGATAAGCATAGCATTCCCCTTGAGGAACCAAATCTATAGGTCATTAAAAGGAGGCTAGAAATGCTCATAAGGTTCTTTATGATGGCAAGGAAATCCTTAAACCTAACGAGTAAACCTAGTTAGCGAGAGTCTTGCTTGAGGAAGATAAGAAATGAGATGAAATCACTAGGGAAAAGTTAAACAAGAAACTAGCTGATCCAAAATGTAATGAAAAGAAAGTAATCATCACACCCCATGATTACAAAAAGGAGAATTGATCTTTTAAACAAGTTTAAGCCTCAGACATTGTTAACTCCCGAACAAGTATTCTCGAAAATGGATTTAGATAAGCAGAAAGCTGAAAATATTGTTGAAACCAACCCCCTCCCCCTTAGGAAAATGCCTAGAGTTTAATTATGTATCCTAAATACACCAATGCATCTAGTTCCTAGAACAATTGCCACTAAAAGCAAGACCTTAATTAGCCAATATGTTATCTTTCAACTATTTGTTGATTTTGAGAAAACTTGCAAGAAAAGGATCACACCCACTGGTATAAATGAAGGAGAAAGAGGTTTTGAGCAAACTAAAGAATGTTATTTAAGCAAGTCATGCCTTTCTTTAAACAACTAAAAGATCACTTTGAGAGTCTTAAAAAGGGAATGAATTCAGATATTAAAGAAATGGAAAAGGAATTTGATGCTATGATAGTTGAAGTTAGTGACTATGAGCGAGCATTAAAATATAATGAGATTGAAAGGAAGAACTTGCATACACTAAATGAGAATATGATTTCTGAATGTATTGCTCAAGATGTGTTTTTCACCGCTACAAATTGTTCTATTAATGCTTCAATTTCATGAATTATTGCCATTCGAAAGTCTCCCATGATCGTGTCATTGAGCTTGAAAAAACTAATTCTAAATTAACTGAGAAAATTGAACTGGATGATCACGACAATTTGGTTAAACATTTTTCTAAACTAGAGAGTTGAGCATTTTAATTTACAACTAAAATATCAACATCTTAAAGAAAATGTCAAAACTTCAAATATCAAGACATCCTCAGATGCTCCAGAGTTTGATGCAGCTTTTCAAATTAACAAACGTGATGAACAGATTCAAGCTCATTGCAACACGATCAGAAAAGTTGAAAGCCCAAATCTCTCAATTAAAGGGTCAAAAGAACAATATGACAGGCTCCCAAATGCCTCCTCCTTTAGATTCTCCGAATTCTCAAACTTTTCATCTTCAAAACTTAGTTAATGCCTTACAAAAGGAAAACGAGAGTTTTCTAGAAGAAAATGAAAAAGTTAAACGACATTTTAAAGAGTTATATGATTCAATAAAAGTCACCCGTGACCAAAACAACGAAAAATAACGTCTTTACAAAAGGAAATTGAGAATCGAGAAGTCGTGAAATGGGAAACTACCACTTGTTTTCAATAAGAATGTTGTCTCAAAGTCACCTTTAGATTGCAAATACAACGTGATGCTTAAATATATTCCTCCTCATCTTAGGAATAATGAACATGCTTTTCATGACTACTGTGCTCACCTTAAGGATAGTCTAGAATGTCTCCGAGAGATTGTCGAAGAGGATTTCATTAACAAACCTCTTGATAGTGAAATTAGGTTTGCTTGCCTCCAGGCCAAACGATCTCAAGAGGTGCTAGAATGTGTAATTGCAACATGTCCCAAATCCTTAACCTTAGGTGCAACAGGCAAAGCTGTGATGCCTTGTTCTATGCCTAGTGCCGAGCCTTCAAACCATTCTAGCTTTTAAGAAAGTATACATCAATGTGTCGCCTAGTACGCGATCCTTGCACGTCTAGCCCAAAAAGTAGATCAACCAACTAATGTTCCCTATTCCCTCTACAGAGTAATCAATACACAAGTTTAAAGAGTCAAAGTCTCAAGACAATACAAGGAATGATAGGACCTCGCAAGCTAAAATGTGCATTGGAAAAGAGTAGAAGACCAACCTAGGAACTTTAAGCTTGAGTTGAATAAAACGAATCGTGTTGATTATAGTATTAGCCTTAGCGCATCAGAATTAATTCGAATTCGATACTATTTGCAAACCTTGTAATGATGTTCCGCTAATTTTGCTAATCATGAATGTGGTGTGAATGCTTTGTCTAATTTTGTCAAATGCCCAGTTAAAATTGTTAAGGCTAATAATCGTGCAAAAGAAGGCAAAAAACGAAAGATTGTTAGAAAATAGTGGAAACCCACAAGAAGAACTTTTATAAAGATAGGTTATTATTGGATACCTTTTTGCCATAAGAATAATCGTTTTGCTTCAAACCGCTAAGATTATGCCCACTAGAAAATGGATGCCTCTTAGAACTATTCCTTAAGAAGTGAACATACTTTGAATAGGTCAAATACGCACACAAAGATTGCATCTATTCCCAATGATTCCATTGCTTCTACTTCTGATATGGATGTTTCTATTTCTGATGTGGGTGTTCCACTCACTGTTACTAACCAAGTGGAACCCATTCTTGCATGGGGATCCCAATTATCTAATTATCCATTCTTGTTCAGTGTTCAACCGCAGATCGTTCAAATCGTTCGTGGTACCGGACTCAGCCGCTCCAAGCATATGACTGAGACCGTCAGCGCCTCATGAACTTCGTGAGCAAATTCATCTGGACGCTTAGATTCGTAATGATCATTTTGGTGCAATTATGGGTTATGGTGATTATGTTGTTGGTGATAGTGTTATCTCTAGAGTATACTATGTGGAAGATCTTGGTCATAATCTCGCCTTCTCAATTCCGTGATTCGATCTAGAAGTAGCCTTAAAAACATACTTGTTTTGTTAGAGAACTTGATGGTAAGGAACTTTTAAGAGGAACTCGTGGTTCAAATCTTTACACCATCTCTATCGAAGATATGATGAAGTCTTCTCCAATTTGCTTGTTGTCAAAGGCTTCAAAACAAAGTCATGGTTATGGCATCGTCGTCTCAATCACTTGAACTTCGGTACCATCAATGATCTCTCCGTAAAGGACTTAGTTGTAGGTTTACCTAGACTAAAGTATGAAAAGGATCATCTTTGTTCAAAGATGTCAATTGGGAAAAGCAAGAAGTATGCCCATAAACCCAAACCTACTAACTCGCCACGTAAGTTCTTCATACAATTCATATGGATTTATGTGGACCAATGAGAGTGCAGAATATCTTTGGGAAGAAATATGTGTTAGTTGTGGTTGATGATTACTCTAGATTCACCTGGGTCAAGTTCTTAAGGACAAAGGATGAAACTCCCGATATCATCATCAAACTCATCAAACAACCGCAGTTCGACTTAACAAAACCGCCGAATTATCCGACGCATAATGGAATCGAAGTTTGTTAACAAACAACTTAGTGAATTTTATGAAAGCATTGGAATCAGCCATCAAAGAAGTGTTCCACGAACTCCTCAACCGAACGGTGTAGTTGAAAGACGAAATCGAACTCTTGTAGAAGCCGCTAGAACAATGCCGATTTACTCAAAGGTTCCAATGTTTCTCCGGTGAAGCTATTGCCATTGCATGCTACACACAAAATCGTTCCTTGATTCACACTGTTCATGGAAAAACTCCATATGAACTTGTCCACAAATGAAAACCTAATCTCTCTTTCCTTCGTGTGTTTGTTGCATTGTGTTATCCAACTAATGAGGGTCAAGACTTAGGCAAACTTAGAGCTAAAGCAGACATTGGAGTATTTGTAGGGTATGCACCAAACAAAAGGGATACCGAATCTACAACAAAAGAACCCGAAACATCATGGAAACAATTCACGCTACGCTTGATGAGTGACGGTCAAATGGCTCCCCGGACAATCCAACAACCCGCACTTCAAAATAGTCCCATTGGTTCATCCCTTGTTCCAAACTCTTCTCAAGAAACTCCATATGTACCTCCATCTCAAGATGATTTAAAGAAATTGTTTGATCCTATGTTTGATGAACTCTATGATCCGAGTATTAATGAGGTGTCGATCCTTACAACGAGGTCGCTCATATTCGTGAATGAAGTCAATCCTCGCCTCAATATCATTAAGTCAAGAAGCCTGCATGATCCTCGCCTCATCAACAAATCATCATTCTTCAAATGTACATCATGGAACTGCTTCTGGCATCAATGATGAAGTTAATCCCTTTGCTGATCCTGAAGATGCTCCATTTGAAAACATATTTGCTCTCAATCTTCATCAACCATCTTCAGAGACATCGACTGCTACTCACCCCTCAACAACTACCACATGAACACCTCAAAAATGGACTCACGATCATCCATTAGACAACATCATTGGAAATCCTCTCGCCCAGATCAACACGGAAACAACTTGCAACCGATGCCTTATGGTGTGCTTCTTCAACTCTTCTAAGATCGAACCAAAAGATGTTCAAACCGCCATGAATGAAGACAGCTGGTTCAATGCCATGCAAGATGAAATTCATGAGTTTGATCGACATGATGTATGGGAGTTAGTACCGCCTCATTGTGCTATGATTATTGCTCTAAAATGGATCTTCAAAGTGAAACTTGATGAGCATGGTGATGTGTTGAAGAACAAGGCTCGATTATTTGCTAAAGGATACCACAAGAGGAGGTATAGACTTTGAAGAATTTTGCTCCTGCTGCTCGATCGAGGCAATTAGAATCTTTTTGGCTAATGCCGCAAGTAAGAACATGGTAGTCTATCAAATGGACGTGAAGACGGCATTCCCGAACGGAGATCTTAAAGAAGTCGCCTACGTCGCCAACTCAAGGTTTTGTGAATCCGAGCATCCTACTCACGTTTATCGTTTGAAGAAGGCCCTTTATGGTTTAAAGCCCCAAGGGCATGGTATGATACGCTATCAAAGTTTCTTCTATCTACCGGATTCAGCAAAAGATCAGTTGATCCAACATCGTGGCAAACATTTAATTCATGTTCAAATTTATGTTGATGATATTATTTTTGCTCGACCTGACCCCAATGAATGTGATCGTTTTCAAATGAAATGAGTTCAAAATTTCAAATGTCAATGATGGGACAAATGTCATTTTTCTTGGGATTACAAATTTCACAAAGTCCCTGAGGCATTTTCATAAATCAATCTAAATATGCAACTGAGATCTTAAAGAAATTTGGATTTGATTGTGACCTCGTTGACATCCCATGATTGATCGAACCAAACTAGATGAGGACCACTCAGTGATCATGATTGACCAAACAAAATATCGCGAGTATGATTGGATCCCCGATGTACCATCGCTAGTAGACCTACATCTTGTTCGCCAGCTTGCATGTGTGCTAGATACCAGCTAAGCCTACTAAAAGCACCTTGAAGCTGTTCCGGTCTTTCTAGATTCCAAGGAACCATCAATATGGGACTTTGGCACCAAGGACACCGTATGTCACTAACAAACCTATGCATATGCCGATCATGCGTGATGTCAAGATATCGGCACGCCCGAGGTGCCTTTGGGTGATAAGCTTGTGAGTGGTCTTCAAAGAAGCAAATGAGTACTTCTATTTCCTTGTGAGGTATACATAGCCATGTCATCTTGTTGTGCTCAAATCCTTTGGATGAGATCTCAATTAACTGACTATGGCTTTGAATTCAACAAAAT
>OU343223.1:278271115-278479827 GCA_910596185.1 Chrysanthemum makinoi | reverse complement strand
ATCTTCAATATAGCTTACGGGAAGATATCAACAATGGTGAGGATATTTGGTGCATCCACATTCATTTGAGCGCCTATGTCGTGTGATCTCAAATAACATTAGCCAAAAAGAACCAACATATCGAAAGACATAATGTTAGTCAGTAAGGTTGTTTTATTGTCTAATTATTGAATGCAATGTCAATGATAAGTTATGAGTCCAAAGTCACTTGTTTGTTCAATAATAGTCCATGACGTTGATAAGTTTCATAGTTAGTTAACTTTAAGTTTTAAAGTTTATGCTATCAATGACAATACAAATATATTGAACATTTAAGCTTTATTAGTAATACTATTGGTTTTGTGGACGCTATGATTTATTTTATTTACAAGTTTGCACCCAATAATTCATAATGAAGGTTTGATCAAGGCTTTGCGCTGAAATGGTAGCTTATGAATAGGAGAAATATACGCCGATGAAAGCTTATGCGTAGGGATCCTTGCTTACGCTGTAAGAAATATTACACAGTAGGAAAGTGGTAATTTATTGCCAGAAGCTTACGCCAGGCGTATATAAACCTTACGCCGCTAGGCTTACCTGTAGTAGACCTTATGCGTAGAGAAACATCGTTTACGCATATCCTTCATGGTGGATACGCGTAGTCCCTTTTAGAGAACCTGACAGAATGGCCACGCTGTAAGATTTCTTACGCGATAATATGCTACGCGAAGTGTGATCCTTATGATGGTTAAACAACCTTGATTCGAGTCTTAATGGTAGCAAGCCTCGAAATAACATCACCATACATCATTATTAACATTAACATTCATTCTATATGATTTAATCACAAACACTCATCTTCAAACAGCTTACGCTGGGTAGGTTACGTTTTATGCGTAGACTTAAACCCTAAAGTTCAATAATTACGCCTGAATAAAATTTGCCATGGAATAGCACCAAACTGATCCCGGAGGTCTTAGAGTCATAGTAAGTTGTCCTATCCAAGTTTTAACATCAAACATCATGATAAAAATACCCAAACCAGATGAACATAAACCCGGTTTCATTTTTGAATCATTAGTGTTTCGGTAGTTTCGGAATTAGATTTGTCAATTCAACTTGTCAACAACCTATTACAACAATCTTTATCACCAAAATCTATCTCATTTGAAAACACCTAAACCCACATAAACCATAATATCCAAGTCTATCATTTTGAGGCATCAGGGCATTTTGATATTTAAAATGATGTTAGTGATGTAAAAGAAACTTTTTGACACAAACCTTTAAACCTCAAACACAAAACACTTGATCATGTGTTCTAACCCTTACGCGTAAAACACAAAAGTCATTGAATCTTGATAGGGGCTTTAAGGTGGTGTGTATGGATGAAATAGTATGATAATATCAATATCAAAATAAACACGAGAATCGAATCAAAACCTTTTAAAGGTTAGTCAATCAAATCCCTGAGTGAGATATATACCTGGGATAAGTGATATCCGTCGCTTCCCAACGAGGTAAACTGAGAATGTCGCTTGAGGTTTGTTATTAAAATGCTCATGTTACTTGGCCTTTGTTTCTGATTACGGCTAAATTAATCCAAAGGGAAAGTATTCAGGCTATGGAACAGTGAAATGATTAACTAACTACTACTAAGCATATGAAATGATAAAATGATGCTAAATTAAGTCCTAGAGTGATAATATGCAAAAACGGAAAACCGCTAATCCCAGCCCAAAAAGAAAAATGATGCAATTCTAAGGCCTAAGGATGTAAATTCAATTTTCCAATGCCTCCTAAACTACTAAAAATAATTTTAGGAAAGTTTTATTTTTTCGACTTTTAAATTATTTATTATGAATTAAAAACTAATCAATCTAATTTAATTATAAAAAATACTTGTAAAGTAATTTCAAAACTAAAATTTTACTTAAAAATACTTTGAGTGATACCGATTTCAAGAAAATATAAACGCTGGGTAATGCCATGTAAGAAATTGGGCTACTAAAAAATAACAAGCTTAATAACTTAAAACTGAGTTTGTACTTAAAAGACAATGCGGCGCAATGAATTGAAACGTAAATAAAGACCCTAGCAATTGGTGATGAATTATGCCTTGGTGTACGTAGATCAAATCCCCAAAGAGCTTTTTGAACACTTTTCGGGACTTTTCCTTTGGCAATTCAAAGTTGGGATGGAAATAAGTACTTTTGCAAAACTTTTTGCTAAAACCCAAAGAATAAGCAGCTTATAATCTACCATACCACAAATTAAATGTGCTTAACGATCAAACCAAACACAACTTGTTTTAGCAAATCTTTGACTACAAGCTCAGTTGATGGAATAAGTTAGGCTGGGAAATTAATTACACCTAAAGCATATAACCTGGAGTTGATAAGTAAAGTGTACAACAGATACCAAAGGGTAATGTCGCTTTTGAGATCCTGTATCATGAGAAATGAGCATACAATGAGAGAAAAGCTTATTCTACCATGAAGCACTAATTAAGCAAAAGGAGAAATATTCCTAATCCATACTATCTAAAAAGCAACTAAGGTACCCATGTAAGCTCAAAGCTATAAACTACATAAGCAAAATAACCGTTCCATAAGCACCAAATAAGCTCCAGGACCTTAATGAGGAAATTTTCTAAGTGGTGCCCTTTAAGTTTTATAAATAAGCTACCATAAGCTCTGTAAAATCCAATAAAATCACTTATGACTTAACAACCTAGCCTAGATTGAGTATACCAATTTTGAATCAAAAAGCTTTAAGTATTGAGCAAAATTTAAAAATCAAAGTTAAGAGCCATCAAGGGACATTAGTCAGTCACAAAATGTAAGTGAGAATGGGCAAATGACAAATTTAAAATGCAATTTAGCTAAGATTAAAATTATCCTAGGTGCAAATTAAAGTAAAACAACTAAAGACGGGTATGTAGAGATGCAAGAAAAACTACACATTTTGAATGAGGAATAAGCCGTGAGGGTATTCGGAATTGTTGATAGGCCTGCAGTAAAATTTTAGTAGTAAAACTTTCTTTTTCCAACAAAACTTGTTTAAACCATTTTACTTTTGAAACAACTCTAAAATCCTTAATCGACTGACTTATAAAGTCAAATGGGTAGAAAATGGTTTGACCCAGCCACCAACCAAACACCCCCGAGAGTGGTTGAAATGCTTAATACAGATTTGTAAACTGAAGTATGGCTTTTCATGATCAAAACCCATTGTATAAACTTAAAAAGGAGACTTAAGAACAAAAGGCGATTCATAAAGCAAATAAGCACTCAAGCTTATTTGCACAAATGAGCAAAATTGTAAAACAAGTAAAAAATAACTTTTCATTAATAACTAAAAAGACATTACAAACTGGAAAACGTAAACTAAATTTTAAAACTACTAAATCCTAATGCCCCAAATGGCTACAAGTGAGTCTACTATTTATACTACTAGGAATGGTCTTCAATGCTTCTCATAATGGTTTCTGAATCGGAGACAGTATGAGAATCAAAGAGCCATACCCAGTTTCTCAGTTCTATCTTAACCATTGAATTGGACTTAGGCACCAAGGGAGCAATGATCAGTTGTTTCTTTGTCTCCAATGGTGTTATTGGATTGCCAACATGGCACCAAGAGACCTGCCGTGGGTGTGGTAAAGATCAGTCAGGGGAATTCGCAGGAGAGGAAAGGAGGAGACATGAGGGGAAGGCTTTGGCTTTGCCTTCTACAATACTGCCTTTCTCAAGGTAGTAGAAAGAGGCATGGGTGAATGGTTAAGTAGTTTTAGTTTTAAAAGGTTTTGAGTATTTGTATAAATACTTTTTCTAATTTTAATTAAAACTTTTTTTTTTTTTCTTGAAAGAAAATACTTTATTAAAATTATTTAAAAATAATTGTTGTAAAATAAAAATGAGGTTTTTAAAAAGAGTAGTTTTGGATTTTGCAAAAAGGGTAAAATGGTAATTAGTTGGGTAGAGAAGTGGGTAAAATGGTGATTTGGGTTTAGGGGTTAGGTTTTCCATCTCGATTCCCAAGCTCACTCCCAAATGTGTATCCCGCCTCAAAATGTAGAAAATCCTCTTCTGGGCTTCATTCTAAAGCACGCTTCCAATCTAAGCTCATATTTCAAATTCGCTTTGGTCCTGTTTTCAATCTTTGTACCAAAATATAAAACACAAACTCAAGGATATCTCGATATTTGGTTATATTTCCGTTTTTAGACGCTTTTGTGGTCTTAGATTGGTAAAATGATGAGTGAATAAGCACTCATCAAATCTCGAAGCCTTTTAAACTGTTGGATTCACATAAAATCTAAAACCATTGTTTAAAAAAGTTGTTAAGAAACACAAGTTACCTCATAAAATTGGAAGATTAGAACACCTGGATTTGAATATTGATTTGTATACAAGAGGGATTAATTAGGGTTTGTGTAATAAATGTAAGTGAAGTACAAAAGGAGGGAGTTTTATTAAAATAACCTTTAAGCTTTTGGCGTTTTAGTCCCTTCCACCTTTCCATTTTCATCCAAAGCCTTTTAACTTCCATTTTGGTTACCAAACGAAGAATATTTGAAAATAACTTTGATTGACACTCCCCTCACTTAGAAATAATGAAAGGTTATAAATTTTAGTCCTAGGAGTGTCATTTGAACAAGAGAATTTACCACCCATTGATAAAAAGAAACAATTCCGGATTAGATAACATGTAAGTACAGAGTTATTATGAAATGCTTATATTTATTTTTCTCCCTCAACACTTCGATCGGAAAAATAATACCTGAAAGATTGAGTGTTGGATTAAGATTTGTATTTGCCATGTTAAAAGAAATATAGATAGAAGAATATTTTTGTTGTTTTATCTTATTTTATATTTTTGTATTTTGTTTTTGGAAAAATATTTACAAAAGAAGTTTTGGTGTCTGGATCGTTTTAAGAATGTTTTAAGAGTTCATCCAGTTCCTCTGAAGTAAACACCTCATACCAATTCCTAGCTGGACCAACTCATTAAACCTAGCAGAGCTAAGGCTTTGGTAGAAGATCTCACAATTGGTATTCGTACTCCACGGCTATAATCAACAGACTCGTCTATCGGTCCCGATGAAGTGATATGAAAGATCGATGGGCTGATTTCACGCCGAATCAGTTGCATGAGATCGCCCACACTTAGTGTTAGAAAATAGAAAGAAGAGAAACATAGGTGGACACCCATGAAATGCTATCGTTTTTGTTAACCGAGTCGCTAGCTTGACTCCCCCTCAAATTCATTGGTCCATGGGGAGCAAGTGGAAGAGTAATCTCCATCTACTTTCATTCAAAATGGTTTGATAAACATTGAATGTGCCGAAAGTTCACCTCGATGAGATATAACCGCCAAAAGAATGATGAATGGAGATGCCGGTCGAAATGAAATCCCTATTCTAATGAGGTAATATCGGTGGGTCATGGGCAAAATTTGCATGAGAACATAGTGTTCAAAATCTTGCCCACCGCCTAGAGATCAAAGCACCCAGATTGGGTTCATAAAATCAAAGATGAATCCATCATCCCGCGGATTAAGGAAGACGAGGGAATGGTGGATCATCGAGAAGCCACACTTAGTCACAAATAACCCATAGAGCAGTAGAGGGAGTTCATGGTTAGGTCAAGCGTTTGAAATATCACATCGTAAAGTACCCTTTAGCAATTTGAGTTCTCTTAGAGTGAACTCCCTTGGAAGGTATAATACCGGGTTTGAATACTTTATCCTCGAGAGGCATGAATCCAAAGTGTCAACCACCAAGAAAATCCTCAAGAGGGGGGAGTCACTCGGCTAAAAAAGGATGAAGAACATCTTGATCAACAAGTTCATCAATTGAAACTTTCAAGTTCTTCTTTCGGGGAAAGAATGGATCATCATTCAAATTTTCATTCTTAGATGGAATCGAGTCCGTGAGAGTTAGAAAGTTTATCTGAGAACTCCTTTATCAATTGAAGGATCAAGTGACGGATCTCCATACAACAAATACTCAAGTTCACGAAGTCGGTTTCCAAAGTCAAAGACTTCATTGTCAATTCCTGAGGACCAAGGCGCATGAAGTTCATCTACTAACCTCGAGAAGTAAATCAATAGCCGGCTTAGGATTTGGTTAACTTCTTTAATTTCAATTTCTTTCGAGGGGAGGAAGACAACGGTCTTCTATTTCACTAAGTAATTGTTCAAGACGAACACTGCCTCCTCCTCAGTCGATTTATCACATCAATTCCTCGACGGAAAATAATAAGCTTCGACCCTTCCAATTAGTTACTTCCTCAAACGGAGCGAGGAAGGGAAGAGTCAAATAATGAGGTCGGAAGTAGGAGTGGAATTGCCACTCGAAGAAGGTTCAACAAGATCGATTCGATTAACTGGAGGTGGAAAGGGATGTGCGTGTGCCTAGAGCTAGCAATTCCACCACTTCAAGTATGGTCTCCTGCTTCTTGGTAATCGCTTTAAGCTCAACACGTTTACTCAAGATCTCTTTAACCAGAAATCGGGAAAGACTTTGATCAATCCTAGATGGAGAATCTTGATAACCTTAGGTTGACGCTTTCGGCATTCCGCTATTAGTAGGAAGCACCGGGTCCTTTGTCACCTTGGTTTCACGGCTTTCAACTTTATCAATACCACAAATGGTAGGCATAGATTCCAAATCTTGGTTAACATTGAAAGTTACGGCTTCTTTGTTTACCCTCAAAGTGATTTCCTTCATCAACATCATCAATGCATCACCCCTTTTTAAGTTACCTCCCAAGGATGAGGGGCACTCGATCGCAAGATCAAATCGATAAACAACAAAGTCGTACGGGGAAATGAAATTTTCCTACTTTCACGTATATCCTCGCTATACCTAACGGACGAGAATTGCACGTCGCAAGCTCGAGGATCATACATGTAGGTGTGTTTGGGGTAAAGCTTTTCCACATGGAGTGTAGCATCAGTCAAGCACAAGATCTAAGCCAAAGCGAGCATTGAACTAGTCCTTGAAAATCACACGGATGAGGAACTTCTCCTAACCTTCGGGAAGTTTTTAAGGATAACCGCCAAACATTCTCATTCAAGGAAGTTTTAGCCAACCTTAAATTTTTCTTTGTTGCTCAACAAGCTTTTGATCGTAGGACCAAACTTGGGCATTAGAAGAGAGCTCCACAAACTAATCTCAAGGAGTATCTTGAAAGATTTGGATAAGCTTTTCCATTTGTTGATTAGTTTTGTCGCGGGGGCCTTTTGATCATTAAGCCTTGAAGGATAAGGAATTGAAGGCTTAATCTTCTAACATCGGGCTCCTGAATGGGGATGTGGATCACCGAGGTTGACGCAGCGTACTTCAGTTTGTAGAATGCACCTTGTCCTTGGTCACCTCGCCTCGCTCTACTTCCTCACCGAGAGGTGTAGGTATCGAGGGTCCATCATATGACTTTACCACTTCAAAGCGCAATAGTATTCAACTCTCCTTCTCGTTAGGAATCGTGATAGCCTAAGGGTTTTGAAGTTGAAGCTTGATTCATTTGACACATGATACTATTGAACATATTTTCAATTTTGTTTTGATTTTGATCAATTTTGTTGTTTGTTTTGTTCAATTCATTTTTAACTCATTACCTTGTTTTGACATTGAAGTTTGGAAATCTTCTTCAAAGTAGTGATTTGGTTTTGCAAACTCCTAATTGTAACCTCATTAGACTTAATGTAGTTGGAAAGTTCAATGAGAGGGCCAACCGGGGTTGGTAATTAGGAGCTTGATAACTATGATTGAGATTACCCCTTGGGGAGGGTATTGGTTCATCTGGGCTTGATATGGAACATTTTGCCCTTTCACTTGATTTTGATTGAACCTATTTTGATTTTTTGGTTGAGGAAAACCGGGTGGTCCTTGATTGTTGTGCACGAGCAGCTCGGTCAACTTGAGGACGGTATTGATTACCTCCTTGATTGTAAGGCCCGCCAACGCATTTGGCTTCCAAACACTTTACCATCCAGAGTGGTACAATTGTAGTAAGCACAGGCCCACTACAAGTAGTAACAAGAAAGGCCACCATTTGACTTGAGCGGTGGATTTCGAGATGGAGAAGAAAGAGATTTTGAGAGAACCAATGCTTGATAGCATCGTTTCTTGTCAATCTTAGCATCCAAGTAGAGATTTTTCAAGAAGTGAAGCACTACACTGAAGCAACGGTTTGTTTCAGCGAGGTGCTGACTTTAGACTTGTTCTCATGATGGACAACGATCTTCAGAGAGCTTGTCAAGAGATTACCACCATGGAGGCACTGAGAGAGTCTTGATCGCTACTAAACCATTGTAGAAAGTATCGAAGATGTAACCTTAGTGCCGCCAGAGGATATTGACGCGTAAGTCCTGAAACGATCCCAAGCTTCACTAAATGATTCATCAAATTTTGGTGTAAACTTTGTGATTTCATTTTTTAAGTGTGTTGTCTTCAAGGGTGGGAAGAATTCCTGTAGTGAACTTTGTGAAACTAAATCTTCCCATGCGGTGATTGATTGAGGGTTGTTTTTCGACAACCGCTCCTTCTGAAACCGGAAAAGAAGTAGTTTGATGGCTTCTTCCGCGACGCTTCGATATTTGATTGTAGACGGAGCTTGTTAAACTGGCCGGATATTTAGGAGTGAGGATCGCCTTCCTCAAATCCATAAAATTGGCTTGACGATACCGTTAATCAATCCGGTTTGAGCTCAAATTGCGCAAATTCATGGTGGAACGACGATAAGCTTCTCCATAACCCTGGCAAGGTGCTTGAGTTCCAACATAGAACGGTTATCCTCCGCCATTTCGAATGGGGTCGGGATTAGTAATAATCTCTAGTTCACTATTGGCGGACGCCTATTCTGCCTTCAAGGAATTGTATGAGTTCAAGAAGGGAATAAGAATTAGAAGAATGAGTGCATACACTACCAAAAACACTTTTCAATTAAAACAAGACCGAGGCAAAACATGCTGAACTTAAACCAATAATCCCAATGGAAATGATCACTTTTATAAGTAAACGCATGTTAAGCGAGAGACTTAGTAGGTCCGCCGCTTATTAAAACCCGCCTCTTTCAGCCGCATTTAATGTCAGCCATCCTTATACCCTCTACATAGCCATAAAACCGAGAAGTAAACCAAATCACGAAAGCATACAAAAGGCAAGTTTTAATCTTTTGTTCGGGAACTTATAATGATAACACTCAAGTTGAGAATGTTATATTGATTGTGTCTTCTATTTTATTTAAAACAAAAGGGAAAATCTTTGTGTATTTTTATCTTTTATATATATATACAAAATAAAAGGAAAATATTTTGTGTTTTTGATTTTTATAAAACAATAACTTCACGAAGGAAGGATCTCGAGTCACTAATCGTCAAACCTTCAACGATATTGTCGCTACACAACTCACTTCCGCAATGCCAAAATTTGATTAGGGCTTTAAGGTGGGTGTATGATGAAAGGATGATAATATCAATATCAAAATAAACGCGAGAATCGAATCAAAACCTTTAGGAAAAAGGTTAGTCAATCAAACTCCGTGAGTGAGATATGTGATACCGGATGGGATATCCGGTCAAGCTTCCCAACGAGGGTGAATTGAGAATGTCGTTTGAGGTTTGTTATTAAAATGCTCGATGTTACGGGTTTTTGTTTTTGGTTACATTTTCTACAAATTAACTAAAGGGAAAGTAATTAATACTTGAACAAAGTAAATGATTAACTAACTACTACTAAGCATATGAAATGATAAAATGATGCTAAATTAAGTCCTAGAGTGATAATATGCAAAACGGAAAACCCGCTAATCCCAGCCTCAAAAGTGAAAATGATGCAATTTAAGGCCTAAGGATGTGAAACTAATTTTCCTACGTTCTAAACTACTAAAAATAATTTTAGAAAAAAGCCGGGTATTTTTCGACTTTTAAATTATTTATTATGAATTAAAAACTAATTTAATCTAATTTAATTATAAAAAATACTAAAGTAATTTCAAAAATCCTGAAAATTTTACTAAAAAATACTTTGAGTGATACTGATTTCAAGAAAAATATAAAACGTGGTACCGCTTATGGGAAATAAGCTACTAAAAAGCTAAATAAGCTACTAACTTAAAACTGAAGTTTGTATTTAAAAGACAAGTAGTGCATGAATTGAACCTTAACAAAGACCCTAGAGGCGCTTGGTGATGAGTGTATGGTGAGTCAAGGGCTGTGAGATCAAACTCTACAAGAGCATTTTGTAAACATTTTTTTCGAATTTTTCTTTTAAAATTAAAGTTGGGATGGAAATAAGTACTTTTTGTAAAAACTTTTTCATTAACCAAAGAATAAGCAGCTTTGAGACTCCGCTTTTATACCAAAACAATTTTCAAATGCTTAATGATCAAACCAAACACAACTTTATTTTAAGAATTTTGATTACAAGCTAATGATGGAATTAGCAGTTGGAAATGGAACAATCTAAAGCATATAACCGAGTTATGATAAGCACCGTACAAATGATAAGCAATTGTGGGGGGGTAATAAGTCGCTTTTGGAGATCCTAAGCTATCATGAGAAATGAGCATACACCCAGAGAATAAGCTATTCTACCAAGTCTAGATAAGCACTAATTAAGCTAAAGGAGAACTATTCCTAATCCATACTATCTAAAAAGCAACTAAGGTACCCATAATAAGCTAAAGCTATAAACTAATAAGCAAAAATAACCACTACAAGCACCTAAATAAGTCGAAAGGGATCAAGCTAATGTATCACAGGGCGTACCCCAAGTGGTGCTCTTTAAGCCTATAAATAAGCTTACTATAAGCTCTTTGTAAAATTAATAAAAATCACTTATGACTTAACAACCTAGCCTAGATTGAGCATACCAATTTTTAGACTCTAAAGCTAAGTAATGAGTAATTTAAAAATCAAAAAAGAAGAGCCATTTGCATTAGGCTGGTGTCAGTTAGAACGGGCAAATGACAACTTTAAAATGCAATTTTAGCTAAGATTAAAATATCCTAGGTGCAAATTAAGTAAAAACAACTAAAGATGGGTATGTAGAGATGCAAGAAAACGCATACATTTTTGATGAGGAATAATGAAATAGTTAAATGCTGGAAGATAGGTCACTGCTTCAGTAAGGTAAAAATTTTAGACAAAACTTTTTTTTTCTTTTCCAACCAAAACTTGTTTAAACCATTTTACTTCTTTTGAAACAACTCTAAAACCCTTAACCGACTTTGACTTATAAAGTCAAAAGGGTAGAAAATGGTTTGACCAGTTTCACTCAAACCAAACACCCCCATATGGGTTGAAATGCTTAAACACGTGATTTGTAAAACTTGAAGTATGGTTTTTCTATGATCAAAAGCATTGTAAAACTTAAAAGGAGACTTAAGAACAAAAGGCTAATTATAAAGCAAATAAGCACTCAAGTGCTTATTTGCACAAATGAGCAAAAATTGTAAACAAGTAAAAAATAACTTTTCATTAATTCAAAAAGACATTACAACTGGAATTTAAAACAGAAACTAAATTTTAAAAACTACTAAATCCTAATGCCTCAAATGGCTACAAGGAGTCTACTATTTATACTACTAGGAATGGTCTTCAATGCTTCTCATATGTGTTTCTAATGGAGACGTAAGTGAGAATTGAGCCATCTGTGCTTTCTCTTGGTTCATCTTAACCATCAATTTGACTTGGGCACCAAGGGAGCAACTGAGCCGCTGTCTTTGTTCCAATGGTGTCATGGGATTGCCAACATGGCACTAAAGAGACCCATGGGTGTGGGTAAAGACCGAATGGGACCAGCAGGAGAGGGAAGGGGGAGAAGTAAGATAGGAGGGAAGGGTTTTGCTTCTAAGGCCATTTTGTGAAGGTTCTGGGTTTCAAGCTGGGAATAAAGACAGTAAGGTGAACGGTTTAAGTAGTTTTAGTTTTAAAGGTTTTGAGTATTTGTATAAATACTTTTTCTAATTTTATTAAAACTTTTTTCTTTAAGTATACTTTTTATAAAATTTTCAAAAATAACACAAAAATAAAAATGAGGTTTTAAAAAGAGTAGTTTAGGATTTTTCAAAAAGGGTAAAATGGTAATTTTGGTTCAGTAGAAGGGTAAATGGTGATTTGGGTTTAGGGTTAGGTTTTCCGCCTTGATTCCAAGCTCACTCCCAAATGTATCCTGCTCAAAATGTAGAAAATCCTCCGGCTTGGCTCTGCAGTTAACGCCTAATCCAAGCCTATTTCAATTGCTTGGTCCCTGCTTTTCGATCCTTTGTACTGAAATACATAAAACACACCCAAGGATATCACAGATATTTGGTTATATTTCCGTGTTTTTAGACGTTTTTGTGGTCTTAGATGGGTAAAAATGATGAGTGAATAAGCACTCATCAAATCTTGAGTTTTAACCGTTGGATTCACATAAAATTCAAAACCATTGTTTAAAAAGTTGTTAAGAACACAAAAACACTTACAAATTGAAGATTAGAACACCGGATTTGAATATTGATTTGTATGCGTAGGATTAATTAGGTTTGTGTAATAAATGTGAAGTGAAAGTGTTAGGTGGAGGAGTTTTATTAAAATAACTTTAAGCTTTTGGCAGTTTTAGTCCCTCAACCTTTTCCATTTTCATCCAAAGCCTTTTAACTTCCATTTTGGTTACCAAACGAAGAATATTTGAAAATAACATTGACGACACTCCCCTCACTTAAGAAATAATGAAAGGTTATAAATTTAGTCCGAGGAGCATCATTTGAACCAGAGAATTTACCACCATTGATAAAAGAAACACCGGGATTAGGTAACATAAGTATAGAGTTATGAAATGTTTTATATTTATTTTCTCCCCTCAACACTTGATCGGAAAAATACTGAATTTTGAAAGATTTGAGTGTTGACTAAGATTTGTATTTGCCATGTTAAAAGAAATATAGATAGAAGAATATTTTTGTTGTTTTATCGGATTTTATATTTTTGTATTTTGTTTTTGAAAATATATTTACAAAAGAAGTTTTGGTGTTCGACCGTTTTAAGAATGTTTTAAGAGTTCATCCAGTTCCTTCGAGTCAAACACCTCATACAAATTCGGTGGACCAACTCATTAAACCTAGCAGGAGCTAAGGCTTTGGTGAGAAGATCCGCAATTGGTCTGTACCCACGAAGTATAATTCACAAGACTGTTCCACGGTCCCTGGCTGAAGAAGGATATTGAAGATCGATGGGCTTTGATTTCAATGCTGAATGAAGTTGCATGAGATCGCAATAGCACTGATTGTCGCAGACATCATCATACTCACAAATACATAACCATAGTCTTTGAAGTTGTGTTCTCATCCAAATGACTTGAGCACAACAGCACGACATGGCTACATATTCTGCTCGGTTGAGGACACCGATGTACAACTCAGCTTCTTCATTGCCAAGATACCAATTTGTCACCAAGAAATTGTAGTGCTCCAAGTACTTTTCCGAAGTCTAAGCATCCTAATCGTGGTCACCAAAAGCAATTAGTTCAAAACCAGAATCTTCTGGATACCGATCCCAAATTAATGGTTCCCTTTATATCGGAGGATTCTTTTAGCCTCCTGCAGGTGGGTTTGGTCGCTGAACGATAACGGGAGCAAAGATAAACCAAGAAAGACAATATCAGTCCGGCTGGTCGTTAGATACATGAGAGACCCAATAATACTTCGGTATTTGGTAGGGTCAACAAATTTCCCATGCAAATCGGCCCAACTTCTTGTATGTGCCATTGGTGTGGCATAAGTATCACAAGTATTCATTCCAAATTGTTCGAATTTCAAGGCATATTTGCACTGACTCAAGAAAATACCACGGGTGATTGATGAACTTGTAGTCCTAGAAAGAACGTAAGTTCACCCATCATGGACATTTCAAAATGTTTCTTCATTAGTTTTGCAAAAGCGATTGAGTACTTTTATGAGTTGACCCAAAAATGATGTCATCCACATAAATTTGAACAATTAAAATATGTTCCCATGATATGGTATGAAAAGAGTTGGGTCGCACCAACCTTTGGTAAAATTATCTGGAAATGAGAAAGATGATAGCTTATCATACCATGCCCGGAGAGCTTGTTTGAGACCATACGAGCTTTGTTCATGTAAACATGGTTCGGAAGCGGGATCAACGAATCCTTCCGGTCGGGCGACATAAACTGCTTCTTCAGCTTGACCATTCGAAAAGCAGTTTTGACATCCATCAAAGACCGTGATGTTCATATGATCGAACGCCGAATATCCGAATAAAATTTCAAGCAAAGAGCAACGGCAGCAAATGATTCTTCAAAGTCACCCTCTTCCCTGCTTATAACCCTTAGCCACCAGACGTGAACTTGTTTATGATGACATTCCTTCAAAGATCCATTTGTTTTTCCAAATCCATTTTAGACCAATGACGTAGACTGATAGTCTTTCAACCAGTTCCATACTTCAAGACGCGAATTGCTGTTGAGTTCTTCTGCATGGATTTAATCCGCTTATCTTTTGTCATTGCATCCTTAATGTTTTGGGTTGAGTTTGGCAGAAAGTGAGTGCATAAATGCAATGTTCACCGTCTGTATTGAAGACGTTGTCTTGTAACGACCGTTAATTCGGGTTTCCATAATATTTTCTGAGGATGGTCTTTTGTCCATCGATGTGTAGAGGTTGATGTTGGTATTATGTGCAGATTTTGAGGATTCAAATGGCTTATGTAGATGATTCCGCGACATCGTGCAGCAGCTTTATTAGCAAAAGGGTGAAGAACGATTTGATCAAAATCTGAGGGGGTACTTATCTTTAACATCATCGGCCTCATCATGTTTAGCGGGTTTGTTCAATCGTTGTAGTAGAGTCAACTGGTGGTGCATCTTCAACAGTAGTTGTTGTAGCGGTGTATCGGTATTAGAGTATTATAAGGTTGAGCAGCGGAAACAAATATACACCTAGAGCACACGTTATCAATATCGCCACTTTAACATCGGAGCAAATAGTATTTCCATTTGTTGACGAAAGTAAGTCGAGGGCTTGTTTCAAGCTGATGATGGGGTTGGGGGAAGTTTAGAGGTTGTGACCGGTTCCAAGCTGTTATACTCAGAAGCCATCTCAGTGAGTTCATCAAAATTAGCATGAATCGTTTCCATAACCTGCTTTGTCCGACGATTCCGTGATCCGGTAACCTTTAGAATTCTCATAATATCCAATAAAGACTCCAATGTCAGCTTTGGCTTTGAGCTTTCCAAAGTCATCATGATCATTATTCAGATAGCAAAGAGATCCAAATACATGAAAGTGTTTGAGATCGGTTTACGTTTGAGAAGCTCAAATGGTGTGGCGTTAGTAATCAATGAGCGGTTTGGAGTGTAGCATGCGTTGGAGACACTTCACCACAAGTAATATGGAAGTTTAACATTGATTAACATCGCTCGCGGCTTCCACTAACGTATGGTTCGTCTTTCAACAACTCCGTTTTGTTCCGTGTGGCGGGCAATAAGCTGATGCTCAATTCCCACTTTCTATAATATCCCCGAAGAGTTTGATTCACAAATTCCGCCTTTGTCTGCTCGAATTTTCTAACGGTGTTCCGGAGCTGAATTTGAATTTTCGTGAGAAAGGTGATGATCATCTCGTGGAGCTTGGCTTTATCAAGAAAATAAAACCAAGTCCATCTTGAGTAGTCATCAACAATTACCAAGATGTAGCATTTGCCATTAATCGTCGCGACGCCGCATCGGGCCACACAAATCCATGTGAAGAAGATGAAGCATACGAGAGCTATGTTCCAACTTTGAAGGAAAATGAGCACGGAGTGCTTTTCCCTTGTTCACAAGCCGCATAGGTGATCTTTAGAATACTTCAATCGTGGGAGACCTTCACAAGTTCAGTTCGAGCAAGGTTGGTGATGGTTTGAAAGTTTAGATGTGATAGACGACGCAAGTACATAGCCAAGATTTTGTAGATGTAGCCTTTGAGAGTAAACAAATGGGAGATGAAGCGATCATGTCTTGAATTGAGATAGTGTAAAGACCATTTGTTGGCGGGCCATACATAAGATCATTTCCTGAAGATCAATGAAACAAGTTTTCTCCCGGAAAGCTACTTCCAAGTCTCCATCACAAAATTGACCAACTGAGAATAGATTGTGACCGAGGCCTTCCATATAATAAACCCTGCTAATTTTGATGTTGCCATTGATGTAATCCGTAGCCTGGGGCGGAAATGCGGAAGTGATCATTCCGACCGACAGCCAATGAACTTTGAACAAAGTTTGATAACAGTTTAAGGTTGCCTGTCATGTCTGAACATCCGCCATCAACAATCCAGAGGATGATCAGACACGCATTAGACATGACACAAAATGGAATAGTAGATGAACCCAAGTGTTAGAGGTTCCAAAGCTTATAGTAGAAATACACTCATCAATAACTTTAGGCATCTATATAAATCCTAGTGTATTATGTATCCATTTCTGCCATCTCCAACTAGTCTTAGCTTTAGTCATAGTGAATGCACTAGGTTGTACAACAATCCTTGAGGTGAAACGAGCTACTGTGATGTGCAATGAATTTCTAGAATCTAAAGAGGCAGGTTTACCAAGCAGACTTAGAAAGATTAGTGGGCCTAGAGGTATTCTCATTCTTAGGATCCGTAAACGAGAGATGATAGCTTTAGCAACACATTTGTCATGACAATCAATATTCATACTTTTACGACAAATAACACAAGGTGCATCGATCATATCAAAAGTATTTAAAGGTTTAGCATTTGTTACATCACTATTCCTATTACATTTGCCGCATTTAATATTTATAGTGCAAGCCATGAGTCTTATTCATAGTCCTGTCTTCTACTTCAAAGATTTTTATTGTTCTTCTTTAGGTCGCAACTCCCTATTCTTCCTTGTATTGCTCCTAGGCTGGAAGTGCTGGACGTTTAGAAAAGAGGCAACTATTCCTGTTTCAGAGAATGAAGCGACTGTTAGCAACTTGTGATTTGGCAGTAGGGATTCTAGGTTCACAATTACTAAGTGTTACCGTGCTATTCCTCTTAATCACAGAGGCGGAAGTTGTTCATACTTTCCTAACATTTCCCTTAACTTAGTGATAGTGTGCACCAAATCTTGATTTTTAGAATGAAGACTTCCAGGAAAATTCATGGCTTCTTTAGTGTGTGCATGATAATGATCAAGTTCGTTTGATGCTTCATCACGAGTCTGTTTGAGTAAATCAAATATGACACCATATTCCTTTTAACTTTTGCAAGTTCTTGTTCATATTTTGAGATTTGACACTTAAAAGACACGTTTGATCATCCAGTTGCTCAATTTTAGGATCAGAAGATTTTGCACGCAAATCGGGCGTGTTGAAAACAAGTTGTTGATCGTGAATATCTTTTTGACACCAATTAAGACGATGTATTGCATTTGAAAGCTCATTTGACAATCGTTTATTTTCAACTCTTAAAGACTCGATCCGATGCATCATATCAAGATTCACAACATTATACCAGAATCATAATCAAAGAGAGATATCATCGATGCATATGGCAAAGAATGTAATAACACAACATTATGGATATCAACACAAATAACATCTTCCAAGAGACGATCAACATCTTTTCTCAACATTCTTTTACGCTTAGTATTTGAAATCGATTCTGCTTTCTAAAACTATTTTCATGAGACCAAGTTCCTTGTGAAAATCCCTTTCCCAATATAGTGCACAAGTTTTCAAATTTTGACATGGTAAAATTCTTTTCTGAAGAATATCTCTATGTTCTCGCGCCATTGGCGATTGAAAAATGTTGAACTTTATTTCGAATGAAATTCAATCTCACGCTCCAAAATTTTGAGGTCGATAAGAAAGTGTCAAAGTATTTGATAAGCGACAACTTTCAAAGATTAGTTTTTACTTCACTAAGTGAATGTAAAGGACCATTAATTTGTGCACCTTTTGGTTGAGGACTGATTTCAAATCGTGTGATAACCAAAGGTGTGTTTGAAGTATCTTGTTGTGTGACAAAAGTTATGGCTTTCGAATAGTTAAATGGTTTGTTGTAAACGACATTTTCCACTTTTGACCGACTCTCGCTAATGCATCTAATTCCTCCATCCGATTATATTCAACAAAGTCAATAATGGAATCATCAATTCTATACCTGCATGGTTGAATGCTCGTGTGAAAACTTAGGTTTGTAATCAGCAAGATTCGGTCCATATCCATTTGGATTTGGTTTGAAAGAAAACTTTTGAATCGTTGTGATTGATTCACCATGTTTATAAACAACAGTTTTAAACTCTTTGATTTTGGTTTGTAAGTCTACAATTTCCTCAAGATAGTCATCTATTCGCTTGAATGCTTTTGTACTCAGAGAATTGTTTTTGACAAGTTAACAACTTAGCCTTGGCTTTTTGAGTGTCCAAAGTAAGAGCGTTAAGTTGTTGTTGATGTTCATGTTTCATTTGTTCTATTTGAGAGAACAAAGCATTCTTCGCTGGCTAGATCACAAATCTTTCGTTCCAAATATTTTCATTTTGGTGTGATTTGGCAAAAGCGGCTTCAAAACCTTTTTCACGGTTTTCTTGAGTTTTGAAAAATTTGAGTTGTCGAATTAAACATTCATTATCCTGGTTAATAAAGTGCATTTTTCTTTTAATTGCAAATTTCCAAACGGAATGTTGGTCTTTAATTAAGGTCAAGATTCGGCTCTGTCAGACAAAAGCTCATTTTGTTCAATGTAAGTGTCAACATGATCATTATTTAGATCCTCAAATATAACCACGGAGTCAACTTGATTATCAATATTAACCATAAGGTCATCTTTATCATCAAATATAACTACGGGATCTATTTGATAATCATCTAATGAGATGTTGAAGACTCATGTTGAACACTCGATCCTTGTCGATAGAGAAAGGCGGAGATATCACTCATTGATGAGAAATGTATTGTTCAGTACACGAGACAAGCCAGCTGTCATACACCGGGCTCTGGTCACTCATGTGTGTGAGCTTGCATTTGTGCCATCAACATCACTGCTGCATTGGCTTGCAAGTCCTCCATCATCATCGGACCTTGACCGCCATAAAGCTCTCTATTCCTTGTTGGTGAGAGTTCCATCAGCTTCATCCTTAAGAGCCAAGAGCAAAGCCTCTTTGAAATAGAACGCTTCTTATTCCCTGGGTTTAGGGACATGCATTAGCGATGACCCTTCTCATTACAGTTATAGAATCGAAGACCATTAACCCCAGCATGAGCATTCCTTGTTCCACTTGAGCCCCTGTCTGCGGAGCACCAATGTTATTCCTTCCATAGCATTGAACCCTTGACCACCTCCCATCCGGACACCATAACCACGCATTTGAACTTCAACTCGCCCATTGTTCACAAATGCCATTTCTTGTATTAGATGAGGAACGAATGCGATTGTTGGATTTGTTTGTATAACGGTCAAATGCTTTAGCAATCATAACAAATCCTTGTTGCAATTCATCAAGGCATTGAGTCCTCATCACCTTCAGAAAGAGCTTGAGCAAAGGTTGTTTTGTATGGAACCAATTGATTTTGTTGAGTTTGTATGCGGATGAAGGTGATGGTTGCATTGTTTGAGGAGCGGGTTGAGGAGCTTGTTGAGGAGGAATGTTTGTTTGAGCCCACAAAGCAAGTTGTTGATTGTCCGGAAGTGATGGTGGAACAATTTGACCACGGAGAATCCTTTCCTTATCAACTTCTTTTTGGTGAGGCTTCAGATAGTCGTACAACAATCCGTAAGTAGCATGATGCATATCTTTAGCTTGACGGAGAAAAATGACATACTTCTCCCATTCCGGACCAAGACAACTTAGGAACTTTGTGAAGCAATTAACGTGGCATGATGATATTGTGTTTGTCCAAATCATTATGTTGTCCTGAAAGCGATGATGATAAGATTCTAATGACTCTCCCGGTTCAATCATGAAGTGTTCATAAGCCAAGTAGATTTTGGATTCCATGTCTCCGATTGAGGCGTTTCTGTAAGAAGATGAATCTGTCCTACATTGCTTGGGCACTTTTGAGCATCAACACTTCAAAGGATTGGATTGGGTAATCCTAAAAGAATGTATTGCATTGCAAGTCTTCCGGCTTCAAAGTGTAGTTGATCACCCGTGAGTTCCTGCAACAGCTTGCAATGTTGGTGACATCATCTCTTGGTGGAAAAAGCATTAGATCTCCGGGTGTAACGACAGTAGGCATCTGAAATGGACCTTCCATAATGACCTTCTTTAAAACTTTCCATGTGGCTTCTTTATATCACAAAACCTAAAGAACCAATCAACCCATTGATCATAATTCCTGAGAGCATTGAGGTCTATCAAGTGAGCTACCATGAATTGATTGTTGGCTACTCAAGGCTTCACACATCTTGCCAAACCATGCTGGTTCCTTCATAGTATTCCTGGATGGATGTTGATTGTAGAAGTTTATGTAAGGTTCTACTTGAAGACTAGGTGGTGGTTGTACCATTTGAGGTTGTGGAATTGCTGCAAGTAGTGGAGTATGTTGTTGATTAAATTGTTGTTGATTCCATTGTTGATGTTCGGGACTTAGTTGTTGTTGTTGTTGTTGATTATAAGTGTAAGGAAAATAGTTAGAGTATGGTGGTTGTGACATGTTGAAAACTTGTGTTGTTAAATGGATCTTTGTTGTCGAATGAACCTTTGTTGATGAAGTATCCTTAGGCTTAGAAATCACAATAGACAAGTAGCACTTATGCAAAAAACCAAAGTTACGCTGCAAGCAAAGAGTTACGCTGAGGTTTAGCTTATTGCAGTAAGTAGAGAAAAACACTAAAGTTATGTGAAATGTAAGTTAGGCGTAGAAAACTTAGGCATAGGATTACCTTATGCGTAAGACTAGGCTTAGGCGTAAGATAAATCTTACGCGGATTTTCTACGCGTAAGCTTTATGCTTATGTAATTTTAGGGTTTTGCCAAATGATCTTTTACACTATCACAGTGCAAAAGATATCCAAAGTCGACGTGTTTTCAGGCTTATCCAAGTAAGAAACCACGGAGTAAACCACGAAACTGAAGATCAAACAACGGATAAAGTTACGCTAAGATTAGGATTTGATACGAGGTTTACTCAGAAAATGATTTTGCCCAAAGATGTTTCTAAACCAGTTTTTGTGTGATGAAATAGCTTCAATATCACCAAAAGAGCACAAGAGTGTGAACTTTGATGATCCAATGCAAAAACTAAGCTGCCAGTAGGATGAAACCCTCCCCTTGAACAAAAACTAGCTCAAAACGATGACCCACGCATAAAGTTTGAAACTTTTGCCAAAAATGTTATTTTAACACCTTAAAACGTTGAAAGTACAAGAATCTTGGATTAAAAAGTGTAAAAACCGTGTTTTTAAGTGAACCAAAGTATCAAGGACGAGACATATGTTCTACGCGTAGGACCAAAACCCACTTCAAGAAACAATACGTTCACCCAACTAGTAGGCTGTTGATACCACGTAGGTTCCCAAATATGCAACACAAGTAACAATAGAAAGAGTAGAGAGGAAGAGAAGATCGGATGAACAATAAACAAACACACTATGCGCATAACTAAACGGTTATGAGTAACTAGTGAAAGAGAGTAAATTGAACAACCAACCCTCGTGAGGGTTTATAGGTATTTATAGGAGGAAGCTAGGGCAACACTCCTAGTTCCCATATTTTTCCTTATTGGGCTAGGCCTAGGCTTATGGGCCTTCTACATAAGCCTAAGGCTAATTACTAACATAAAGGCCATATTAAGCTAACTATTACACATTAATTACTAACACTTGAATTAAGGTTTAGGAGTGATTCCAACAGGTTTACCTTCTAAAACATACAAGAATGATCATTCATGTTTGGCGTGCAAGAAGGGTAAACAACACAAAGCTTCATGCAAGAAGATTGAGGAAAGAACTATAAGAGAACCTTTAGAGTTGTTGCACATGGATCTGTTTGGACTATTTCTGTTGTGCTTAAAACAAGAAGAAGTACTGCTTAGTTGTAATAAATGATTGTAGTAGATTTAGTTGGGTCTTTTTCTTAGTATTTAAAGATGAAACCTTTGATGCTATACATGATCTTATAATCGCCCTTGAAAATAAATTGAGACTCAAAGTAAGAGGTATGAGATGTGATAATGGGACTGAATTCAAAAACATGTTTATGGATGAATTTTGTGCCAAGAAAGGGATTAAGAGGGAGTTTAGCATTGCTAGAATCCACAAAGAATGGTGTTGCGAAAGAAAACAGAACCTTGATAGCAAAATGCGAACAATGCTTGCAGATTCTCTATTACATATTCAATTTTAACAATAAAGTACTGCTTTGTTATGTATTAAATAGAGTATCGTACTACTAAACCTCAGATGAAGACACTTTATGAGTTGCTTATGGGTAACAAACCCAACATTCGTTTTATGAAACCTTTTGTATCCTCGACTATTCTCAATACTATGGACATCGAAAATTTGATGGCAAGTCCGATGAAGGATATTATATGGGGTACTGTACCAATAGCAAAGGATTTAGAGTGTACAACAAGGTCACCAAAAATGTTCAAGATTGTCTTCATGTTGAATTTTTAGAAGATCAAGAACATCAAAAAGGTAAAGGTCTTGATTGGATGTTTGATCTTGATGTTTGACTTTCTATGAACTATGTTCCTGTCAGAGAAGAAAATCAAGTTGTTCACAAAGAAGAAGATTTATAGTACATTGTTCATGGAGTCAATATTTGACCTGATGCTGTTCCTGATGAAGAACCTATAACAATTGAAAAGGAGAAAAGTACTGTTGAACCAAAATCCACTTTGTCTGTTGAAGATCAGGCTCTGGAAGATGAGCTTAATAGGATGCTTTTTCAAGAAAAAATAACACAATCTTATGAGGATGATCAAAGAAGAGCTTATGGAGAAACAAAGAAAAATGGTAAGTCTACAGATTACTCTCACAATACTTTAGATGACAGTACTTTGGATCAAAGTACTGCTGCACCAATTGACAATACTTCTGATGATTTGAATGATCCTAACATGCTTGGATTAGAAGACACTGATGATGAGTTAGATGATGAAGGTATTTTCTCATCCTAATGCAGAACCTCGATTTCACAAATTTGGGTGATGATCTTGAAGTTCCACAAACTCCTACATTAAAAGTTCATAAAGATCATCCTGCTGGTCAAATCGTTGGACCTTCTACATCGGGTGCTCAGCTAAAGGTTTCTCTAAGCCACATAATGCTTTACTTTGTTTATAAACAAAATAGGTCAATCATAAGGATCAACAAACATGCTTGTTTACCACTTTTCTCTCAAGAAGAACCCAAGAATGTAGCTCAAGCTTTAGCCAAAGAGAGTTGGGTTAAAGCTATGCAAGAAGAACTTCTTCAATTCAAACTTCAAGATGTTTGGGTACTTATGTGATTTACCGATGGAAAGAAGGTCATTGGTACAAGATGGGTTTTTAGAGTTAAGAGAGATGAAAGAGGCAATGTCATCAAGAACAAAGCAGATTGCACAAGGCTATGTATAAGAAGAAGGAGTGGACTATGATGAAGTGTTTGCTCCTATAGCAAGGATTGAAGCCATTAGATTATTCCTTGCTTTTGCATCTTATATGGGCTTTCCTTTTTATCAAATGGATGTCAAGAGTGCCTTTCTTTATGGCAAAATCACAGAGGAAGTCTATGTAAAACAACCTCCTGGTTTTGATGATCCTGCATATCCAAACAAAGTCTACAAAGTTATTAAGGCTTTGTATGGCCTTCATCAAGACGAGCTTGGTATGAGAGACTCTCCACTTTTCTATTACAACATGGCTACAGAAGAGGAGCAATTGATAAGACTTTGTTTATCAAGCGAGACAAAAAGGATATCATGCTTATTCAAGTATATGTGGATGATATTATTTTTGGAGCTACAAAACAGTCAATGGTGAAAGAATTTGAACAGCTCATGCAACAAGAATTTCAAATGAGTTCCATGGGTGAATTAATTCTCTTTTGGGCTTCAAGTTAAACAATCAAAAGCTGGAATCTTCATTAGTCAAGATAAGTATGTCACTGACATTCTTAAGAATTTTAACTTCCATGCTATCAAGCCAGTCACCACACCCATAAAAGCTATAAACTCATTAGGAAAGGATGAAGATGGACAAGCTGTGGATGTCAAGCTTTACAGATCAATGATTGGTTGTCTTATGTACTTAACTGCATCTAGACCTGATATCATGTTTGCTGTCTATTTATGTGCAAGATATCAAGTCTTACCCAAGGTCTCTCATATGAATGCAGTCAAGAGGATTTTTAGTAATCTAAAACAACAACCTAAGTTAGGGTTGTGGTATCCTAAGGATTCACCTTTTCACTTGGAAGATTTTAAGATGTGATTATGCAGATAATTATGATAGAAGATCAACCACTGGAGGATGCCAATATCTGGAAGAAGATTAGTTTCATGGCAATGTAAGAAACAAACCATTGCAGCAACATCATCCACTAAAGCAGAATATGTTGCTGCAGCAAGTTGTTGTGGACAAGTACTGTGGATGCAGAATCAACTTAGATTATGGATTCAATTTAAGAATACTCCTATCCACATTGACAAATGAGTACAATTTGCATTGTGAAGAATCCTGTTTATCATTCCAAGACCAAGCATATTCAGGGGACAGCATCACTTTATTAGATTGTTATGAGCATAGGCTCATTAATGTTGTCAAGGTCCACACAAATGATAATGTAGCTGATCTACTCACAAAGGGATTTGATGTTTCAAGATTCAATCATTTAGTGGTGAGTATTGGTATGATTAACTATTAAGCTACAATTAAGGGGAGGACTTATTAGTTAGTTAGTTAGTCCTATGCATTGTTTAAGGGGAGGCTATACAATGCTTTTTGATTTTTTTTTTGCCATAGTGAAGAAAAGGATGGAAAGTACTGCTTAGACTTTATCTGAAAGTACTGCTCTGAAAGTATTGTTTAGACCGCTTACGTGGAAAGCACTGCAGTCTTGTCAACGTACTATTCCAACGGTCAAAATAAGGGGTAAAATTCAAAAAACAGTAACTTTATTAATTGGGCTTTGATTTTTAAAATCTTACCTATAAATAACTACCCTCCGATTTTCACTCTCATCTTTATACTTATCCATCCATCTCTCTCTGTTGTTCATTAACATTCACTATTCATCGAACCATTCTCACTTATAACAACATACAATGGCTAATCGTAACACATTTATTAAGCACAACATGGTTGCTAACTTGGACAAGACACCGTATAATGTCACTTTTCATGACATAATTGATTTTCTAACTGGATCTTCAATCAATTATGCTCTATTGGTCGAACCTGACATCATTGAGCCATGGATTCAGCAATTTTGGGCTACTGCTAGATCTCATAAGCAAGATGATGAATCCTATATTCAGGCTAAGGTTGCTGGGAAAATAGTTAGAGTTAGTGAAGCCACAATAAGGGAATATTTATTGTTTGATGATGCAGAAGGGGCTATTCGTTTTGACAAACAAGTACTTTGGACACACTTAGAGATATAGGGTATGAAGGTTCACTCACTGAAACAACTTTTAAGAAACCCTTGTTTAGTCCTCAATGGAAGTATCTAGTTCATGTTTTGCTTCATTGCTTAAGTCCCAAGAGTACTTCATGGGAACAATTTGGATCAAATATCGCCTCTGCTTTAGTGGGATTAGCTACCAATCACCTCTTTAACTTTTCAAGAATGATTCTGGATGGTATACTATCTCACATCTCCAATGGTTCACCATTCCTAATGTACCCTCGATTTGTTTAAGTCTTCTTGAACAAACAGCTTAAGGATGTCCCTAAACCTTCTAGCTTGCTACCTGTTGTATTACTTCCACCAAAGGTATTTACTTTCATGGCTAGAAAGAGTGACAAGTTTTTCGGGAGGGATACACCATTAACTACTACATGATGGAGGTAGTACAAGCCGTTAGAGATGAAGCTCGCTCCAGTGAAGATCATGAGCCTTCGTTTCAAGGGAAGGTACGCTTCTCAACGCATCGCTTCAAAGGAAGGTACTGATCTCAAACTAATCTGCATCTTTGCAAGATATTGTGCATGATGATTCGAACCAGAGGTCAACTACCATCATTTCCCAATGATTATACTTCCATAGGTGGGTCTCAAACATCTGGTGGAGATGAGGGAGTTATGGCTTCTGAGGGTAAGGTTCTGGATAACTATGCTTTGACAAGGGAGTTATTGAGATTGAAGAAAGATTATGAAGCTCAAGTTGCACAACTTATGAAGTTGAACAACAAGTTTAGAAGATTGAAGAAATTTGTCTGGCCATTAGTTCAACATCATAGATTGTGGGTCAAATCTCAGAAGAAGAAAGGAAAGAAATTTAAGAAAGTTTCTAAAGGCAAGAAGATTCACAAGCATTCTTCATTCCAATTGGGGAGGAATTTGGAGCAAGAGAATTTGAATGAAGATGCTCAACCTTATAAAGATGCTGGCACTTTTGATGATTCACATAAAGAAGCTGAGAAAATTGAGCAAACTAAGCCTCAAGGTACTAGTGTACAAAGTACTGGTGATCAAGGTACTGATGCTCAAGCTGCTGGTGATCAAGGTACTGCTCTTTAATGAACTTTTAGGCAAGAGCTAATTACACCAAGAACATTAAATTTTGATGAGGAAGCTGGGCCTTCAACTATTTTACATGAAGAAGCTGGTCCTTCTAGTCCGATTCAGCAAAAGGAGCATACTGCTAGTGATGATGAGACCATTGTTGATATGTTGCTCAACATGTCAAGGCTAAGAGGTATTAGTATCCCTGGAGTTGAAGAACAACCTCAAGTCTTGCAATCGTCTCAACCTACTCAAGAGATAGATCCAAAAGATAAAGGAAAAGGTAAAATGGTAGAGACAAAAAAAAGAAGAAGCTTACTTTGGCAGAATTAAGAGCTATTGAAGTGGCTAAAAATGAAGAAGCTGCTAGAAAGCTACAAGCTGAATTAGATGCTGAGATTGTTCTACCAAAGAAGCAACCTGAACCTGTTATACCAAAAAGACCACAAAGTATTGCTAACGAAAGGAATGCTATGATGGCTTATCTAAAGGGTCAAGGATATACAGGTTTACAGAAGTTAAAATATCTAGAGATGAAAGACTTATATGATGCTGTTAGAGAGGCTTATCAAAAGCAAGTTGATAGTATTATTCCTTTTGATGATGAAAAGCAAAATGAGGAAGCAAGAAAAAGAAGTTTAAAGAGAAAGAGAACAACTGATGATGAACAACTATCAAAGAAGATACAATTGAGAACATATACTATTGATGAGCTGAGGAATTATCTAAGAGTTGTAGATTTTGAGCATCCTAAGTCAAAAGAAGTTGCTGATAAGAAGTCTAAGATGTCTACATTTGAAGTTGTAGAATCAAAGGAAGGAGACTATCTTATGTTCCATAGAGAAGATAAAAGCTTTAGAGTATTTAATTTGTTATGGGATATACTGCATATGATAGATAGAGAAGATCTGTTTCATCTGTATCAACTAGTGCAAGAATATTTTGAGTATATTCCATCAAATGGAATTGGCTTAGTCTTGGTGGGAGATCTTATAACTATATGGGAAGACAGAAGAAACAAGCACTGATGCAATCTGGAACAATCAAGAAGTTTGGGAGATCACAAGCTGGAGATTCTTTGAACAATCAGGAGTGCATGTTTTGGAGTTAGAAGATGGGACCATGATTCACACGCTAGCAGAAAGAAGATATCCATTAACAAGAGATCTTATGATCAGAATGCTAGATCATGGTATGGAGGTTGAGTAGGGGAATGAAACAGCTCTTATGGTGATTGAGTTGTTCATCAAATGGACAGAGTTAGCAGATGATGATGCATAATTACTGGTATGGTTTTTATAATATAATTTTTTTGAAAAATCAGCACTTTATTCAAAATACTGCTGGACAAACAGTACTTTATCAAAAGTACTGCTTGCAGCTTAAAACCAGTAAAAGTCTTTTAATGAAAATAAATAAGCAATTTTTGTGAAGTGTAAAATACTTTTTGAAGCACAAGATTACAGCAACAAATTGTTTTGAGAGTAACACGTGATGGTAATCAACTCACCATGTTTTATAAACAAGAAAGAGTTTGACTCATCATGAGGGTACGGCTCTGATGTGATTATCAAATTCGTTTTTAGTTGACAATTTACTAAAAATTGTATGGTTTTCAACTCACCATATCTGTAATAGTGAAGAGTTGGCTAACCCACAAGAAAAATGGCTTGTGGTAAAGGCTGTGGAAAAACCATTTGTATGGTAATTAGTTCACTATAGTTGTAAGAACTAACTAGTCCAAAAGCAAACGGCTATTGGTAAAGACTTAACAAATCCGTTGATAGCTGATGATTTGCTAAAAATCATATGGTTATCAATGTACCATGGTTTTACACACCTAAACATTGGCTACTCCAGAGTTAATGGCTTTAGTAAAGAGACATCAAAATCCATTAAAATTTTCAATGATTCACCTCTCACAGGAATTAACACACCTGGAAGTGACGAGAATAGTATGAAACTTTATGATCTGATGTACATTTTGCCATATGTTACTGAGAAGCTGAAAAGATAAAGGTTGCTGATAATGATTGCTAAAAAGGATTGCTTATAAAGACTACTTTGATGATGATAATACAAACACAGAGAGTACAAGACAAATCTGAAGATAAAGACACAATCTTTCCTTGAAGACAAAGATGTTAAAGTTAAAAGATACAAAGGAACTTGAAATCAAGCAAGTAGAATTCAAGTTAGGGGAGGATTGTTGGGATATAAAGCTAAAGTATTGAAGAAAGTCAAAGTAATGCTTAATGAAAGTCAAAGTACTGCTCGTGTCTATGTACTGCAAAGGCTAAAGGACTGCTATGCAAAATCGTTTAAGGATTATCATGTAATTCTAGAATATTCTTAGATTAGAATTAGTATTACTTGTCGTACAAGGATTGTAATTGTAAACCGACTAGGGTACTCCTTATGCCTATAAAAGGACCCCTTGATTAGCATTAGAAATACGCAACATTAGAGAATATTATAGATACGACTTACATGCAAGTACAATATTAGAGTTATTAGGGTTGTTAGTGAATCTGTATAACAACCAGGTTCAAAGTTTTAATATAATCGTTGAAGTTTAAAGTTATTCATCTTAGCTTTATTGAAGTAGTTTTCGCATACTTTATAGAGTAATATCAGTGTTTCATTGTTAGTAATTTAGGATTTATCCAAGGTTGCTAAACCCTTACAAGCTACATAGTTAGTTTGGTCAGAGTATATCGATCCAACATTTCCTTCCTTATTGGACATGGGCCAAGGCTTATGGGCTTTCTACATAAGCCTTGCCTTAAATGCAAACATAAAAGCCTAATTAAGCAACCTATTACATATTGATTACTAACACTTGAAATATAGTTTAGGAGTGATTCCAAAAATCTCCCCCTAAGTGTTGGTAATTAATGACTTTAGTATTCTTGAATAGTTGATGGTGCAGATGTAATAGTTGCTTTGACGTCTTCTGACATTCTTTTTTCTTGTGAGAAGAAGTGTCTTGATTCCAACAATCTCCTCAGAGTGAGGATCTTGTTTTTCTTTGAAGTTTTCAGCTTTGACGTCTTCATTTGTCTTTGTTCTTTGTTTTGGTGTAGATATAGTGATGTTATGTTGTTGTAATCTGCATCAGGTCAGCTTCGTTGCTCAGGTGTCTCCACGTCTTTCTCCAACATGCTCACACGCTCTTTGACGTTGGATTTCTGTGTTGATGTAGTTCTCTTTAGTCTTTGAACTTTGTAGATTCTTTGGCTTTGACGAAGAATCATTCTGACTTTTGTGTTGCCTTTCGAGAGAACTTCAATTTATGTTGTTGTTGGTATGAGCATGTGGAGAATCTGCACGATCATCTCCCAGGAGCATCCATAAGAAGAAAACATAAGAATTGGTTAGTGATAAACACCAATCGATCATTGTGGTCATTTCTTAGAGAATTAACCACTACGATTGTTCTTCTGATGAATGTCTTGATTCCATTCACCTTGGTCGGGCGAATCAGCCGTCCGAATCCCATAAGGAACAGTTAGCATTACATTGAACAAGTTCAAGTAATGACCCACATCTTCAGGACTTGATTCTTGAAGGAATTTCCTTAGCGGGATTTCCAGCACTTACAAGTTCGAACTTTGAGCGTGTTAACAGCATAGTGTGAAAACACATCTCTAATTCTAGCAAAGGCTGTTCCTGAATTGGAGTCCCTCAAGTAGGATAACACGATGTACCAAAGTACACCTACATTCAGTGAGTCGCAGGTACACTGAAGCATCACCCCACGACTGTAGACCTTTTGAGACAACACTAAGCGTAACCCACAAGGAGTTACCGAAGCGACCTGCTGTCAGGGTTGTTTGATGTTATCCCTGGCAGGAGTTTCCATTCAATCACTGAGGATCACAAATGTTAACCCCTCATAAATGTTCTCGACAGATTGCTAAGATCTGTGAAGGACTCGATAATATATCACTTGCGTCCTTATTTTTGAACGACAAGTGATGAAGTGTCAAGTGTTCCTAAGAGATCTTTTGATGAATCTCGTGGCTCTAGACTCAATAGTGCGCTTTGGTTTTCCTGAGCGGAGACTAGAAAGAGGGTCTCCTTCTTCAATACCAGCAATCTTTAAGAGAAAGCCGATAGTTTACGTAGGGTTCCCTGTGAGAATGAAACAAGCTTCTGTTGAGAGAATATTGAGTGGCTAAGAAGGATTAGTGCATGAGTCACTGGGTCCATGACGACTTTAATCTTCAATACCGGTGTCATCAAGTGACAACCAGTAGTATATGAATTGAACCCGGTGTCTGCCCTATGTTGAATAATCTGGAGGGATATTTTTTCACCCTTTTCTTTACTTTTCTTTTTAATTCTTCAACTCCTTCTTTCTCCGATTCTTATTTTCTTCTTTTTATAATCATATCTAAGGACTTCTAAGTTCTAACTATTGGTGGTGTTCTTGGATAGATCCCTCCAGCTCTGGTGGATCATAGGACGGTAATTCCTAACCTTAGTCACCTTATAACTCCATGACTATCCTAAGTTGCGATAAAACCATTTTCTCGAAAATCTCTCAAAGTGTTTATGAGTGAAAAACATTTTGAAACACTTCGAGAGTTTTGTATTTTCAGAAATACTCCCCCTCCACATGTGCTCAAGTGTTTAGACAGAAATCTGCACAGTGAGGGTTGAGCTCGCACTTTTGAATTGATCGACTCAAGATAGACAATTCCCTGCGAGACACGGTTACGTTGCATAGTTAAAGGGTTGCATTGTCAGCTTTTAGGTGATAACTAGCTCTAATAACTACCTTGAAGGTGTGGACAAACCTTGAGAAGGTTGTCAAACCCGTCAAAGTTCATGTCTATCAAGAGTTTCTCGAAGAGGTACAATCTACTCGGATAAGTATTGGAAGACAAATCTTTTCGATGTATGACAGTTCAGTTCTCGTCAATTCATGGGTTAAGTCTTAGTCACCCGAAGATTCAATCACATTTCCAACATATTAGTATCACACAATTTTTCTCCCCTTCAAAAATGGCATATAAATGTTATTTTTGATGAAATGTTGATATCGAATATGACCATTTTGAGTTTTGTGGGAAGTTTCCACGAAAAACAATTTGTTGAACAAAGATTTTAGCAAATACTCCCCCTCAACAAGTAATACTAACTTTTGAGGTTTTGAAAACATAAGGGGAAGTACTTGTTCTTTTAAGCAAAACTTTGAAAAATGAAAGTTTTGATAAGTTTTACTCAAAAGTAAGAAGCTTTCGCTCCTTTTATAAGGATTGTGGCACTGATGCGTACCACAGGGTCCTTTCATTACAAGAACGGGTTGTACACTGTTATGTGTGCACAAGCCATTGTCAATAATACAGATCATAATATCCAAAAGTATCAATCAATGAAAGAGTTTAAGGAGTACCAAGCAATTCGTCAATGAGACCGGGAGTTTTCTCTTTACGTTGATAGCCTGTAAGAGGGAAACTCTCTCTTCCACTGAAAAAGCTCTCTAGCCTCTGCATCTGATCCCGGTGAAATAGCCTTTCATCAATCCTTGTGATTATCTTCCTAGCATCCCTCCTTTCCTTAGTATTCCAACGCTTCTTTGACCCAATACCTTGCTTTATGTCTTTCAACCGATATGCTAACCCATCACGAACTGACTTCAACATGTGATTGCAAAACTTCTGAACCTCGTTGTACGCCATTAAACAATTGTGGGGAAGTTCACTGCAGTAAACAACTCTAAATTTCGGTTTCTTGACAATGGTGTACTGAGAAAGTTGGTTTATGTCGGGAAAGTGTAGTAATGGTTTAGTGAGGTTGACTTATTTCTGATATGATTCCATAGCAAGTTGAAGATCTTCAACACGTTCCTGGACCACTTTGCTTCTAATGAATATTAACAAGGAAGTGATGTACTGGAGCTGAATATGTATGGAAAATTGTCTCATCCGACCTTGTACCTTAGCAAGGTACATGTCTTCAATGTCGTTCAGCGACAACCTAGGAAAATCAGCTTCAGTAAATTCATATTCTTGTTCGTCTTGGCGTTTGACGGTGATTTTCTTCAGGAATGAATAATCCCATTTAGTAGCCAGATCGACATTCATGATAGCAACAATCCATTTTTCACTGAACACTTCTTTGTTTGATATCTGAACTTGGCGGCTGTGGTAGTAAATTCTTCTTCGTTCAGGCCAATGATGAATGCCATATTGTGCATCAAGATCATAAGTCACCACATTTTCAGCAAACAATCTTGTGGCTTCTTCTTCGATGGCAACATTGTTGGAGAAGACCACTGCTGGGATGTTGAAGGTGAGTGACGTAGCATACTTCGTGCTGACTTTGCTACCATGTTGTAGAAATTCCAGGTCGTTGTTGAAGAAGTATTGGTAAGGGATTCTAGGTTGATCTGGTCGACCAATGGTTGGTAGTGGTTTGGTCCAGTTAGTGTAATATGGAGCCTTATCCGGTCTTGTGAAGTCAATGTTCGATTCTGGGTTGAGCCAATCAATGTTGTTGGACATAGCTCGTGCAATGTTGTCGAGGTGATATTCAACTTTAACAAAGACTGTCGGATCTGTCCTTTAACAATTAGAAAGCATCATTTTTGATCCGGCGTAATTCGTCCTTCGTTACCTTTTTGACTCTGAATTCATCCTTGATAAGCTTAACCTGCTCCATAGTACGACCATCTACCGGTTCTTGGGCTTCCGATAATCGCAGAGTAGCATCAACGAGCTTGCTGAACCAGTCGTATTCGGCAGTGTCATCTTCATCTAACCAAGAAACGACAGAGCTGGATCTCTTCTTCTTCTTAGGTGTGGATGATGGTCCTGATTGTTGCTCAGTTGATGTTTTAGGTGAGGGCTGTTGTTGAGGCTCAGGAATTTCTTCGTCGACACCACCGGTGTATTGGAAATAGTCACCAGTTTTTCCTTTGGTGGTGAAGACTCAGAGTCCCGAAGTTTATCACTAGCAGAAGGACGTTGCGAAGAGCTTGTGGTGGTGGTGGTCCTTGGGGGTGGTGGAGGCATAGAGGAGTGATAAGTGTTAATACAAATAAGCCGTAAAAAAGTTTATTTATATTTTACGATCTTCTAATGTTTTGTCGATAACAAACGTAAAATCATTTTAACGAAACAAATAAAATACGTAAATGGTTTGAACTAATAGTTTCTAACATATTCACATTTTCACATAAAACACTAAAACAAGTATAAGTGATTTTATGATTTAATATTACATATGTACAACAACTAGTGTTTACATATTTGGGTAAAATATACACATAACTAGTATGTAGTATATTGGGTCATATAAATGGGTAGAAACTTAAGTATCATAATCCATTGGGCAAATGCGTTGAATGTAGTTGGGTACAACCCAAAGCCCATGAACCATGGAGCTTGACCCATAACCCATTTTATGACATCATGCTTATATCATACATGGATAATATCCATAACCCATGGATCAACCCATACCCAAGTGACTAAGTGCATTGCACTCAAGAGATACATTATATCTAGCTAAAGATACATGGATAAACCCATGACCCATAACCAAAATACCCATGGGTAAAGGGGAGCGTTCCACGGATCCCTAGCTTTACGCTAGACGGATCCCTTGTGGAAGGGATCCGTGGAATCCGGGTAACAGTAGATTTTTTCTTCTATAAATAGTGAGCCATTTCTTCATTGTTGCTCACCCCTTTCTAACACACTTTCTCCCTGAGTTATAAACTCACTAACCTCAGATCCAAGAGATCTATGTTTGTAGTTTTGTTTTTGTGTGATCTTCTAGGTTCCTCTTAAAGGCAAGATCACCACCTTTGAAGTCGAGCAAGCTCAAATCCATGAGTTGCCATGCTTCCTCATCATCAAGACTACTGAAGTCTTCTTGTTGATGATTGTTTTTCTTTTCTAAGAAGTGTTGAAGACATTAGTGAAAGGTGTCTCAAGTGTCAAGACGAAGATATTAGTGAAGGGTATCTATCGTCCATATCATAAGCACTTGTGGTAGGTGCTTAGAAGTCAAGACTAGAAGCATTAGTGAAGGGTGCTTAGAAGTCAAGACACAAGACATTAGTGAAGGGTGTCTTGAAGATCTAGTCAAAGGCATTAGTGAAAGGTGCCTTAGATGTACATTCGATATGGTGTGTTTCGATGTACAAGATAGATTAGTACTAGATCCAAGGATATTGATATCCTTGATAATGTTGTAAAGGAGTAGATCTCCTTTGGGATTAGTCGTTGGTGTAGTGTTGGGTAGTAGTTCCTCCATTACAATGGAGCTAGGTGCTTAGCCTAGTACCTAATAAAAGGTAGGCGACGTTGTGTAGGTGTGGTTCACCTTGGTGTGAAAGAACCCGGTGGTTAGCCTAGCACCGTATAAAGGGTAGGCGACGTTGTGTAGGTGTGGTTCACCTTGGAGTGAAAGAACCCGGTGGTTAGCCTAGCACCGAAAAAAGGGTAGGCGACGTTGTGAAGGCTTCTCCGCCATAAGGAGATTGGTGTAGTGTTTATGAACTCTCGAGTAGGTGACTCGGGGAGTGGAGTAGCGCAAGGAAGGTGTCCTTGTAGCCGAACCACTATAAATACTCGCGTTGTGGTTTTGTGCTTCTTACTCTTATCTTTTCATTACTTACCTTTATATGCTTGTTCATCAACATCCAATACACATATCCAAATAGATTGACATAAGTCGATCTAAATAGATTAAAAGGAAGTTTTAATTGGCCAAACTATTCAACCCCCCCTTCTAGTTTTTCACAATTGGTATCAGAGCTTCGTTACCAAGTTTCTTGAAGTATATTGTACTTTAAAAACTTGATACGATCCGTGGTTAATTGAAAACTACAAAGAAGGTTTTTCATAAAAACAAACACTATGTCTTTTAAAACTATATGTTTGGATGTTGATTTGATAACAACATTTTTCTTATTTACTTTTTCATTTAATTGCACTAATCTTCTTTGTCATGTTGATTAGTCAAAGCTCATACCCACCAAGCTATAGGAATCGCTTGGTAACAAGAATACCTTCCTTAAGAAGGTATCTTAAATGTAAAGGAGCAGGAATCGTCTAAGTGACATTTGTTGTGTCATTTATAAAGACATTCCTAAGTGAGCTAGAGGTATGATTTTCTTTTTATTTTTGGTAATTAAGTATGCCTATTTAGGTATTTATATGATTATCTTTTGTGCATATACATGTTTTACATGAAGCTTCATTAGGAAGCCTTTTTCTCACGTACGTGTTATTTTTCTCGTCTAAAGTTGTGGTATATAAAACTTGTTTTTTATTTCTTTTAAATCCAATAATAAAACAAAACACAAATCTCAAAAATTCCTCCTTTCCCATAAATACTCCCACCGTCAATCACTCTATCCCCACTTTTTCAAATCTTCCAATTTCAAAAATTTCTCTCATTCAAAACTTCATCTTCCTTTCCATTTTCATCTCAACCGAAATCAAGGAGGATCATCTTCAACATGGTTTACATCGCCCTCGTACTCATCGCCTTAACACTCATCGCACTAGTGTTCCCTATGACGAAGTTCACATATGGAGACATTTACTTTGTGTTGTTAATCTACATTGGGGTTATATACCTAATCCTTTGTATCATCCTTAGCATTGAAATGAAATATTACTAATAATCTAAGTTTATCTAGGTTATTATCATTTCTCTTTGTTTTATTTCTTTCTCTCGTGATACATTAGAAGTCATGTATGCATGTTAAAATAAAATGTAGGTTAAAACACATATCTTGGTATAAAACTATGAGATCTAAAAATCTATGCTTTTCATCATAAAATCTGGTTTTGTAACTACAGATCTACGGATCCCGGAAAATAGACTAGCCGGATCCCTTTTGAAAAGGAACCGTGGGATCCGTCCTACTGGAGAACAGTTTTTCATGCAAATCAAAAACCACTTTTCTTCTAAAAATAATACTCCACTAGAATGTCAAAACCATAAGTGAGTTAAATGTCATTGTTGTTAAAAACCATTGTTAATAAGAATCTAGTAAAAACATTAGATAATCATAGGTTGACCACAAACATCACTTTCTATTAACTCATCTTTTCTATAGGTTCAACTATGACGCATGAATATGAGTTTGATTTTTCACTCACTAGCTTCTACACTCCAAAAATCTCCCTTGAACCCAACACACCTGGCATTCATGTCCGTGGGTTCAATAACCTTGAAAATCGTCACTTCCACGAAGGACGTATTGTAGACACCTCTCTACAATTCGAAGAAGGTATCAATACCTCCTTCCGAGCCATAGGACTAGAATGTCTTCTTGAAATCAACGAGAAGATATGTCCAAGGTTCATAATGGAATTCTTCTGACAAGTTGAACTCGTTCGTAACGAGGATCGCTCTCTATCTCTTTGGTTTTATATCAAAAACCAAAAGTTTACTTTAACCCTTGGGCATTTTGCTCACATCCTCCGAATTCCAAATCATGGACAATGTGCCTTCACTGAAGATTGGTCTCTTGATTCTCTCTTCAACTTTCGTAAAGAAAATAGTCCATATTGTTCACACATACCCTCCCCGGAAGATTTACATCGCATAATATGCAAACCTCGACCATATTACTCCGATCCAAACATTATATTCACACAGGACATCTGAGAAGAGTACAAGCCCCTTGCACTCATCCTACGTGAAAATGTTTGGAGTCTTAGGGGAAATCGAGAAATCCTTCCCGCTTGTTGTGCTCACATATTGTATCGTTTGCTAACACAACAACCATACAATCTCGCCTACTTCTTTGCAAGGCGAATTTTAAATCTTCAAGGCCCCAAGAATAAACTAATCCCTTATGGAATGTTCTTGACGCGCCTTTATCATAATGTTATGCACTTTCATCCTCAATTACAAAGTCCGTAGTACGTACTTGTGAATAAGAGGATGGAACCGCTAAACATATCTCTCATGAAGACTTCCTTCATTCTTGATTCCACCAACACTCATCAACAACGTGATGATCCTACTAGCGAAAACACTCAAGGAACCTAGTAGCATTTCAAATAGGATCAATCCTCTTGTACTCGTGCTTTATCAATGTAATCCTATTTCCTTCATGAAATAAAACATCTTACATTTGATATCTTAGTGCTAGAACCCCTTTAAACCAACCTTGGAATATAATGCATTGTCAAGATCATTGCATACCTTTAGTAAAGGTTCTGCTGAGCAGATGGACGGATCCCAAAGTTTGTGCTAGACGGATCCCTACACTTAGGGAACCGTGGGATCCGACAAACAGAAAATGCAATTGCAAGCATTGTATTTCAAACATATCCTTAGAACACCTCACTCTAAGCTAAACATAGTGTCTTAAGGCAAATTAAGTCCTTATCAAGTTAAGTAGATCCTTCCCACTCACACATGAACTCATCGAGATCACACTCAAAGACGCTTGTAGATCTATCGTTTCATTTTAATCCATTGCTCTTCCCCTCTTAAGCTCACACATCATTTTTTCACATGATCCCTCATATCTAAACATTGGAAATCTCTTATATCAAAATCGATCATAATCATCCTTACGGCAAAATTGGTCAAAATTGATCAAATTCTAGTTTTTCCATCTTAAAGCCTCTAGGATATTTTCCAAAGGATTAATCTAAGTCACTATCTGATCTCTAGGATCATTTAGCTTCACTTGACACTCTCAAAATCTTTAGTGTCATCCTTGCTCATTTATTGGTACTCATGAAAAGTTCCAATTCCTTCCATAAAAGGCAATCATTAGCTACATCACTCATTATCTTCAAGTACTTAAGCACCCCTTCATTTAAGACACTTAGGAGAACTGAAACACTCAAGATGATATAGATCTTAGACCTTAGAAACATCGTTTCTACTCTTTCATAGCTGCTGAGAGCCGGATCCCTAAGATTAGCCTAGACGGATCCCCCTGAGGAGGGAACCGTGGGATCCGGATGACAGTTTATGTCAAACCTTGTTAAAAACAATCATTTCAACTCATCTTTCTAACTCAAACACTCCATCTCATCTTAAATGAGTTCCTAGATCAGTACAAACTCTGAAGTTGACTCTTGTGCATGCTAATCATCACATTCCAATGAATCCTAGTGGCTTAAGGCTTAAATACACTTGCCAAATCTCTTGCTTTATAAACCACATTGTTAGGACTTCCATAGTCATCACCTTCATCCTAACTTTCAGCACTTTAGAAACCCTTACAAACCTCTTGAAATCATCTCATCATGAGGAAAACTCCAAGTAGTAACCTAGCCACCAAAGAACCACCCAAGAAAAAGGCTCGTGTTATACACGAAATCTCTTCAACCGAATCATCTCCGGTCAAGCCAAAAAATGCTAGGATCCTTCCTCAACCAATCAAACCAATTCCGAAGAGGATAGTACCCACAAAACTACCTATGCCAAACACCACCATACCTCCTAGGCCAAACAATATCATCTCCACTAAACCATCACCATTGGTTCCTAGAGCTATATATTTTACATCTCCACTATCATCACCACACCTCTATAATTTAGAGGACTTGCCTCCTAGGCCATCTCATCCGCTTCCGCCGACAACATTCTCCTCATTAGGAGGAATAATGGTACAAAATCAAGGTGTTGAGTCAACACTAGCTCCGGCTTCCTTTTTGCCGTTTCCATCATATAGTCCCATTTGGATCATGAGAAATCATCAAAGTCAACCACCCGACCATATGGAAGTTGACACTTCTCTACCACCACCATTATTCTTGGTCGAGCCATTCCCATATGCGCCTCCACCAATTCCTCCGTCGTTTGAAGCTCCACAAGCCGCTTCACTTGATCCTTCGCATCAAGCCATTTCATTTCTTCCACCACCACTACCTAGCCATGACAAAGATTTATATCATTGTCAACATGTTGAAAGTTTGATACATGAAGTACGAGAAGACCAACGTTTCATGTTCTATCATCTCCTCGAACGTTTCGACGAGATTAAACCTAAACAAAACTTCAGCTAGAAGATTTTAGTGGTGTCCTAGCATCAAGCGATAGTTGGTCTAGAAATTCCTAGTCATGTATTCTTTACTTTCTTAGTTTTTAGAGTCATGTATACCATAACTCTAGTTTTATTAAATGAAATTACATGCTACTTGCTATATTTCTGAGTATATGATTACGTTGTATTCATATCTCACTTTTGTGATAACATTACTTGTTATATCACCATTGCTAAAATTGATCATCAGCTATACGGATCCCTCAGAATTGCGTAGACGGATCCCTACTAGGAGGGAATTGTGGGATCCGTGAGACAAAAAACAATTTTCTACTAACTTGGACCACATTTGCAGGAAATTGTGAATTATACTTGCTTTCTAACCTTTGTTTTGTAGTTATTCAATTTACACATGAAGACTTTGACATCCTAAAGCTAGGGGGAGCTTTGTGTCAAAGCAATACATTGCAAATTACTTGCAATATTAAGATTATATTTCTTGACATCCCTTACAAAATTGCAATCATCAAGGGGAGCACATTCCTCACTTAGACGAAATCTTTTGCAAACTTACTTGCAAACAAACTAGATTAGTATTACTTTCTTGACGCCCTTACATAGGGATGGACTCGTCAAGGGGGAGTAAAGACGAGATCCTTTCCCGTTACATGCTCCTTAATTCTTATTTTATACTTTTCACACGTTTTTCTTAAAAACAATGTGTTGCTTTCTTTCGAAGCTCTTTTTGTTTCGACAAAAACGGGGAGAAGAAAGTAAAAACTACAAATTCAAACTCTTACGAATTTTAGCTTTTCCTTAAAATAATTTTATGTTTTGTCATCAACAAAAAGGGGAGATTGTTAATACAAATAAGCCGTAAAAGCGTTTATTTATATTTTACGATCTTCTAATGTTTTGTCGATAACAAACGTAAAATCATTTTAACGAAACAAATAAAATACGTAAATGGTTTGAACTAATAGTTTCTAACATATTCACATTTTCACATAAAACACTAAAACAAGTATAAGTGATTTTATGCTTTAATATTACATATGTACAACAACTAGTGTTTACATATTTGGGTAAAATATACACATAACTAGTATGTAGTATATTGGGTCATATAAATGGGTAGAAACTTAAGTATCATAACCCATTAGGCAAATACATTGAATGTAGTTGGGTACAACCCAAAGCCCATGACCCATGGAGCTTGACCCATAACCCATTGCATGACATCATGCTTATATCATACATGAATAATATCCATAACCCATGGATCAACCCATACCCAAGTGACTAAGTGCATTGCACTCAAGAGATACATTGTATCTAGCTAAAGATACATGGATCAACCCATGACCCATGACCCATAACCAAAACACCCATGGGTAAAGGGGAGTGTCCCACAGATCCCTAGCTTTACGCTAGACGGGTAAAGGGTAACAGTAGATTTTTTCTTCTATAAATAGTGAGTCATTTCTTCATTTTTGCTCACCCTTTTCTAACACACTTTCTCCCTGAGTTAAAAACTCACTAACCTCAGATCCAAGAGATCTATGTTTGTAGTTTTGTTTTTGTGTGATCTTCTAGGTTCCTCTTAAAGGCAAGATCACCACCTTTGAAGTGGAGCAAGCTGAAATCCATGAGTTGCCATGCTTCCTCATCATCAAGACTACTGAAGTCTTCTTGTTGATGATTGTTTTTCTTTTCTAAGAAGTGTTGAAGACATTAGTGAAAGGTGTCTCAAGTGTCAAAGACGAAGATATTAGTGAAGGGTATCTATCGTCCATATCATAAGCACTTGTGGTAGGTGCTTAGAAGTCAAGACTAGAAGCATTAGTGAAGAGTGCTTAGAAGTCAAGACACAAGACATTAGTGAAGGGTGTCTTGAAGATCTAGTCAAAGGCATTAGTGAAAGGTTCCTTAGATGTACATTCGATATGGTGTGTTTCGATGTACAAGATAGATTAGTACTAGATCCAAGGATATTGATATCCTTGATGATGTTGTAAAGGAGTAGATCTCCTTTGGGATTAGTCGTTGGTGTAGTGTTGGGTAGTAGTTCCTCCATTGTAATGGAACTAGGTGCTTAGCCTAGTACCTAATAAAAGGTAGGCGACGTCGTGTAGGTGTGGTTCACCTTGGTGTGAAAGAACCCGGTGGTTAGCCTAGCACCGTATAAAGGGTAGGCGACGTTGTGTAGGTGTGGTTCACCTTGGAGTGAAAGAACCCGGTGGTTAGCCTAGCACCGGAAAAAGGTAGGCGACGTTGTGAAGGCTTCTCCGCCATAAGGAGATTGGTGTAGTGTTTACGAACTCTCGAGTAGGTGACTCGGGGAGTGGAGTAGGGCAAGGAAGGTGTCCTTGTAGCCGAACCACTATAAATACTCGCGTTGTGGTTTTGTGCTTCTTACTCTTATCTTTTCATTACTTACCTTTATATGCTTGTTCATCAACATCCAACACACACTTCCAAATAGATTGACATAAGTCAATCTAAATAGATTAAAAGGAAGTTTTAATTGGCAAAACTATTCAACCCCCCCTTCTAGTTTTCCACAATAAGGATTTAAAAGGTACAATTTTGAGGGGTCATTTAAGCCCTTAATTGATCACTTTTGTATCCGTTACTAATTAATTTCGTTCCTTTTCACTTTTTAGGTCTCTTGAAGGCAAATTGCTGAAATGACACTTATTCGGACGAAAAGGCGCGAATATACGAAGAAAATGGCCAAAGTCAAGAATCGAGATACTCAAGCTACTGGAATTGAAAGGGGACGCCGTCGCGACACATCCTGAGATGACTCAGTAGCCAAATTGCTAATTTACAAGTGACGGCATCAGGTTTAAAAGAGTAGGGCGTCGCAACTCAGATGGCCTAGATTTGGATCCAGACGGCTTCAGTTGTTGAAGCCGACGGCGTCACGAGCCTAAGGTGACGCCGTCACAGAGTTGACGTGGCCAGTATGAAACCCTAATGGCAGCGACCCGACGGCGTCACAATTAAAGAGTGACGCCGTCGCATTTTGTAACACTATATATAGAATCCAAATTTTTCAGTTTTTAGAGAGGTAGTTTGTGGTGTAAAAACCTAAACCGAACCAAGGTTGTCTTGGGCAGTATCTTAGGGTTCCATACCCTATTTTACAACAAGATAAGTGTTTTACTTCATTGATTCAATCATGTCTTCAATTGTTTGTGTGTATGCTTGCATGTTCTCCATGTTCGGCTAATTTACTTGTGTTTTTGCTTAGATAATATTAAACCTAGTTATTAAATATTGATTGGTTGTCTCTTATCTTAATTGTGATTGACCTAGTATTGCGATAGGTTATTCATTGTGTTATTAATGCTTGATTAGTCTTTGTTGAACCTTAGCTTATAGTTACTAGTGGAATTGTAGGCTAAATATCCAAAGATAACATTAGTGTTAAGTTTATGAATCCTAGAGATTTCGTAGTCATTAACCTTAGGTAGCTTCAAAGAGTTAGGGATAAACGCATACCATACGACCTTAGAAACACAACGCGTTAAGAATAAGGACGTGACAATTCAACCATCAATAGGAGATAACTAGGGAGTAATAACATCTAAGTAAACACATTTTTAATCATCATAAGAGCACACAACAATAGACATAGACTACACTCACCTTAGTTTAGATAATTAGATAAGTAGAGTAATCGGTACCTTTCCATTTTCTAAAAAAACATAGAAAAGATAAAAAAAATAATCTTCCTCAACCCCAACCTTAGCGTAGTAATTTCTCACTAGGATTCCTATTCCTCTAGAGAATGATATCAATTCCCGAGGCATACCTTAATACTACACTACAACGATTCGGTTCACTGCCTAGGGTGTTGAAAAACTTGCTCGACGAAAAGGAAGTTCCTTTGACCCCGAACGCGCGTTGTACGCGTATCAAGTTTTTGGTGCCGCTGCCGGGGAATTGAATAACTAGTTAGATTTGCACCTCGTTTAGGTTTCCTTGCTTGATTCCTATCAAGTAAGCTTTTTTCCCATTTTTAGCTTCCTCGTAGTCTATCCCCTTTCTTCGTGACCTTTGTTCGTAAATCCCATCACTTTTCATTATGGAAGGTGATAATCAGCCACCAAACCTGCCATTTCCCCCCACCAATCCCCTTAGACAACTTAGGACATGCAGTTCCACCAAAACCCTTCTTGAACCCTTTGCTGAACCCGAAACAGAGCTAAATAGGCGAAGAAAAGCTCTCAATGAGTCGGAACCTCAAGGCACCACCATCAATTTTGATGAAGCCACAACTGACGAAGAGTCCACTCATTCCCCTAAATCCCCTGAAGCCATCAACATTGACAATCTGAGCTAACATAGCGAGGAAATCCCCACTACTCTGGTCAATGGACCCATCAATAAACCAGAAGCAAAATCCCTCAGGGAGTACTCTTCCCCCTCTGCATCTAGATTTACCAGCGCCATTGTCTACCCCTTCTGAGCAGGTCAATGAGGTGTTGCATGCCACCGACATTTGTCTTATCCACAACGCATGTCAATTCCACGGATCCCACAGCGAAAACCATATTCATCACATCAAACAATTTTAAAAATTGTGGATACTATCTATGTTGACGGAGCATCCAAGGAGACATCCAGACTTCGGTTTTTCCCATTTTCTCTTCAAGGACAGGCCAAGGAGTGGCTCGATAAGCTTCCTTCAAGGTCCATCTTCACTTGGGAACAACTCACAACCACATTCACCAAAAAGTTCTTTCCCCATGGGAGAACTGCATCTATCAGGAGCAAAATTCTTCACTTCCATCAAATAGATGGAGAATCTATCATTAACTCCTGGACTCATTACAAAGATCTCATTCAACAAGTTCCACACCATGGTATCAACCTTTGGTTGCTTGTTCAAATCTTTTACTACAATGTCTCCCGAAATGATCAAAAAGGGATTAACTTCTCAACTGGCCGAAGAATTTCCAATCTCACTGCGGAAGAAGGATGGGACCGCATTGAGGAGTATGCCCAATACCAAGACAACACTTGGATCGAGCCATTGTAATGAGTATCTCTGCTGCCTCAAATGAAAACCTATCATCCCTCGATAATCGGATAAAGAAGGCACATGAAACGCTTGCATACCTCACAAAATCGCCAGAATCTAAGAGGTTGTTTAACCCATACATTATATGAGACATATGTGGAGGGTTACACGAGAGTGACGAGTGTGATGATAACACACGCCAAGAGCGCATCTTCCTTTCTAGTCATGACATTTATGATGACCCTTTCCTTCTCACGTTCTATCAAAACAATGAATGCACTCCTTGGGGTAATCTAAAATGGAAGAATGAGGGAAAGGAGGGTTCTGAATACACCATCCGTGATGCCTTTGAAAAAGAACTCGGGCAGTTTACCATGGAAGGGGCAATGCTTTTAAAGGGTCTCGAAGGATTCATTCAAGAGCAACAAGCTGAATTAGAGAGCCAGTTCGCCGAACTCCACAAAAGAATAAGCGAACCTGATCCAACCCATCACGATCCAACTTGTGCCATTACTACTCGATCAGGAATTACTACCAAGGATCCCCCACACCCTGACCAGAATCCCACCACCAGGGAGCCTGAGTTAGGAAATGGAGCAATTTCTGAACCTCCTTCGACTCCCCACGACCCCCCTCCACAAACATCAGCACCTGCCCGGCGACCGACTCTCGCACGGATTCCTTATCCCTAGCGTCTAAAGAATCAAAAGGCTGAAGAAGACAATGAGATATTGTCTTATTAAAACAGACTTCCATTAACATACCACTTCTCGATGTATTTTATCATATCCCTAAACATGGAAAATACTTCAAGAGGTTATTATCGAATCGGAAGAAACTTGAAGGGTTGATATCATTAGGAGAAGAGTGCTCGGCTGTCATCCAGAAGAGCTTGCCCAAGAAGAAAGAAGATCCGGGCAGCTTCGCCATTCCTTGCTCTATAGGGGCACTTTCTATGAAAAATTCCTTGGCAGATCTTGGGGCAAGCATTAACTTGATGCCCCATTCCTTATTCCTCAAACTCGGATATTCAGGGCTGAAACCAACCAGAATGAGTATCCAGTTAGCTGATCGATCGATCAAATATCCCATTGGAGTTTGTGAAAATGTTCTTGTAAGGGTAGGAGAGTTCAAGTTCCCGGTTGATTTCGTGATTTTAGAAATGGAGGAAAATATCTCGGTCCCGATAATCCTTGGAAGACCCTTCTTGGCTACAGCTCGTGCCATCATCAATGTTCATGATGGTAAACTCACTTTACGAGTAGGGTTCGAGAGCTTAACTTTCGACATCAAGGATTCTATGAGTCATTCCTCCTCTTGCGATCACCCTATTTATTTTGTTGAAGAAGTTGATGAATTTGTTGATGACATAGATGGCTGTATTGATGAGTTTCTATTAAACGAAATCATGAATGATGATAGCAACATGATATACAATGATGAAGAGATTGAGATGGTTGGAGCTGTTTTCTTTTACCCACGTAGGGAAGAAATTGAACCTCTTGAACTTCAAAAGCCGGAAAACAAGCTAAAACCATCAATCAAGGAACCTCCTACCTTAGAACTAAAAGATCTCCCGAGCTATTTAGAGTACGCCTTCCTTCAAGAAGATGAACAACTCCCTGTCATCATAAGCTCTTCGCTGACCACTGAACAGAAAGAGAAGCTCTTAGAAGTTCTAAGAGAATACAAAGGAGTGATCGCATGGAGTGTTGCTGACATTAAGGGTATTGATTCTACTTTTTGTACTCATAAAATTCTTATGGAAGAAGATTACAAACCAACCGTTCAACCTCAGAGGAGAGTTAACCATAATATAAAGGAGGTAGTGAAAAAGGAGGTCGTCAAGCTCCTCGATGCCGACCTAATCTACCCCATTTCAGATAGCCCTTGGGTCAGCCCAGTCCAAGTGGTTCCAAAAGAGGGAGGAATGACGGTTGTGAAAAATGAAAAGGGGTGATTTAGTACCGCAGAGAACGGTTACTGGTTGGCGTGTTTGTATCGACTACAGGAAATTAAACGATGCCACCCGGAAAGATCATTTTCTGTTGCTATTCATCGACCAAATGCTCGAAAGGTTAGCCGGGCATGAGTACTACTGTTTTCTTGATGGTTTCTTAGGATACTTCCAAATCCCCATTGCTCCTGAGGATCAAGAAAAGACTACGTTTACATGCCCTTACAGGACTTTTGCTTACAAGCGAATGCCCTTCGGGTTATGTAACGCCCCCGCCACCTTTCAACGATGTATGATGGCCATATTCCATGAATTAATAGAAGACAACATGGAAGTCTTCATGGATGATTTATCGGTATTTGGGAATTCCTTCGACCTTTGTCTATCCAACCTTAGGAAGATGTTGAAACGGCGTGAAGAAACCAATTTAGTCCGGAATTGGGAAAAATGCCATTTCATGGTAAGAGAAGGAATCGTCTTGGGGCACAAAGTCTTCGGAAATGGAATCGAGGTTGATAGAGCTAAAATCGAAGCGATATCCAAACTGCCCTATCCTACTACCGTTAAGGCCATTCGAAGCTTTCTTGCTCATGCGGGCTTTTATAGAAGATTTATTAAGGACTTCTCAAAAATTGCCCGACCAATGACACAGCTTCTAGTCAAGGACGCCCCTTTTGATTTTTCTGAAGAATGTAAGGAAGCATTCAATCGTCTAAAGAAAGATCTCACTCAGGCTCCGATAATGGTTACCGCTGATTGGTCCCAACCATTCGAAATCATGTGCGATGCTAGTGATTATGCTGTAGGCGCCGTACTTGGCCAAAGAAAGGAGAAGCATTTTCAACCAATTTACTACGCTAGCAAAACCATGAATGTAGCACAAGAGAATTATACAACCACCGAAAAAGAGCTTTTAGCTGTGGTTTTTGCCTTCGATAAGTTCAGGCAATATCTCGTCCTTTCCAAAACTGTCGTCTTCACAGATCACTCCGCCTTACGATACTTGTTTTCCAAACAAGATTCAAAACCTAGACTTATTAGGTGGATTCTACTGCTTCAAGAATTCGACATTGAGATTCGAGATAAAAAGGGAGCTAAAAATCTTGCTGCGGATCATCTATCCCGGTTAGAGAACCCAGACCTTGAGGAATTGGACCATACCGAGATTCGTGACTCTTTCCCTGAGGAACGACTAATGGCCATTAAGGAAATTGAGCCATGGTATGCGGATTATGCTAACTATTTTTCCATTAGGGTAGGCAAGATAAAAGGAAATTCTTCACTGCGCTAAAATACTATTTCTGGGATGAGCCCTTCCTATTCTGCATATGCCCCGATCAAATCATTCGACGTTGTGTTGCTGGAAGAGAGATTGATCGAATTATGACAGAATGTCATGCGGGACCATCTGAGGGGCATCACAGTGTAAATGTCACGGCACGAAAAGATTTTGATGCCGGATTCTACTGGCCTACTGTTTTCCGCGACGTCAAGAGATTAGTTCAAACATGCGATGCATGTCAACGATTGGGAAACATTTCGCGGAGGGATGAATCACCTCAGAACTATATCCAAGTCTGTGAAATATTCGATGTTTGGGGTATTGATTTCATGGGACCTTTTCCATCATCTGGAGGAAATGAATACATTCTAGTGGCTATCGACTATGTATCCAAATGGGTGGTGGCCCAAGCCCTTAGGACTAATGATGCGAGAGTAGTCATTCATTTTCTTAAAAAGCTCTTCGCATGATTCGGGATTCCCAATGCATTGATCAGTGATAGAGGAACCCACTTTTGTAATGCTCAAATGTAGAAGGTGATGAAGAAGTATGGTGTTCCGCATAGATTTTCTACAACATATCACCCCCAAACGAATGGACAAGTAGAAAACACAAATAGAGCATTAAAGCGGATACTTGAAAAAACGGTCCACCAGAATAGAAACGGTTGTGCATTCAAACTGGATGAGGCACTCTGGGCATTCAGAACTGTTTATAAAATGCCTATCGGAACAACCCCTTTTCGCTTGGTATAAGGGAAAGCATGCCAGGCCTCCCATATGGATTATTCGGAGGCGGATCAATAACGCTTCAATTGGATGAACTAAAAGGCATACTAGGCACTGAAGGAGATAAGGTGCTCTTTATAATTCAAGATTGAGATTATTTCCGGGAAAACTCAAATCAAGATTGTATGGACCTTTTTCGGTGAAGAGGAAAATGGAAATGGGGCTGTGGACACCGTGATCAAATAGGTTCTTACAGCTTCACTTCGAGTCTAGCTACAAGACTGATAAATAAAGAAAAGCGCTGGGAGGCAACCCAATTGTTTGCTTGATGTTTGTGTCGTATATCATTTATTGATTGTTTATTCTCATGTTTAAATTTGTAAAAATGCTTTATTTTTGTCTTTAACCTTGAAGCTTATGAATCATTCAAAGATCACATTTATAAAGATAAAGGGCGAAAATGCTTGTATGAGCATGATCAATTCGAATAAAGAATCCTATAAGAGTTTGTAGAAGGAGCTACTTATAATAAGGTTCTCTTTATATTATTCTAAGATTGCATAGATTATCACATTCCGGATAAAACTCAAATCAAGATGGTATGGACCTTTTTCGGTGAAGAGGAAAATGGACAATGGGGCTGTGATACTACTAGACCATGATGGAAGGGAATTTACCGTGAATGGACAACGTGTAAAACATTATCAGTTGGACAATATTGAAATGGTCAACGATGAGGATATTGTTTTGGAAGAAGGTGGCGGTAATGAAGTCACTTAGGGGCACGACTTCGAGTCTAGCTACAAGACTGATAAATAAAGAAAAGCGCTTCCTGGGAGGCAACCCATGCTTGATTGTTTGCTTGTTTGTGTCGTATATCATTTATTGATTGTTTATTCTCATGTTTAAATTTGTAAAAATGCTTTATTTTGTCTTTAACCTTGTCTTAATTACATATAAAGGTATTTTACATAAGGGATAAGTGTAGGGAGGATTACACACGTTCTCAAAAAGAACGTGAACATCGAATTACATTTGCATTTAAAAGATATACATGCACTTGCCCTGTTTGTTCGAGTCAAATGCTTGAAAAATATCGAGAAAACTCATAGATGGATGTTTTGCAGGAAATTTTTCCAGATTCTAAAGATAAGAATTAATGAAGTCTTAGGCGAAATTTCAGTCTAGCTACAACTGATCATATAAATAAAGAAAAGCGCTTCCTGGGAGGCAACCCAATTGTTTGCTTGTTTGTGTCGTATATCTTTTATTGATTGTTTATTCTCATGTTTAAATTTGTAAAAATGCTTTATTTTGTCTTTAACCTCGTCTTAATTACGTATAAAGGTATTTTTACATGATAAGTGTAAGGAGGATTACACACGCTTTCAAAGAACGTAACCTCGCGAACCTCCCGGAGAGACGGCGTAGAAACGTGAGGAGTAGAAACCGCTTACTAATTTTTCTCGTTTTCTGAGCTACTTATAAATTTTTGGAATTTTCCAGATCTTAATTTTCCAAAAATCTATAAACATCCATTCCACAAGCATTATATCCTAGTTTAGTAGAGTCATATATATATATTGTTACCGCCTATTTTACGCGAAGGTTTCGTTTGTTTTCTTCAAGTGCGTGTTTAATTTATCAAGAAGAAGATACATAAGATTGGAAGGAGCTTTTAACGCAAACACTCTTCTTGAAGAAAGATTTAACCACTACTTCACACGGATCCTACCGAGCTAATCAGGGGAGTACTAGTTTTGTTTTGTTTTTAATTACCTTCCGTTATCATAACTTTGATACTTTCGGGGAACATTGGGGACAATGTTCAGTTTAAGTGTAGGGAGGGAAAATAAAACGAGAACTTTGAAACTATGCTTATCCTTGACTATTTGCCTTGTCCAATTTCATTTGTATAATAAACCATGAGAAATATCGGTTAGGGTAATTTTGGCACCAAATTTAAAATTTTTCATGACATGTAGGAGTAGGCCATTAGTCTTAATAAAGCGTCTCATGGATAGGAAGTTATATGACTAGCACAAAAAACCCTTTACCACTTAAATTCCACCCAAAATGTGAGGATCGCCCTTAGATTTGTAGGAATTAAAGCATTCCACTTTAATGCTTCGAGTGTGAACCGGTAGTATAATAGATTCTAGAACTTGTTTTGTGATGCATTCCAAGATCGCTAGTAAGACTACACTTGTGTAGTTAGGAATAACTAAATGATAAGAGGCATTAGGATAACCCTTGTTTGATACCCATAATATAATTACTTCTTCCAAATCGGTTGAGTAATTCCCCCACACCCTTGCGTTGTACTCATCTTTAGTACACGATACCCCTAGTTAACCACTCGGAGCCTATCCTTTTGGCGGTTCTTGTGATGTTTCGGTTTTCCGGAATATCAATGAAGAGCATTGTTTACAATCCACCCCCAAATGTACACCCAAATCGCCTTAGCCTACCTTGTATGCACTCACTTTTAATGCATTATTTTTATTATACTAAATCCTAAGTTCAATTATCTAGTTGCTTGCATAAGTTGCTAAGTCGAGTCATATCCTTTGTACACAGTTTTGGGACGATTGGGACTCATGGGAAAAGTTAAATTTTATGAAATGACGGGAAGGGAACGTTAAATTTAAATTCCCTTTATTTGCGTAATAATGTACCCAAGTGTTTTGACGGTCAAATTAGTGTTAGAGTAATAAAAACTCAAGTGTAGGGATGTGCCTATAAATCCCTATCATTTTGATGTTATCGTAGAGGATGGTAGAGTAAAAGTGTATTAAAATATATATATATATATATATATATATATATATATATATATATATATATATATATAGTGCTTAAAAAAATGATGAAAAAACATATGGGCTACCATCCTACATCTATCTTTAAATTTATGTTTGTTTGTTTCAAAGTTATCTAGAGTTTAGAGTGTCGAGTCTTGGCTTAGCAACGCCATTCTTCGCATGCTTGTAACATAAATATTTTTGACTTGCCACCACTAAATCACCTATCCCACCAAACCCTTTGTTTCCCTACCGTAAGCCTAATGCTACAACCCTTTAAAAGACCTCTTGGATAGTTTTTCCTAGGTGCTTACGCCAAAGCGATGGAGGTTTGATCTAGTATCAAGCCTATGGTAATCTATGTACTAGGACAGGTTAATGAGTGTTTATCTTTCATTTCCAATTTGATATATTTCATATACACCCAAGAGATGAGAGTATCCAAACACCACTTGTGAGGTGCTAGTATGTAATTTCCGTGCATGTTATGACTTTTGCGAGGCTTATATGTGTTGTGAATCGTTCTAAACTAATGCATCATGACCCCTAACTTATAAATTAATTGGCCAAAAGCACATTTGCTTGAGGACAAGCAAATACCAAGTGTAGGGATATTTGATAAGGATTTAAAAGGTACACTTTTGAGAGGTCATTTAAGCCCTTAATTGATCACTTTTGTATCCGTTACTACTTAATTTCGTTTCTTTTCACTTTTTAGGTCTCTTGAAGGCAAATTGCTGGAATGACACTTATTCGGACGAAAAGGCGCGAATATACAAAGAAAATGGCCAAAGTCAAGAATCAAGACACTCAAGCTGCTGGAATTGAAAGGGGACGGCGTCACTGCTTAAATGCGACACCGTCGCGACACATCTTGAGACGACTCAGTAGCTAAATTGCTAATTTACAAGTGACGGCATCAGGTTTAAAAAGAGTTGGGCCGCAACTCGGATGGCCTAGATTTGGATCCGCATCGAGAGGTTGAAGCCGACGGCGTCACGAGCCTAAGGTGACGCCGTCACAGAGTTGACGTGGCCAAGATGAAACCCTAATGGCGGTGACCCGACGGCATCACAATTAAAGAGTGACGCCATCGCATTTTGTAACACTATATATAGAATCCGAATTTTTCAGTTTTTAGAGAGGTAGTTTTGTGGAGTAAAAATCTAAACTGAACCAAGGGTGTCTTGGGTAGTATCTTAGGGTTCCATACCCTATTTTACAACAAGATAAGTGTTTTACTTCATTGATTCAATCATGTCTTCAATTGTTTGTGTGTATGCTTGCATGTTCTCCATGTCCGGCTAATTTACTTGTGTGTTTGCTTAGATAATATGAAACCTAGTTATTAAATATTGATTGGTTGTCTCTTATCTTAATTGTGATTCACCTAGTATTGCGATAGGTCATTCGTTGTGTTATTAATGCTTGATTAGTATTTGTTGAACCTTAGCTTATAGTTACTTGTGAAATTGTAGGCTAAATATCCAAAGATAACTTTAGTGTTAAGTTTATGAATCCTAGATATTTCGTAGTCATTAACCTTAGGTAGCTTGAAAGAGTTAGGGATAAACGCATACCCTACGACCTTAGAAACACAACGCGTTAAGAATAAGGACGTGCCAATTCAACCATCAATAGGAGATAACTAGGGAGTAATAACATCTAAGTAAACACATTTTTAATCATCATAAGAGCACACAACAATAGACATAGACTACACTCACCTTAGTTTAGATAATTAGATAATTAGATAAGTAGAGTAATCGGTAGACATCCAACCCCCAAATCCAAACCTCGAGATTCGTACCTTTCCATTTTCTAAAAAAACATAAAAAAGATAAAAAAATAATCTTCCTCAACCCCAACCTTAGCGTAGTAATTTCTCACTAGCATTCCTATTCCCCTAGAGAATGATATCAATTCCCGAGGCTTACCCTAATACTACACTACAACGATTAGGTTCACTGCCTAGGGTGTTGAAAAACTTTCTCGACGAAAAGGAAGTTCCTTTGACACCGAACGTACGTTGTACGCGTATCAAGGAGGATTCGCCTGTTTTCTTTTGACGTTTAGGCTCAGAATCCTTGTCCGTATCATCGTCGTCTCTTGGTCGCTTATCCTGACCAGCCGACTCTTTACAAGTTGTCTTGAGTTGATATGCCAGTAAGGCCTCAAAAATTTTTGCTTCGTCAGAAGTGAAAGTTGTAGATCGTTGAGACATTTGAATAACCAGCTTAGAAATCAATTATGCATCAGTGACCACAGGAGACTGAACTGGTTTGATTTCCATGATCACAGGGGTATTTGACATTGTCTTCTTGACCAATAACATGAGATAAGGATAGAGTTGTCTGGCGAACATTTCTCTTGTGACTCCAGGGACGGTGTCGAGAAGGAATTTATGAGTATAGTCTCTAATCGACTTGTCCATTTCACCCTGTATATCACGGTTGAGAAATTGCTTGATCTGGTCTCCTTCCTCCGAGAACTCGTTCATCACAGTTTGAAGTAAATTAACTCTGTCGGCAAGCTGATTCAATTTCTTGTTGACCCCGTTTCGTTTCCTTGCTTGCCTGACAGCCTTGACAATCTTGGTCTTGGCATGTGATGCCCAAGTGTCGGTCGGTTTCTTGATTGATTTGGATGTAGATCTAGTGGTAGCGTCTTTGGATGGTGGTGATGATGAGTGAGACGATGAATCAGATGAAGATGAGTCATGAGAAGGCTCTGGATCTTTAGGTGGCTCAGAAATTTGTTCAGGGTTGTGTTCAGGATTATCTTGAAAATAATCATCAGCTTCTTTTTGAGCTTTTTCCTCTTCTTCGGCCTTTATCCTAGCCTCTTCTTCAGCTCTCTCCCTAGCAGCTTCCTCTATGTCTTCATCTGTTATCTTCTCATTCTTCTCTTGTTCCTCTCCTTCAAAGTCGAAGATGATTTTATCTTCTTGCTGCTGTTGCTCAGTTGATTCCTGAGTGGTGGTACCAGTTCCCTTATCGGGTTGATTAACCGCATCGAGAACTGGTGTGGTTAATGCACCACCACTGGAACCTCCAGGCCCTCTAGTTTGTTGAAGATTAAATTATGTAGCAGCATGTTGAATCCTCAGATGCTTAAGTGTTATATGGTAATCTTTCTCCTCATCCTTTGGTGGAATGTCATCATCTGAACTTTCTTCTTCATCCTCTGCAACTGGAGTCTTTCCCTTGTCTTGTTTGGGACTGAGTGGTTGGTCGGCGGACCTCAACGAAGTCGTATCATCAGTAACGGATTTAGAGTGATAAACCACTTCTTCAGACTTAGTATCTTCAGAATCGATGTCCTTGTCCTCAAGTTTGTGTGCCGGTTTTGGGTTAGGGATGGCACCCTTAGATAGGACTTTTGTTTTTCGGGGAGGATTCCTCTTAGGATACTTGAGGGCACTCCCAGTGCTTTGTACACTTCCAAAGACTGCCTGATCTTCTGGTCTTCTTGACTGGAATAGCTGAAGACTTTTCATCCATAAAACCGACTTTGCCTTTGTTCACTGCTTCTAGGTATCGGGAATACGACAGAAGACTTTTGATATCAGCAGTGAGAAGGCAATCAAGAAGTACTGCACCTTGTTTCTTTGTCGATGAGTCCTTGAATCTTACAATGTTTAGCATGGGCTCATACAATACATAATGATTGTTAGGGTCGTTAAGTCTCAAGGGAATGCCCCGATTTTTCCCGAGAATGTTCTAGATCAACAGCTTAGTGTGTCTGATAAAAGGAACCTTTGTCCCGGGCTTCTTGAGATGGGACATCATGTCCTCCCATATCAGACTGGCAAAGTCGATGTGCTGCTTGTTGACCATGCCCCAAAAGGTTTGCTAGTGCATGAGTTTAGGATGTTCGTGACCGCTGTCTCTTCCGGAAACAGACTTGGCGATCATGATGTACAAGGTCCTCCATGGTTGAGGAATGTTCTTTAAATAGACCAAGGAGTACTTTGTAATAATTCCAGCAGCTTCATCGTAGCCAAGATCGACCATGAATTGTAATGTAGCCTCTTCACTTTGAATTGGTACATACTGAGCAGGTTGGATAGCAAGTAGAAGAAGAATTGTACACAAATCTGCAACAGTGACAGTGACTTCCTTATGATTCAGGGTCACAGTGACAGCATCTTGACCATCCACCTTTTTCATTGTGTGCCAAAATTGGTGAATGTAGATTTCCGGCACAGTTGTAGAGTTCGTAAGCATGTTGTTGTAAGGATGAGTCTTGAGAATGTCCATAGCAATTCGACATGAAGACTCTGAGCAGGTGAAGTTCTCAAAGTCGACCTTGAGGTTGTTCTTTCCAATCTTCATGCTGTACTCAGTTGGGAAGATACCTTCCATTGTGAGCTCATTTGGTGCCTTAACATTTTCCATGGTGATGTCCATATCGTGACCTGAAAGTTATTGAGACAAAAGTACCAACATATCGAAAGACATTATGTTAGTCGAAAGTTAATTTTATTGTCCAATTTATTGAATATTTTATGTTAATGAACGTTACGAGTCCAAAGTCACATGTTTTCCAATAGTCCAAAGTAGTCGTGATAAGTTACGTGAGTATGTTAATTTTGAATTTTAAGTCCAAAGATTCACTCATTCACACAATATTTTAACCATTTTTTCTTATTAGTGACATTTTGGTCTTGTGGCATTATGAATAACTTATTACAAGTTTGTACGCGTAATATTTCATAAGAAAAGTTAAAAATTATGGCTTAAGCGTAATATTGTAAGCTTATGCATAAACATAGTAACCATACGCGTAGAACTAAGCTTATGCGTAGGAGTCCTGCTTACACGTAAGAAATCTTGCGCGTAGGAAAAGGCTCTTGGCATAAGGCTTACGCGTAAGCGTAGGTTGGGAGCTTACGCGTAAGGTTTACTCGTAAGAGCAAGCCTTATGCGTAAGAATCCAAGTTTACGCATATCCTTCACAGGATACGCGTAGTCCCTTTGTAGACCCTTACGCGTAAGATTTGTCTTACATGTAACATCTACGCGTAAGGTATTCCTTAAGCGTAGAATCAAATTTTAACCTTGATTCTGAACTTGTATTCGTAGAAACCTGAAATTATTCAATCATAACATATCCATTAACAATTTTATTCAACCTCTTTCAAGAACACATGGCATATTGAGTTAAATTTTATTTACGCCTAGACTTAGGTTAAGCGTAAGGATAAACCCTAACAATTCAAATCCTACGCCTAAACAATCTAACCATTCAAACTCAACCAAAAGTTTTCTGGGATGTTTTAGGAGCCATATGAGATGAACGAAGTAAGTTTTAACATCTAAAACCTCATGAATCAAAAATACCCAAAGTTACGAATACTTAAACCCTAAATTCAAATTACACCATTTTGTAGTTTCTGGGTTAGATTCAAGAGTTTCTTTGGTTAATTAAGCATGTAACAACCATCTTTCAAGCCTCTAATTGTCCTAAAATATACACAATAGAAAACACCCAAATCTCACGCATAAACCCTAATTTTGAAAAGTGAATCATAACTATTTCTGGGTTGAATTAGATGTTGGAAATAGCTTTAGAATTGATATTTGAAACATTTTAACACACCCATTTCACAACAAACAACCCAACATGATTTCAAGATTATACGCGTAAGCGTAAAAGCTAAAATCACGCCAAGAGAAAGATCAGACCGTTGATTTTGAAAATGGTTAAAGACCTATGTTTGAAATTACTCAAAGAAACTATTAACACTTACAAATTTGAAGATCATAACACAGATTTGATGATGAATTTTGAGCGTGGATGAAGTTGGTTGGAGAATTTAATGTATGAAATAAATGTGAAAGAAAATTAGGTGGAAAGGTTTTGTAAAATTAAGTTTAAACATTTGACAAGTATGGCCCCTCCACCTCAACCATTTTCAACCACAGCCCATAACTTCCATTTTGGTTAGACAAAACATGAAGGTTTGGAAAGAAACTTGACGACACTCCCCCCTTGACTTTAAAAATAGTGATTTTTTACAAATTAGAGCCCGAGGAGTGTTTTGAAACAAGAAACGTATCCACCATTATCAAAGATACAACCAATATAAGGTAACATGCAAGTACAAGGTTTTATGAAACAGAAAATATTTACGTTCTCCCCCTCAACACTTGTCCGAGAAAATATGAAATTGTTTGAAAGAGGAAAGTGTTGACGGAAGAAGTGTACTTGTAATGTTGAAAGAAATTTAGATAGAAGAATATATTTTGTATTTTAAGAATTTTATATTGTTCTATTTTGTTTTTGATAAAATATTTACAAAAGAAGTTTTGGTGTTTGACTGGTTTTAAGAATGTGTCAAAAGTTCGTCCAGTTCTTCTAGAGTCAAACACCTCATACCAATCCGGTGAATCAACTCAGTAAACCTAGCAGGAGCTAAGGCTTTGGTGAGAAGGTCCGCCAGTTGGTGTTCAGTACCAACAAAATATAATTCAAAAGTACCCTTTTCCACATGCTCTTTTATGAAATGATATCGAAGATCGATGTGCTTGGACTTCGAATGTTGGACGGAGTTTCACGAGATCGCAATAGCACTTCGATTGTCGCAGTACATCGGGATTCTGTCAAAGACGTAACCATAGTCTTTGAGTTGTGTTCTCATCCAAATGACTTGAGCACAACATGCCGACATGGCTACATATTCTGCTTCGGTTGAGGACAGCGATGTACAATCCTGCTTTTTCGATTGCCAGGACACCAGTTTATCACCAAGAAATTGTAGAGCACCTGAAGTACTTTCCGATAATCTAAGCAACCTGCGTGATCAGCGTCTGAAAAAGCTATTAGTTCAAAACCAGAATCCTTCGGATTCCAGATTCCCAAATTAATGGTTCCCTTGATGTATCGGAGGATTCTTTTAGCCTTAGAGAGGTGAGTTTCAATTGGTCTCGATTGATAACAAGAGCAAGGATATACAGCAAATACAATATCAGGTCTACTGGCTGTTAGATACATGAGTGACCCAATAATACTTTGGTATTTGGTTGGGTCAACTAATTTCCCATGCAAATCATCATCCAGTTTCTTGGTATGTGCCATAGGTGCGGCATAGGTATCACAGTTTTGCATTCCATGCTTGTTTAAAATTTCAAGAGCATATTAGGACTGACTAAGGAAAATACCACGGGGTGATTGATGAACTTGTAGTCCTAGAAAGAACGTAAGTTCACCCATCATGGACATTTCAAAATGTTTTTTCATAAGTTTTGAAAAAGCGTTTGAGTACTTTAGATGTGTTGACCCCAAAATGATGTCATCCACATAAATTTGAACGATTAAAATGTGTTCCCCGTGATATTGTATAAACAGTGTTGGGTCGACCGATCCTTTGACAAAAATATGAGATATGAGAAAGGATGACAACTTATCATACCACGCTCGAGGGGCTTGTTTTAGACCGTAGAGAGCCTTGTTCAGTTTGTAGACGTGATTAGGGAACTCTGGATCAACAAATCCTTCTGGCTGACTAACATAGACCGTTTCCTTCAGTTTACCATTCAGAAAAGCGGTTTTGACATCCATCTGAAAGACCGTGATGTTCATGTGAGCCGCGAATGCCAGAAAAATCCGAACAACCTCAAGTCTAGCAACCGGTGCGAATGATTCCTCGTAGTCAATCCCCTCTTCTTGTCTATAACCCTTAGCCACCAAACGTGACTTATTTCTGATAACCGTACCTTCAGCATCCAACTTGTTTTTCCAAATCCATTTCAGACCAATAACATAGACCCCTGTTGGTTTTGCAACCAATTCCCATACTTCAAGACATTTAAACTGATTATGTTCTTCTTGTATGGATTCGATCCAGTTGTCATATGTCATTGATTCTTTAATATTTTTGGGTTCAGCTTGGCAGACGGTAAGTGCATAAATGCAATGTTCACCGTCAGTCTGAAGGCGTTGTCTAGTTACGACTGGTTGATTCGAGTTTCCAATAATTTTCACAAGAGGATGGTATTTAGTCCAACGATGTGTGGAGGGTTGATGTTGATATACATTGTGCAGATTAGGAGGATTCAAATGGCTTGTGGATGATTCCGCAACATCAGAAGTGGCAGTTTCATTAGCAAAAGGATTGAAGAACGCATTTGGATCATAATCTGCAGGTGTAGGTACTTCGTGGTTCAGAATATCATCAGCTGGTTCAGCGTCATTGGATGCGGTTTGTTCGGCTGTTGTTGTAGAATCAATTGGAGGTGCTTCTTCAATAGTTGTTGTTGTTTTAGGTGTATCAAGTATTTGATTATTATCAGGTTGAGCAGCGGAAACATTTGATACATCTGGAGCATGTTGATCAATATCATCACTAAATAGAGGAGCAAATAGCTGTTCCATTTGACGACGAGTAAGCTGTAGGCTTGCTTCAGCTGATGATGAAGTTTGGGGAAAGTTTAGACGGTTATGTCCGGGTTCCAAGCTGTTTTGCTCAGAAGCCATATCAGTAAGTTCATCGAAATTGGCATGAATCATTTCCATAATCTCCCTTATACGACGATTCCATATCTGGTATCCCTTAGAGTCTTCACAGTATCCAAAAAAGAATCCAATGTCAGCTTTAGCCTTGAGCTTACCAAAGTCATCACGATCATTATTTAGGTAACAAAGAGAACCAAATACATGAAAGTGTTTTAGATTCGGTTTGCGGTTGTAGATAAGCTCATAAGGTGTTTTGTTGTGGCGTTTGCTAATCATTGAATGGTTCTGAGTGTAGCATGCAGATGACACAGCTTCAGCCCACAAGTAATCTAGAAGTTTTGCATTTATCAACATCGTTCTTGCAGCTTCCACTAACGTACGGTTTCGTCTTTCAACAACTCCATTTTGTTCTAGTGTTCGTGCAATTGATGTTTGATGCTCAATTCCCATTTTCTCATAGTATGAATGAAGAGTTTGGTTCACAAATTCAGTTCCTTTGTCTGTTCTAATTTGTCTGACTGTGTTCCTGAGCTGAACTTGAATTTTCGTGAGAAAGGTGAAGATCATCTATGGAGCTTGATCTTTACTTTGAAGAAAATAAACCTAAGTCCATCTTGAGTAGTCATCGACAATTACCAAAATGCAGCGTTTGCCATTAATCGTCTGCACACGCATCGGTCCACACAAATCCATGTGAAGAAGATGAAGCACATGCTGGGAGCTGTGTTCCACCTTTGAAGGAAAGTGAGCACGAGTGCTTTTCCCTTGTTCACAAGCTGAGCATAGATGATCTTTAGAATACCGAAATCTTGGGAGACCTTCAACGAGTTTATATCGTGTAAGATTGGTTATGGTTTGAAAGTTTAAGTGTGAGAGACGACGGTGCCATAGCCAAGATTTTGTAGATGTTGCCTTTGAAAGTAGACAGATGAGAGATGAAGCAATCATGTCTTGCATTGAGATTATGTAAAGACTTGATGTACGGTTGCCAGACATAAGATCGTTTCCTTGTAGATCACGAATGAAACAAGTTTTCTCCAGAAAAGCAACTTCCAAATCTCCATCACAAAATTGACCGATAGAAAAGAGATTGTAACCGAGACCTTCCACATAAAAAACTCTTCTAATTTCGATGTTCCCATTGATGTAATCTCCGTAGCCCATGATAGCTGTGAAGTGATCATTCCCGAACCTGACAGTACCGATGAACTTTGAAACAAAGTTTGATAACAGTTTGAGATTGCCTGTCATGTGTCGGGAACATCCGCTATCAACAATCCAGATGATCTGTATCACCGCATTACATAAGATTCCAATAGGTGTAATAGAAGTAGAGGTGGAACCCGAAGAGTTAGAGGGTTCCGTGACAGTTACAGAAGACACAAACATGTTAATTATTTTAGGAATCCATTTAAATCCTAGTATGTTTTGTAACCATCTCTGCCAAGTCCAACTAGTCTTTGCTTTGGTCTTAGTGAATGCACAAGGTGAGAGTTTCTTCCTAGGAGGTGAAGTGGGTTCTATGGGTACATCAATGATATTTGCAGAAACACTAGAAGGCGGTTTACCTAGCACAGACATAGAAGCATTAGTGGGCCTAGAGGTATTATGTTTTCTATTTTTCTGCTTACGAGATAAGATAGCATTAGCAACAAATTTATCATGACAACCAGAAAACATGCTTTTATGACAACCAACACAAGATGCTTCAAACATAACATTCAAAGTACTTAAAGGTTCATCATTCGTTACATCACTTTTTCTATTACATCTGTATAACGCAATATCTAAAGAGGGTGCAACTTGAGTCTAATTCAAAGTCCTAAGGTGTTCTTCTACTTCAGAGGTCTTTATTGTTCTTTTCTTACGTCGCAACTTCCTATTCTTCCTTGATGTGCTCTTAAGCTGTGAAGTGCTAGCGTTGGGAAAAGAGGCAACTATTGCTGTTTCAGTGGAAGGAAGCACATTAGTATCTTGTGGTTTGTCATTAGGCTTTCTAGTGTCTATGTTAAACATTCCTGAGGCAAGTACATTTTTGTTACTAATCTTATATTGCTTAAGTTTTACCAACTCCGCTTTTAAGTCATGGATAGTGTGTAACAAATCTTGACTTTCAGAGCGAGTATTTCCATTATTCCATAAAACTTCTTTGGTATATGCAAGATGATCATCAACATCTTTTGACGCTTGATCACGAGTCTTTTTTAGCAAATCAAATATGACACCATATTCTGTTTTGACTTTGGCAATTTCTTGTTCACATTTGGAAATTTGACATTTTAAAGACACGTTTTCATCATCCAGTTGTTCTATTTTTGGATTAGAAATTTTGGAGCTCAACTGGTTGATTTTGTTTTGCAAAGCAAGTTCACGACTTTGACAATCATTTTGACACCATTGAAGACCACGTTTTTCATTGGAAAACTCATTTAACATTCGCTCATTTTCAATTTTTAAAGACTTGATTTGTGACACATTATCGGTATTCTCAACATTTTCAACAGAATCAACAGCGATATAATCAAATGCATATTCAACAGAATGTAGTAACACAACATTTATGGTATCAGCACAGATAACATCTTCCAAGAGTCGGTCAACATGATTTTGTAACAATTTCTTTTTACGTTTAGTATTTGAAATCGATGTTTCTGTTTTCTCGAAAACTGTTTTCATAAGCCCAATCTCCTTCTGAAGTTCCCGTTCCCAATATATTGCACACATTTTTAAATTTCGAACATGTGGTAAAAGCCCTTTCTGAAAAATATCCCTTTGTTGTCGCGCAAATGGTGATTGAAAATATTCAGCTTTTATTTCAGAATTAACTTCAATTGCATGTTCCAAAAGTTTGATTTCAGACATGAAAGTGTCAAAGTATTTTAAAACCTGACATCGTTCAGCTAATGGCTTTATTTCACTAAAAGAAGGCAAAGGACCATTAATTTGTGCAACATTGGATCGGGGACCATCATTGTAAGAGGACTCAGGAGTAGGCGTGATAACCCAAGGTGTGTTAGAATGATCCTTTTGTGTGACAAAAGTTATGGCTTTTGAATAGTTAAATGGTTTGCAATAAACAACATTTTACATTTTTGACCGACTCTCGTCTTCTGCATCTAATTCCTCCATACGATTATATTCAACAAAACTCATAATGGAGTCATCAATTCTATGTTCTGCACTGTAAACTTGAGGATTTGGTTTGAATGCTCTATGTGAAAAACGTGGTTTGTAATCAGCAAGATTTGGTCCATATCCATCCGGATTTGGTTTAAAAGAAAACTTTTGAATTGTTTTGATTGACTCACCATGTTTGTAAACAACATTTCTAAACTCTTTGATTTTGTGTTGTAAGTCGACAATTTCCTCAAGATAGTTATCTATTTGTTTCTTCGAATGCTTTTTGTATTCACAAAACTATTTTTGACAAGTTAACAACTCAGACTTGGCTTTTTGAGTTTCCGAAGTGAGAGCGTTAAGTTGTTGTTTATGATCATATTTCAGTTGTTCTATTTGAGACAACAAAGCATTCTTGGATGCAACTAGATCACATATCTGTTTTTCCAAAGATTTTTCATTTTGGTATGATTTAGCAAATGCGACTTCAAAACCTTTTTCACGTTTCTATTTAGTTTGAAAAATGTTGAGTTGGAATTTATAGCATTCATTATCCTTAGTCAACAGTTCAATTATATCTTGCAATTTCTTATTGATGTCAGTGCACTTTTCCATTTGAGATTGGGTGGTCTGAATTAAGTTCGTCATGAGCTCAAGATCTGGATTAGACAAAGGTTCAGCTTGTTCAACGTGAGTCTCAACATGATCATTATTTAGATCCTCAAATATAATCACGGAGTCAACTTGATTATCAATATTAACCATAAGGCCAACTTGATCTCAAATATAACTACGGGAAGATCGTTGTTCAACAGAAGTACACGATAAAAACCAAGCTCAAAAACTATTCTACACACGTAAAGTTTCAAACTTGATGCTAAAAACTTAAACTTTAACACTAAATAAACCTTAAACCACAAAAATCTTGAGTTTTGAAGTGTAAAATTTGAAGCTTTTAAGCGTATGAAAGTTTAGAACACCGAAACTTACGTGTATAGCAATAACTTTCAAAAACTAATATGTTTCACCCAACTAGATGGCGATTGATACCACTTTTAGGTCACCATATTGTAACACAAGCATCAATATATAAGAAATATAGATAAGAAGTGATCGGTTGAACACAAGATCAATATACATGAATGAATAAGGAAATGTTTAGGCGTATGATATTAAACAAAGTGAACAACCAACCTTCAAATGAAGGTTTACAAGACTATTTATAAGGGAAGGGACTAGGGCAACACTACATGTTCCCTTCCTTCCTTATTGGACATAGGCCAAGGCTTATTAGGCTTTCTACATAAGCCTTGCCTTAAATGCAAACATAAAAGCCTAATTAAGCAACCTATTACATATTAAATACTAACACTTGAAATATAGTTTAGGAGTGATTCCAACAGGTTACAGGCTACTATATGAAAAGCTGTGAATATGGGCATGTTCAAAGGTTCTTCAATTGGTCAAGGTAACATGGCTCTTTCTCAGTTATTCTATGCAGACAATGCTACCTTTGTTAGTGAATGGTCCCATTCCAACACGTACAATTTGATATTGATGCAGGTTTTTACTGACAGGTTCTAATATTTATAATAACTCGTTATACCTATGGTCTACCCTAATGCACTAACGGGCAGTGTACCCGGTCGTGTGTAGTGTAGTATTCGGTAAAACCGAGGTCGTCCCAAGAGCTATGTGGATCGGAAATTAACTTTAGTCTATGTCACGATTTTAATTGCTTTTAAGATTGAAATAATAAATTAACTAATAAAACAAGGAAATAAAAGAAAGCAGATAAAGGCAAGAGTTGTGATCAATAAAGGATAGTGGTGCTAACCTAGTTACTCCTCCTAGCTAGTAATGTCTACGTCTACTTACTTCCAATTACTTCAAGTGGGGTCAAATTCGAGAGGACAGCATTTGGTCAATTCGCCCTAACCAATCAGCAAAGATGCCACCACTGGAGAAGTCAGGTGTCCCTTCATAAGTCCAGTTGTTCCTGGTCCCCTAAGCCAAGTCATTAAGTACCGCTACATGCTAGATTTATAATAGTGAGTGCCCGGGCGTTAGCAACTTAAATACTCACCCCCTAATTCGTAAGTTTATCCAGACGGTAGGTGATCAGTTGGTCAAATCGCACAAGTAGAAAGGGTCGTCAGTTGGTCATATCTTACCCTTCCGGTCTCAGTCTACTCACTTAGGGTCAGTTGGTCATTTCCCCTAAGCAACTAGCCTCTACCGCCATTCAAAACTACCAAAACAAGGGTAGCTACCAATAAACTATGCATGCATACACTTAGAAATAATTATACGAAAGCAATGTAAACGTAAACAAAACAATTAAGGAATCATAACTAGGCCAGCACTAGGGTGCTTAGCAAAACATATAGTAAATCATACCAACAAAAATGAATAAATCATGAATTGAATTGAACATAATGTTTGATACAAATGACTTGATGTAGAGCTAATAATGATGATGATTGCGAGTGAATTCTTTCTTCAAAACTGCTTCAACTTCTGAAAATGCCCCGAGTGGTGTCCTAATCGACCCCTAGACAGGGTGGAGAGAGATACTAAAATATGCAGATTTAGGGTTGTAGTTATAGGCCGCGACATAGTTACGGCGTAATTAAATATATTAGTTACGGCGTAACTAAAGTTACACCGTAACTATTATATAGTTACGCCGTAACTATATAAGAAATAGTTACTTCGTACTTTTATTTGTCAACATCTTTTCTTGAAACTATAATACTCTTGTTGACGCTTTTAGTCCCTCATCGCACTTGTTACTTTATAACAACAAGTTCTTGTACTTAATAAACTCTCAATTAACTTGCCGCTTTAATCCCTAGACCTCGAAACTTCGCCCAACTGGTAATTAATTACTACAGAACTAATTATCCAGTTACCAGAACCCTCGGCCCCAAGACATGATTATCCATTCCAAATCATCTCTACGGCGTAATCTAAATTATTACGCTACTGCAATCTTCACAAGTTAACTATGACGTGAACCATAAGAAATGGTTACGCCAGATCCTTCAAAGCATCATATTTACGCCGTAACATTATTAACGAAGTTACGCATCTTCACACTAAATTCAAAGGCCCTCATAAATCTATATTCGTAACATATATTTGGCCTTTTCACATCTTTCCGCTTCAACGCCTCATTTATCCCAAATGCAAATATGAACTAATATGAACGAATTAAGTACCATATTAATACAAATGAGGCCATAAACACGAGAATTTGATATATAAAATATCGTGCTAATTTGATGTTATCAAATATCCTCAAGACTTGAATTCTACTTGTCCTCAAGTAGACCCTTTAAATAATTTTTAAAAAGATATCTCCCAAGATTAATTGGAAGATATGAGTTTAAAAATCACCTAAACCTAGAAAAATTCCAAACCGAAAGCACCTCACCTAAAAGAGAATTGAAATCACACTCTCTCTCATAATTCAGTGTTTATTTTGGGTGATCACACTAACCGCCACCATGGCGCAGTATTCTATCGTAGGCTTGGCAAAGATACTAATCTCTACCACTAGAGTCTATAGATGCAGTTATTCTAAAAGGCAATGGGTTGACACAACATAAAGGGTTATTATGGGGTTATTACAGGAGCTACAAGCAAAGGGACAAAACCAATGATACATGACCAAATCCATGGCCAAGAAACCAATGATTGCTCGCTTCCTCACCTAAACTCGATTCATGACCAAGAGTAGGATAAGACATGGGATATTTAACGGGTATAAATAAAAAGACATGAAACAAATAGATTCCTAATCTACAAATCACCATTAGTCATTAGTGATTCAACTCTACAGCAAAAAGCTTAGGGTCAAGAGTCAAGGGGTCTTCCATACACGAGTTAATGCATATAAAATGTAACGCGGTGCTTCATAATCTCCATAAACTAGGCAAATAAGATGCATTAACATGGCCTTCATCATCAATGAAAAAAAAAGTATGTGCTATAAAAAAATTTAAAATTTGGGTACTTTTAGCACATAATGTGGAAAACTAGAAGGGGGGGTTGAATAGTTTTACCAATTTAAAACTTTCTTTTAAATATTTAGATCGACTTGTCAATCTATTTGGTTGTTTATGTTGGACGTTGATAGATAGATATATAAACGTGTAATGAAAGATAAAGAGTAAGAAGCACACAACCATAGCGCGAGTATTTATAGTGGTTCGGCTACAAGGATACCTTCCTTGCCCTACGCCACTCCCCGAGTCACCTAATCGAGAGTTCGTAAACACTACACCAATCTCCTTATGGCGGAGAATCCTTCATAACGTCGCTTACACCTTTTTCCGGTACAAAGCTAAATACCGAGTTCTTTCACACCAAGGCGAACCACACATACCACAAAGTCGCCTACCCTTTATTAGGTACTAGGCTAAGTACCTAGTTCCATTACTATGGAGGAACTACTATCCAACACAACACAACACCTAATCTCAAAGAGATCCACTCCTTGTTACAACACCATCAAGGATATCACCATCCTTGAAAATAAACTAATACATATATGTATAACGATGCACCTCATCGATTATACGACCTAGTAATTCTTCCCTAAGCCACTTGATTTGATTCCTAGGCATCCTTCACTAATGCCTTTAACATAACGCTTGGCACCTTTCACTAATTCCTTCGTCTTGACACCTTTAGCATTCTTCACTAATGCTTTTGACACGGACGTTAAGCACCTTTCACTAATGCTTTCGCCTTGACTCTTCTCGAATCCTTCACTAATGCCTTCAACACAACATCTCTACTGAGAAGAAGAAAGAACTATCAACAAGAGAACCCCGCTTGTCTTGATGATGACGGCATGGCAACTCATGGACTCAGAGCTTGCTCTCGACTTCAAGAAGTGGTGATCTCGCTTTAAGAGGAACCTAGAGAATCACACAAAAACAAAAGACAAACTACATAGAAGATCCCTAGGATGTTGGTTGAGAGGTACAATACTTGAGAAATTATGTGTGAAAGTGGTAAACCAAAAGGAAGAAATGGCTCACTATTTATAGAGAAGAAAACTTATTGTTCCCCGGATCCCACGGATCCCTCCCACAAGGGATCTAGCTAAATGCAGCTAGGGATCTGTGGGCCTTACCCATGGGTATTTTGGTATGGGTCAGCGGGTCATGGGTTATGGGTTGATCCATGGGTTTCTTCTTAGATACAATGTATCTCAAGAGTTCAATGTACCTAGTCAAATAGTTTGGATAAAACCATGGGTTATGGTTCAATACTATTTGTTAGTTTTTACCCATTTTAGTATATACTAGTTAAGTATATATTTTACCCAAATATGTAAACACTAGTTGTTGTACATATGTATCATAAAATCACTTATACTTGTTTTAGTGTTTTATGTGAAAGCGTAAGTGTGTTAGAAAACTATTGGCTCAAACTATTTACGTATTTTATTTGTTTCTTTAAAATGATTTTACTTTTGTTATCGACAAAACATTAGAAGATCGTAAAATATAAATAAATGTTTTTACGGCTTATTTGTATTAACAATCTCCCCTTTTTTTGATGACAAAACATAAAATTATTTTAAGGAAAACTAAAATTGAAAAGTTTGAATTGAGTTTTACTTTTTCTCTCCCTTTTGTCAAAACAAAAAGAGCTTTAAAAAGAAACTAACACAAAGTTTTTAAGAAAAACATGTAAAAAAAGAGAAAATGTAAAGAGAGAAAGTAACGGAATGGATCTCGCTTTAACTCCCCTTGACGAGTCCATCCCTTTGTGAAGGCCAAGTTCATAAAGTAGTGAAGCTAATGTTTTGCAATTTATTTTGCAAATGGTTCGCCCTGTCTAAAAATATCCCCTGAAGATTGCAACGCTGTAAATGGGGTGTCATGAAGTGTAATCCAAATAAGGATTATGTTGCAAATGGTTTCAAGAATATATGTTTGTTTGGAAAAGCTCCCCTAGCTTTATGGTGTCAAAATCTTCATGTGTATTTTGAAAATCTACAAAATAGAGGTTAGAGAACAAGAGTTTAGTGCATAATTTCCTGCAAATAAGACTCAAGTTAGTAGAAAAAATGTTCTTCTGTACTCACGGATCCCACTGTCCCCTTTGTGGAGGATCCGTCTAGGCATTTTTGAAGGATCCCGGCTGCCCGTGACGCATTCTTCCATGAAGATATGCCAAACAATGCTAATAATGAGATGAGATATGTATATAATTAGCAAGCATAAACACAAAGTAATATGGCATATAAGTAATCATTCAATAAAACCAAGAGATAATCAAACAAATCTCTAAAACTAAGAGAATGATCTAGCCATACATTTTCTACTAATAAGTTACTAAAGCCTAGAATGCAACAAAGTGGTCGAGTCTAAGGATGAGTAGACTTGTTGATTTGGTCCAATATTTCAAGAAGATGATTAAACATGAAATGGATCTCATTTCGTACTTCTTGAACAAGTCCTTGGGTGATTAGACAATTTGGGCAACTATTTCCTTGATTTGGAACCGGAGGTGTTAGGAATTAGAAAATTCCATAGTGAAGAGTCGGTCACCCCTAATATTATCTAGCATAAGTGAGCTCGTAGACATATCAAGTATTTTACGCTATTTTAGTAGTTTATTTATTAGTTTTTAGCTTAGTATAGCTTAGTGCAACACCGCGGAGGAAGGACGGTCTTTACCCACTCAGATCCCCTCATCCATGTGCCGTTAGGAGGTCGTATTTCATGTAACTATAAATACCCCTTCCATCCATGGAAGGGGTGGTGCTTCTTCATTAATCTAATCTTTTACATTTGAGAACCAAGTCTCTACCAAGAACACCCAACTCTCTAACTTTCTCTCTCTAATGGCTAACATGTTTTTTGATCATCTAAGACCTCACCCAATCATCACCATAAAAATAACATCCTACAATTGGTATCGAGCCGTGCTATTGTGTTGTGTTGATTTTTGTGGTTTTGATCTTGTTGTTAATCGCTTTTTGTACCTTTTTATGGTCGGAATATGTTTTACCTTGTTTTCTGGACTGCCAATGTTTTATCTTTTGGGTAAACTGCTTTTACATGGTTTGTGTATTATTTTTGGTCAAAATGTCCCCGTCATTCATGTTTATATCCGCCCTTGTGTCTCTTTGGGTCCAAACAAGTTATAACATCTTATTAGACAATTTTTGTTACCAATCCATGAAGAGAAAATGTGGTCAAACCGTCATCTTTGTGGTCAAACTGTCTAAAGTAGCGCTTTTATGATAGTTTTTCCTCGGGTTTAGTATGAAGGTGGTCGGAAAAGTAGCCTGGAAAACTCATCGGAAAACATAAAAAAATCTGTCCGGGCGATTTGACACAAAACTCCGACAAGATGCATTGCACCTCTTATAGCGACTTTACCTTTACAAGTCGCTAACGACTCTAGCCTAGCGACTTGGTCGTGGGCGAAGTTAGCCTAGCGAATTGGTCGCGAAAGTTAGCCTACGACTGTCGTGGTAGTTAGCCTAGCTTACTCTGGCCGCGGGCGAAGTTAGCCTAGCTACTTGTCGGGCGAAGTTAGCCTAGCTTAATTTGTCGTGTTTACTTGGTGCATTATTATATTGCAGCCTAACGGGCTTTTTGACATAGTTAAGACAGAAAGGAAATAGGAGAATCACCACAAGACCACTACTATAATTTTACAATACATCAACCCAACATCGAATCTCAACTTTATTCACACCATCACCCACATACTATAATACAAATCAATTACATAAATCACATGGATCTCAGCTCATTCGTTAACAACAAAGAAAACAAAACCATTTAAGGTCTTCACACCTAATAATACTCATCACTCATCCCTAGTTAACCACTCTTCACATCTTTCTAACACAATAAAAGATGGGTCTATAACAAGGTCGTTATGAACCCTCTTGCCGTCGCCAATAAAACTCGCAAGAATGATAATCATTGTTCAACGGTCCAAATTCTCAAGATATGCATCATCATTGAATGGTTATGACCTAACGATTATTATTGACTGCTTCTTAACTCGTGGTTCTCATAAGAAACATCAAGACTTTCAAAGAGTCTATAACACGAATTAAGTAAATCATCATTGACCAAGATGTATGTTAATTTTCGAATTTAAAGATGTGATGTTAACAAGGTTGTTAAATCACGACTTTGATTCGGATGTACATTTACACTAAACGCATTTAAAACTGGTGTTGTATCATATTCTTACCTACTCACGGCTTCAAAAAGAACTCGCCTACACCATCTCTCGTGGTGTATGATGAACCTTAAGCCATCCATGTGCTAGGGTTGTTATCCAAGATGGTTTTCACCGGAGCATCTGATGATGGTATATGACAAACTTTGTGTCTACGGGTTTGCTCATGATGATACTTATTTGATTTAAGAGACTCTAATATATGAGCATTATTTTGGTGTTGAGGCCGGATTGATACAGAGTGAGATTCGTGTGTTGTGTGATTCTTTTGGGTTTGTATATGATGTGTTATCCTGATTTGGGCTTGTTAATGCGGGGCGGATGAAGTGAGTATTTTTAGGGTTACATATGACTTAGGTGGGTGATTTATAACTCCCTATTAGGGTTTGTGTTGGTTATACTCGTATGAAGTCTTTGGCTAACAAATATTATTTGGGTCAACATGACTTTGCGTGGGTTTCACGAACTAATGTTGGAACAACTCAATATGCTTCTTTTATAACTTCACGTGAGTACAAATAATCACTGGGCTAAACGTGACTTAGGTGGGTTCCACGAAAGTGTTGGCCTTGGGTATGAGATAATGAAATGAAATCAACTCATTATGCAATCACAAAGTTTATTACTAAGCTGCAGTGACCTATTTGTGTGATTGTTGGGGATAAATGATTTCTTGATGGATCAGGTGCTATATCTTCTACATGGGCCGCAGTTGAATTATGTGATACATGGTAAATGAACCAATCATTTTGTGCTAAATTGAATCAAGTTGTGTGATATTGGCTGCGAGTTATTAATTGATCGTTGATGATAAGACTTATTAATGAGATGTAATGATGAGATCTGTTATGAGGTTTGGTACTTTGAGTTGTACATTTTCACAAAAGATATTATGTCACGGCTTGAATTGATATTTGAACATGGTTGACTACGGGGTTGTTTGCATTTGGTATTTCTTATTTGTATTTGAAGTGAGATTTTCCTACGGTTACTTATTTCGCCTTCTCTTTCTTTCTCCGCCAAGATTACTTTTGGGCGCAGAGGGTGATAAAGACTTGGCTATTTAGTTGCAGATTCTTTCTCACTTAACCCACATCGTAGCTATCACTCTCGGTCTCACCTCACTTGAGAATGTCAAGAGGATTTGTACATTGGGTACACCGTATCTTGTTCACGAGGATTATACATAAGTTTAAGTAACAACCTGGGAATTTTACGCCATGATCAAGTTTGATATATCGGGTTTACTTCCATGTGGTCATTACAATAGCCGCATAGATTATGGATTGATGTTTTCCAAAGTGTTGATTGGATGGTTGATGATGTTGATGATGTTGGATAATGAACCGTTGATGAACCGCCGCATGTTCCCTAAAACATATTCTTCAAAACCAAAGTCGCCGTGAACATTCACGACATTGTTTACGGTTTTGTCTTGATTTTGTAAAATCCTCACGAAAAAAAAACCTATTTCTGTTTAAATCATAGACTTGTAAAATCCCGCGACAATGGATACATCCCCGTATTAGTAAAGTGCATTTCCTGATCTATCTTACGGTTTATTCTGGTTTTGTAAAAATCCTAGAAACTATTTCTCGGTTTAAACCATAGAGTTGTAAAATCCCGTAATGATGGAACCATCTTGGAGAAGAGAAAGTGTAATTTTGGATTTTACTTGATGCCGATGTTTGCTTCGCTTCAAAGAAGGGATAAAATGGTGTACTTCATGAATTGGGTGTGTGTTTGGGTTGTCTTCATGGCAATTTGGTTATTACATGGTTTTACCGTGGTTATGTGCTTTTAACCATGGTCGGATGAAACCATTATCGAGTTCGCTTTAAATGTCAAAGAAGGCTAGATTTGAGCAGCAATCGAGGATGTGACAAATAAGCTAATTCAATATTATTTATTTGAGGTTGAAGTGAATTATCACGGGCGAGTGTACTTAGTATCCGCGGTATCGTGGGATGGTTGGATGAAGATTCTTCATGATCCTTGTTCGAGCTTACTATCATAAACGAAGACATGGAAATCTAGTTATTGTTGGGTGTCTTTACCTTTCTTTTACCACTGGGAATTGGGCTCATACCACCACAAAATAACTATCACTTTAAGGAGTTACGCTTGTAGTGCTCCGTCACATTCAATTGTGGATTTTCAAGAGGTAATGTACGCCTATTACTTGATGGTTGGTTGGTTGAAGAGTATAGAGTACTTAGAGATTAAATGGAGCATGATTTCTCGCATCCGCCTTTGTTGCACATGTGCAAGCTTAAGTCACGAAGTTCTAGTTTACTTCGTGGTCAAATTCATCATATTGGGTTATCTCCATCACCGCCACGACAAAAGCCTAATGAATGATAATGGTGATGATTACATGTTTTGCTAAGAGAGTTGAAAAGAGAGAGATTATGACGCATGATGAACACAGTTCATGCCTCGCACTCTAAAGAAAAGAAATGTATCGCTTGCCATGATTATCTTCGAAGAAGAGAAATCTTCTTATGACGCCTCAATACGCCTCTCAGCCTCGTACTCCAAAGAAAAGAAAAGTGTACGCTCAGGCGCTTTATCTTCCGAAGAAGAGAAATCTTCTTATTTATGACCATTCTCATCAACATGCTTCATGCTTTTTCCATGTGCTTCACCATAAAGTGAACCGGCTACCATCGATTGTTTTCTCATTCCACTTGCTCGATTATAATGAAGATGGCGCTACATCATGTGCGATTATGGCGGAAGAGAAGTGTGAATAGAACATTCGGATGATTTTCACTTACTTAATCAAGAATGGCAACTCCGTATGCAATTCTTGAGGGGGAGAAGAAGTGTGAATTTTTGCATTGTTGATTGATATTTGAGAATATAAATGGTCATACGGTTCTAAACTCATGTAAGAACCCAGCTTCTTCTTATCGGGTCATCTTCACATGGAGTTTTTCTCTTCTAAGAGCCGTTGGTTGACATCTTCACAAGCCGATATGAGTTTATTGACAAAGTGCTTCCGGTTAATGCTTCACGTGTACATCAACATGATGATTCCAACAACCTTCTGTTTGTTTGATGTGATTGTTTGCTTGGTGTTACCATTTTGTGTGTTCTCAAGTGGCTGATTGGCTGATTTCCTTGATGAACATCTTTCGTTCTCTGTTTGATTGGGAGGATCTTAATTAAGGGGATTTGCAAGATGTAAGTTAATTGGGATGCTTTTGGTGATGTTCTTGTGTTTTTGGTGAAATGAAGATGTTAACTATCTATTCCCCAACTAGACAATCTTGAAGAAGGTCGAGTCTTAGTGGTTCTACATATTCTACATGTTAGAAGACTAAAGACGAGTTGCATTTAACGATCTAAAGACTTCTTCTTAATTCATGGCATTTATAATACAGATTGTCGGTCTAGGGGAGAGCACTAGTTGGGAGAGTTTGAAATGCCAAATTTAATCCCCTATTAGATTTGCTCACATTATCAAAGCAAGTTGATTCTCACAAGAGTTCAAATGTTCTTCCTCAAAATTTCTAGTATATGGCTTATAATGATTTGTGATCAGAGTGTCAAAACCAGCTAGTGGGGAAGGAGAGACACATCTATACGCGAGTAATCTTGACGAGCTTAATACTTCTAAGTGATTGAAGATATCCCGTGAAGACTATTGTCATTACCGCAGAGAAACTCAAGATTTGACTCATAGCGTTCAGTGTTTTTTTATTCCAACTATGTGAGGGAAGAGATGGAAGAGTTAGTTTCTCGATGATAAAAGAGGTATTATAAGGTGTGATGATGCTATCGCATTCATCGAGGAGAGAGATTGTGTACATTGGGGATGCTCACCTATCTCTCACTGAGGGCTTAATCTGATTCAGAGATATAATCACTTATTCCGGAGTGGACATCCGCAGGATTGTCATCCCAGAGATAATCGATTCGCCCGCTTCTTCAATGTTATCTGTTGTTCTCTTTGGGCATTCGGTACTTACTTGAGCTTCATACACTTTCTTCAGGGGAGAGAAAATTATACATCGTGGTTATTCTTTGGCTATTGGACTTAATCAACATTCCGGATGGTATAAGTTTCTTTGTCTTCGGTATGTGTATTCGGTTCGTGGAGCTCTAGGCTAAAGAGACTCGACCGCATCAATTCAACTACGTGGGAAGTGGTCTCTTGACACCTTTTGGAATGGATTGCTTCGACGCGGCAGAGAAAATAAATTTGAGAAGATTGTTTTATGTGGGATGATACGTTGTCAGTTATTCTTGTTGATGATATAACCTCAATGGAGAACCTTGATTATCGTTCTTAAATGGAGCAGTGGGATTTATGACAATGGTGTGCTTTTTGTGCACTGGCTAAGGAAAGCTTGAAATAGAGCTTCGAATCTGCTCATCTAATGGATCTTCGGTTTGGGGGAAAGCTGCCAAAGTTTTTTTTCTCGGCTTCAATTTCTATCTTCTATTCGAGCCTTGAAGCTTTGGTGGTGAATGTTTAAGAGATGACGATTTCTTCTTCAACAACGGGTCGCTTGATATCCTTATCTCGGTACTAGTATCATCATCTTCTTATACTATATCATCTACTCTATCTTTGTATATATTTATCTAAAACAAAATACAAAAATATAAAACCAACAAAAGAAAATAGAAAAATATAAAACCTTCAAAATCCCATAAAAATCATAAAATTTCAAAAATACCAAAAATATGTTTTCCTAGACATGTCTTATGGTATCGATAACATCTACGGTCTTAGAAATGTCATTCAATAATGGCACGGGACCATAGATGAAGTTCGAGCAGGAGGTGTAAATATTTCTTTCCAAAACATGTCACAAAATATGGCTTACGCTTATTTCGATCAGGACCGGCTTAAACTATGGCTTGCGCTTACTCGACTGTAACCCGTGAAGTAAACTATGGTTTGCTATTATTTCGTGATAGCAACCCGCTCTTCATGAAAGGAAAGTGCTGCACTAAACAATTTTTCAAATATTTCGTGCACTTATCCTAATTCAAAATGAGGAAAGTATGTCGAAGGATCTGTTGTTCCTACCCAAATGTTTTTCCGTCTAAAATTCTTCAGAAAAATATTTGTTGTTTTCAAAATGGTGGTAAATGAGTTGCTTGAAAATCTATCAGATTCAGAGTTTTCATATTAATTTGCAAACTCAATCAATGACTTCTGCGGCTTTTAAAATTTTCAAAAACTGAGTCATTGATTGAGGGGGAGAATGTTTTCAAATCTATATCATCTAACGGGTTTTCTTAATCATCCTACGGCTTATCCGTAAAATATAATTGCCTATGTTGAAGGACTAGGTTTCTAGGATGTGATTGTTAGGATTAGATGATTATAGTTTGTTGAACATTATTCCATACCTTATATGATCTGATTAATATGTTGAATTGACTGCTATTAGTCGATTGTTGTTTGGGTGATGTCGACCACCATATATCTGTTTGTGTTCACTAACGTATGCAGGTATTTTGGTATAAGAATGTTCCCGATCCTGATCCCACATAATATGATGATTGGATGCCGAAAGGAAAGGGTAACTATTTCTTGGGTTGACAAATGAAGAAACGGAGCTTAATTGGACTTCTATGGTGAGTTGGCATTAATGCAACATAAGAGGTCTCATGCGACGCATCAGATGGTTTTCTTCTAAGTGGTTGAAGAAACGGAGCTTAATTTGACCTTTGGCATTCAAAATGCAACGTAAGAAGAAGTCTCACTGCATCAGCAGATGGTTATTCTTCCAAACCCTACAACAACAACAACAACAACGGAAGCTTCTCAGCCACTAACGTATCTTTTAAGTGCGGATACCATTTTTAAACAATTTTTGAAAAATTTGAATAAATTGTTTTGAAAATGGAAAAATATCGTTTGAAAATTTATTGAGCTAATCTTTGAAAATCACCGGACTTCATTTTATCAAAACTTAAGTCTCTCAATCATCGACTACTGCCATGATTTGAGGGGGAGAGTGATTTTAAATAAAATTCTTTCAAACGATATTTCTTCATAAAAGTTCCTTTGTATCGCTAAAATGTGGTGATCTAAAGATTTAATGTTATGTCATGGTATGATTTTTCTTTTGAATCAAGGTCTTTCAAAATGAAATTTTTTCTGTTCTTGTTTGATTGTGAAATTGTTTTGTTTTACTTAAAAGATCTCTTAAAACAATCATACCTGACACTAACAATCTTTAATGTCTTAAAATGGTCCTTCTCTGTCATTTTTCAAAATTAAATCTTGCCACGTCTTTCCCTAAAACTTTCTAAATGATTTAAATCAATTGGGATCCAAAACCCTAATTGGTTTGAAATTTTGATCAAGGGAGAGATCGTGATTTAAATCTCAAATCTGTTTTAATGGAATCGGTTTTAGTCCTTATAGGCACTCCTCCTCCATGTGCCAAACGATTTCTAATACACAATGCACATGTTGAGGAGGAGGATTTATCCAAAACCAGATGAGTATTTAAACAAGGCCACATTTTCTCCCATGTTTTCTAAACCTAATTAAATTACTTGGGATCCAAAATCTCAAAGGGTTTGATATTTTTGATCGGGGAGAATTTGTGATTTAATAATGAAATTTGATAAAAGGTGATCATTTTGATTTAATTGTGTCGCTTCTCTCATATGTGCTAAACGCTTTCGAATCTTGAAGCACATATTGAAGGGGAGCATTTTAAAGGAAAATAAACTATCGAGGTACAAAAGCTTTTATGTTTTAACATAGAGTACCTTGATTGAGTTTTCAAATGGTTTTCTTAATGGCCTTTGTGATTCGTGGATGTGCTTCAAAAGAACTCTTGCCTCTATGTGTTAAAATGATTTCTCTTATCCTATGCACATATTGAGGGGAGAATTTACCAAGAAAATCAAATGGCTTTTTCTAAGGAAAATGTGATCAAAAAATTTCAAATAAATTATTTCAAAGAACTCTCTTGCCTCCATGTGCCAAACAATTTCAATATCATATGCACATGTTGAGGGGAGCATTTCTAAAATGATCAAAACTATTAAGGTACAAAATGCTTTGATCTCGTATCACAAGTACCTTGATTGTTTTTCCAAATGATTTTTCACTTGGTTTCATGAAGGAAAGAACAATACCAAAAGACCACCAATTTACTTTATGCATGGTGTTATAAGGATGGTTAGGTTAGGTATTCGTTCCCACGATCCGCCAGAGTCGGAGGGATCTACCCATGGACAATCCACTAGATAGTGTAGAGTCCTTAGGTATATTGAAAAAAGGAGAAAATGAGAATATGGGAAGAGTGCGGATCGAGACGAGCTATTAATCGGAATAAACCCAACAAGGTTATAGTTATGAAGTCTGGTAAAAGCATCAAGGGGTTGAAGAATGAAAAGGAAATGAATGTGAAAAGGGTGAAAAGAAATAGCCCTCCATCAATTCAACCTTAGGGCAAGAACCGGTTCAATACATATGCTACTGGTTGTTACCAAGGTAACACTGGTATTGAAGATAAGACATCATGGACCCTGATGCATCTGACTACAACTTCCCAAAGCTACTCAAGTTCCTCTTAAAAGGACTTGTTTCATTCTCACGGGAACCGACATTATCTATCGACTTTCTCATAGAGATTGTTGATATTGAAGGAGGAGACCCTCTCCCTAGTTCCATAGCATAGGAAACCAAATGTGCACTAATTGAGTCTAGAGCCAAGAGATCATCCACTATATATCATTAGGACACAAAATCTTGAAGACTATCAAGCTTTCACACAATGTGGAAAGTAAGTATATATTAAGAGTCCTAACGATTATCCTTGTGGTATTGCCGTAACATCCTCGAGTGATATGTAAAAATATTCACAATGAAGATGGAAATCCTTCTAGAGCCAACATCAAACAAGCTCTTGGTGGGTGACATGTGAAATCTTGCAAAAGATAAAGCTTGTGACAACTGGATAGAAACAATGGGGTGATTCATTCTTGAATCAACCTTGGTCCAGGAATGGAATTGACGAATACTTTTGGAAAACCATTCGATGTGCAAATCTTCTTTTCTCTAGCACGTCGAATGTGTATTCATTTTCAAACACAAAAGTATCTCTGATTGAAAAAATACTTTTAGAAAACCGTTCGATGAAAAGTAATCTCTTCTTTTTTTCACTAGCACGTCGAATGTGTACTCATTCTCTAATACAAAAAGTATTTTGATTGAAAATTGATCTTTTCATAAAACCTTCGTCGTATTGCAAAACTCTTTCTTCAAGCAATAGGCGATTGTTTTTCAAATCATTTTTCATCAATCTGAATCTCAATTGCCGTTCACTCACTCCGGTTGTCTCTTTGAGACGCTCCGGTTTGAGAACAGCTAGAACAAGCTGCTAAACCCTGTCACAAGGAGATTCTTAGGAATCCTACCGATCACAGCATTTTGTACTGATCAACGGGAACCGGGGTGGGCGTGTACCTCAATTCAACGAAAGTGATCAAAGACACTTTCGCGGCGCTTTTATTGCTAATCGTTGTTTGCAGGTACATTTGGATGTTGCAATTGATCGATCAAGGGAGTCAATCCAAAGCCGCATGTTCACAAAGAACCACACTTAATTGAAGAAATCATGACGTGCATATCTACATAACCTGGTTCGATATTTATATACTATGATTCTGCTACGCTGCTTCAAATATCATGAACTTAAGGCTTCCGCTACTCTGATGGAAAGATGTCATGATTCAAAAGTGTGAGCATGTCGGTCCAAATGTCACAACTTCACATGAAGGAAACACTACTATGGATGATCCGAGAGATTTATGTGGGTGATGATCTCAAAGAAAGCTCGAAGATCATCAAAGATGTGGATCAGTTAAAGGCCTCCACTAAAAGTACAAATCAATGCGGACATTGAAGAATCGCTACAAAAGCACAAAGATTGTTGAAATGAAGAATTGAAGTCTACGAGCTCAAGAACAAAGACAAGAATAGAATGCTAGGACTCGAAATGTATAACATGGGGTGACCTCCCTTAGGGGAGATTGTTAGGAATTAGAAAATTCCATAGTGAAGAGTCGGTCACCCCTAATATTATCTAGCATAAGTTAGCTCGTAGACATATCGTTATTTACGTTATTTAGTAGTTTATTTATTAGTTTTAGCGTAGTATAGCTTAGTGCAACACCGTGGAGGAAGGACGGGTCTTTACCCAATGTATCCCTGATCCACAGGCCGTTAGGAGGTCGTATTTCATGTAACTATAAATACCCCTTCCATCCATGGAAGGGGTGGTGCTTCTTCATTAATCTAATCTTTTACATTTGAGAACCAAGTCTCTACCAAGAACACCCAACTCTCTAACTTTCTCTCTCTAATGGCTAACATGTTTTTTGATCATCCAAGACCACCCGAATCATCAACACAATAAAAATAACGATCCTACAGGAGGAAAATGGATGTTTTGAGGAGGCTCTACGAATGATTGAGGGGTTTCATCTTGAGGTGTGGGATGAGATTCTACTAAAGGTTAGGGTGGTGGTAGTGGAAATTCCTCCATATGATCATGTCCATGATTGTTACTTGTTTCCCATGATGGACTATTCGGTGTTGTGGGTGTTTCCCTATTTAACGAGAAAGTTGGTGAGTGGGAGGTTCTTGATGGCGAGTGCTATAATGTATAGAGATTTGGGTGAGGAAAAGGCTCGTCAAATCTATGCTCAAGGAATGAGGACTTAGACGGCTTACTAGAACTAGATATGTTTGGTTTTGAACTAGATGCTCCTTTTTGTAGCCCAAAAGGTTTGATGCAAATTCTTGCGGTTCTCTTAGCAATTGTTGAATGAGTTTGTTGTGGTGGGATTCTCCCATTGACATCTCTTATGGGAGATGATTCGGTGGATGAGATTTCATGGATCATATGACCCTTTCTTTTGGATGAGCCTTTTGTTGAGGAGTTGTTGCTAAGAGATTTAGTCATTGTGGTGATAAGGATGCTATATGAGCTTTTAGTGACTGACTTTTGAGAGCTAGGTGGAAGTGATGCCCTAACCTTAAGAGTGTTTGGTTTATAAAGGGTAATTTGAATTTAGAGAATTAAATTCTTGGCCACTAAGAGGATTAAGCATGCACTAAGGATTTTGATCAGCTCTAGAGAGATAATAAATGAAAGCTAAAACTGGTTAGATAACCAAAAGGTGGTATAAAATTAAAGAGGGAAGCTGGTTTTAGCTTTCTGTACCACGGATCCTCGGATCCTCTCACCAGGGATTCGTCTGTTATAAACAGGGATCCGCTTTGTCGCAGGTTCTAGGTGAAATGATTATGCTTTTGTGAGGTTTATTACCTATGTATTTCGAGGTTTTGACTTAATTTTGAAGTTTTTAACTGTTGGATATCTTAAATGCTCAACCATAATGGGTGATGGTGCTTTGTGATGGTTTTGGGTAAGAAAATTGACTTTAAGTAGTCTAACTAAGTGTTTGACAAAGATACCATTTGATTTGATATGGAGAAATGGTGGTAATTAGTCCTAGAAGTCAGATGATGACTTAAGAGTAATTTACTAAAATCTTAAAAAATAAATCAAAAATGAAAAACTAAAAATGAAAAACTAGTTTTGAGCCTAATTTTGAGTCAAAAGTGATTAAGACCAATTTGCTAAAATTGATGGATATACCAAACTAAGTGTTATAAGATGTGATAAATAATGTGTGAGCGTTGGAGCGGAAATATGGTGAGTTTTGAAGAGTTGATAAATCAAAAATACTTTGAAATATATCCTAGGTAAGCCATGGGTGATTGTGAGGCTTTCAAATATTTGAGGAAGACTTAGTTAGCTCTAATATCTTATGTTTGACTAGTGTGAGGTGATCTAGTGAGCTATTTTGATATAAGCAAGTCTGTATTGCTCATCTGTAGTCACGGATCCCGCGGTTCCCTTTTGGGAGGGATCCGCTATTATAATAATGGGATCCGCCTACCATGCATCGGCTTTTCGAATATGTGCAACTTTGCACTTTTTAGAAAATGCTTCTCCTAGTTGTTTCTATAGGGACTAAATGCAAGAGCACAACAAATATAAGGCAAAGCAAAGTAGGGATAGCTAAAATTTCCTAAAATGAGTGACGACGACCACTTGAATGTTTTCAAGGAGTCGTAAAATCTCATTCTACAAGTTCCCAAGTTAAGATTGTTTAGTGCCAAGATATGGCAAAACCTACATACTACACTATCCTACATAAGCATTGTTTAAGTGTTACAACCCATTGTTTGAAATTGTTCTTCACAAGTTTAGGTCCTATGACCTTACCTCATTACTTCTCTCCTTCTTGTCTTCACCCGTCCTCCACTCTTTAACATACCACCTCTACTTCTTTTTCTTCAAGAAGTTGGCAAGCACTGAAGATTCCCTTGGTTTGTTGCCATTGTGATGCACCTGAACGTCCGGAATTGGTTGATGTATTCCAAGGGGTCGAGTTTGGTATTTCCGAGTGGGTTGCTACTTCACTTCTCTTTGCCTCTCCCTTTCTTCTGAGGAATCCGTGGGTGGGTGAGGCCTTTTGCCATCTACCATAAACCTTGTTGTTCTTCCCTCGGTCAATGATACCATAACCTTGTTGTAAAAGCTATGGTCATAGGTTTGGGGAGAAGGATCTAATGCAAAGATGAATTTAGCAAGACGGGTTAGGAGCATTGCATATGGGAGCACCATCTTGTCCATGCTTCTTACACTTGCCATTCTCTTGATCATGTAGTAGGCAAGGTTAAAGCGAGTCTCGGTCACTAGGCAATAAATCATGAAACTTAGACATGCGTTGGGGTGATCCTTGTTTCCTACTAGGCACACCACATTCTCCCTTATCACATCTTCCTATTTCTTATACAATGCGTACATCTCGGAGATCAACTATCATCTAAACCCGATTTTCTTCCAAAACCCTTTATTCAAAACCCACGACTTTCACTAGTGGAACCAAAATTAACCAACAGAGCCCGGACCATGGACATAAGGAAACTACAGGGTAGGCTAGGAGATAGGTGTAACGAAACAATATATATTGGGTGAAAAAAATGAAAGGAATGGCTATGAAGGGTGTATCTAAGGGTATCTTGCACTAAGGATGAGTGCAAACAAAAAGGGTTTAACAGGGGGATTGACTAATCGATGTGAAAAGTCAATATACACAATACATATATGGCTATTGGGTTTAATCCTAAAATTGCCTTATATCCTAGCTTCAGACCGATCACACTAAGTTCCCTCGTAATGCTCATGATAATGGTCTCAAAAGATATGCAAGGCCAAGTTCTAAAGTCTACCTGTACCACCAAAGACAATTCATTTTATGGAATTATGTATAAGGGGAAAACGGAAAGGCTTATCCTCACATAATGGAAATATAGGGTAGGAGTGCTCAATCTAGATTAATCCAGTTAAGTAATGAAAAACATGTCAAAATTACATTAATGAAACACTTTTCATCAAAAACTAGAAAAATAAAGGCAAGTAAAATCAAGTGGGTGTCTATGTCTAATCCCTTCCCCCCACTTGGGTCATACTTAAGCATATAAATGAAAGATAAGAAGGGTTAGAATTGGAACAGGAAACTCCCCTGGATTTGCTCGGCATGATCGAAGACTCACAAGTAAACGTGTCCCGCTTTGAGATCTATGAGCAAACTTTAATAACCTGAATTCACTTAAGACAACCAAATGCATCATACTAGAAAAACAACAAGTAATAAAAAGAAAATGAAAAACCTAACTCACTTTCGTAGGAATCACAATTGCATTTAGCATATGCAACAAGCCTTTTAAACCACTTGGTGTCCCAAGTGGACGAGTGTAGTCTCGTGAGGGCTTACAGAGAACATACCCACAAAGTTCATTTAATACTAATACAAGGTTATTGTGTTATTATAGAAAGAATTTGAACTGGAGGATAATTACGCCGTAACTCATTGAAGGAGTTACGCCGTACTTATGGCAAAACCCGGCACGCTATGGAGGGTATACGGCGTAACCATAGCATGGGATTACCGTAATAGGTAATGCTCGAGAATTGCTACTTGTGATGTGTTACGGCGTAGTCATTGGATGAGTTACGCCGAATGATGGACAGTCGTCCCTCGTACTGATGCAATCTTCTCCGATTCCTGCAAAATTGGTTAAAAAAACAAAACCCTGCTATACTAATAAAATGAAAAATAAAATATAGGAATGGGGTGCCTCCCATAAAGCGCTTGTTTTTTTTTCGAGTCACGAGCTTGACTCCACCCTTATTTACTATGTAAAAGGGTGTTCATCCCCTCACTTGAAATCAGGTGTGGGTGAAAATAGCAATAAACACCATGAGGGTGTGAATTTGCTATGGGATGGGGAAATGATAAATTATGATCATACCTAAAAGGAGATATCATTTCCCTCCATACTTTACCCGTTTTAGTTGATGGTATTGATGATTTGTTCACCTCGTGACGTGGCTGATTAATTGGCTCGTATGTCCCCTTGTTAATCATTGAAGTGTCCAAGATCTTGTCCTCTAATTCCTTTGCAAGATCAACTAAAATTGGTTCAAGATCCGCTACATAACCATTGGGTGATGTGATGGGTTGCACGATTTCGTCCATAATTTCAGATCCTGATTAGAAAACAAGCAAGATTGTTAAAAAAAGAAGAGCTAGAAGTAATATCGTTTTGTGTTGTGGTTGATTCCTCATTAGCTTGTGGCGTTACTTCATCACCCTGTAAGTTCTTTGCTTCCATTTTCTTCAATTGATCGCCACTTGTTTCTTCTTTTCTCACAGCCTTCAAACGTCCAGGAAAGGGGATATGTGGTACATAAGGTCTGATATAAGGTAAATCACGAGGAACCGGCTCCTTGTTGACTTCTTTCATCTTTCCCACCGTTGCTTTGATAGTTCCAACCGCATTCTTTTTACTTTCCAGGACCTTTTGGTTTAATTCTTCAAGCTTAGCCTCCAATCTTTTCCTCTTATCGTCAAGCTTCTTTAAATTTAAGTCCGCGCCCTCCTTGAATTTCCAAATCCATTCATCATTCGAGTCTTGCATCCTTTCTAAATTATCCGAGTATTTGTTGACGGCTTCCTCCAATGACTCAATATACCTGACCTGCTCATATTTTTCTCGAAGAGAATGCTCTTGTATAGCATGAATGTTCTCCTTAACCATCTTCATATCACATCCAAGTCTATCAAGTTTCTTGGTGATGTTGCCAATGTCATCCAAGCCTTTGCTATTTGTCACCCAATTGGTTGCTCCATCATACCAATTTCATGAATGGTCAGCCATCTTTTCAATTAATCTAAGGGCTTGTGCAGGTGGCATTGTAGGGATAGGTCCTTGAGAGTTGAACATTTGGCGGGATGGGATGTTTAAACCTTTGTAGAAAATAAGGACCATCTGATGGTTGCTGATGTCATGCGTTGGGCATTTGTAAAGAAGATCATTATATCTTTCCCAAGCTTCATCAAGCGTTTCATCCATCTTCTGTCTAAAACTCCTTATTTCTTCAATCTTCTTGGCAATCTTTGAAGGAGGACAATATCTTCGAATGAATGCTTTCTTTAAAAGATTCCATGTATTGATCGACCCAGCAGGAAGCATCTTCATCCATCTTCTGGTTGCACCAGTGAGTGTAATTGGAAACACTCTTAGCATTAATGCATCTTGAGTGACTCCTGGAGTGTGGAAAAGATCTGCGATCTCTAATACTCTTCGCACATGCAGGTAGGCATCTTCATCATTAGTTCCTGTGAAAAGCTTTTGTCTAAGTTCCCTCATGAACTGGCAGCTGATCTCAAAATCGATTTCATCATTAAACTCGGGATATACGATGCCCGATCTTTGGTCACTTTGAGTCAAAGCAATGTATTCTTCCATAGTGAGCATCTCAAAATCTGAATCTTCCATATCCTGAAATATCAAAAACAAACAAAAACAGAAAAGAAGAGAAAAAGAAAATAAAAGAAAAACTTAAATTAAAATCCTAAATAGCTCCCCGGCAGCGGCGCCAAAAACTTGATGCAGGTTTTACTGACCAGATTCTAATATTTATAATAACTCGTTATACCTATGGTTCACCCTAATGCACTAACGGCGCAGTAAACCCGGTCGTGTAGTGTAGTATTCGTAAAACCGAGGTCTCCCAAGAGCTATGTGGATCGGAAATTAACTTAAGTCTATGTCACGATTTTAATTGCTTTTAAGATTGAAATAATAAATTAACTAATAAAACAAGGAAATAAAAGAAAGCAGATAAAGGCAAGAGTTGTGATCAATAAAGGATAGTGGTGCTAACCTAGTTACTCCTCCTAGCTAGTAATGTCTATGTCTACTTACTTCCAATTACTTGTGTGGGTCAAATTCGAGGACAAGATTTGGTCAATTCGCCCTAACCAATCAAGCAAAGATGCCACCACTGGAGAAGTCCGGTGTCCCTTCATAAGTCCAGTTGTTCCTGGTCCCCTAAGCCAAGTCATTAAGTACCGCTACATGCTAGATTTATAATAGTGAGTGCCCGCGTTAGCAACTTAAACACTCACCCCCTAATCTTAAGTTTATCCGACGGTAGGTGATCATTGGTCAAATCACACAAGTAGAAAGGATCGTCAGTTGGTCATATCTACCTTTTCCGTCTCAGTCTACTCACTTAGGGTCAGTTGGTCATTTCCTAAGCAACTAGCCTCAGCCATTCAAAACTACCGAAACAAAGGTAGCTACCAATAAACTATGCATTCATACACTTAGAAATAATTATACGAAAGCAATGTAAACGCAAACAAAACAATTAAGGAATCATAACTAGGCCAGCACCAGGGTGCTTAGCCAAACATATAGTAAATCATACCAACAAAAATGAATAAATCGTGAATTGAATTGAACATAATGTTTGATACAAATTACTTGATGTAGAGCTAATAACGATGATGATTGCGAGTGAATTCTTCCTTCAAAAATGGCTTCGGACTGCTGGAAAATGCCCTGGAGTGATGCCCTAATCGACCCCTAAGAGAGGGGTGAAGAGAGATACTAAAAAATGCAGTGGCTGTATTTATAGGCCGCGACATAGTTACGGCGTAATTATATATATTAGTTACGTCGTAACTAAAGTTACGCCGTAACTATTATATAGTTACGCCGTAACTATATAAGAAATAGTTACTTCGTACTTTTATTTGTCAACATCATTTGTTGAAACTATAATACTCTTGTTGACGCTTTTAGTCCCTCATCGCACTTGTTACTTTTATAACAAGTCCTTATACTTAATAAACTTCGAATTAACTTGCCGCTTTTAATCCACGGACCTCGAAACTCGTCAAGTAATTAATTACGGCGTAACTAATTATCCGAAGTTACGCCGAACCCTTCGTCCGCACATGATTATCCATTCCGAAATCATCTCTACAGCGTAATAAATTTTTACGTACTGCATCCAAGCACAAAAATAATTACGACGTAACCATAAGAAATGGTTACGCCGTATCCTTCAAAGCATCATATTTACGCCGTAACATTATTAACGAGTTACGGCGTAATCTTCACACTGAATTCAGCCCCCTAAATCTATCTTCAGAACATATATTTGGCCTTTTCGCACATCTTTTCCGCTTCAACGCCTCATTTATCCTGAAATGCAAATATGAACGAATATGAACGAATTAAGTACCATATTTATACAAATGAGGACATAAACACGGGAATTTGATATATAAAATATCAGGCTAATTTGATGTTATCAGATATGCATGCTTAGATGTTTCTATCTATTGTCATGATTAAAAATAATTGTTCACAAAAGTATGCTTCCAGGCATTTGTGTATCTGATGTAGACGTTTCTGATATGGAAAAGGTTCTTGGTTGTAGGGTTTCAAAGCTTCCAATGATGTATCTAGGTGTGCTTGTTGGATGCTGTGAAAAACTAGAAGGGGGGGTTGAATAGTTTTACCAATTTAAAACTTCCTTTTAAATATTTAGATCGACTTATGTCAATCTATTTGGTTGTTTATGTTGGACGTTGATAGATAGATATATAAACGTGTAATAGAGTAAGAAGCACATCACCACGACACAAGTATTTATAGTGGTTCGGCTACAAGGACACCTTCCTTGCCCTACTCCACTTCCCGAGTCACCTACTCGAGAGTTCGTTAGCACTACACCAACTCCTTATGGCGGAGAAGCCTTCACAACGTCGCTTAACCTTTTCCGGTACAAAGCTAAATACCGAGTTCTTTTCACACCAAGGCGAACCACACCTAACACAACGTCGCCTACCCTTTATACGGTGCTAGGCTAACCACCGAGTTCTTTCACACCTTAGGAGAACTAATCCTATCACAACGTCGCCTACCCTTTATTAGGTACTAGGCTAAGCACCTAGTTATTTCACACCTTAGGTGAACTACACCTTCACGACACAACACCTAATCTCAAGGAGATCTACTGTTATACAACACAATCAAGGATATCACCATCCTTGTAGATAAACAAATACATATATGTATAACGATGCACCTCATCGATTATACGACCTAAGCATTCTTCCCAAATGCTACTTGATTTGATTCTTTAGCATCCTTCACTAATGCCTTTGACACAACGCTTGGCACCCTTCACTAATGCCTTCGTCTTGACACCTTTAGCATCCTTCACTAATGCTTTTGACACAACGTTTGGCACCCTTCACTAATGCCTTCGTCTTGACACCTTTAGCATCTTTCACTAATGCTTTGACACGAATGATGAGCACCTTTCACTAATGCTTTCATCTTGACACTTTCGGCATTCTTCACTAATGCCTTCAACCCAACATCTATGGAGAAAGGAAGAACTATCAACAAGAGAACCTTCGTTGTCTTGATGATGACGAAGCATGGAAACTCATGGACTTGAGCTTGCACGTCTTCAAGAAGTGGTAATCTTTCCTTTAAAAGGAACCTAGAAGATCACACAAAAACAAAAGACAAACTACATAGATCTCTTGGATCTGAGGTTAAAGGGTTAGAATACTTGGGGGAAGTATGTGTGTAAAGTGATGCATAGAAAGGAAGAAATGGCTCTTTATTTATAGAGGAAATTCTCTACTGTTCCGTGGATCCCACGGATCCCTCCCACAAGGGATCCGGCTAGCACAAAGCCAGGGATCCGTGGAACGCTCCTCTTTACCCATGGGTATTTTGGTTATGGGTCATGGGTCTTTAGCTAGATACAATGTATCTCTTGAGTGCTCACCAAAGGTTCAATGTATCTAGACATTCTCTTGAGTGCTCACCAAGGGTTCAATGTATCTAGACATTGGGTATGGGTCATGGGTCATGGGTTATGGGTTGATTCATGGTTTACTTTCTATATACAATGTACCTTAAGGATACAATGAACTTGGTTAAGTGGTATATATAAAACCATGGGTTATGGGTCAATACCATTTGCTAGTTTTTACCTTAGTATATACTTGTTTTTACCCATTTTAGTATACTTAGTTTAAGTATATGCTAACCCAATATGTAAACACTAGTTGTTGTACATATATATCTAAATCATAAAACCACTTATACTTGTTTTAGTGTTTTATGTGAAAATGTGAATATGTTAAAAACTATTAGTTCAAACCATTTACGTATTTTATTTGTTTCGTTAATATGATTTTACGTTTGTTATCGACAAAACATTAGAAGATCGTAAAATATAAATAAATGTTTTTACGGCTTATTTGTATTAACAGATGCAATATGGGTTGATGCGAAAATTGGAAGCGTATTGTCCAAAAATTTAACTCTAAGATGGCTCAGTGGAAAGCTAGGTTGTTATTGGAAGGCGGGCGACTATCATTAATAAAGTCATTAGTGGATAATCTTCCAACTTGCTACATGTCTTTGTATTTGATGCCCACGATCGTGCAAAATCAATTGGAGTTCATGCGTAACAGATTTTTTTATAGGAGGTTGTTAATACAAATAAACTGTAAAAACGTTTATTAATATTTAGAGATCTCGTTGTGTTCTGTTGATAACAAATATAAATTTATCATAATTAAAATTATAAGAATACATGTTATTTTTGTAAAGTATATACATTTGGTCATTCACATAAAATGTTGTAATAATTCATTTGTTGTAATAGAAACCCGTCATCATTTCTTAAGACACAATGTTCAAAAGGGGAACATTTCTATTGAGAAAGTATCATCCGAAGACAACATAGCCGACGTCCTCACCAAACCGTTGAAGCGGGAACAATTCAACTTGCTTCGTCTTGGTCTTGGTCTCATGCAACAATCGTCGTGAAATATTTTCATTCTTCAAGGTACGTAAACGTTTGCCTTGCCTTCTTTTCTTAGTCTAGGATCTCTATTTCACACACAACTCACAAACAATATGGGGATTTTCAAAACACAAGATAAATTGTTTTTCCTTCCTATTTCTTTACAAGAAATTTTTCGAAATTCTTTCTAAAAGACACTACTCCCCGTATCATTTTTCTAAAATCATTCTCACGTCTAGGACAAATTTTTTCTTTCATTTTTAATACAAAGTAAAAACCTTTTTCATTGCATCTCATGTCTTTTGAATGCTAAAGGGAATATATACCTAATATTTGTTTTCGGGTACATTCAATTAAGCAAAAATGAATTAAGGAGCACTCGGGTTATCTCACATAATTATTTATATATGCTTTTTCAATTATTTGTTTATTTTTCTTCTTTTTTTTTGGAGTCGAGATAACCGCAACTCCAAATGGTTTGCATATAGACACACACTAGGCGCTATTGTTTCCAAAAGGAAAAATTTGAGCTGCCTGAGAACACCAGTTCCACGGATCCCAGCTTTTACGCTGGACGGATCCCTAAAGGGTTGGATCCGTGGGAACCGTGCCACATAAGCAAAATTTTCTCTTATTTTTCTCACTTTGGCTAAAAACTTTCATATTTTCAACATTTTAGCTTTTTCACTAGTGAGTATGTTACTTAATACTTGTGTTCTCATGATCACATGCCTTAAATTCGTATCTAATCATTAAATTATAGTCCACATTTTAGTTTTAGCATTCATTACAATGCATTATTTGCTCTATAAATAAGGTTCCAAAATTCTTGAATATCCATCACTCTCAAACTCACAAACAATTATCATCATGTCATCCAAAAGATCCTCAAACATTGATGAACCATCTAGTGAAAACAATGCTTTTCAAGAAATCTTTGTCAAAAAGCCTATCACCAACTACTAACTCTCCATCAAATGACTACATTGTAGCACCTCCATCATCTCCCACAAGCTCATCACCACATTCACCTAACGAGTCTCTACTTAACACTCAAGTCACTCTAGCGGAACTCCTTAAGACTCCAAAAATAATTCCACTACCCGTGTCCACTCCACCACCCGCTCCACCTCAACCATCAAAAACGAACCAACTAGCTTCCAACTTAAACCCAAAAGAACTAGTCTTTTTAACACCCCCAACATCTCCAAACACACTCTACAAAGAGCTTGAAACATCACCACCTCTATCTCCCATTATCTTACAAGAACATCTAGGTTCTTATCCACCACCATTCATCAACATCATGGACTTTGATCCATACTTTCCAACATTTCCACCACATATTCCGCCCTCCACAAATCAAACCTACCCGAAAACCATCCACCAACACTACCTTCACCATCTCCATTGCGAACATTGTCAATCCACTAGGGAACTTGCAATGGAAATAAGGGACGAGATGTGATTCATACTCAAACACATTCTTGATCGCATCAACATTACCACTCACCAAAACTTCCATAATTAACCCATATGCAAGCATGGAAGGAATGATAATATTATTTTCTCTAATTTTTTTTTTTTGAGTCATTTTAAAGAACAATCATTGTTCTTAGTTTTACATTTTATATGTGGCATATATACCACTACACTTTGATATTTTATTACAAGGCTTTATTTACGTACCTTGGCTCTCCATCTTGTTTCTCATTCTATACAAGATTATATTACATGTTACTACTAACATTTTTTTGTAGGTATTATATTTTCTCACTTGACGCCCTATTATAAGGGGGAGCTACCGTCAAGGGGGAGCTAATGCTTTGTGGATCATACTTATTTTTTTTCTACACTTTATTTCTTCGTTAGACTAACTTTTTGTTTCGACAAAAAGGGGAAGAAGAAGTAAAACTTACATATGCTTTCAAAACATACATATAATCTTAAGTTTTACTCATCATAAAATTATGTTTTGTCATCAAAAAAAAGGGGAGATTGTTAATACAAATAAAGCGTAAAAATGTTTATCCATATTTAGCGATCTCATTGTGTTTTGTTGATAACAAATATAAAGTTATCATAAGTAAAATTATAAGAATACATGTTATTTTTGTAAAGTATATACATTTGGTCATTCACATAAAATGTTGTAATAATTCATTTGTTGTAATAAGATGGGTAATATCCAAGACCCATGACCCATACCCATAGAGCTAATCCATAACCCATGACTCATTGCATGACATCATGCATGAAATTATGTTGGGTATAATCCATGACCCATGACCCAATGTCCATAACCCATGACCCATTGTCTAGATACATTGTATCTTGTTGGATACCCATGGGTCATACCCATAACTCTCGAGTGGGGAACTCGGGGAGTGGAGTAGGGCAAGGAAGGTGTCCTTGTAGCCGAACCACTATAAATCACTTTTGTCACTACTCTCTATCTTTTACTTTACTTGCTTTCATTATTTACTTTACTTATTGCTTTATACTTTCTATCCATCCATACGAATTCACATAAGATCGAATCTAAAGTTTTAAAACTTAAATTAAAATCGGCAAAACTATTCATCCACAATTTAGATTAAAAAAAATATCACATGGGTTAAATAGGATACATGTTTAGTTAGTAAGGCTACAGGTGGGCTTGGTATTGGTAGTATTTATGCGTTAAACGCTTCCTTGCTATTTAAATGGATATTGCGATTTCGTTCTACTCCTAATGATCTTTGGATAAAGGTGACTAAAAGTATACATGGGCATGATGGAGGTATTGGCGATGGAAGGATTGTTAAATCAAATCAAAGTCCTTGGAATGCTATTATGCGTTCGGTTTCTCAACTTCAATCGAAGGGTATTGATTTGTTGCCTGTTTTCAACCGATCTCTTAGAGAAGGGAATTCGATCATGTTTTGGGATGAAACTTAGTCTGAGGATCGCCCTCTAAAAGATTTATTCCCTCGTGTTTATGCTTTGGATGGGAATAAACGGTGTATGGCAACTCAACGTATTAATACCTCGGATTGGAGCAACGTGCTTAGAAGGTTACCGAGAGGTGGTGCTAAATCGAACCAATTTACAGCTTTGTTGGATGTTATTTTAGATGTGGTGCTATCAGATTCTAAGGACGGATGAAAATGCGCCTTAGTTTCTTCTGGTTTTTCTGTTGCTTCTGCTAAAAAACATATCGATGAACATATTCTAAATGGAGGATTCACGTCTAATAGATGGCCTAGATGTGTCCCTATAAAAGTTAACGTCTTTATATGGAGATTGAGTCTAGATAAACTCTCAACTTTGGTGAATATGGTCGAAAAGGAATTGACGTAGCCTCTCTTTTATGTCTCGTGTGTAGTGAGCATGTAAAGAGTGTTGATCACCTATTTTCTCGTGCGGGTTGAATCAGGAACTTTAGGCTTTATTGGCTAGATGGTGTGTTTTGTATATTTCGGAGGTCTCTAATATTGCGTAGTGGTTATCGTGGTAGATGCTTGTCAAGTGACAAAGAAGGCCAGGCTCTTTCTTTGTATATCAACCGTTTTTTTTTTTTTTTTTAATTACGTATAGAAATTCTAAATTCATGTTAAGTTGTATAGGCAATCAAAATACTTCCTTATTGAAATTGTTACTTTATTTAGTTTTTGCTAGTTTTAATATAATTTTGTCGTTAAAAATAATAATAATAATAATAATAATAATAATAATAATAATAATAATAATAAATCCTATAATGCAAGATACCTGGTGCTCTCGTTATATATATATTGATTCGATATATCACTTTTGATACACGATCACACTCGTATTAAAAGTTGTATCGCATACCGTAATACGCAAAATGTGATGCATGCATCAAAAAAAGTGGTGTGAGTATCACCTCCCTATATAATAGCTAAATTGAGAAACGGTTTTGATCATGCAGTCCGGAGTCCGGTCACATCAACGATTGAAGTTTATATACAATCCTTACAACACAAATACAAATGATGTTGATCGACAAAATTATTAAAAAAATTAGATTGAGTGTCACAAGTTGACTAGCTTGGAGAGGATAACTTTCTCTAATATTGTGATAGCGAGAAGTTAACAAAGATATGATTTGCAACACCAAGCAACAACCTTATTTCTTTTTAATTTTAAATTTGCTCGATTAACATCAACAAAACACCAAATAAATTAAGGTCAAACACCCATATCCTCACGTTATATATACAGTATCTCTGTAACTACAAATTATAAGCCTCCAATTAGGTGGTGACAATCAAAAAGTTATAATTATCATCATACTATTACATTACATAATATATGGAATACACCAATGAAAGAACAAATAGAAATGCCTCAATATATACTCATTATAAATTTATAAGCACAAATAACGTCCAATTAAGTATGTGGACAAGTATACATATATATGAAAAAAAAAAAAAAAAAAAAAAAAAATCTAAGACAGAGATTATAAGATACATGCATATACAAGTATATGAAGCTTACGTACTTTATGTATATAGAGTAATTTTAAATTTCTACAAAGAAGGAAAAAAATAAGTGATTAACTAAATAGTTAGACAATATTAATCAGCACAAAATTGATAAATATCATCCATGGAAGGCAACTCCAAGAGCAACTTATCGAGGTCTCTAAATGACATCCCTTTTTTCAACATCGGCGAGTTCACAACACCACGACGACCACCGTGTGATGACATCATGTTGTTTTTAGGAGAAGAAACAGGCGAGGGAGAATCTTTTCCAGTGAGACGTTGAACGACGGACTTAAAGCTCATAGCATCGGTCTCAACATACTCGGTGTTGATGATCACCACCTTCACGGGGTCTTTTCTCGATCTTGACATAGCTTATATAATCTTGGTTTGCAAGTATAAACGAATTGAATGATCGAATACAATAACTACGTATAAGATGAGCCCTACTTGTGGAGAAAGAAAGAAAGCAAGCTAAGGTGACTTGCTAAATTAAAGGTGCAAAAAGTGGTGTGAATATGAGTTTTTGTATGGATTAGGGTACTAAAAGATATGATGATTGAAATGAATATATAATTAAGTTTGTTGGGGGTATTTATAAAAGAAATGGGTCGAGGAGGACTTTTGAAGTTGGGGTGGGCATGGGTCGAGGTTTCACAGCTTTAAGTATAGTCAATGTGAGTATTGTCCTTCAACAATTGATGATCTCCAATTTTGACCATTTAGTTTACATGTCTACATTTTTAATCCCCTTTTTTTTTAACTTGCTAAAGAAGTTTAGACTTTAGACTAATCACTAAGTTTTGGACATTTTAAACTTTAAACCAAGGATCAAAATGGTTAGCACTTATGACCATTATCTTCCAACCTTAGAAGTTTCTAAGTAGGCTTTTTTTAGTGTAAGCACCCTAACAAAATAGATTAAACCATAAGCCTAGGTTTGTTACATATGACTTTTGTGTTGCAGATGACTTGTGCAGCTGTGAGTTAAACATACACCTCTTCGTTTATTGCTTTGTTGTTTCAGAACTTTGGAAACCGATTATAAAGTGGTAGGGTTTCAATAACTACCCACAACAATTTGGTTACTTGATCTCGTAGGCTGGCGTGCTAAGTTTTCCACTCTTTCAACTATCGAAAGGTGTTGTTTTGATTCTATGGCTCAAACAACGATGTGGGTCGTTTGAAGATTTCACGACAAGGTATGCCGCTTCTCAGACTTGGATAAACAAAAAAGTTACACCACGCGACAAAAATTCATGTGGCACAAGGGAACCCGGAAATGTCAGCCCCATGAATATAAATATAGAAATCATACTTAATAATTAATATACTATTTGAAGGAAGAAAACTTAACAAAAAACCAAAGAAAGTTTTAATTAGTAATTCAAACCTAATCCCTTTTGACCCATTTTAAAATCCTACTTTGTTTTTCGTAAATGCCAAATTCCGCACATTGAATATACTAAAAGGAGTATTTTTAGAAAGTAAGAATCATATAAGTTGACCGTTAATGAAGGAAAACAAAGCAGTCTAGAAGGACCAGCCCAAATAAAAATATGGATTTAGTCAAGCCACGACATCAAATATTTTGGTCCATGCAACCACTTCGAAGTTTCCTTTGCATATCAATATCAACGTCGAACTTAGCTTGCTTGCAATATTGTCCAATGTTACCACATTCACGTGTAAATAAGTCATCACGTAATCCCCAGAACTCGAAATTTCACAAGTAGAACTGTAGCTAAGTTTACGGTCTATAATAATTTGGCTTATGCTAGATATTATAATGCATTTATTAGAAAATGAATATGTCATAAGATGCACAGTATATAGGGACATGCATGTTATCCATGATTGACATTGTGGACTTCTGGGTGAGAGGATCAATATGAAGATTTCCCATGAATCATGATGCATATTATACCATGCATGAAGCATGCACGTGGGGTTAAGGCTGGTCGCAGTCGATGCTCAAACATCGGTCGGTCACCATGTTTGACCGATTTGGACATCGGGCATTCCGATTGTGGTGGTTCGGTCGCCACATCGGTCGAGGAGAAAAAACGTATATATCGGTCTAACTTTCGACCGATATTTCTTTCTTTCTTTCTTGTTTTCTTTCTTTTTTTTTACTTTGTCACCGCTGACAATTTAGTCGTATCGGTCATTTGGAGAGAGAAGTGATGTGGCAGGGTCGTGCTCGATACTATTCTTGGACCGACCTAACAAAGTTCTTTGAATAAGTTGCGGCTAGTAAAAGTGTGAAAAAATGTTCAAGTTTGGTTAGCATGACTAAATGAATGAAACATTTTGTTATAAGTTTATTGAACAGTTTGAAAAACACATTATGGTTCAATGCATTCCAATTCTTTTTGCCAAAGTAAAATACTCTGCGATCTTCATGTGGGATGTCTACAAAATTAATGACTTTTGATGAACTAATTGTTAACCATAATTAAAGTTTTTCTTATTTCTGACTGTTATTTCATGCTTATAAGCTTTGATTTATTTTTCTATTTAGGGTTTTGTTAGTTATTACTTGATAATTGCTTTATTTCTTAAAAAGAAGCAACTAGCAAGACGTTAGAAGTCAAAGATTAGAAGACATACATGAAACAAATCAAGTATTGATGACAATAATGCTTAAAACGAGTGTGGAAACCCGCGCGATGCAACGGGATTGGCTTAAAAGGACTTACTTTGTAGCGACACTTAAACCTTAGGGACTAATTTTGCCAGGTTGCTATAGTTAGCAATTAATTCTACAGGACCTACCTTGCAACGTCGCTTAAACCTTGCGACGGATTTTCATAAATTCATAAATGACTGGACCTAATTTTGCCAGGTTGCTATAGTTAGCAATTAATTCGACGGATTTTCATCACTATCGACAAACAAGTTTGTCGCTCGTAGCGACTGGAAATGATTTCGCAAAAAAGCCTTGCGACGGATTTTCACTTGCTTCATGGAGTCGCTAGTTGTCGCGGTTACGTCACAAAAATCTATATCCATCGCTATTCTAGTCGCTAACTATGTCGCTTTTCTCATTAGGCGTCGCTTAAAATTAGCAAAAATCCATCAAGCGTCGCAAATCTAGTTTTTGCTGTCGCAAAACTTTCCATGTTGAACATGCTAGGTTCTATATTGTTACATGTCTCTATATTTAGCCCCAAGAATTCATAAATGAAACATAATGATTCAACAAAGTATATAGTATATTAAACAATGATAAGTTCCAAGTCATACATAAAGACACTAAAAGGTGTCGTATAAGTTCCAAGTAAAACTGCTAGTTCAACGAAAGTATTATAAGAAACCGAGATAAACCAAACAATGTCAAATATTGTAAATCTGCTAATTGTCACTTTAACCAAAGAGTGTATACCTGCTACTTGTTAACCGCATTGCTACTTAGACTAAGCATCTAAACAGTCGGTTGTCGGCGTTGAAGCAAATCTAGAACCTTTTGAGTAGCAGATTGAATCACCTTTAAATCGCCCTCTAGCAAATTATGAGATTTAACAATCTGGTCAAGCTTATGTGAATGTGCTTCTTGTGTTTCTTTCATACGTTCCTGCTCGGCTTTAAGAAGATCATTTCTTATCTTTTGGCAATCCAACATCTCTCGTAGCTGACAGTTTGGCCAATGGAATCAACAATATGCTCAAAAATATATCTATCAAACCCCGATGGAAGGCCATAAAACTTCCCTTTCTTTGAGCCAACATGTTCTGCCCATCTGATATATGTATTTGCTATGTTTCCTGATTGCGTATCTTAAGAGTCATCTGCTCCATACTTTGCCATGTATTGTTCATTCATTAATAAAAATTATGACACATTTAGCATATGTAAAGTAACACTTGCTTATTCAGAAACAACACTTGGATTATTCAACAACTTACCTAGGTTTCTTTTGCTTCATTGTCCACAAAATTCTTGTCTTTCTTCATGTGAGTCCGGAAAAATAGTTCTGCAGCAGTTGGATCCCTTCCTAGTTCTTTTTTCTATAATCATAAAACAACATAAATAGTACCCCCAATGTTAGCAGCATAATCGATTAAGCACATCAATACTGCACAGATAACATCAGCAACCATAGATCATCACAAACCAAAGTAACATCAGCAACCATCAAGGGAGTAAGCCCACAGATATAATCTATATCTGTTGTGTGAATTACAGATGTTACTTTTCCCCTTTTTGAAGCTGAATTGGTGGTTTATTTGTTTCTGCGCGTGTTATGGTACATGATCTCAGTATCTACACTTATATGTGAATATCTAACTTAATAAGCGGTTTAAATAAGCAACCCAAACCCAAACAACTTGTATATGTAATTCACACAACAGTTGGTTCCACAACTTATGTCTAAGAAGGCAAGCTTTTTCAAATATCCAACCGGAGCATTAATTTCTACCAAATCATAACAATTTTCAAGATGTATAACCTTTTGAGATTTGGAGTAAGCCCAAGGTCAAGGTTCTTCAACATAAAATTATCAGATAACTCTGGAATCAGTTTGTTGCAGCTACTAGTAAACTAATTATCCATAACTTAATTAATCTGATCCCAGAATTAACAGATAATCAGAACCGGTCTCACTATACCAAACACAACAACTCGAAAACTTGATTATTTGAATAAGTAAAGTGTTCGGAATAAGTAACATGGTAAAGAAAATTCACATACCAATCTCATACGTGCTCGTGATCGCTGAGCAGGCAGCGTCTGGCGCTTATTAGATAGTCGGGCTGCTCTCCTCTTTCGAATTGCCTATAAACCCGGTGATTCCCAGATTGTCCATAGTCCTTCCCAAATAGCTTGATTCATGAAAGGTGGTTTTTGTGCTCGACCTTTGATCCTTACCCTAGTCATGAAGTCTCGAAGGCTTCTTGATCCAAGGTAGTTAAACAAAGTTCGAACCTTTTGGTTAATTCTTGCATCCCAAGTGTATTTCTCCTACACATGATTATGAACTTATGATTTGCAAAATATCTCAGTAACAAAACAACACAAGGATTTCAAACCAAACTAAGACAATCAAATGGATTTCAAACCAAACCTAGCACTGTGCCTTTAAGTTAATTGCAGGATGACAAGGTTGTTGCTTTTCAAGACATTAATCCTTCCGCCTTTAAGTTAGTTACTACTCATTTCATTTCATTTACTCATCTTAAACTGTTTTTTTTTATTCTTTCTTGTCTTTGTCTATCAATTCATTGTCCTGCAAAATCTTGTTATATACGCCGTTTGCTTAATCCTAGTTTTTATTCAACTTCCCCATAACACGCTTCCAACCGTTGTTAAAACTAGAAATTTGTTGATATCCATAAAATATTCATATGCCAGATTATAAAAATATAAATAAATTAAATAATTTTAAATGAATATTGATATGAGATTGTCGTAAATATGGCTCCCCGATCCATAACATCCTAAACTCGAGTGCGGAAATAACGACCGGCACTCAATAACAAGATTTTACCATACAGTAAGAGAGCCCGTAATAGTGCACCAATAATACTTATAGGGCAATTTTGCACTTATAGCACCACAATGACATGGCAAACTACACCGCCCCCACCATGTGATGTGTTATAGAACCCTGTTACGCCTATAACATTTATAGCTGGAAAAGGTGTTTTAGTTGTAATATTGTTATTGAGTGTGTGGTGAGATAACAACCCGAACCTAGGCTCTAACAATGATTAGAGCAGGCGGTATCGATGCCAACAACACGCCAAATGCACCCGATGGCGCGCCAAAAGCATACCATGCTTTGAGCCATTCATCCGCCAAACTCGTTCCAAAATGATTTGAGCCAGTTGAGTGGCTCACGCTATTAAATAAAAACCTACTATTTAATTCTTTTTTTTTTGGATTTCGCAGGTTGTGAGGAAGGAGACGGAGGAAGAAGATGGACTGTTTAACATCCCAAGATAACATATAGCCTTTGGAAATGAATAAAGAGCGTTTAATATTTTTGGAAATGAAAATGTGGTCATAGTAGACTTGCATGTAAAGTATTCCAAGTCCCAAGATAACTTTACAGCCTTTTATAATTGGGATTGTAGCTAAGGTCTTGGCAATGGTTAAGAAAGCTGAGGGACCCACAAGTATCGAAAAATAATTAAAAACCAGGACCCACACTTTTTAATAAAAAAATATTTTTCGATACAGCTTTTGTGGCCCTCAACTTCTAACCAAATCTTGAAGACTGGTTAGACAATCCCTTTATAATTTAGTATTTACTTTAAAACATGATTTAGTATTAATTAAAAAAAATGAAAAATATATATATGTGGGACCCGATAACATGTTAGTTATGTGTTATGAAGGAGGGTTGTTTGAGTTATTGGTGTGTTATTGGGAATTGTATGATGTGGCGCTGAGGTGGCATACCAGTAACGTGTTATTGGTATCCACGATACATTGTGCTCTTAGAAACGGGTGCGCAAAGGTTAAGAGTTTCACTTTTTATTATGCCAAATTGCCAATCACATTCTCAGCTTAGTACGGCCTGCATGAATAATTGAATATTGAAGAAAATGTTTGTTTGTTTTTTTTTGCTATTTTATGATTGGTTCAACTTGTTTCACTTATAAAATAATTGACTTTTACGTCGTTTATGACCAAAAGATCCCTTTACAATCAGCTACCCAAAGTAGTGTGATACCAAGACCTTGTTGCTAAATTCCAATATTACTTCGTTATAATTTGATTAAAAAATAAAAAATGTATATTTTATATCTTGAAGAAAAAAATGTACCACTTCTCTTTCTAGATTAATTTATAGGAAGAACCTTCCATGGATTTTATTAAATCACCGTTTCTTGAGCCACACTCTTTCTGGAATCATTTTTGCAGCTCTCACGATCACTCATAGACGATAAATATAAAATGATGTTTTTTTTTTCTTTCTTGAATGGCAGATCGAGATAATATAAATTGATGTTTAAAATGTAGTGTGTAATCTTTCATTATTCTTTTGTGTGAATATCAATTTGCAGCAAGTCAATCATGTTGGGCTGCGACAATTTCATTATTAAATAATACGCGTACTACTCATAAGTGTAATAACGACATACGTAACTTCAGTATAATAACATGTGTATAAAGAGATTTAACAAATTTTTTGTCACGAGACTCGTTAATTCGACTATATATTATGAGAGACATCTATGTGTTGTGAATCAGTCATACGCAAGGATAATACTTTTTGCGCATTGCATGTTAAGATAACGATGCAACGGGTTTTAACAGCGACCAGATCTAGATACTAATGACAAGATAGAAAATGAAAGTTCGAAGAAAGTTAATGTGTAGGACATGTGGGCATCACAATGTCCGTATCTAATTATTTTGCTGACTTTAAAAGCTGCGGCCAGTTAAGCCGAATCTATAACTTGCCTAACTTAGGGTGCGTTTGGTTTACGGCTTTTGACTTCAGTTTAGACATGATGGTTAAAGTTGCATGTTTGGTATGCACTAGTGGGCCCTCAAATTAGGAATGAGTACTTAAAATCCGCTGTGTGATATTCCTGTATGCATTGCTACCTTTTGCAAAACTAATCTCCTGATTTCTTGTCTTTTTCTAAATTAGGTAGGCCCTCTTTCCATCTCTACCACTCATTTTTTTTTCTTTTTTTTTACTATATAAAAACTATTGACTTTAAATTTAATATATATTTATAAATACAAATAATACATAAATTTATCATATTTTTCTCTCTCCTCATTTATTATCACAAATCCAAATCCAAATCTAAATCTTAATCCTAAACCAATCGACAAACCAAACGGGCCCTTATAGTTTCTTTATATAATTGGGGCAATCTACTCATGCACCTCAAAAAATCCTTCCCGACACCCTATAGACCAATCATTGGGCCATGATTGGATTCCTTTTTTTTTTTTTTTTTTGTTTTGTGTATTGTTTTATTATTTATTTGTGTAGTGTATATTTATAGTGTGTATTTATTTGTGTAGTGTTTTATATGTAATAGTGTATTTATTTGTGTAGTGTTTTTATATGTAGAGTATATTTATTTGTGTAGTGTAAAACATTAAAACATTAGAAATTCAAAAGTAGAACTTAGCTTTGCTTGCAATATTGTCCAATGTTACCACATTCACGTGTAAATAAGTCATCACGTAATCCCTAGACCTCGAAATTCAAAAGTAGAACTGTAGCTAAGTTTACGGTCTATAATAATTTGGCTTATGCTAGATATTATAATGCATTTATTAGAAAATGAATATGTCATAAGATGCACAGTATATAGGGACATGCATGTTATCCATGATTGACATTGTGGACTTCTAGTTGAGAGGATCAATATGAAGATTTCTCATGAATCATTATGCATATTAGGCTAGTCCCAATCGTGACCTGAGATGACCCAGGTCATCAGGTGTTACATCAGTTTTTTTTTTTTCGACGATCAGACACGACCAAGTTGCTACAGTCGATGACCAAGTTGTTGTTATTGTTTTTTTATTATTATTATTATTTTTTTTTTTAATATCAAATAGGACATTTTTTGGTGTGTATATTATCGTTTGAAATATCACTCGATATTGCGTTTTTTTGTACTAGACCGATGTAACGACCTGGCTTCTACAATCGATTTGACCGAATTAAACATCGGTAGTCTATTAATTTTCGGGGTGCCCAACCGATGTGTTGGGCGTGATTGGGACTAGCCTTATACCATGCATGAAGCATGCACAATATGGGGTTAACAAAGTTGTTGAATAAGGTGTGGCTAGTAAAAGCGTGACAAAATGTTCAAGTTTGGTTAGCATGACTAAATGAATGACACATTTTGTTATAAGTTTATTGAACTGTTAGAAAAACACATTACTCAAGGGATTATGGTTCAATGCATGCATTCCACTTCTTTTTGCCAAACATATTGTTATAAGTTTATTAATGACTTTTGATGAACTAATTGTTAACCATAATTAAACGTATGCATATTTCTGACTGTTATTTCAGGCTCATAAGCTTTGATTTATTTTTTCCATTTAGGGTTTTGTTAGTTATTACAACTTGATAATTGATTTATTTCTTATAAAGAAGCAATTAGCAAAGCACTACAAGTCAAAGATTACAAGACATGCATGAAATAAATCATGTATTGATGACAATAATGCTTAAAATATATGCATTAAACCATAGTTTTTTTTTTTGATGAAGAAATTTGTTGATATCCGAAAAAATATTCATATGCCAGATTATAAAAATATAAATAAATTAAATAATTTTAAATGGATGTTGAAACGAGATTGTCGTAAATATGGCTCCCCCGATCCATAACATCCTAAACTCGAGTGCGGAAACAACGACTGACACTCAATAATGAAATTTTACCGTATAGTAAGAGAGCCCGGCGTAGTGCACCAACAATATTTTTAGGGCAATTTTGCACTTATAGCACCGCAATGACATGGAAAACTACACCGCCCCCACCATGTGATTGGTTCTTTTTCGGCAAGCAATTCACATCTCGCCAACCGCTTTTTATTTTTAGTTTTTATGAGTGAGTGTGATATTTTTAATGATGTGTTATAGTTATAGAACCAAGTTACGCCTATAACATTTATAGTTGAAAAAGGTGTTTTAGTTATAATATTGTTATTGAGTGTGTGGTGAGATAACAACCCGAACCTAGGCTCTAACAATGATTAGAAACGGGTGCTCAAAGGCTAAAAGTTTCACTTTTTATTATGCCAAATTGCCAATCACATTCTCAGCTTAGTACGGCCTGCATGAATATTGAAGATGTTTGTTTGTTTTTTTGCTATTTTATGATTGGTTCAACTTGTTTTACTTATAAAACAATTGACTTTAACGTCGTTTATGACCAAAAGATCCCTTTACAATCAGCTACCCAAAGTAGTGTGAAACCAAGACCTTGTTGCTAAATGCCATATTACTTCGTATATAATTTGATTAAAAAATAAAAAATGTATATTTTATATCTTGAAGAAAAAAATGTACCACTCCTCTTTCTAGATTTATAGGAAGAACCTTCCATGGATATTATTAAATCACCGTTTCTTGAGCCACACTCTTTCTGGAATCATTTTTGCAGTTCTCACTCGCTCATAGACGATAAATATAAAATGATGCCTTTTATTTTTATTTTTTAATGGCAGATCGAGATATTATAAATTGATGTTTAAAATGTAGTGTGTAATCTTTTGTGTGAATATCAATTTGCAGCAAGTCAATCATGTTGGGCTGCGACAATTTCATTATTAAATAATACGCGTACTACTCATAAGTGTAATAACGACATACGTAACTTCAGTATAATAACATGTGTATAAAGAGATTTAACAAATTTTTTGTCACGAGACTCGTTAATTCGACTATATATTATGAGAGACATCTATGTGTTGTGAATCAGTCATACGCAAGGATAATACTTTTTGCGCATTGCATGTTAAGATAACGATGCAACGGGTTTTAACAGCGACCAGATCTAGATACTAATGACAAGATAGAAAATGAAAGTTCGAAGAAAGTTAATGTGTAGGACATGTGGGCATCACAATGTCCGTATCTAATTATTTTGCTGACTTTAAAAGCTGCGGCCAGTTAAGCCGAATCTATAACTTGCCTAACTTATAGTTTCTTTATATAACTTTGACTCAAAACCCACAAAGGAGGACCATGTTAGAAAAAGTGATACTTTAGTTATGATACAGCTTTAGCTTTCCAACTGTACATAATGTTTAACTTTTTAATCCAGTTAAAAAGACACAACCAAATTCATTCATTATACTATATATTAAACACCGGGGAAGTGAATTTGCACAAGAATGTTTGTTGGACACGTGTGTATAGTGGATTGGCTGCTCATTTAATGCTCCTAAGAAATTAATTGGGTCAGCCACGTGGCTTCACGTGAATGGAGAAGCAATAAATGGACCTGATAGAAAAACCCCACCGCCTCTCCCCCCTCACACCGCCTCTCCCACCCCTCTCTTCATGAAGAATCCAGACACACAGGGTTAAATGTTTGTTATTTCTTAATAGCAAATTAGACACACACAGAGTAAAAAACACACTCTCCTCTTCAAAAATTCCAGACACTTCTTCACCCTGATTCATCAAACACAAATATCAAAATCAATTTTCAAGATCTTGCGACCCGTTACATCTTCCATCGGCCATTCATCTTCTTCCTAAAAAAAATGAATTCAGGGCCGGATTAAAGAGGGTTTTGATAAACAAGGGAAGCTTTCAAGATTGTACCACCTAATTACATAAAAGAAACTACACATCAAGGTATGGTTGCTTTAATCATACATGATTTTTTTTTTCCTATCATCATTGTGTATTGATTTTTTTTTTGTATTCCCACCGATCCCACCAAACTTCCACCAAGCTTCCGCATTCATCTCTTATCAACACAAAATACGCCACAATTTTATTGTACCGGCGTGATGGTGAAACTTGATTTCAGGTTCACGTGTGATGTGAAGGTACTGGTCGATGCATGCTGTTGGTGACACAAAGATATGGTTTTTTGAGTTATTTTCCATTTAACTTATGTGATTGAGTAATTTTAAATCTTCATTTTTTTTTTTAATTTATGATGAGGTGAAAGTTGATTTGAGGTGCACGTGTGATGTGAAGGTGTTGGTTAATGCGTACTGCTTGCATTTTCATGTCGCTATGTAACCCGAGTTGCATTCCTATACCTTTTTAATATAGATTCTGGGCAAGGTATATCAGTGTCACTCTTTAAGTGTAGTAGAGTTTGATGAATAATGAGTACTTGCTAGAACCACAATTTTGTTAGTGTTGAAGTGGAAGTTTGTGTTTCTCGACAGATTTGTGATGCTGAGTTCGAGGTTTTGTAAGCTGTGAGTGTCTAAATGAGCATGTTTTTAGGAAGTAAAGTAGTGGAATAGCGATTCAGGTATATTTCAAAGGGTATAAGCTTTATAATAAATTGTTAAAATTAATTAATTAATTGAGTATATAGTTAATTAATTGTAATGATTTTGATATTGATTCGTCTTTGTTGTTTTTGTTAATTCATTATAGTAGAACGTTATTGGATGGGACTCGATTTGATTCAAGCTGTGATAGGGGGACTTCGTCTAATTTTACTCCTAGCCAAGGTGAGCTTACTCCGTTTTAAATTTCTTACACCGGTCACACATATAAAAATATTTACGCAGTCATGATGGGTGTATCTTGGTTGGCAGTCGGAGAGAGTGTGATTGCAGCCATGTCGGGTGGTTGGTACCACTAACGCATTAATAAACCCGAGTCTCATTTATTCTTGTCGATTGTCCAAGACAATGGTAAAATTGGCTTTATTTGAGCTTGAATTGCTTCAATTTGAAATTTATTTGATGTTTCAGTATCTGTAATTACCTTGCAAGATGCAAGCTTTTGTTTTTATTTAATTGGGTATGAGTTACTTTTGCTTATTAGTGGTTTCATATGTTGAAATTTACGATTTTTTGTTTGGATTTTGAGGCTAATATACATTATGAAAGATTTCCTTTTTCCTAATCTTCTTCCAAAGTATTAGTTTGGAATTTAATGATTTGTTTGAAGAGTTTTTAAATTAAGATTATGGTTTTTCGGTTTAATTGCATCACTTATGATGATTTGCAGGCCTGGCAAACGGAACCGTCCTGTCACTTTTGCTACAGAAGTGTCAAACTCAGAATGTAAATACGAGGTTTATATCGATTTTTGATTTGTGTGACCAAAATGAATGTGGGTAAAATGGCACAGGTAAATATTTTCCATTCTTTGAGACGATCGATTCTTACTTTATATATTATCATTAGTGTGTTTCGCTTTAAATGAGCATGTCTAAAAAGTATCTGAAGTTGAATTAGTGATATGTTTTTCCTAGAAAAGAAGTTCAAGTCATTATAAGAAAGCAACATTCGTTATGATTGATTTTAAAGATTTTTGGTCTTTTAAAGAACTTGCTAATTATGCATCTCAAATATGTTTTAAGTTTTATTTGAGTTTCAAACTTATTTGTCGCTTATGGTGTTTTATGAGTGATTAACTTTGACTGGCTGATACTTGCAGATCATGATTTTCGACACGATTTACCGTGGATACAATGGTCTGGGTTAATGGGCCTCGCATTCGGTTTCATCTTGAAAAATGGCAGTCTAAGTTAAGTACAGGCTGCAACAGAATTGCTTATCTGAAAGTGAAATGAACACGTAACTCCTATATAGGTTGTTTAGGAGTTACGTGTAAGATCATAAACTCAACTTGATAAGTTACTAATGAGCTTTCAAAAATTCATATAAATCCATTTTCTTTCGAAATAAGCTTATCCAAGCACCCTTTGGGTTATGTTTTATTTCTAAGGGTAAACATGAACTTTTTTAGCTTAAAAGTAAATGGGTCAAAGGAGGTTTGGGTTACAACGGGTAATCATTGGTACGGGTTCAAATGGGTACAAGGATTGACCGTGAACACCTTATCTCTTACAAACATTAAAGTTTGCAAACAAAATTTGTGAGTCTGATGCGTAATTACTTATCACTTTTAGCTTTGTTGCCCATATAACTTAAGATTATGTTTGGCATCGCAAATTACTTATCACTTTTAGTTCGCGTCAACTGAAAAATTGTGTGTTAAATCCCCATATCGGTTATGTTTCTACATAACCGATGATCACAAGTCACCTGAAGACTATCATTAGGATTTTTGTAATCTAAAATATTTAGGCACGTGTATCCGATAGTACGTAACAAAAATAGGTGCTTCACAGACTTTTGCCATCAGCTTTGTTATTTTATTTTGGCATAACCCCTAAACTTTGAAACTGTTATCATCATAAATAGACAAAAAAAGGGGGCGGGTTTGACATTATTATTTTCAATATGTAACCGCTACTCATTTGTTATTATGTTAATTTTTTTAACATCACTTATTTGCATGTCTTCCCTTCTTCGATAGGACCATCACCAAAGACTCGAAACCACTTACAAAGAGGCACAAAAACAAATGTAGGATGTGAACCAATCTTGCATATGAGCCAATAAAAGCCATTATCAGGTCAGCTTTCACAATGGTAAAAATCATCTTCTGCCAACTCGGAAAAAGCAAAAAAAAAATTTAGTAACTTACTATTTTTTTAAAATTATCTACTACATGCTACAAGAAGCGTTAGTTGGGCCATCTGAGTGCCCATGCATATCACTGAGGCTATAATTCAGGGTCAACTTAAAGGGATACGGTTCGGAGCGTGTGGTTCAGAAGGGTTTCGTCTCGAGAGGCTGTGGTTCAGAAGAAGCACCTTGCTGATGCCATTTCCAGATAAGTGCGCCATGCATGTGACATGCATTTTATGATGAATTTAAGTTATGTTAAAAGCTAAAAAAAATATTACCAAAAACAAATTAAAACATGGTGCAGCCTTTGACCAAGACACTTTGAAATTCTATGGTTTCCCTATTATCTATCAGTTTTATCAGACATATGTTGTCGCTATTTGACTTGCAAGTATGATTACAATTTTTTCTTATTTACAGGCTAGGAGTTTATGGAATTACAGTTTTCCGTTGCATGCTCGAGAATGAAGAGAGTTCTTCCTGGAAAAAATGACAACGCAGGTAATGTATCTTCAGGTAGGTAGCAAGTGCAGGGCCCTCATTTGCGACAGTACACAATTACCGGCCAAATCTGGGAGACCAAGGTATTCGACACAGCTATTTGATACATATCGACATCTGGTATTCAATGAACACATTTATGCTGTTACAGATGTACATACCACATAGTCTTTGGACGCGTCGACTGTACATAATGCAAGTGCAGATACAACACTTCGCAGTTTTTTAATGTTTAGCTCATTGTGATTTCTTTAGACTAACTTGCAATCGCAGTTTGGAAGTATCATACCTTGGTTGAAAGAAGCCCAAATTGCAGGTAGTTGGAAGTATCCTACATTGGTGGAAACAAGGCGAAAGTGCAGGTACAGTATTTTGGTATTGTTCCACCTACGTGTGTTCATGCGTCGTATGTTAATAGTATTTCAATTACGGTATTTGCAGCATCATGTGTTTAGATAAATGTTGTGTCTTTGTGAAATAACAATGGGAAGTGCACGGTCGAAAACCCTTTTCTTGCTACCGATACCCAAATGGTTGCGTCCACGGATTTGCTTAATTCTACGGCGGTGATCTAACTATTGTTCGCGATTCGTCTACATGTAAACAACTTAATTTTTAAATATGTTTTATTAAAGTTGTACCATTTGCCATACCATATGCTAACAGATTATTTTCTTCCCATTTTTCAGCCGCACCTCCTAGGCTAAAGGTATTATATTTTGCGTGACGGGTGGTTCATTCTCATGATACTTTTGATCGAGGCCAATTGGCATTGCAACTGCTTTTACGAAATACATGAATCGCCGTTCGGCCAGCTCACGAGATGCGCACGCATTCGTTTATAGAGCACATGTTAACCGAATCTCGGACTCAACAACTGATGGGTCACAAGCGACCATCTCTGCAACTCATGATACCACAGGCAATGTTTTTCACCTGTAAAGTATAGCTGCATATATTGGTTGGGTGATACATCCATAACTTTTATTGTATGTTTAGTACTATCCTGGGTACAAAATTTGTTAATCTTACATGCTCAGATAACATTTTTTCTTTACTGCACGGGTGCAAGGTAAAAAACTGAACGCGGTTTCAAATTTACATGTGTAAAAGCAACCCCGCCGCAACACGCGGGTTACAACACTCGTTCACAACTAATCATCAATGTCAAATAACACACGTTGAAGCCTAATAATATTTTTTTATTAGTGGATTTATACTTTATATTAAAGCAAAAGTTTTCAATGAAACAAACAACAATGAATTATTGTATAAAGAGTTAGGGGTGAGCATAATTCAATTTGGGTCGGGTCGATTTTTGGCTAAAATCTAAACTAAAACAAAATATAGGTTTTTTTACTTAAAACCGAAACCCAGTTTTTAACGGTTTAGTTTTCTTTATTTTTTATCGGTTTCGATTTGGTTTTCCAGATATTTATGTTTTTAACCGTTTATATATGGGCTTGCCATTTCATACCAACAAGCTTGTTTTACTTATGATTATTGCTTCTTTTTATTCATTTTTTTGTTACTGAGTAAACTACATAAATAGTCATTGTAGTTTGTCTATTTTTTCACATTTATTCACAAACTTTTTTTTTTGACAAGGTCAGTCATTAAGGTTTCAAATCGTTACAGATCTAGTCATTAAGGTTTCAATTTCATTACATAAATGGTCACTATGGTTTGAAACTTCAGTGACCATTTATGTAACGAAATGGACAGAATTTGTAATGATTTGAAACTTCAGTAACCATGTATGTCAAAAAAAAAATTAGTGACTAAATGTGAAAAAATGGACAAACCATAATGACCATTTATGTAATTTACTCCTAATAATATTATACCAAATTCATACACGTACGCATATAAACGAATCACAAGCACAACAAGTCAAACACACATACATATTAAGAATGCGCATAAATGTTACTGAAGCAAAATTTTGGTTTTTGAAAAAGTAAAAACCAAACCATTAATTTTTAGTTTCAGTTGGTTATTTCACCTTAGTTATTTCGATTTTTGGTTTTGTTTCGGTTTTCCCGATCTTTTTCTCGGCTCGGACAATCACCACCAAGGTGGCCTTAAGAACCTTGGGTAGATGTGTATCTTAGGTTCGAAACTCATTAGATAAACATCTAAAGAGAGACGAGAGAAATAGTTTGAAAATGATCACGAAAATACTTAAGATGAACCATGTAAACCTAAGACTAGAAGGCAAAGGGGTGAATTTGTCTAAGGTGAACACCAAGTCACACGTTATTCCCTTGTCCATGGTATAAAGTGACACGAGAGTTGCATTTCCCAAGCATAAACTAGGTGAACGGTTTACCTTAAGAGCACAAGGTATGGTAGCCATTTAACATGCCATTCATCGTGCCATTCGTGAGACACCATACCGGCCAACATGCCAAAGTTGAGCCAAATGAATTTGAGTTAGTGGAATGGCTCAAGCCAATGGTTCTTTTGTGCTTTTTCTTATTTTTTATTTTGTGTATTGTGAGTGAGTGGGTATTTTTAGTTGGGTTATGTTTTATTTCTAAGGGTAAACATGAACTTTTTTAGCTTAAAAGTAAATGGGTCAAAGGAGGTTTGGGTTACAACGGGTAATCATTGGTACGGGTTCAAATGGGTACAAGGATTGACCGTGAACACCTTATCTCTTACAAACATTAAAGTTTGCAAACAAAATTTGTGAGTCTGATGCGTAATTACTTATCACTTTTAGCTTTGTTGCCCATATAACTTAAGATTATGTTTGGCATCGCAAATTACTTATCACTTTTAGTTCGCGTCAACTGAAAAATTGTGTGTTAAATCCCCATATCGGCTATGTTTCTACATAACCGATGATCACAAGTCACCTGAAGACTATCATTAGGATTTTTGTAATCTAAAATATTTAGGCACGTGTATCCGATAGTACGTAACAAAAATAGGTGCTTCCCAGACTTTTGCCATCAGCTTTGTTATTTTGTTTTGGCATAACCCCTAAACTTTGAAACTGTTATCATCATAAATAGACAAAAAGGGGCGGTTTGACATTATTATTTTCAATATGTAACCGCTACTCATTTGTTATTATGTTAATTTTTTTAACATCACTTATTTGCATGTCTTCCCTTCTTCGATAGGACCATCACCAAAGACTCGAAACCACTTACAAAGAGGCACAAAAACAAATGTAGGATGTGAACCAATCTTGCATATGAGCCAATAAAAGCCATTATCAGGTCAGCTTTCACAATGGTAAAAATCATCTTCTGCCAACTCGGAAAAAGCAAAAAAAAAAATTTAGTAACTTACTATTTTTTTAAAATTATCTACTACATGCTACAAGAAGCGTTAGTTGGGCCATCTGTGTGCCCATGCATATCACTGAGGCTATAATTCAGGGTCAACTTAAAGGGATACGGTTCGGAGCGTGTGGTTCAGAGGGTTTGCGTCTCAGAGGCTGTGGTTCAGAAGAAGCACCTTGCTGATGCCATTTCCAGATAAGTGCGCCATGCATGTGACATGCATTTTATGATGAATTTAAGTTATGTTAAAAGCTAAAAAAAATATTACCAAAAACAAATTAAAACATGGTGCAGCCTTTGACCAAGACACTTTGAAATTCTATGGTTTCCCTATTATCTATCAGTTTTATCAGACATATGTTGTCGCTATTTGACTTGCAAGTATGATTACAATTTTTTCTTATTTACAGGCTAGGAGTTTATGGAATTACAGTTTTCCGTTGCATGCTCGAGAATGAAGAGAGTTCTTCCTGGAAAAAATGACAACGCAGGTAATGTATCTTCAGGTAGGTAGCAAGTGCAGGGCCCTCATTTGCGACAGCGACAGTACACAATTACCGGCCAAATCTGGGAGACCAAGGTATTCGACACAGCTATTTGATACATATCGACATCTGGTATTCAATGAACACATTTATGCTGTTACAGATGTACATACCACATAGTCTTTGGACGCGTCGACTGTACATAATGCAAGTGCAGATACAACACTTCGCAGTTTTTTAATGTTTAGCTCATTGTGATTTCTTTAGACTAACTTGCAATCGCAGTTTGGAAGTATCATACCTTGGTTGAAAGAAGCCCAAATTGCAGGTAGTTGGAAGTATCCTACATTGGTGGAAACAAGGCGAAAGTGCAGGTACAGTATTTTGGTATTGTTCCACCTACGTGTGTTCATGCGTCGTATGTTAATAGTATTTCAATTACGGTATTTGCAGCATCATGTGTTTAGATAAATGTTGTGTCTTTGTGAAATAACAATGGGAAGTGCACGGTCGAAAACCCTTTTCTTGCTACCGATACCCAAATGGTTGCGTCACTGGATTTGCTTAATTCTACGGCAGCTGATCTAACTATTGTTCGCGATTCGTCTACATGTAAACAACTTAATTTTTAAATATGTTTTATTAAAGTTGTACCAGCTGCCATACCATATGCTAACAGATTATTTTCTTCCCATTTTTCAGCCGCACCTCCTAGGCTAAAGGTATTATATTTTGCGTACGGGGTGGTTCATTCTCATGATACTTTTGATCAGAGGCCAATTGGCATTGCAACTGTTTCTGAAATACATGAATCTGAGCGCCGTTCGGCCAGCTCACGAGATGCGCACGCATTCGTTTATAGAGCACATGTTAACCGAATCTCGGACTCAACAACTGATGGGTCACAAGCGACCATCTCTGCAACTCATGATACCACAGGCAATGTTTTTCACCTGTAAAGTATAGCTGCATATATTGGTTGGGTGATACATCCATAACTTTTATTGTATGTTTAGTACTATCCTGGGTACAAAATTTGTTAATCTTACATGCTCAGATAACATTTTTTCTTTACTGCACGGGTGCAAGGTAAAAAACTGAACGCGGTTTCAAATTTACATGTGTAAAAGCAACCCCGCCGCAACACGCGGGTTACAACACTCGTTCACAACTAATCATCAATGTCAAATAACACACGTTGAAGCCTAATAATATTTTTTTTTTAGTGGATTTATACTTTATATTAAAGCAAAAGTTTTCAATGAAACAAACAACAATGAATTATTGTATAAAGAGTTAGGGGTGAGCATAATTCAATTTGGGTCGGGTCGATTTTTGGCTAAAATCTAAACTAAAACGAAATATATGTTTTTACAAAACTTAAAACCGAAACGATCAGTTTTTAACGGTTTGGTTTTCTTGATTTTTTATCGGTTTCGATTTAGTTTTCCGGATATTTATGTTTTTAACCGTTTATATATGGGCTTGCCATTTCATACCAACAAGCTTGTTTTACTTATGATTATTGCTTCTTTTTATTCATTTTTTTGTTAATGAGTAAACTACATAAATAGTCATTGTAGTTTGTCTATTTTTTCACATTTATTCACAAACTTTTTTTTTTGACAAGGTCAGTCATTAAGGTTTCAAATCGTTACAGATCTAGTCATTAAGGTTTCAATTTCATTACATAAATGGTCACTATGGTTTGAAACTTCAGTGACCATTTATGTAACGAAATGGACAGAATTTGTAATGATTTGAAACTTCAGTAACCATGTATGTCAAAAAAAAATTAGTGACTAAATGTGAAAAAATGGACAAACCATAATGACCATTTATGTAATTTACTCCTAATAATATTATACCAAATTCATACACGTACGCATATAAACGAATCACAAGCACAACAAGTCAAACACACATACATATTAAGAATGCGCATAAATGTTACTGAAGCAAAATTTTGGTTTTTGAAAAAGTAAAAACCAAACCATTAATTTTTAGTTTCAGTTGGTTATTTCACCTTAGTTATTTCGATTTTTGGTTTTGTTTCGGTTTTCCCGATCTTTTTCTCGGCTCGGACAATCACCACCAAGGTGGCCTTAAGAACCTTGGGTAGATGTGTATCTTAGGTTCGAAACTCATTAGATAAACATCTAAAGAGAGACGAGAGAAATAGTTTGAAAATGATCACGAAAATACTTAAGATGAACCATGTAAACCTAAGACTAGAAGGCAAAGGGGTGAATTTGTCTAAGGTGAACACCAAGTCACACGTTATTCCCTTGTCCATGGTATAAAGTGACACGAGAGTTGCATTTCCCAAGCATAAACTAGGTGAACGGTTTACCTTAAGAGCACAAGGTATGGTAGCCATTTAACATGCCATTCATCGTGCCATTCGTGAGACACCATACCGGCCAACATGCCAAAGTTGAGCCAAATGAATTTGAGTTAGTGGAATGGCTCAAGCCAATGGTTCTTTTGTGCTTTTTCTTATTTTTTATTTTGTGTATTGTGAGTGAGTGGGTATTTTTAGTTGGGTATTTTGTGAGACCCAATAATATGTTAGTGGTGTGTTATGAGGGAGTGGTGTTTTAATTATTGGTGTGTTATTAGATGGAGATGAGGTGACGCTGATGTGGCATATCAATAACGTGTTATCGGATAACACCATACCTAGTGCTTTAAGTCACATTGTGTGATGTGGGCTCCACTATCTTGTTTTATAGTTTTTTATTTGGTTTGTGAGTGTATGTGAGATATTTAGTAGGGTATATTTTTATAAAGTAAGTATTTTAATAAAATGTGAGGTTAAAATGATCTTGTCCACAAATAAGTAAGTAGCTGTGAAGGGAAGTGAGAGAAGAGAAAAAGGTAAAGTGATACTACGTATATTAGTTCCTTGCCTTCTGGTATAAGATAAAAACTCGCTCAACCGATTAACCTTACAATAAACACTTTGCCTAAATCCTTTGTGTCCATTAATTAATCGTGTTCGTTGATACCTATAGTCCTATTATAGATAGATTGAGAACATAAGTCACCAGAAATATTTTGATTGGACTCCATTTTTGTCTACTTTGACTCTGCATTTTAACGAACTTTGAACAATTTTGAGTTTTGAAATATATGACTTTTAACCTCTTTTGCAATATCACATTTGGAAATCAATCAAATCATGATCAGACAAAATTTGAACTTATGTAGAACTATCCGTTACTTGTCATTACGTGTATCCGGCAATTTAATTTATTTGTGATCAAGGCCTGGTTGGTAGGCTAATTTTTGAAGCTATTTTGAAGCTTTAAGTTTTTTGTTAATAAATTAATCTCTTTTAAAACAATTAGATTACTTCAAGCTTTTATTTTAAACAAGTAGCTTTAAAATGAAAAGCTGATTCATGAAGCTTTTAAAATATTTTAGAGCTTTTAAAACATAAAATTACTATTAACAGCTTATAATTACAGTTAACAGCTAATTTACCAAACATTTTTATTGAAAAAAAGATACAGCTTGTAGCTCATGTTAATAGCCTTGCAGCTTACAGCTTACAGTTAACAGTTTACAGCATACAGCTTACAACTAGTTTTTGCCAAACACACCCCAAATGTAATACAAAAAAATAATTATGACATCAACATAAATATTATTTTACAAACATATATATTATCTTACAAACATATATATTAAAATTAAATGAGATATAATATAGAGTGAGGTTATTTTGCATACCACATAATCCTTACATACCAAGGGACACATCTCAACCATTGATTCAAATTTAATCAATGGCTGAGATTAAAAGACACTCTTCACTAAAATAAAAGCGGAGGGGTATAATCGTCAAATCACACCAAATATTAAAACGCGCCTAACTCTTCATTTACTACATTCACTGCACCTAACTAAACACACACTAAAAACACACACTACTCACACATTTACACCGATCAAAAACGCAAAAATCATCAAAAACTTTCAAAATCACCGGAGAAGATGGATGATACCGACGCTGAAACTATCACGCTAAAGGAACTGAGGAAAAAAGGAACTACCAGCAAACAACAAGCCAAAAAACCGGCCAAAAAACCGGCTTCAGGTATAATCTTACACTGTAAAACATCTATTTCAATATCTACAACTGTTATTTATGATTATATGATGTTTTCAACTGTTTATAGCGATTATGATGAAGAAATGTGCAAATAGAAGTTAGGTTTTAACAGTTTAGAAGCTAGGTTTGCAAGATTAGAACTGTTTATAGATTTTTTGTTATGATTAGGAGTTAGGTTTTAATAGTTTAGAAGCTAGGTTTGCGAGATTAGAAGTGTTTATCGAAGGCGTCTTATGCGGCTAAGCCGAAGGCTTAGCCGCATAAGACGCCTTCGACTTTGGCTAAGTAAAAGAATTCAACAAAGCATTCGATGCAGCTAAGAAAAAGGATTAGCCGCAGAAGATGCCTTTGGCGAAGCCAAAGGCATCTTATGCGGCTAATCCTTTGGCTGAGCTGTGGAAGCTTTGATGAATGCAAAAGGATTCAACAAAAGCATTCGCTGCAGCTGAGCCAAAGGTTTAGCCGCAGAAGATGCCTTTGGCATCGCCAAAGGCATCTTATGCGGCTAAACCTTTGGCTCAGCTGTGGAAGCTTTGACGAATGGAAAAGGCTTCAACAAAGCATATCTTTGCAACTAAGTAAAAGGATTAGCCGCATAAGATGCCTTTGGCGAAGCCAAAGGCATCTTATGCGGCTAATCCTTTGGCTAAGCTGAGGAAGGTGCCTTTGGCTTCGCCAAAGGCATCTTATGCAGCTAATCCTTTGGCTCAGCCGCGGAAGGTGCCTTTGTCAAAATGCTAAAGCATCTTATGAGGCTAAACCTAAGGCTTAGCTACAGAACATGCCTTTGGCTTCGCCAAAGGCATCTTATGTCGCTAAGCCTTTTGCTTTAGCTGCATAAGATGTTTTAGCACAAAATGCACAAAATGCTTTGTGGGGATATAAGATAACTTAAAATAAGCTTTTAAATCTGTTTTTTTATTCTATATCAGATATGATATAACAAACATTTTCTTTTAAAATAGCCTTTTAAATATGTGATAACTTAAAAATTTCCTTTGAAACAAATGATTTGGCTTAGATACAGGCATAGCCTTTGGAAAAAACTTCAAATCATTAACATTTGCTTAGCCACAAGCATAGCATTCAACATTTCTGAACACAAATACATGTTTGTAACATATTTTGTGTCTACCAAAAATTTTATGTTAAATATCACATATGATATAATAAAAGATGTATTCAACTTTGTGAATTGACTAGGGTGCAGATAAGCAAAGGCTTAGCCACAGGCATAGCCTTCGGCTTTGCCCAAGGCTATGCCTGTGGCTAAGAATTTGACAAAAATGAACAATTATTAAGTAGCTAAAAAAAATTTATGTTGAATATCATATATGATATTATAAAGAATTTTGGTAATATACAGGCGTAGCCTCTAAATTTGCAAAAATAGATATGCCTGCACCTAATCCTTTGAGTAAAACTGTCAGGATATTAATTAATTGTTCATTGTTGATGATGTAGGAGATAAAGAAAACGATGACGGAGAAGATGATGTTGGGCATCTAATCTCTAAATTGCCACTACTAAAAACAACTGCAGAAGAGAAAAGCCCTGATAAAGGTACATATCATGTGTTCAATGGTGGAGATTTGCACAAAAGTCAAATTAAGTAGTGTTTGGTTCAGGTTGTCAAATAAAGTCAAATCTCAATTCTGTCCAAAAAGTCAAAAACACCATTTTAAGCTCAAACTGCGTGTGTTTCTGGAATTTTAATTCATTCATTACTAAGTCAAATTGGTTGAAATTTTGGATTCTAAAACTACTGTTGGTGGAGTTTATCAAGGGTATTTTTAAATAATTTTGTGAATTTTGTAAAGCCACCTAACCAGTGCTTCAATTTGGTCAAATCTGCCCTGTTCACACACTCAGCTTTAACTGAGTGTGTAACAGCTTCTTGCAGAGTCTATAATAAGTTCATCATTGCTTATCTACGGTCCAAATTTGGTTTTCAAGTTCCTTGCCAGGTGTCTTTGAGGTTGTGACATCTGGGTTTAAGTTCCAGGCTTATCTTGTAGCTTATTTTTAAGCTGCAATTGAGTAGATTAGGCCTGTTTGGTAGTAGTTCAGGCTTTTTTTGTTTAGCTATTTAGGAATCTGATTTGAGCTTATTCACTTGAAGCTGGTGTTTATGTGGTTTTAATTAGTTGATAATGGGTTAGTTTTAGTTTGTTATATGTTCCTGGTAGCTTTTGGTTTACTTAATTAGCTTTTAGCTTAAATCTTCATAGCCTTACTAAGTCAGTTTCATAGCAACTTGTATTTTCTGTGATCACAAGTAGGATTTAGTAATTTTCCTTGCATAATTTACTAAAAACAAACACACTAATAAATTTGTTTTGCAGATAAAACAAAAACAGTAGCTCAAAGATTAAATGAAATCCAGAGAAATGCTAAGAAGAAAAGAGCAGAGCTAGAAAAGAAAAAGAAGAATGAAGCTGATAAGAAAATAACTAAAAATCAAAAAGAAAAAGACACTTCAGAAAAGAAACGTGCACAGAAAAGAAAAGCATCAGAAAAGCAAAGTACTCGGAAAAGATTTACTAGAGGTGATGCTAGAAGAATTGAAGAGGAAAAAAATGCTGATAAAAGTGATGATGAGGATACTGAGACAGTAGAAGAGACTGAAGTGGAAGAGCCTGAAGAGGAAGTGGAAGAGACTGAAGAGGAAATAGAAGAAGAGAATGATCGACAATTGGTTGTAAAAGAAACAAAAAAGAGAAAGAAGGAAATAGTTGTTCAGAAGGAGGTTGAAGATAAGGAAGATAAAAAGAAGCTTAAGGTGAAAAAGGACAAAGCAAAAACAAAAATTACCCAACATGTACAACAAGGTCATCACCAAAACCTCTCTATGAAGCAATGATCGGTTTATCAAATGACAGAAAGAAATGCTTGAAAGAGATGGGATTTGAGAGGTTCATAAACTTCCCTATTATTGAACTTCCAGCTGCATTGGTGTACCATGTAATTGATAAGTTCCATCCACCTAGCATGGAATTGAGATTACAAAAAGGTTCAATAAAGGTAACAAGGCAAAAAATTCATGATATGCTAGGTGTGCCGATGGGGACAAGAAAGCTGGAAGATCTGGAGGAAAGATTTGATGATGACGATTTCATTAGAGAATGGGAAGAGCAGTACGCTCATATTGGACGAATTACACCACCTGCTGTAGCCTTCGAGATATCAAGCACAACTGAAGCAAATTTCATGTTCAAGATGAATTTCTTAACTTTGTTTGCAAGCACCATGGGCACTTTGGAGAGTGCAGGAAGAGTGCCCAAAAAAATCCTCAGGCACGTTAAAGAAGATGATGATATCTCTGATATCGATTGGTGCAGCTACATAATGGAATGCTTGGAAGTCAGTAAGCTAAACTGGACGCAAGTCAAGTCGGGTACCAACTTCTATTATGGTCCTATAACATTCTTATGTGTAAGTTACTTTCCATTAAACTTATCAACTATGATATACTCATATAAAAAATTATCTAACAAAATTTTAATTGTATTTTTGTGTATAAAAAAGCTGCTATACTTGGACTCAACAAACTACCCGAGCTTCCAAGTTATGCGTCACCGCCCAGCCCTCAGAAGTTGGAACACTCCAACAATGAGGAAAAGAATAAACATGGAAATGAGAGATGGTTGCTTGGGGACGTTAGAGCATCACGGAGAGTATGATCCTGATGAGGAGCAAACCGGACTGAATTTGTACAAGGGAGAAGACATATACTATGAACCGTTGCCTCCCAGAAAGCCAGTGGAAAGAGAGGTAATATTATTGAATTCATTTATAAAAATGTTGTTATAAAAAAGTATGTTATGATATATTTTACTTATTATTAAAAAAGCATGTTTAAAAGAGTTAACAGAAAACAAAACCTTAAACTTAGGAGCAAGCATAGCTTTCGGCTAAAGCCGAAGGCTATGCCTGCGCCTAAGCCTTCAGGTAAAGCCGAAGGCTATGCCAGCGACTAAGCCTTCAGCAGGCTAACATTCAGCTGTGCTTGCAACAATATCATATATGATAAAACAATAAGATGAATATCACATTTGATATTAGTGTTCAATCATATATGATATGTAATATCATATGTGATATTACACTAATATCACATGTGATATTACATATCATATATGATATTTTAAAAAATCATATATGATTTTGCATATACAATAAAAAAACTAAACTGAAATACTTACTTTACAGGAGTTTTATGAAAAAATTGACGAGAAATTTGACATAATCTCAAAAGAAAAAATAGAGTTGGTTGAAACAATGAGAGAGGGATTAAAGAAATTCAAGGGGGACAAGGTGATGTTGACCTTGTGCAAGAAGTACAAGAGAATGTTCAACAAGATTGATTTTGATATAGAAAGTGAGGCTGAGGATAGTGATAGTGATAGTGATAGTGAGAACAATGAACGAAGTGAGCCTGAGAATCAAGAAAAAACAAATGAAGGAAAATTAATACTTGAAAAGGAGAATGAAAATGAGGGTGAGAGCAAAAATGAAAAGGAGAATGAAAAGGAGAATCAAGAAAAAACAAATGAAGGAAAATTAATAGTTGAAAAGGAGAATGAAAAGGAGGGTGAGAGCAAAAATGAAAAGGAGAATGAAAAGGAGAATGAAAGTGAGAGTGAAGGTGAGGATGAGGAAGAAGAAGAATATGGAAGTGAGAGCGAAAGTGAACAGGAGGATGAAAGCGAGAATTTAGGTGAAAATGAGGTTAAGAGCAAAGATGAAATACCAGAACTACCAAAAATACCAGAAATAATACCAGTACAGAAGGAACACAAAGTTGCAAACAAAGAAACAACTCCAACTGAAACACAAAAAGAACCTGAGAAAGAAACAGAAAGACCAGTAGTGAAGGTGAGTGTGATGGAAAAGCAAACTGAAGTTCAAGTAATGAAGGTGAGTGAGAGTGAGAAGGATAAACAAACTGTAGTTCAAGTAGCGGAGGAAAACCAGATTGAAGTTACAAAGGAAGTAGGAACACCAACTGTGGAGGTAGCGCCGGGTTATAAGGTGAGAGTAGCAACACCAGATGATTTTTGGAATGAAGAAAACATTGATAATCTCTTGACTCAAGCAGAAAAACAATATGAAAAGCTTCATGGGAAAACAGATAAGAGTGATCAAAAAGAGATTGCTGGGACAACAGAAATGATAACTGACCCAAAAGAGATTGCTGGGACAACGGAGATGAGTAGTCCAAAAGAAATTCAAGGGTCAAAAGAAAAAAAGACCAGAGGAATAGTAAGAAAGTCAATGTCGCCACAATCTGAGAAAATGACTAGAGGAAAGATCAGAAAATCATTCACGCCACCAACTTTCAGTCTTGGTATAAGCCCAATGGTAACAGAAGCTGTTGTTGAGACTGAAACAGCATCAAAACTGGAAGAAAAGAAAGAAAAAAGGGTGAGAGACATGGAGGCTGAGACTGAAACAGAAACAAAACAAGGAGAACAACATCTAGCAAAGAGAGTCAAAAAACCGTCACGTTTTCTGGTATCACCATACATGAACAGAAAAACTGTAATCCACACTCCACCACAACCAGATGAAGTGATGATAACGGATGCGTTATTTTCAATGGAAGGAAATCCAGTGTAAGTCTGCTATTTTTTTTTATTAAAAATCACACAAAAAATAATAAATGTTGTGATAATAATATGTATATAATTTAAATTTTGTGTAGTGACTTTGTGTTCGAACCAAGCATCAAGGGAGCCCCTACAATAAGAGAAAGCATGCAAACACTGGCACCTAACTTGAAGGTAGAAGCTAGTGTCATTGACAGCTTTGCTTCACTTTTAAACTATGAAGAAATGGTGACCAATGGTGGAAACAAGATGAAGCATTACTTCCACACTGGAATGTTGGTAAGTAGATAAACATTTAGAAACTAATTACTAATCTGTTTGTTAACAGTTATATGATATTGTTGATTTTCGACAACAGACAAGCCAAATGGTAGAGTTGCCGAAGAAACATGAAGCAAAGCAATATAAAGCTTTCTTTGATTGCATGACAAGCGAGTTTGAACAAAACCCAAATGACATGTCATTGAAACATGTAGAAATGGTAACAACTTACTTTACTTATTATGAAGAAAGAGATTCGACTTTTATTTGAGCTAAAATGAATATAATTTTCTTTCAATTTCTACAGGCCTTCTTCCCAGTGATTGCTCATGAACACTTCTATCTGGTTGTATTCAATCTAGCAAAAGGAACTTCAGCAATCATTGACAACTCCAACTCTGGACAGACATATGACACCAAATAAAAGAAAGAATGCGATGTTTTGGTAAGTCACTCAAACTAGCCATGGAAAGAACATAAATTGCATCTAACATTAGAAACTATAATATGACAGTAAAATATCATATATGATATAATTGTCTTTAAATATTACAAACTAAAATATGGTAGTTAAATATCATATATGATAAAACACTAGCAAGTTAATTGAGTCTTTGTTTGAAATATCAAATATGATAAACCACTAGTAAGTAAACTGAATCTTTTGTTTGTGCAGAAAAAAGTATTTTCACAGTATTTGGAGTCATTCAATCACCCAAAAGCGAAGCACATAAAGAAAAACAAGACAGCATTCATAAAAGTCAAATGGGCAACAAAACAAAATGTGATTGATTGTGGGGTTTTTGTAATGATGCACATGGAGTTGTACAATGGTGAAGCAGCAAAGAACTGGGAGCTGAAATTCCCAACTGAAGAAGAAGGCCAAACAATGGCAATAATAAAGCTGAGAGTAAAGTATGCAACAAAAATGTTAACGCGTGAAATTAACAGTAAGAGAGAAGAAATCAGCGAGGAAGCACATGCGTTTGCAAGGAAGCATACTGACAAAGCATTGAAACAAACCTACATAAAGGAGCAGATAGACAAGAAGAAGAAGGAACAGGAGGCAACCCATGTTGCAAGTGCGATTTGAAGGCAAAACTTGATAGATGATAGGAGACAGTTGATAGATGATAGGAGCTGACGAACAGATGGGAAGTCACTCGTTTTTGGGTAAAGGTGGAGTGACAATGGTGATGCACTTACAAACTTACTTCTGATTAGTTAAATTTGGGATAGCTTATGCCATTTAGAATGGTTAGAACAGTATGTTATGTCTTATGGTAAAATGTCACAATCTTATCTCGTATGCTACAATATGTTATGTCTTATGGTACAATGTCACAATGTTGACGAATAGTGATCAGATCTGAAATGGTTATCTAATGAATTTGGTGGCACATCTGCGGATGTGATTTTGGATTATATGTGCTGTTGTACAAGTTTTGCTACACAAAACTGATATATTCGATGAAAAGGTGTTGCTAACCAACTCCGCGTTTTATAACACAATTTGAAAACATATGATATGAGATCTGATCAACAAATGTGCTATTGGTGGTATCACATATGATTTTGTATGTATATCAAATATGATATATAACAGTAAAAAATCAAATGTGATTTTGTATGTATATCAAACATGATATATAACAGGAAAAACAAACTAGATAAATCAAATATGATAATTCACTTAACACAAAGAGAAGATAAATCACTTAACACCAAAAAAAAATCAAAAAAAAATCAAAAATCCATTTCATAAAACAAAATATGTAAACAATCAAAGAAGATTCAAAGTACTTCAATCACAAAATTCTTATTTGGACAAAAACAGTAAAAAGATTTATCATGTAGCTTCAGATTGAACCAAATCATCTTGTACTCTATACTTATTTGGACAGGTCCTTTTGTTGTGGCCATCTTTAGCTCCACATACTGAACATGCATTCCTATTAACTGAACTCTCATCAATAGCTTGCTCTTTTCCACCTTTTATACGCGACTTTTCACGTCCTTTGGGCTTACAGCCAGACGGATTCTTAACAGCAACTACAGGAGGCTTTGGCACTCCGACAAGCTCTTCAAGATTATCAAGCTTGTCCTTTGATGGAGGATTTGGGCAATCAGCTTCAACATCTAACTTTAGCAACTTCAACTTCTCAATAAAAGCAGCTAACCTTGTCTCATCTTTACTCAACATATGCACACAGTGATCAACAATAGAAGTAGCCTCGTTTGCATAATTCTCAACAATCTCATTCTTCTCACCGTACCTGTTCCTTTTGTTCCTCAAACCAGCAGGTATCAAGTTCTTTGTCCAACGCCTCAAGATGTATTGATTTGGAATCATTTCAACATTTGCATTCTTAAAGACACAAAAAATGTGTCTACACAATATTCCAACTCTAACAAAAAGCTGACAGGAACAAACAACTGATCCATCTTCTATTTTTCGCAAAACCTCCATCCAAAAAAAAAAAAACAATATATAGTCAAATATCATATATGATAGATCATATGCGATACATCATTTGACATATCATATATGATATATCACATATGATATATCATATGATATATCACATATGATATATCACATATGATATATCAAAATTATAAAAGAATAAAAAATAACAATAAAAAAAGCTTTAATATAAAAAAAAATTGGTTAACAAACTAACAAACCTTATACAGTCCATCTTCTCTGTGAAACAAGTTGATCGGCTCCTCTTCTTCTTCATTTTTATCAGTATCATCACCTTTTTTCTTAAATTTCTCTTTTTTCTTAGCTTTCTTCTTCTCCATTACTTCATCAACAAACTTTTTCTCTTTAATAACAGACACCTCAGATCCTTCAAACAAACTTTTGGTATCTATTTGGCAAAACCATGTCCCAGCAAATATTTCATCTTGAACCAATTCGAAAAGGGGACGAGTATAAACATTTGACGCATGACGTTCAATCTTAAGATAGGTTCTAAGTGTAGGAACAGAATCAATCGACTTATGATCTAACCTCTCTTGTATATGCCTCTGTTTTTCCATTGCCGTCTCAAAACAATTCATAAAATTCATGAGAGTCGAACCAGAATTAGTAAAATGAGAGAAAAAGGAATTCTCACTCTCAGACCTAGAAGTTGTCCTCATCAAACCACACAAAGGAGAGTCCACAAAAAAAGCAGGAATCCAACAAGAGCGTATGCGAAACATCTTTGTTAACCACTTATGATTATGCAAATTAAACTCATCTAATAACTTCCCCCATTGATACTCAAACTCATCAGGACCAATATACATATTCCACACAATTTGATTGAATTTCCTTTTAAAGTCTGTGTGATCATAAATCTTTGAGCATATCTGCAAACAAATATCACATATGATTTAACAAATGATTTACCAAAATGAAAAAAGTATGAAATATCACATATGATAAATCATTAGAAACTACAAAGAAAGCAAAATAAAATACAAGAAAGCACATAAAGTATCACATATGATATAACAAAAGAAAATACAAGAAAGCACACAACATACCTTTCCAGGAAGCTTTTGTGTAATATGCCACATACACAATCTGTGTTTCGATCCAGCAAATTCTTGTTCAATCGCCTTTCTCATAGCCCCGTCCTGATCAGTGACAACGATACTAGGAGCTTTACCAAAAGCTTTTATAAATGCTTTGAGCAACCAAATATAAGAGTTTGCAGTCTCATTCTTCAGCAAGCCTGCAGCAACCGTAACACACTTCCTATGATTATCAATTGCTGTAAAAGGAACAAACATCATTTTGTACCTGAAAAACAAAAACAAAAATAGTTAAAAAAAAAAAAAAAAAAAAAACAAATACGAAGACAAAATACAAAGTAATAAAATAAAATATGATATATATCACTCAAACACTTACTTATTTGTCCTGTACGTAGCATCAAAAGAGACAACGTCACAAAACTCTTTGTAATTGTACTTGGAAACTTCATCAGCCCAGAAAATTGCAGAAAGCTCAGCATTCTCAACCAAGTAATCAAACGAAAAATCTGGAACATGCTTCTGTCTATTTTCCATCTTAGCTATAAGCATCTGAGCATCACTATCGCCTATATAACAATTCACACTCCTAAAGAAGTTCTTAAAGTCAACAGTTGTACCATGAACAAGCAAATACGATCCCTTCAAACCGGTCAACAAGTGATGAGCTCTCGTTGCACCTATATTCACGCTCGCAGCTTTAACAATAAACAACTGCTCAGCATATGTTAACTGTCTTTCGGTCTTTGACAAATGCTTATATTCTTTACATTCAAGCTCATGGTTATGTATACTATCAAAAACAGTCAACCTATACTTTGTAGAACCAGGAATCAACTCAAACATCACACGTGCTTTGCAACCTGTGATATGCAGGTTCGAACTTCTCTTCTGCTTGTCACTATTCTCTAAATCTAGTGTGTCTACATGAATTCCCTTAGGACAACCTTCCCTATTACACACTAGATACTTTTGCTTAACAATACCGCTCCTCAACCTTTTCTGACATGATTTCCTAACCACAAACCCTGCTTTTGAAGCATATTTCATATACGTACTAATGCACTCATCAACTGAATTAAAAACATTGCCCTTAGCTAGTAAAACATCGACAGGAACTTTAGGAATATAATAAACCGTTCCACCAGGAGTATCAAAATTAGAGTGAGTAGAAAATGATTCAGGAGTTTTCAAAGCATTCAGTTCTGAAAAAACAAAAAAGTACAAAATAAAAACATCGATCAAGTAAAAATGAAATAAACAAAAACAACTTCTTATGATCACATATGATATAACACATGTGCTGTATGTAACAGAAATATATCACATGTAATATCATATGTGATATCAAATGTGATATCACATGTGATATATCATATGTGATATCACATGTGATATATCATATGTGATATCACATGTGATATATCATATGTGATATCACATATGATATCAAATGTGATGCAAAATAAAAAGTGCTTATCAAAACATAACTAATAGCTTATTCAAAAAGCTTAAACTACTTAATTCAATCAAAGCATAAACTAATAGCTTATTCAAAGCTTAATATACTTAATTCATGAAAAACTAATTAACAGCTTAATTTGAATCTAAAACAAAACTAATCGCTTATTCACAGCATTAAAATGATTAACACCTTATCCATCTCCTACACGTAACACTAAACTAACAGTTTAGATCAATCTAAAGCTAAATAATAGCTTATTCACAGCTTGAAACTAACTTAACACTGCTTAATTCAATCTAAAACTAGATTAAAACTGCTTAATTCAATATTAACCTAACTAAATAGCTTATTCACAGATTAAAACTGTTATTCAAACAGAAAAAACACAATGAAAAACAAAAATTAAACGCGTCTTACTCTTAATAGCTGCGGATTCATCACCGTGTTCATAAGTACAATCTCCTCCGTATACTTAGCAGAAACATCATCACTAACAACAATATCTTCAGATGCAGATTCATTACGAAACAACGACGCTTTCAGTTATAGAAGAAGAAGGATAAGAAGAGGAACGATCAGATTCAGTTGCAGATTCAGTTATAGAAGAAGAAGGATCAGAAGAAACTGAAGAATTTGGAATAGAATCCATGAAAGAATCGTTTAATTAATAACGAACGAATTAGGATTAACCGATGAAGAAGATGAAAAAAACGAGAGAACAGAGAGAGACACACACTTTGTGTGTGTGAAAAGTAAATAGCTTTTAACTGAAAGAAAGATAAAAAATTCTTTTTATATTGACTAAAATACCCCTGCAGTGTAAAAATCAGATTTAATCTAAGCCATTATGTCAAAATGAATGAAAGGTGGGGATTGGTCCCTTGGTATGTAGATAAAGTTTTGTCCCTAAATGATCTTTTATCTATAATATATCATACACAAAAATATACCAACAATGAATATGCAAAATTGATTTACTTAGCAAAATATGGTTCTCCGTTCAAAAAAAAAAAAAATGTTTCCAACACTTACGTCCATTCAGTAGTATCTTTTATCTTTCATATTGTTTAGAATAAGCTTCATTAAACATTTAACAACATTAGTTTCAGTTTTAATCTTATTTATAAGGTAATCACACCTTTATCATTAGAGCATTCCCAATGTTAACGCCCCAACGGCGTTAACCCCCCCCAAACAACGCCCGTTATTGTGTTATGCTCTTGGAAGTGCACCCTATTCACGGCGTTAGTCCATGGGCGTTAGCAGGGTAACGCGCGTTATGGTTTAAAAAAAATCATTTCACCCCCCTAAACCATTTCAAATAAATTTTTACTTACACCCCTTCAACCTATTCAAATTCAAATTTAAATTATACTGGTCAATTCTGGGCGGGATAAATTCAAATTCAAATTTGAAATTTAAAAATCAAATATGAGCGGGATTTATTCAATTTCAAAATCAACTCTGCCTATATATACAACTCTACCAGAGTTGTTTAGAACACACAACACACACAAGTTACACACACAACTCTACCACAAAAAATGTCTCGCAAAGATTTTTCTCAGCAATTCCCAAGTCCAGAAAAGTTGCCGGAAACCAGCTTTCCAACTCTACCAGAACCTGAAGTTTACTCAACACCACCGGAAAATGTCTTTCCGGTGGGTTTTGAAAACATCCCGTACCTCCCAATTGTTCCTACTCCACCTGTGAACAGTCCACAGGTGGATTTTCAAAACCACCCCAGCGGGTTAAGTGAGGCTTCCCTCCGGCAACTAGAACAAGATGAAGAAAACGTTAGGGAGATTATGGAAGAGCAGGCACGTGAAGAGGCTGCTCGCCGTGAGCAAGAAGCACGGGAAGCTCAGTACCTCCAAGACAACTTCTTCGACATAATGGAGCGTCGATACTTTAATGGGGAGTTTAATTCTCCGGCAACCAGTTCTGAGGGTTGGGACTCAGATGATTCGTTTTTTTAAGTTTTAGTAGTTTTATTTTCTTCAGTATGCGTTGTAGTTTTAATTTTTAATGTAATTCGTGTTTAACGTTTAATGTACTTGGTGTTTTAATGTTAAATGTGATATGTGTTTTAATAAATGAAGTGTTTGTTTTAGTTTAGGGGTTGAAATTGAAAATATGAAATGTTATTGATGTTATTGGGATGTTATGGTTGTTGGTGTTTTTTGGGGATGTTAATGTTAAATGTTAAAGCTGATGTGACGCTGACGTGGACGGTGTTATTGGTGTTATAATGTTATGATTGTGCATGCTCTTATCAACAACGGAGTGAGAGACATCACCGTTAACGATTTTGCTCACTTTTATTATCTTTGCATGTGCTTTACATAACAATCTCTATTTTGCTCTTTGTGTTTTTCTAAATTTTAATTGATACATGTAATATGAATAGATTAAATGTAAGGATACTTTTTTATGTCAACAAAGATGTGAGTTATCTTTGTATTTAAATTTTCATCTCTCTCACGTCTCATATCAAACTACAAGAGACATAAACAAAAAGATATGTCGTTTAGTTCTTTGTCGTGGTCACATATAATAGGTGTTCAAAATATCCGAAAAACCGATAACCGAAAAAACCGAAACAGAGAAAATCTGAAATCGAAAAAACTCGCTTAACACGGTTCCGCTTCGGTTTTTACTTTTAGTTATCTACGGTTACCCGAACTGAACCGTGTATAATATACATGTAGGTAACAAACCGTTCATAAAAATGTACAAGTATTGACTAAATTATTGCACTACTTTGATCATATAATGCATTTTAACTTACCTAATGTGATCATTTACTAACGTTCATTGATTACATATTATTAAAGTTATCGTAACCTATAAACGTCAAATAAAGGGATAATATATCAGGAAGCAACCCAACTTTTAAGTTTTTCTCATATAGGCCACTCATTTAATTAAAGTAACTTATACGCCACCAAACTATGTATTTATTTTCATTTACACTAATTCCGGTCAAATTTAATCCGAATAATTATTAAACGGCAAGAATGAACCTAACACTAACATATGAAATTATTTACGAATAAATAACCAGCAGCGAAATTTCAGTTTTGTCATTCTAAAATACTTTTAATAATATAAATTCACACTTAAATTAAGGTTATAATCCGTTTTCACACCAAACTTTTAATTTGTAATGTTTGGATGAGTTCGAGGTTAGTTCCTTACCTATATTTTATAGTTTTTGGGCATAAATTTTGTCGGAATTGGTGAAAACGAAAATAAACCAATAGTTGAACAGTCTATAAGTTCACTTCAATAAATATGTGACCTATATGTTAAAAGTTGAAAACTTGAGTAGCCTCTATGTATATCATCCCTCAAATAAATAGTATAGTATTAGTTATTTTGTTACATATGATAATTTGAATGTTTTTATTGCGACGAAACAACTTTACTAGGACTCTAATATATTCAATGCTATTTAATTTTACAACAATGACATATTACGTTCTAATTTATGTTATTGTTTGTCCTATTCGATTTGATTAATTTTTCAGAATGGTTAATCTTGACCCGAACCACGGGTAACCGCCCATTTCGGGTACCCCGCATATTCAGTTATTCGTCTAGTACGGTTTGGTTTTGGATAGTAAAATGAACTATCCGCCCCGCGATAGATAGTTAAAATCTCCAACCGAACTGAGCCGACCCGCCCCATGAATACTCCTAACATATAGTACGTATTTAGTACAAGCTTTAAGGAACACTTATATACATAATAGGGCTAATAACCTATTAAAGCATCATACTTGTCACAAATGTCAATTCGACGTAGCGAACAAAAAAAATACCTCTTTTAGGCATTAAAGTTGACATTGTTGTCTTCAATTGAGTATTATGACCATTTTAACCTTCCAAATTACATAAATGATCCCTGTGGGTTTACGAAAATTGCATCCATCGTCCCTAGGCTAAATTACATAAATGGTCCGTGTCGTTTTCCTCTTCCACAACCTATGATGGTTACAATTTTGATTTTGATATGGATGTGATATAGCGGTCAACTTTTCAAAGTTCGATGGGGTATACAGTCCAAATAATAAGCAATCGAGTTACAATAAGAACTCTGGTTTTGTATTGTGAACAAGAATTCCAAAACTGTTTGAGCCATATGGGTTGAACCCAAATCGGTATAACTAATAATAAACAAACGAGTTACAGAAATCAAACAACTCAATCAATCAACACATACGAACATGAGATAATTCAGAATATGTGTAAAACCTGAAAATCTAAAACATGAATAAAGACTAAAATACCCTTGGAATCGAAATTTATAAAATATGTAAAAGATATTTATATTCATTTAACGAAATTAAAAACTTAACTTATCTATAATTAAAACTTAACGAATATGTGTACGTGATCGACATTGTACGACGGAAGTTAAACGTCTCGTTAAATAGTTGGGACAATCGTATGGGCCTTGTTTTCGTTTATTTGGTGAACCATGTTGGGCCGTGTAATTTTGTCGGTTGGACTAGTGAGCCGAGAGCCCAAAGGGGCGTGAGTTTTGTTTGTTCGGTTGGACCAAGCCGAAGCCCACCCCATCTCAAGCCTAAACCGAAAATTGTACTAGCTATATATACAACACATTAAACATAATTTGGAACCCTAGTTTTCTTTGCCTCTCTCTTTTTTTTTTCTTCCTATTTGGTCGAACCAACTCCCTTGGTGTCGAGACCTTGTGTCCAACAAGCTAAGGTATAACAATGATCTTTTCGTCTTCTTTTGATAACACCTAACGTATAATATGTTGTATCATATTTGTTTTAGTCGAGCTTGTGTTCTTTTCTTTTGGCCGAACCATATGAAACCAACAAACCAATATGAATTGAACCTTGTAATATTAAGAGAACATGTAATATATATGTATTATTTGAATCGGATCATTAGTATGTCGAGCTTAAGAAAAACCGAACCACATATATCATGAATCGGACAAGGTAAAACATGCAAACGTGATTAAGTAAGATACGTAGATGAGCTAGGGTTTGCGTAAAACATGTTAGCCGAAACCTACATGTTAGCCGAACCATGTGAGGGTTTTTGAACGTGTGTTAAACGAGAAAGGTCATGTAAAACCTAAACCCTAGATTGAGGTGTGAACCGAACCATGCATGCCGAACCCTAATTGGTTTGTGAACCGTGTATCATGCGTGTGTTTTATAAGTCAAGTAAGCTTGTTGATATGTAAACGTAGTACGTGGTCATATCTAGTCTAAACTATTGTGCATGTGTGTGTAAATGTGTAACTAATCCGAGTAATAAGTAACTTTGGGGTCACATGAAATCATAAACGTGCATGGATATAAAAGTTGACGTATAATATGTGTATAAGTAACGTATGGTTAAGTCATGAATGTGTTGAGTAAATAAACAAGAGTAATGAGTCATTAAATGACGTAATATGTAAAGTAATTGTGCATTAATATGATATTAAAAGAATGAGAAAACCCTAGAACATAAATGAGAGTCGATTAGGGTTTGAAGCTAAGTATAATAATTCATTATTTCATGTGTGAGTTATGACGTTTAAACTATTTTCACATTTAACCCTACACTTTAATAAATGACATAATGAACCCTAATCTATAATATCGGTTATAAAACACTTAAGTCTCATTTAATCATAAATCTTTAAAGTAATAAGATCACTGAATACATTAAGTATAAACATCAAATAGTAAATGATCATTTCGACAATTATGGAATCATAAATAACATGTACGACCGTTAATGTGTATAGGTTCTGTGAAGAAGGAGTAATCCTTTGCTTTCCGTATTTCTGCTTTTTGGTCATTTGCTTTGGAATAAGGTACAAATATTCTGACCTTTTTAGTAAAGATTCCTTATAACGTTTTCTTTCGTTAGCTTTTATATTAAGGTTTCCTAAGCCTTTGCTATGAACCCCATTCTGTTTGTTTGAGCTGTTGCTTATCTGAACTCTGATTTCTGAATTGTGAAACATCTGATTTTGAACTATATGATATGAAAACTCTGATTTTGAAAATATGATTAACCTTATGATAAAGTATGATCTGTGTCAGTTTTGACATTCTGATTTGACCTAAGATAGTTTGACACCGAGCCAAATATTTCACTAGTCATGGGGGTTCCATGTCCGTGTCAGTGATGCACCTCTGACATGACTCTAGGGCAGTAGAGTGATGTTCTGCCACGCCCCTTATCTGTTATCTGTTATGAGCTCAAGTTATGTTATATGACCAATATCTGTCTGTGGGGCGTATGGATGCATCCTAGATCTGTTATCTGTTATCTGTTATATGTTATCTGTTATCTGATGATTGATGCTGCGTGCATGCACGTCCTTCATAACTCTGGTAGGTCTCCCCTACAAATGTTGCCTTATGTGAATATGATTATGATCTGATATTTGTTTCTGGGCTCGTGGTAGTTAACTATAAACTTTATTCGTTAATTCTGATTTATACTTTGAAAATGATTATGATTTTGCTATCTTTCGTTCACTATATTCCGTATTCGATATCGTTTCGTACTTGCTTTGCTTTTATATCTGTTCACTGAGCTTTTGAAGCTCAGCCGCATTTCTTTTCTTCCGCGGCAGGTATCTAAGCATTGAAGCTGGGTTTTGCTTTGGGATGAGTGCATGAGTGGACTTACCTTAGAGATATTTAGCTTTGATCTTATGATGCTATTTAAGACTTCATTATTTCAGATATTTTGTTGGAGTTTATTTTCCGCTGGGACCTATGTATTGAAGTCATGTTGACTTGAGTTACTCCGCATTTATGCTAAGACTTCTTTTGGATATTTATGTTTGCTTTGATATGACACCATTATTTGTGATTCCTTTACCCTTGTCCGGTCGGGGCGTTACAATTTATGGCATCAGAGCCCAGGTTTACGACTTGTAGTCAGGACCTGTGACATATGGACCCTAGGTTTTGAGACCCTTAGAGCTTAGGCTATGATCTGTGAGGATTGGGTAGACTTTAGGATTCCTTCTGCGAACTTCCATTTCGTATCTCACCTTTGTTCATTTTGCTAACCGTTTGAATATCGTTCAGATGGTTCAAACTCGTCGTAACGGTAACGTGGATGGAGACGATGATGCTCCTAACTTGGATGCTGCGATTGCTAATGCTCTCAACACTCTTTTCCCTGGTCTTACCACACCTGAGATGATGACACAGGTGATCAACAACATTCGCAACCAGACTGGTGCTTCGGGTAGTGGTGGAGGTAATCAACCCACCGGCATTCACACTTGGCTCGAGCGTTTCGGTAAGCTCAAGCCTCTTTCTTTTAGCACTGCTGCTACTCCCACTGAGGCCGAGGACTGGATCACTCATATTGAGAAGCTGTTTGAAGTACTGGGTTGTGGAGATGAATTTAAGACCCGTTTGGCTGCATTTAAGTTGGAGGGTGATGCATTGAATTGGTGGAAGGCACTCAAACAGGCGAGAGGAGGAGATGCTTTTGCTATTACTTGTACTTGGACTGAGTTTCGGACTATCTTCTATAACCGTTACTTCCCTGACGCTGAGCAGCAAAGGTATGAGAGGGATTATCAGGCAATCTACCAGTTTGATCATGAGAACTCCAATGAGTACATGGGTAGGTTTATGAGGCTGGTAAGTTTTGTGGGAACGATTGCTGGAGATGGTAGGCGCCAAGCTAAGCACTTCAAGTGGGGACTGAAGAAGTGGGTGTTGGACCGACTGCTGAATATTGAGTATGAGGATGTGTCGGCCTGCAATGACGCAGCTCGTAACATTGAGATCTTTCATGAGGTTTCGGGTTCCAACAAGCGTAACCGTGATGGTGATCGGATTCAAGGTAGGACTCAAAGTAATGATTATAAGGGAAATTCTGGCAGGAGTTATGATTCGAGGGGTCAGGTGGATAGGAGTTATGATCAGCGGGGTCAGTCAGGAAGGAATGTGGACTCTAGGCGCCCTGAGGCGAGGAGTCAGGATAGCAGAGCTGCTGGCAAGAATGGAAATGATCGTCAGAACCAAGGTAACAATAACCAGCGTTACAACAAGGATCAGTCAGCTCGAGGATCATATCAGGGTCGTGCTTCAGGATCTTCTGGTCAGCAAAGGACAGCTGAAGTTTTGCCTCCCCCACCTCTCTGTACTACTTGTGGAAAGGCTCATCCGGGGCAGTGTTTCAAGGCCACTGGTGGATGTTTCTCTTGTGGTTCCACTACTCACAAGATCAAGGATTGCCCTAAGAAGAACCCGGTGATTCCTGGAAACTACATCAAGCCGCCACCTACTACTGGACGTGTTTATGCTACTACTCGGAATCAGGCGGAGCGCACTTCAGGTACCATTACGGGCACTCTTTTCATTGATGATTATTCTGTCTTCGCTTTATTTGATACCGGTGCCACACACTCCATTATATCTGTCACATTTGCTAAGAAACTTAATATGAAGCCCAAACCATTAGCAAATCACTTATCAATTTCTACGCCTATGAAAAACCATATGATCATTGATCATAAATATGTTAAGTGCCCTCTTCGTTTTGATGATCGTGTTCGCTCTGCAAATCTGTATCCTCTCGATATGGTCGACTTTGATATCATTCTAGGCATGGATTGGTTGGCTTATCATAGAGCTTCCATCGACTGCTATGCTAGAACTGTGATCTTTGGAGACGTAAAACATCCTGAATTCGTTTATTATGGTTCTCAACCCCTCAAATCTGTTAAGCTCATTTCTGCTATGAAGGCACGGACCATGCTTGCTCATGGGTGCCAAGGTTTTCTGGCATCTGTTAAGGACACGTCTTTGGAGAGTCCTAACATTGAAAACCTTTCTGTTGTTTGTGAATTCACCGACGTTTTTCCCGATGAACTCCCTGGTCTTCCCCCAGCTAGAGAAGTTGAGTTTAGCATTGAGTTAATTCCTGGTGCTGAACCGATTTCGAAGGCTCCGTATCGTATGGCACCTGTAGAACTGAAGGAATTGAAGGAGCAGCTGCAAGAGATGATAGAAAATGGATTTATTCGACCCAGTGTTTCTCCATGGGGTGCACCTGTTTTGTTTGTGAAGAAGAAGGATGGAAGCATGCGTCTATGTATCGACTACCGTGAACTCAATCGTATTACCATTCGAAACCGTTATCCTCTGCCGCGTATTGATGATTTGTTTGATCAACTGCAAGGAGCGAAGTTCTTTTCGAAGATTGATCTGAGATCTGGTTATCACCAGCTACGTGTGAGGGAGCAAGATGTTCCTAAGACCGCGTTTCGTACCAGATATGGTCATTATGAATTCCTCGTTATGCCTTTTGGCTTGACAAATGCGCCTGCTGTGTTTATGGACCTAATGAATCGTGTTTTCCATGAGTTCCTCGATAAGTTCGTTATCGTTTTCATCGATGACATTTTGGTTTACTCTAAGTCTGAAGAAGAGCATGAACAACATCTCCGGATAGTTTTGGAGATTCTGAGGAAGAAGAAGTTGTACGCCAAATTTTCGAAGTGCGAGTTTTGGTTAAGACAAGTCGCGTTCCTTGGTCATATTGTATCTGCTGATGGTATCACCATGGATCCGTCTAAAGTTGAGGCTATCACTAAATGGCCAAGACCTACGACAGTGACTGAGGTTAGGAGTTTTCTAGGACTTGCTGGTTACTACCGACGTTTTGTTGAAGGTTTCTCTCGCTTAGCTCTACCCCTAACCCAACTGATGAGAAAAGGTGAAAAGTTTGTATGGACGGATGAACGAGAAGAGAGTTTTGAAGAGTTGAAACGGAGATTGGTGTCCGCTCCTATTTTGACTCTTCCATCTGGTTCTGGAGGATTTCAAATATACAGTGATGCATCTAAGAAAGGATTAGGCTGTGTTTTGATGCAACATGGAAAGGTGATAGCTTACGCTTCAAGACAACTGAAACCTTATGAGGAGAATTACCCAACTCATGACCTTGAGTTAGCTGCAGTGGTGTTCGCGTTGAAGATCTGGAGACATTACTTGTATGGAGAGACGTGTGATATTTTCACTGACCATAAGAGTCTCAAGTATATTTTCACTCAGAAAGAACTTAACATGAGACAAAGAAGATGGTTAGAACTTCTTAAGGATTATGATACCAACATTCAGTACCATCCCGGTAAGGCTAATGTAGTTGCTGACGCACTTAGCCGGAAATCAGGCATTCTTGCAAGTATTGAGATTGAACCTAGGATTCTTCGTGACTTAGAGCGTTTGGATGTTGAGTTGTGTGTACGAGGTTTTGATGGATACTGGGCTAGTATGAAGGTGGAGTCGAACCTTATACTGCAAATCAAAGAAGCTCAGAAAGATGATGGTGAGCTGTGGGCCGTGGCGCAAAATGTTGAAGAAGGTAAGCAGACGGAGTTTAAGGTTGATGATGACGGAATAGTATGGTATGAAGATAGGCTCTGTGTTCCCAATGATTCGGTACTTCGCGAGAAAGTTATGACTGAAGCTCATAGTTCTCCTTTCACTATCCATCCTGGTTCTACCAAGATGTATAGGGATTTGAAACAGTACTTCTGGTGGAATGGCATGAAGCAAGATGTGGCGACGTTTGTATCGAAGTGTATGATTTGTCAGCAGGTTAAGATTGAACATCAAAGGGCTAGTGGACTGTTACAGCCATTGGATATTCCAACATGGAAGTGGGATAAGATATCTATGGATTTTGTGACTGGGCTACCTCTTACTCGGAAGAAGCATGATGCGATTTGGGTAGTTGTTGATCGACTAACCAAATCTGCTCATTTCTTACCAATCAGAAAGGATTATGGTATTGGTAGATTGGCGGAAATTTTTCAACAAGAGATCGTTAGGCTTCATGGTACTCCGGCATCTATTGTGTCCGACAGAGATCCGCGTTTTACTTCCCGTTTCTGGAAAGGTTTGCAAAAAGCTTGGGGTACTCGACTTAATTTCAGTACAGCATTTCATCCTCAAACGGATGGTCAGTTAGAGAGGACTATTCAGACCTTAGAGGACATGCTAAGGGCTTGTGCTTTAGAATGGACGGGCAGCTGGGATGAATATTTGTGTTTAGTAGAGTTTGCATACAACAACAGTTGGCATGCTAGCATTAAGGCAGCACCGTTTGAACTTCTTTATGGGAGAAAATGTAGATCACCTACTTGTTGGGATGAAGTAGGTGAACGTTTAATTGAAGGTCCGGAAATGATTGAGATCAGTAATGAGAAAGTAGCTGTTGCTAGAGAAAATTTGAAGGAGGCTAGGTCTCGTCAGAAAAGTTATGCCGACAAGCATCGTCGTGATTTAGAATTTCAGGTTGGAGATCGTGTATTTCTAAAAGTTTCGCCGTTTAGAGGTGTGAAACGTTTTGGAATCAAGGGCAAGCTCAGTCCTCGATTCATCGGTCCGTTTGAAATTCTGGAACGTATAGGAGAAGTTTCGTATCGGTTAGCACTTCCGCCTCAGTTATCGCATGTTCATGATGTTTTCCATGTATCTCTCCTAAAGGGATACAACTATCATCCGTTACACGTTGCTTCTTATCCGTTTGATCAAATTCAATCCGATATGTCTTTATCTGAAGAAGCGGAAGCTATTTTAGAAAGACAAGAAAGAGTCATGAGAAATAAAGTCATTCCGTTCGTTAAGATTCTTTGGAAAAATCACCCGGAGCGTGAGGCTACTTGGGAAACCGAAGAGTCGATGCGAGCTAGTTATCCTCATTTCTTTGAATAGTTTGGTATGTTCTCATTTCGTTTCGTTTCGTTTCATTTCAATTTTCGAGGACGAAAATTCTTCTTTTAGAGGGGAAGAGTTGTAAAACCTGAAAATCTAAAACATGAATAAAGACTAAAATACCCTTGGAATCGAAATTTATAAAATATGTAAAAGATATTTATATTCATTTAACGAAATTAAAAACTTAACTTATCTATAATTAAAACTTAACGAATATGTGTACGTGATCGACATTGTACGACGGAAGTTAAACGTCTCGTTAAATAGTTGGGACAATCGTATGGGCCTTGTTTTCGTTTATTTGGTGAACCATGTTGGGCCGTGTAATTTTGTCCGGTTGGACTAGTGAGCCGAGAGCCAAAGGGGCGTGAGTTTTGTTTGTTCGGTTGGACCAAGCCGAAGCCCACCCCATCTCAAGCCTAAACTGAAAATTGTACTAGCTATATATACAACACATTAAACATAATTTGGAACCCTAGTTTTCTTTGCCTCTCTTTTTTTTTCTTCCTATTCGGCCGAACCAACTCCCTTGGTGTCGAGACCTTGTGTCCAACAAGCTAAGGTATAACAATGATCTTTTCGTCTTCTTTTGATAACACCTAACATATAATATGTTGTATCATATTTGTTTTAGTCGAGCTTGTGTTCTTTTCTTTTGGCCGAACCATATGAAACCAACAAACCAATATGAATTGAACCTTGTAATATTAAGAGAACATGTAATATATATGTATTGTTTGAATCAGATCATTAGTATGTCGAGCTTAAGAAAAACCGAACCACATATATCATGAATCGGACAAGGTAAAACATGCAAACGTGATTAAGTAAGATACGTAGATGAGCTAGGGTTTGCGTAAAACATGTTAGCCGAAACCTACATGTTAGCCGAACCATGTGAGGGTTTTGAACGTGTGTTAAACGAGAAAGGTCATGTAAAACCTAAACCCTAGATTGAGGTGTGAACCGAACCATGCATGCCGAACCCTAATTGGTTTGTGAACCGTGTATCATGCGTGTGTTTTATAAGTCAAGTAAGCTTGTTGATATGTAAATGTAGTACGTGGTCATATCTAGTCTAAACTATTGTGCATGTGTGTGTAAATGTGTAACTAATCCGAGTAATAAGTAACTTTGGGGTCACATGAAATCATAAACGTGCATGGATATAAAAGTTGACGTATAATATGTGTATAAGTAACGTATGGTTAAGTCATGAATGTGTTGAGTAAATAAACAAGAGTAATGAGTCATTAAATGACGTAATATGTAAAGTAATTGTGCATTAATATGATATTAAAAGAATGAGAAAACCCTAGAACATAAATGAGAGTCGATTAGGGTTTGAAGCTAAGTATAATAATTCATTATTTCATGTGTGAGTTATGACGTTTAAACTATTTTCACATTTAACCCTACACTTTAATAAATGACATAATGAACCCTAATCTATAATATCGGTTATAAAACACTTAAGTCTCATTTAATCATAAATCTTTAAAGTAATAAGATCACTGAATACATTAAGTATAAACATCAAATAGTAAATGATCATTTCGACAATTATGGAATCATAAATAACATGTACGACCGTTAATGTGTATAGGTTCTGTGAAGAAGGAGTAATCCTTTGCTTTCCGTATTTTGCTTTTGGTCATTTGCTTTGGAATAAGGTACAAATATTCTGACCTTTTTAGTAAAGATTCCTTATAACGTTTTCTTTCGTTAGCTTTTATATTAAGGTTTCCTAAGCCTTTGCTATGAACCCCATTCCGTTTGTTTGAGCTGTTGCTTATCTGAACTCTGATTTCTGAATTGTGAAACAGCTGATTTTGAACTATATGATATGAAAACTCTGATTTTGAAAATATGATTAACCTTATGATAAAGTATGATCTGTGTCAGTTTGACATTCTGATTTGACCTAAGATAGTTTGACACCCGAGCCAAATATTTCACTAGTCATGGGGGTTCCATGTCCGTGTCAGTGATGCACCTCTGACATGACTCTAGGGCAGTAGAGTAATGTTCTGCCACGTCCCTTATCTGTTATCTGTTATGAGCTCAAGTTATGTTATATGACCAATATCTGTCTGTGGGGCGTATGGATGCATCCTAGATCTGTTATCTGTTATCTGTTATATGTTATCTGTTATCCGATGATTGATGCTGCGTGCATGCACGTCCTTCATAACTCTGGTAGGTCTCCCTACAAATGTTGCCTTATGTGAATATGATTATGATCTGATATTTGTTTCTGGGCTCGTGGTAGTTAACTATAAACTTTATTCGTTAATTCTGATTTATACTTTGAAAATGATTATGATTTTGCTATCTTTCGTTCACTATATTCCGTATTCGATATCGTTTCGTACTTGCTTTGCTTTTATATCTGTTCACTGAGCTTTTGAAGCTCAGCCGCTTTTCTTTTCTTCCGCGGCAGGTATCTAAGCATTGAAACTGGGTTTTGCTTTGGGATGAGTGCATGAGTGGACTTACCTTAGAGATATTTAGCTTTGATCTTATGATGCTATTTAAGACTTCATTATTTCAGATATTTTGTTGGAGTTTATTTTCCGCTGGGACCTATGTATTGAAGTCATGTTGACTTGAGTTACTCCGCATTTATGCTAAGACTTCTTTTGGATATTTATGTTTGCTTTGATATGACACCATTATTTATGATTCCTTTACCCTTGTCGGGTCGGGGCGTTACAATATGTACGAGTCGAGTTGACTCAGTAGTGAGTCGAGCGAGTTTTGAGTATAAAGATTAGATCCACACGAGATATAAAAAGATTAGATCCACACGAGATATAAATTAAACCGGTTAGGGTTTAGTGGAAATGGAATAAATAAAAAGAAGAAAACGGCGTGCGAGCTTACCCACGAGAGGAAGATGGGGAGGGTGGTGGCTCACGGTGGTGAGACTTTGAACAGGTACCAAACGGGCTTTATGAGTCTCCAAGAACTCCAGAAATGATGAGGGGAAAAAGATCTATGCGGCGGTAGTATTATTTGAGGTGACCGGAATCTTTGCCGGAAATTGTACGGCGCCGGAATAGTGAGACTTCGATTGCTTATTATTTGATTTTGATACAAAACCAGAGTTCTTACAATTTTGGAATTATCTCAGTTCCGCTATACAGTTTTATGGATTCAGGGATCATGGATGCAATGGATAGCTTTTGGACAATGGATGCAATTTTTAAAAATTCAATGGTAAAATGGTCATCACAATTTTGTATTTTATCTTTATTACTCAATTGAAGACAACAATGTCAACTTTAATGCCTAAAAGAGGTATTTTTTTTGTTCGCTACGTCGAACTGATATTTGTGACAAGTATGATGCTTTAGTAGGTTATTAGCCCTACATAATACTATGGTTCTAAAGGGCTCACAAAGGCTTTGCAAAGACCTCGTAAAGACGTGAGGCTTGGTCATGTCGCCATGCTGCAACGTCACCTTATGTCATATCTTTTTGTAAATTCGATATATATGAAATATGATATAAATATATAAATATTTTTATATTTTGTGCCGCTTTATGTCACGCCTTATAAACGCAAAAGTTTCGCCTTGACTAAAAAAAATAAGACTTGGTCATGCCGTCACGCTACACCTTACGCTATTTATAACCTTGCATAATACACAACTGGGGAATATAATAGAAGTTATTGTATAAACAAATTTTGACTAAATTAATTTTGAAGTAAAAAAAGAAGTCATTCAATGAATTAGTTGCTAGGTGTATTGACTTATGAAATCATTTATAGAATATTACACTATTAAATTTAATTTCAACATAAAAGGTAGTTTAATAATTTTAATGTGTTAAATCTTCAACAAGCTTTATATGTAGTATAAAAATTCGATTTAAACACCACATGTATTAACAAATTTTCAAATCTGATATTGACAAAAGTGTTCACAAAGCACAAAAGTATCAAAATTCAATATTACTCCGTATAGGATATGGACAAATACGCGTGAACAATTTAATGATGATATATCAAAGTACAGTTCGTCAAATAACAGCAATAGTCACATCAAGGGTGGGTTCACAAGAGTATAAAGTGTCGTGACTAGCCACTTCTCTTTATTTGGGCTTTATTTGTGTCACATTACTTCCGTATCATTTCAGCATACTCACTTAAAAATACCCCCAATCACAACTAACTCAAACCTTTTCATTTGGGCTCCACCTACCCTTATTTTATTTCTTTTCCATATTTTTCTAACACAATAAAATTTATTTCATTTAAATAAAATTACAATACCGTTTATTAACAAATATAGCCGTGAATAAGTATCCCCGTAAAAATTTATGAATCCAAAATACCACTCATTATACCGAATAATTAATAAAACATTTGTATCCAAATAAATTTGAAAAACACCTTGGCAGCCTAGGTTTAAGTAATTTTGAATAATTATTACAAACTCAGTCCACATTTTGCATTAACAATCATTTCAGCCCAAAATATATCATATCCCAATCCAATAACTGATCCAAATTATAACCTGCTGAGTTATAACTCTTGACCTAAACCTAAACTTACTTACAGATAAACATCCGCCCCTATCTCTTAAGAGAATTGATACTTACACCACATTTTTTGATACATTCATCATCATTTATGCATTACAGTATTGTACTGTACAATACTGTAATGCATAAATGGTGATGAATGAATCAAAAAATGAGGTGTGAGTATCACCTCCCATCTCTTAAACGCTCTCACCTATCTTATCACCTCCTTCATCAAACCGATCAAAGCGTTTATCTCCTTCTTTCATCATCAATCTGAATCAACGCAAACACAAACATAACCATACCCTTATCACGTCTTTAATTCAAACGGAAATATTAAAACGTTAATATTTCAAAAGTTTTTTTGTCTTCTTCCGTGTCGTTAGGGCGGCGAAGGTGGAAACGGCGAGGGAGGGTGGTGTCGTGGCGATGACGGGCGAGTGGTGGCGAGCTAGCCACGTTGGAGTGGCGAGCTTGGCTCGTTACGACACTCTATGCTCTAAGGCTATGTGCAACGGATCGATCCTCTCGTCGGTCAACCGATCGGTCAGGTTGGTCGGCCTGTTGTGGTTGATCGGTCGCGGTCGGTTGGCAAGCAACAAAACCAAAGACCAAGTCCTATTTTCGACCAAGTTCACATCTCAAAATACAACAAAAAATACCACCGTTTGATTCAAAATAATAATAATAATAATAATAATAATAAATTCTATCATTTTTACAACATTATAAACATCTTACTTATTTCCTAATTTCATTCCAAAATTCAAACAATGCTCATTCAAACACATTCTTTTAATTATGTCTTTCAAGCTATTTTTTAATTCTTCGTCTTTCGACGATGAAGAAGTCATGAGCGAGCTTGCGGAGTTTACGCATGCAGCTTGGGCCGAGTACCAAGCGTCACTGCCAAAAGTCCGACGAACCCACATTGCTAGGGATCATCACGGTGCTCATAATCGTTTAGTTGCAGCTTACTTCTCCGCAAACCCAGTGTATGACGAAAGAAGATCCCGTCAGCGGTTCCGAATGAGCTGAGAACGATTCACACAAATTGTTCGAGAGGTAACCGATTATTCTCTTTATTTTCAACAAAATCCTGATGCTACGGGCACACTTGGTATTTCCTCATTGATCAAGTGTACTTCGGCAATTCGTCAATAGCATACGGGGTCGTTCCTGATTCTCTTGACGAGTATTTGAAAATGGGTGCAACAACAGCCCATGATTGTATCCGTAACTTTTGTACGGCTAGCATGGACTTATATGGTGAGTTTTTGCGAAATACCACGTATTCTGACCTTTAAAGACTATATGCTCGTCACGAGAAAAAGCATGGGTTCCTTGGGATGATAGGAAGCATTGATTGTACAGGTTAGCTGTGGGAGAATTGCTCAAATGGGGAGAGAGGTCAATTTGCTAGGAGTGATCACGGGAAAGATCCATTCATTTTATTAGAAGCGATCGCCTCCCAAGATTTATAGATTTGGCATGCGTTCTTTGGTGTCTCCGGATGAGTAACGACGTGAACATTTGTTGTTCCCTATTCACTATCGTATAAAATAGTTAAGTATCAAAAACAGATAATATTGAATCAATGACTGAAGTAAGATGTAAGAAAAACACACTGATAAATTTTCAACATAATACTCTTTATTAGAAATCAATCAAAAAGAATAGATTACCTAAGTACTTGCGGAATAGTACTTGGGATTGAAATGACAAAGGGTTGGTACTCCTCACTAAGCTCAGGCTAAGTCTGAGCACAACTACAAGGAACCACTGAGCTATCTCAGGGACAAAGTTGTATTTGGAGGAGTGAAAGATGGCTTGTGTGTGTTTTACAATTCACAAGATTAAATCTTTCACTCCATCTCTTATGCTATTTATACAAGTATGGGTATTAACTTTATCCTAAGTGACAAACTGACATTTTATAGAAGACAAAATACTGATGTATTTTGTCTCTATTTACAAAGACTATATTAAGTAAGAGACAAGGCTGCTTTCCATAAGTCAGTGATGACACTGAGCCTGATAGTTTGCCATTCAAGGAAAGTTGACTTTGGTTGATAAGGACTTCGTCTTATCTGATTCAAACTTGTCCCGCCTTATCCCGCTCATTCTTCAGTCTTCATTTCCTTCAGTCTTTTACTTCAGTTTGTCTTCAGTGTAAGTAGTTGGTGAGGAGTTTAGGGATTCAGTGAGTTATTGTCATCACTCACTGAATCCACCATCTTCTTCTTGACTCAGTCTTCACCCCTTAAGTTCCGCCTTACTGAGTGGAGAGACTTCTTCTTTGCCTCTTACTGAGTATCATGAAGATGGCTCACTGAGAGACTATGCACTCAGTGACCTGTTAGTGTTTAACGGCCTAAACACTTAGGGTATTTTCTATTCAAATCCTAGATTAAGGGATTTGGGTATTTACTGAACCCAACAGTCTCCCCCTATTTGGATATACAAATAGCCTAAGTGTTTGATCAGTGTAAGTGAGCAAATGGCTTCTTCTTACACTGAATGTACTAATGAACATAATAAGGAATACTGAATATTTTAACAAAAGATACATCATTTATTGATCAATTACATAGTTCCTATCACTAGTACAAAATATAAATGATAATGATGTCAATCAAGATGGATCCCCAGTGCTTCAAGCTTGACTTTCTTTGTGATGAGTGTTTTTCTGTCATGATGCTTTCTTATCTTGGCATTTAAATCAGCACAGAACCTGACGTTTGCAGGAGTCTGAATTTGAGAGGCCCCTGGTATGTAGCTCAGCATTGTAGCCACACCTGCCTGATCAATGTCACTCCACTTTTGAAATGTTGGGTTCCCATAGACATCAATAAAGAAAAGTCCTCTTTCAGGCTTTTCTATCACAAGACAATTTACAAACTTCACCCCTTCAGGTAGCTCCCTATTACATTCCAGTCCAGGCACTTTGATCTCAGGCTGGAACTCAACCCTCTTTCATTTGCCCTGTGATGATTGAGGTTGAGATCCTTGAGGTGCAGTTAAGGCAGGCTGAATCCCCAGTATTGCTGGTGCTTCCTTCAGTCTTTCATACCTTTTGCTAAGCATTTTCATCAGCTCCTTAACCACCGCATTCTGCTTCTTTTCAATGATCGGACCAAGCTCATCGAGTTCAGTGATCCCAAAGTCAGTGAATTTCAGGGGATCATGAACCTCGAAGTGTCTTTTGTCATCCCCCCTGTTAGTGCAAATATTACGATATTTAATCTATACATTCTCATTTGTTTTGTTGATGACAAACATGTAACTTGTAATACATAACGTAAAATGTATAAGTTACTTGTAATTATATCTTGTCTCAACATACTCTCAACACCTCTCGACGACTCAAGTCCTTGTATGCTACAACAAAGGTTCGTACATGTTTGTTATGTTGCATTATGATCAAACCCCTAACAAACCATTAAACATGTTTAGTTAAATAGTTTATAAAACACTTAAGTAAACATAAGTAAATGTGTTGGGTAAAACCCATGACCCATGACCCAAGACCCAAGACCCATACCCAATGTCTAGATGTTTTGTACCTTGGTGGGCACTCAAATTCTTGACCCATAGCCCATAGTTTTAACCCATAAACCATGGGTAAAGAGGAGCGTGCACGGATCCCTCAGATGACCCACGGATCCCTTGGATTTACAAAGCCGTATCCCTCCAGAAGGGATCCTTGAGGCAGAACATGGTTTTGGTCTTTTTGCCTATAAATAGCAAACCACTTCTTACCATTTCTACACACTTTCACACATAGTTTCTCTCCACCAAATCTAGGATACTTAGATCATTAGGAAACATGTAAACCACCCTCATCTCATATGATCATAATGCTTCTAACTCTCGTTTGTTGTAAGCATACCTCAAGTGATCCTCCAAAGCAAGCTTAGAGATCTTGCTTCCTTACCTACTGAAGTGATCACCCATCACAAGATACAAGCACATGAAGATCTTATACAACAAGCTTGGGAAACTTGTCATCTTCATTCATAGAAGACTAACTACATCATGCTTTGGGTTCTTGATGTTTAGTCTAGGAGTTCATATCCATTAGACACATTGTCTTGGATATTTTCTAGTATCATATTGTTGTATCTATGACTAGACTAGATGGTTTATGTGTTTGTACCATAAAACACAAGGTTTGTTATGTTGGGCCACAAAACATAACGAGTGTCATAGATGTGTCAAAGGCATTAGTGAAGAGTGCCGAAGATCTGTGTTGAAGGCATTAGTGAAAAGTGCTGAAGGATCGTGTAAATGGCATTAGTGAAGAATGCCTAGGTTGTATAATCGATGAGGTGCATCGTTATACATATAGTATTTGTTTAGATCCAAGGATGGTGATATCCTTGATGGTGTTGTAACAAGGAGTGGATCTCCTTAAGATTAGGTGTTGTGTCGTGAAGGTGTAGTTCACCTAAGGTGTGAAAGAACTAGGTGCTTAGCCTAGCACCTAATAAAGGGTAGGCGACGTTGTGAAGGATTAGTTCTCCTAAGGTGTGAAAGAACTCGGTGGTTAGCCTAGCACCGTATAAAGGGTAGGCGACGTTGTGTTAGGTGTGGTTCGCCTTGGTGTGAAAGAACTCGGTATTTAGCTTTATACCGGAAAAAGGTTAAGCGACGTTGTGAAGGCTTCTCCGCCATAAGGAGTTGGTGTAGTGATTACGAACTCTCGAGTAGGTGACTCGGGGAGTGGAGTAGGGCAAGGAAGGTGACCTTGTAGCCGAACCACTATAAATCCTCGTGTTGGTTTGTCTATCCTTTTACTTATCGTTTTACTTTTATTCTTGCATTACTTTGTTTATTTTCTATGTGGTTGATGTCTATGTTTGTGATGCATACTTGGTCTTTCATATAGTCACAAACTATATTCAACACTTTACATATTATGACACGCTTGATCAAGAAAAAGCAACCGGACTAATAATGGTGAAACTTGATTTATAATGAACCATTAATCTTGCGGAATCTTATGTGATGTCAAGGGGTTGGCCTTACATGCCGTAATGCGTTAAATGCATCCTCGCGTCGAGATTAGCAAATGCAATGGTTTATACTATATTTGATACAAAAGTTTTAAGTTTGAAACGGAAACGTATTCACCCCCCCTACGTTTTCACAATTGGTATCAGAGCGGGTTGGCTCTAGTTTTAAAACAAATGGTTTTCAAAACGAGTAAGGTCCTCGTATCAAATTTTTGGTGAAGTCAAGAATAATATGAAAAGTGTTTTGTTATTTTTTCTCTTTGAAGTTTTGTTGTTAGATATCTTGTTAATCAAGCTTGAATAAAGGTAAAAATAGATAATATAACTTCACTAAAAAGTCTACAAAGGTTAAACCTTTTCGTCGGGTCAAAACGTGCATTTGTCTAATTCTGTGTCAGATCCGCGGATCCCTCAAGTTACACTGGACGGATCCCTCAAGCAAGGGATCCGTGGGATCCGTGGTAAAGAAGACAGTTTTTGTCTGAATTTCAAAAATTCATAACTTTTTAACCGTAAGGAGTTAGAAGTCGTACCACCTATCGTTTTAAAGGTATTTGAGTCTACTTTCATTTAAAAATGATTTCATAAACTGATTCAAAACAAAAATTTACAGAATCATTGATTTATAATAGAAAGTCATTTTTCGATCATAACTTTTGCACAACTTTTGATCTAATTGGAGACGGATGTTTTCATCCTTGAATAACAATGTGTCCTCTTTTGAAATTAAGGTTTTGATCATATTTATATACATAAAAGAAACTAATCAAACTTGGTATACATGTTTATATTTAACACAAAGCGATGAAAAGAACTTTTGTATGCTATGCTAAATGATAAATTGTCTTCTTTGCATTACCTGATTATTTGCTTATCTCAAATAGCTTTTGTGCTTGTTTGATTGAATAACATATGTGGTTTCCTTACCTTGCTATTCATTCTCTTGTTTGTCGATTTAGTAATATTCTACTAATCAATGTGCTATTTGAAGAAGTGTTTGGGATAACATCTAGTTGTGTCGAAAATGTTAGTTTAGATACTTAGATAAGTCATATAGGTTGAAAAATGTTTAAAACATATAACACACTAAATGGATTTTTGATTGAGTTTGTCATGTGTGCAACATAAATGTTTTATGTGCTTATATGATTTCCTTTGTTCTTGTATCGTTTTCTAAAAACAACAAGAATGTACATCGGATCATAATCTACACTTGTGTTGATGATGTACTCTCCCATTTTCCTTTTCATGATCGCTCTCCAAGCTTCATAGTAGGATTGACAACTTGATTATTTCATCCGATATACTCAAGTAAATTATTTTGCAATGCAAATATAATTGTTCATATCCGAAAGTCCAAACTCAAAGCTTTCCAACAACATATGTTGAACTAGCTCATCCAACCATTTTTTGTTGTTTACCATATGGACAACTCTTGAACTTATTTTTAACATGACGCCTTTGTCACCTTAGTTGTCTCAAGTATAATATTAAACGAAGCAAAGTATCATCATTGTTACTCTTCGATAGGCCATTGTAGGAATATAAATTTTCCTAACTTGAGAATGAATAATGGAGAACTTATTGCACTAGAAACTCAATTTGGCCTAACGGTTGAATTGCTTCCTTGATAGAAGTTGGGTATGTGGAATCGCCTGTAAAAATGGTCGTGTTTAGCCGTAATTAAGCACCGCTAGTAATAGTCTCATATTCATTCTCTCACCTGAGAAATTTATACTCCTATGTTTTCCTAAAGTAAGTTTACAATGGAAATAATTTGCATTGTCTTAGGATTACTAATCAAACAAGTTGTAAAATTAATTTTTCTTTTAATTAATCACAACCACTTGCCTCATCAAGCGATTATCTTGCTTTGATCGAGAAGAGCTACATGACTTCATGGACGAAGCTCATTGTATGCTAATCACCATCCGTAATGACTAGATTGTCCTAAACTAGCACCTCACAACTCTTTTGTCTTGAACACCATCTTATGTTCTTTTCTTTCTAAACACATACCTTGTATGTCATTGTTAGTGTAAATGATTTACTAATCTAGACCATAAATTTGTTTTGGGCTAGTTGAATAGTGCTTGTTAAGTTTGCTAAACCTTTGTGTTATTTGTGAGCTCGATCTTATTTGATTGCCTATATGTTACCTCTACATGCTCTCCTTGCTTTGCTTAATGTGTATACATGTATACTTGCTGTAGAAATCATTAGTTTCATAATTCGAAACATAGAGTAAAATTATGCAACTATTCTGTTAAGAAAATCTGTCTCCGACGCCGGATCCCTTAGATGTAACTAGACGGATCCCTCAAGTGAAGGATCCGTGGGATCCGGGTGGACAGAAGTTCGTTTGTAGCCTCCTTGCATCAATCCAACATTTTAGACCTTATTGGATTAGTTAAACATGTTACATTATGATCACTTAAACCTCCCTTAGGCTCAGTTGATCTCACATTCACTCATGGATGACTTAGGATCACATTCAAAGTATTTTTGATTTTTCATTAGTTTAAAACTCACCATCTTTCCGCTCCAATGTTTACACATTGTTCCTCTCATCTCAAAACACCTAGTTTGATATTTCTCTCAATCTTAGCAAATTGATTTTAGTCATCCTTACCTCAAAATAGGCCAAAAACTAATTTTTAATTTCTTAAGATTTTTTAGGAATTTTCCAAATCTCTCTCAAGTCATCATCTGATCTCTAGGATCATTTAACACCACTTGACACTCTCAAATTTCTTAGTGTCATCTTTGATCATCCACTAGTGCTCATAAAGCCCCATTTCTTTCCATAAAAGGCAATCATTAGCTACCATCACTCATTGCTCTTGATCATTTAAGTACTCTTTCATTTAAGATACTTAGGAAGACTAAAACACTCAAGGAGGTATAGGCGTTAGACCTTACAAAATCATTTTTATTCTTTCCTAGCTGCTGAGAGCCGGATCCCTAGGATTAGCCTAGACGGATCCCTCATTGGAGGGAACCGTGGGATCTGGGTGACAGATTCATGTCAACTCTAGCTAAAACAATCATTTAAGTCCATCTTCATATAAGACACTTAATAGACTAAGTAACTTAGGATATGTAGGTGCTAGACCTTGCTAGAACCCCATCACATCATTTTCACCTCATGTGGAACAATAGGTACATTATCTCTTTAGATAATCATTTCAAATTTCCTTTTCCACACAAGCACTTGCTCAACACTTAGGATTATCATTTTCGTATATGTTTATAAATGAGTTGCATTTATATGATTCTATACGTGTTATTTCTTTTCGTTTCATGATTTTATGTGAACAATTTATCCATTTATATAAATGTTTTCCTTTTGTACTAACTCTTTTAGATTCTTGTAGGATGAAAATGGTCGATTCCACCATCAGGTCAAGTTGTGCTCATTCGCACATTTCTTTATATATTCCTAATCTTGCATCATCCTAACCATCTTACTCCACTTTTATCACCACTCACAAAGTCATCATGTCTACTACCTCTATTGAGTCATCAACTAAGTCAAAGATTCACCTTGATACCTTTCATCACCTCTACCACAACTTCCATACCTCTAAGTCATAATGATGATTTCTATTACTATCACCGTGTCCAAGGTCTAGTTCATGAACTACATGATGAAGTATATCTCATGTTCTACCACATCCTACTTGTGTCAACCACAACCTCAAACCACAAGCTACTTGTGTCAACCACATCCTACAAGTGTCTCACTACCACTACAATTCATGGTCACTCAACCATCCTTCACAAACATCTATGTTGTCAATAGCCAAGTGAATTTCGTAATAAAAAGCGTCTCATCCCTAAGCACTTTTTTCTCTTACCTTGAACAAACCTTCTTACAACCTCTAAACCAACCATGATGATGCAAGTAGTAGGATTATTCTCTTTTTGACACTAATCCTTTCTTTGTAGGTTCATATATATACACTTTGATGTGTATGGGATTCTCGTCTATTTATGGACGAATTTTACACTAATTTTTTTGTAGGTTCTTCTTGACGCCCTCAAGCTAGGGGAGCTTCCGTCGAGCATTTATAAAGTGCATCACATGACTTACTCGTCCAAGGACGAATATAATTTTGCACTAACTTTTTCTTTTGTAGATTTTCAAAACACACTAGGAGTACTTGACGCTCTCAATAAAGGGGAGTTTTTCGTCAAAGCTAAAACATTGCAAATTTTGCAATAATTTAGTCTTAGCCTTCCTAAAATACTTGACGCCTTTAACAAGGGGGAGCAACCATCAAGGGGGAGCATGCACACATTCATTCTTCAAAATTCCTTTATGTTTCAACAAGGGAGATTTCTTTCTCATCATATATTTTTCCTTTTTCTTTTTAACACTAACCTTGATGTAGGTTAAGCCTCAAAAATTTGATCCATTAAGCCGTTGGCAATAATGGTTATAATTCAAAGGATCTTTCTATTTTTTTGGGTGTGATTCTCTAGGTTCCTCTTAAAGGCGAGATCACCACCTTTTGAAGACGTGCAAGCTCAAAGTCATGAGTTTCTAAGCTTCGTCATTAGTGTTTTGTGTTGAAGGTATTGGCGTGGTGTGCCAATTGGAGCAATAATGTGTTTTTATTTTAACTTCACTAGGGATGATGCAAACTCGCCATTCTTGGGAGAAAGGACACACCCTTTTGTTTCGACAAAAGGGGGAGAAGAGTGTAAACGAAGAAGGTAATGTATGGAATTACGGACACAAGTAACTTTGACATTTTACCTATCTATTACGTTTACATATATTTTGTCATCATCAAAAAGGGGGAGATTGTTAGTGCAAATATTACGATATTTAATATATACATTCTCATTTGTTTTGTTGATGACAAACATGTAACTTGTAATACATAACGTAAAATGTATAAGTTACTTGTAATTATATCTTGTCTCAACATACTCTCAACACCTCTCGACGACTCAAGTCCTTGTATGCTACAACAAAGGTTCGTACATGTTTGTTATGTTGCGTTATGATCAAACCCCTAACAAACCATTAAACATGTTTAGTTAAATAGTTTATAAAACAATTAAGTAAACATAAGTAAATGTGTTGGGTAAAACCCATGACCCATGACCCAAGACCCATACCTAATGTCTAGATGCATTGTACCTTGGTGAGCACTCAAATTCTTGACCCATAGCCCATAGTTTTAACCCATAAACCATGGGTAAAGAGGAGCGTGCACGGATCCCTCAGATGACCCACGGATCCCTTGGATTTACAAAGCCGGATCCCTCCAGAAAGGATCCGTGGGGCAGAACATGGTTTTGGTCTTTTTGCCTATAAATAGCAAACCACTTCTTACCATTTCTACACACTTTCACACATAGTTTCTCTCCACCAAATCTAGGATACTTAGATCATTAGGAAACATGTAAACCACCCTCATTTCATATGATCATAATGCTTCTAACTCTCATTTGTTGTAAGCATACTCCTGAAGTGATCCTCCAAAGCAAGCTTAGAGATCTTGCTTCCTTACCTACTGAAGTGATCACCCATCACAAGATACAAGCACATGAAGATCTTATACAACAAGCTTGGGAAACTTGTCATCTTCATTCATAGAAGACTAACTACATCATGCTTTGGGTTCTTGATATTTAGTCTAGGAGTTCATATCCATTAGACACATTGTCTTGGATATTGTCTAGTATCATATTCTTGTATCTATGACTAGACTAGATGGTTTATGTGTTTGTACCATAAAACACAAGGTTTGTTATGTTGGGCCACAAAACATAACGAGTGTCATAGATGTGTCAAAGGCATTAGTGAAGAGTGACGAAGATCCGTGTTGAAGGCATTAGTGAAAGGTGCTAAAGGACCGTGTAAATGGCATTAGTGAAGAATGCCTAGGTCGTATAATCGACGAGGTGCATCGTTATACATATAGTATTTGTTTAGATCCAAGGATGGTGATATCCTTGATGGTGTTGTAACAAGGAGTGGATCTCCTTAAGATTAGGTGTTGTGTCGTGAAGGTGTAGTTCACCTAAGGTGTGAAAGAACTAGGTGCTTAGCCTAGCACCTAATAAAGGGTAGGCGACGTTGTGAAGGATTAGTTCTCCTAAGGTGTGAAAGAACTCGGTGGTTAGCCTAGCACCGTATAAAGGGTAGGCGACTTTGTGTTAGGTGTGGTTCGCCTTGGTGTGAAAGAACTCGGTATTTAGCTTTGTACCGGAAAAAGGTTAAGCGACGTTGTGAAGGCTTCTCCGCCATAAGGAGTTGGTGTAGTGATTACGAACTCTCGAGTAGGTGACTCGGGGAGTGGAGTAGGGCAAGGAAGGTGACCTTGTAGCCGAACCACTATAAATCCTCGTGTTGGTTTGTCTATCCTTTTACTTATCGCTTTACTTTTATTCTTGCATTACTTTGTTTATTTTCTATGTGGTTGATGTCTATGTTTGTGATGCATACTTGGTCTTTCATATAGTCACAAACTATATTCAACACTTTACGTATTATGACACGCTTGATCAAGAAAAGCAACCGGACTAATAATGATGAAACTTGATTTATAATGAACCATTAATCTTGCGGAATCTTATGTGATGTCAAGGGGTTGGACTTACATGCCGTAATGCGTTAAATGCATCCTCGCGTCGAGATTAGCAAATGCAATGGTTTATACTATATTTGATACAAAAGTTTTAAGTTTGAAACGGAAACGTATTCACCCCCCTCTACGTTTTCACACCCCCTGTAGACATTCATTGCCAGTGGTTTGGACTTGGGGATGATTCTGACATCAGTGATTTTCTCAGGCAGCCTTCTGCTTGTCATTGACCAGTTGTAGTGGTCAATTCTTTCTTGTCTGATGGCTGCAGCTCTTTTGTTCTTTTCATCCAATTTCTTTTTCATTTCAGCCATTTTAGCAGCCTGAGCATCCTTAAAATTCTGTCCAGCCTGGCCCTTTCAAGTCTTCAGGATCAATCCAGCGTTCCCAGCTTCTTCAGCAATGACTTGTACCAGTGCTTCTTTGCTCTTTCTTTCTTCCTCAGCTAGTTTCCTCCTCCTTTCTTCCTTAGCAAGATAGGCACTTAGCTATTGTGTTGTGAGCAGGTACTCAGTGTTGCCGATCATATAGGGGATCTTCTCAGGCTCATGTGTTTTCATTATGGCCTTTCCTTTTTCCTGGCATGAGGAAGATGATGCTACCAAGGGTGGTGTTCTTGTCATGATTGTTGTTGTTGGTGGGACTGATGATAAGGGTGTTGCTGATGTAGGATATTGGATTTCACATACACATCAAACCATAACACAAAGTAGGCGTATAAGTGGAATTCTAGAGAGAGAAAGTTAAAGGTTTAGGGAACTTTAGTGAGAGAAAGAAAATTTTATTATGAGCTCCAACTCTCTACCTTGGAAGGTAGAGAGTATTTATAGTCTTACAATAAAACGCCACACAACGGGCTGTGGATCAGGCATACAATGGGTAAAGACCCGTTCGTCCTCCACGGTGTTACTAAACTAAATACTACTTAACATAAAAGTATATGACTACGACTCTTTAGCTTAACGACATATACTTGAGGTGTATCACAACCGACTCTTTAATACCCTGGAATTTCTAATTCCTAACAATCTCCACCTAAGGGAGGTCACCTCAAACATATACTAAAATGACATTGAATACAATCAAATATTACATTAACAATTGATCTTGCATTCTTGATGTAGTACTTTGCTCCGAATTACTCGAGTCATTGATTCCACTCATTGCATGTTTGGTTAATACAAGTGGAGGTCTTTTATGATCCACGGATAATAATGTTGGAGAACCACTTTTGAATTAGATCATCAGCTAATAGAAAATCTCTCTGATACATCCATTGGGTGTTGGTATTATGTGATGTTGTGACTTCCTTTCGGACCGACATGCTCACATTTTTCGGATCATGATATCTTCATCGAGTAGCGGAAGCTTTCGTTGATTCATGATATTGGCGCAGCAGAGCGTGAAGCATGGAGTTAGAATATCGTAGTCATTGATGCACCAATCATGATTCTTTCGATATGAATGTGTTGTGTGAGCATGCGCTATGGATTGACCGCTCCATTCCGACAAACAAACGCCGGGTGTACCGCATAAGACGTTAGCAAAAGCGTACTAAAGTGTCTTTGATCACTTTCAATGAATTGAGGTACACGCCCACGGTTCCCGATCGCATAAGTACGCCTGCGGATCGTATATATTCAAGAATTTCGACAGGTTTCATAATTTTCTTAGCCGTTCTCAAACCGAACATCTCAAAGAAGACAACACGGAGTGAGTGAACCAATAATTTAAGTTCACCGATTGATGAAAAGAGATTTGAAAAACAATCGTGTATTGCTCAATAGAAATTGTTTTTGCAATATAACTAAGGTTTTAATGAAAATCAATTATCAATCATAAAACACCTTTTGATTTGAAAAATTAGTACACGGTCGACGTGCTAATGAAAAGAGTTTTAAAGCACAAAGACTGTTTTTTCAAAGGTATCCGCCAATCCATAACTGAACTGATTGATTCAAAAGATTGAATCGCCCATTGTTTTCGCTCAGCTTGTCACATGGTTGATCTAGATAATAGATCTCACATGCCACCTACCAGGAGCTTGTTAGATGTTGGCTCCAGAATGCTTTCCATCTTCACAAAGAATATGTAAACACATCACCGATGTTCGCAATACCACAAGGATAATGCGAGGACTCAGATATAATTTCTCTTCCACATTGTGTGAAACAGAGAGTCTTCATTGAAATTGTCCTAATGAGAATTATTGATGATCTCGTTCTGACTCTCAATTTGTGCATTTTGGATCCTATATCTGAGACTGAGAGGGTCTCTCTTCAATATCAACAATCTCTAAGAGAAAGTCGATAATGGTATCCCGAGAATGAAACAAGTCCTTTTAAGAGGAACTTGAGTAGTTTGGGAAGTTTAGTGCAGTAAGGCCACCGTCCATGACGCCTTGTCTTCAATACCGAGTTACCTAATAACCACAAGAGCATATGTATTGAACCCTCAGCTCTAAGGTTGAATAATTGGAGGGCTATTTCTTTTCACCCCTTTTCACATTCAATTCTTTTTCATTCTTCAACCCTTCGCTTTTACCGAGACTTCATAACTAGAACCTTGTTGGGTTTATTCCAAGTATAGCTCTCGCTCTCACCAAGACTCTTCCCATATCTCATTTTTCTCCTTTTTTCAATATACCTAAGAACTTCTACACTATCTAGTGGATTGTCCCGGTAGATCCCTCCGCTCAAGGGATCATGGGAACCAATACCTAACCTTATCATCTTATATCACCGCATATAAAGTAAAGTTGGTCGGTCTATTTGGTATTGTTCATCCGCCATAGGAACCAATTGAAAACCATTTGAAAATTAATTCAAATACTTGTGATATATTATCAAAGCATTTTGTACATGAATTGTTTTTGATATTTTTAAGAACTCCCTCAACATGTGAATCAAGTATTTGAAATAGTTTTCCACACGGAGGCAAGAGAAAGAATTAACTTCTTTGATTACTATTTTCTAAAAATATCAACATCACTTCCCTAATCGAATCAAGTAGATAAAGCATTTTGGGGAAGGATGAGGTTTTCATGATTTTGCTCCCCTCAATATGTGCCTCGAGATTTGAAAAGAGTTTTGCACATACTAGAGGGAACTCGCATATGAGATAAGTGATCACGTTTCAAATCATAGGTTTAAGATAGATGCTCCCCTCAACATGTGCATGGAAAATTTGAAATCGCTTGTCACATGTGGGAAGGAGAGCTTGTACATCCTTATAAAACCATTTACCTAATTATCAGTTTAAATCCAATTTAAATCACACATTCTCCCCTATCACAATTATCAAATCATTTGAGATTTGTGATCTCTTATAGATTTAAATTGATTTTGAAAGCTTTTGAGGAGAATTGTGACTTGATTATGAAAGCGTTTTAACCGATAAGGATCTGATTTTGAGATTTTAAACTCCATTGGTTAAACATGCATGATTATCTTTTGAAAACAATTGAATGCCAAATAACTTTTTAATTAAATTGAAATCATTCTCCTCAATCAAACATAGGTTGTTGATTGAGAGATATATATTTTGACAAATAAGTCCAGATGATTATCAAAAATAGAGTCCGAGTTATTTTTCATAGCGTTAGCGCCAGATAAATGTTTTTAGAATCGAGCATGGAATTTTGAAAATATGATAAAGATTGGCTCTCTTTTGACAAGCGGGTTACTGCTGAAATGACAATAAACCATTTTTTTCTTTCTCAATTTTTTAAGAATTCAGCAACATCTAAAGTCCCTGGTCATTCTTTGAATGACAAAGACAGACCGTAGATATATGAACCGAGAAAACATGACAAATTGACAATATTTTTTGAAGATTTTCGAATTTTTCAGATTTTTATGGATTTTGAAAGTTTTATAATTTTGTATTTTGTTTTTGAATAAATATTTACAAGAGATAGATGAGCATAGACCTTTACTCGCCTTCTTCCTCAAGACGCTTGAGTGTTTTCGTTGAAGGCTTTTCAAGCCTAGTCGCGGGAAGTATGAACTCAAAACGTCTCTTGGAAGAGCTTTGGTGAAGATGTCCGCTAACCGATATTCGACTCACAAAATAGAGTTCCACCACACCCTTTTCCACTTGTTCCCCGATGAAATGATGACGAATGTCGATATGCTTGCTTTGAGTGTTGAACGTTATTGCATGAGAGCAATAGCACTTATTATCACAAGACAAAGGATTTTGTTGAATACAAAGCCATAGTCAGATAATTGAGATCTCATCCAAAGGATTTGAGCACAACAAGATGATATGGCTATGTATTCTCAGTCAGAGGAAATAGAAGTACTCATTTGCTTCTTTGAAGACCAGCTCACAAGCTTATCACCAAAAAACCGAGCACCTCCGTGACGATTTCGACGAGTATCTTGACATCCCGCATGATCAAGATCTCGATAGGTCGTTAGTGACATACCTGTCCTTCGGTACCAAAGTCCCATATTGATGGTTCCTTGGAGATACCGAAAGACCCGCTTAACCGCTTCAAGGCGCTTTTTGGTAGGCTTAGCCTGGTATCTAGCACACATGCAAACAAATAACAAGATGTCCGGTATTACTAGCGTGAGGTACATCGTGGATCCAATCATACTACGATATTTTGTTTGGTCAATCATGATCCCCGAGTGGTCCTCATCTAGTTTGGTTCGATCAATCATGGAGTGTCAACAGGGTCACTTGAATCAAATCCAAATTTCTTTAAGATCTCAGTCGCATATTTAGATTGATTTATGAAAATGCCTCCGGGACTTTGTGAAATTTGTAATCCCAAGAAAATGACATTTGTCCCATCATTGACATTTGAAATTTTGAACTCATTTCATTTAAAAAACGATCACATTCTCATTTGGGTCACCGAGGCAAAATGATATCATCAACATAAATTTGAACATGAATTAAATGTTTGCGCTGACTTCGTGAACAATGTTGGATCAACGCTTCTTTCAATCCGGTAGATAGAAGAAACTTTGATACGTATCATACCATGCCCTTGAGCTTGCTTTAAACCATAGAGCCTTCTTCAAACGATAAACGTGGTAGGATGTTCTTGATTCACAAAGCCTTCGTTGGTGGCATAGACGACTTCTTTAAGATCTCCGTCAGAATGCCGCTTTCACGTCCATTTGATAGACTACCATGTTCTTACTTGCAGCATTAGCCAAAAGATTCTAATTGCCTCGATTCGAGCAACAAGAGCAAAAGATTCTTCAAAGTCTATACCCTCCTCTTGACGGTATCCTTTAGCAACTAATCAAGCCTTGTTCTTCAACACATCACCATGCTCATCAAGTTTCACTTTGAAGATCCATTTTAGAGTAATAATCATAGCACAACTGGGGAGTGTACTAACTCCCATACATCAAGTCGATCAAACTCATGAATTTCTTCTTGCATGGCATTGAACCAGCTATCTTCATTCATGGCGGTTTTGACATCTTTTAGTTCGATTTAGAGAGTACGGAGTTGAAGAAGCACCACAAGGCATCGGTTGCAAGTTGTTTCCGTGTTGATACCGGACGAGAAGGATTTCCAATGATGTTGTCTAATGGATGATCGTGAGTCCATTTCTGAGGTGTTCATGTGGTAGTTGTTGAGGGACTGAAGTAGTAGAGTCGATGTCTCCAAGAAGATGGTTCTGATGAAGATTCGTGAGCAAATATGTTTTCAAACGAGCATCTTCGAGTAGCAAAGGGATTAACTTCATCATTGATGCCGAAAATTCCATGATGTACATTTGAAGAATGATGATTTGTTGATGAGATCAAGGATCAGCGAGAGCTTTTTGACTTAATGATATTGAGATCGAGGGATTGACTTCATTCACATGAATATGAGCAGCCTCTGTTGTAGGAATCGACACCTCATTAGTACTTGGATCATAAAGTTCATCAAACATAGGATCAAACAATTTCTTTAAATCATCTTCCGATGGAGGTACATATGGAGTTTCTTGAGAAAAGTTTGGAACAAGGGATGAACCAATGGGAATGTTTTGAAGTGCGGGTTCGAACCGATTGTCCAGAGCCATTTGACGGTCACTCATCAAACGTAACGTGAATTGTTTCCATGATATTTCGGTTCTTTTGTTGTAGATTCTAGATCCCTTTTGTTTGTGCATACCCTACAAATATTCCAATGTCCGCTTTAGCTCTAAGTTTGCCTAAGTCTTGACCCTCATTAGTTGGATAACACAATGCACCAAACACACTAAGGAAAGAGAGATTAGGTTTTCTGTTGTGGACAAGTTCATATGGAGTTTTTCCATGAACAAGGTGAATCAGGAACGATTTTGTGTGTAGCATGCAAAGGGCAATAGCTTCACCAGAGAAACATTGGAACCTTTGAGTAAATCAAAGATTGTTCTAGCGCTTCTACAAGAGTTCGATTGCTCTTCAACTACACCGCTCGTTGAGGAGTTCGTGGAACACTTCTTTGATGGTTGATTCCAATGCTTTCATAAAATTCACTAAGTTTTTTGTTAACAAACTCGGCCCATTGTCCGTCCGGATAATGACGGCGGTTTTGTTAAGTCGAACTCAGAATGTTGATGAGTTTGATGATGATATCGAGTTTCATCCTTTGTCCTTAAGAACTTGACCTGTGAATCTAGAGTAATCATCAACCACAACTAACACATATTTCTTCCCAAAGATTTTCTGCACTCTCATTGGTCCACATAAATCCATATGAATTGTATGAAGAACTTCGATGACAGAGTTAGTAGGTTTGGGTTATGGGCATACTTTTTGCTTTTCCCAATTGACATGCTCAACAAAGATGATCCTTTTCATACTTTAGTCGAGGTAAACCTACAACTAAGTCCTTTCTGGAGAGATCATTGATGGTGCCAAGTTCAAGTGATTGAGACGACGATGCCATAACCATGACTTTGTTTTCGAGGCCTTTGACAACAAGCATTGGAGAAGACTTCATCATATCATCGATAGAGATGGTGTAAAGATTTGAACCACGAGTTCCTCTTAAAAGTTCCTTACCATCAAGTTCTCTAACAAAACAAGTATGTTTTTTGAAGGCTACTTCTAGATCGTAATCACAAAATTGACCGACGAGAAAGATTATGACCAAGACCTTCCACATAGTATACTCTAGAGATAACACTATCACCAACAACATAATCACCATAACCCATAATTGCACCGAAATGATCATTATTGAATCTAACTGTCCCGATGAATTTGCTCACGGTTCATGAGCCAACCGTCTCCAAATATATGCTTGGAATGTAACAGTCCGTGTACCACGTAACGATTTGAACGATCTCAGCTGAACACGCACAAGAATGGATAATCGATAATTGGGATCCCCATGAATGGGTTCCACTTGGTTAGTAATGTAAGAATGGAACACCCACATCGAAATAGAAACATCCATATCAGAAGTAGAAGCAATGGAATCATTGGGAATAGATGCAATGCTGGTGTCAGTATTTGACCTATTCAAAGTATGTTCACTTCTTAAGGGAATAGTTCTACCGAGGGCATCCATTTTCTAGTGGGCATAATCTTAGCATTGAGCAAAACCGATTATTCTTATGGCCAAAAGGTATCCAATAATAACCTATCTTTATAAAAGTTCTTCCCGTGGGTTTCCACTATTTTCTACAATTTCTTTTTGCCTTTTGCCTTTGCACCATTATTAGCTAACAATTTTAATCGGCATTTGACAAAGATTAGACAAAGCATTCACACCACATTCATGATTAGCAGAATTCAAGCATATCATTACAAGGTTTGCAAATAGTATCGTAATTCTAATTAATTACAAGACGCCTAAGGCTAATACTAGAATCAACACGATTCGCTTTATTCAACTCAAGCTTAAAGATCCTAGGTTGGTCTTCTACTCTCTTCCAATGCACATTTTAGCTTGCGAGGTCCTATCATTCCTTGTATTGTCTTGAGACTTCGACCGCCTTTAATGTCATTGATTACTCCTCTGGAGGGAATTATGGGAACATTAGTTGGTTGATCTACTTTTGCATTTCTAACTAGACGCAAGGATCCGTATTACTGGGACGACACATTGATGTATACTTCTAACAATAATACTTTCTTAAAACCGGCCTAGAATGGCTGAAGGCTCTCAAGACTAGGCATAGAACAAGGCATCACAGCTTGCCTTTGCACCTAAGGTTAAGGATTTGGGACATGTTGCAATTACACATTCTAGCAGCTCTTGAGATCGTTTGGCCTCGAGGCAAGCAAACCTAATTTCACTATCAAGAGGTTTGTTAATGAAATCCTCTTCGATAACATCTCACGAGACATTCTAGACTATCCTTAAGGTGAGCACAATAGTCATGAAAAGCATGTTCATTATTCCTAAGACGAGGAGGAATATATTTAATCGTCAGCTGTATTTGCAATCTAAGGGTGACTTTGAGACAACATTCTTGTTGAAAACAAGTAGCAGTTTCCCATTTCCACTTCTCGATTCTCAATTTCCTTTTGTAGAGACGTTATTTTTTCGTTGTTTTGGTCACGGTGACTTTTATTGAATCATATAACTCTTTAAAATGTCGCTTAACTTTTTCATTTTCTTCTAGAAAACTCTCGCTTTCCTTTTGTAAGGCATTAACTAAGTTTTGAAGATGAAAAGTTTGAGAATTCTCAGAATCTAAAGGAGGAGGCATTTGGGAGCCTGTCATATTGTTCTTTGACCCTTTAATTGAGAGATTTGGGCTTTCAACTTTCTGATCGTGTTGCAATGAGCTTGAATCTGCTCATCACGTTTGTTAATTTGAAAACCGCATCAAACTCGAGCATCCGAGGATGTCTTGATATTTGAAGTTTTGACATTTTCTTTAAGATGTTGATATTTTAGTTGTAAATTAAAATGCTCAACTTCTAGTTTAGAAAAATTTTTAACCAAATTGTCGCGGATCATCCATTCAATTTTCTCGCTAATTTAGAATTAGTTTTTTCAAGCTCAATGACACGATCATGGGAGACTTTCATGGCAACAGATAATTCATGAAATTGAGAAGCATTAATAGAACAAGTTGTAGCAGTAAAAAACACATCTTGAGCAATACATTGTAAATCATATTCTCATCAGGTATGCAAGTTCTTCCTTTCAATCTCATTATATTTTAATGCTCGCCCATAGTCACTAACCTCAACTATCATAGCATCAAATTCCTTTTCCATTTCTTTAATGTCTGAATTCATTCCCTTTTAAGACTCTCAAAGTGATCTTTTAGTTGTTTAAAGAAAGGCATGACTTCAGTTAAATAACATTCTTTAGTTTGCTCAAGACCTCTTTCTCCTTCATACCCAAAGGGTGTGATCCTTTTCTTGCAAGTTTTCTCAAAATCAACAAATAGTTGAAAGATAACATATTGACTAATTAAGGTCTTGCTTTTAGTGGCAATTGTTCTAGGAACAAGATGCATTGGTGTATTGGAGGATACATACGCTTCTAGGCATTTTCCAAAGGGGTTGGTTTCAACAATATTTTCAGCTTTCGCTATCTAAATCCATTTTCCGCACTTGTTCGGAGTTAACAATGTCTGAGGCTTAAACTTGTTTAAGGCAATCCAATTCTCCTTTTCGTAATCATGAGGTGTGATGATTACTTTTTTTACATTTTGGATCATCTAGTTTCTTGTTTAACTTTTCCCTAGTGATTTCATCTAATTTCTTATCTTCCTCTCGTGCACTCAAGCAACTAGGTTTCGTCTAGGTTTAAGGATTTCCTTGCCATCATAAAGAACCTTATGAGCATTTCTAGCCTTTTAATGACCTCTGGATTTGGTTCCTCAACAAGGGGAATGCTATGCTTATCGCTTAGGACTCTATGCTGAGTGATCATGTGAGCATCAATGGTGTTTCCTTTGTACACAACTTATTTTCAAGCTTGTTTTTCAAAGTTTTTAAATTGGAATAATCATTCAAAAGTTTTGATTCCTTGCAGATTAATTTCTTGCTTAAGCATTTTAACATTTTCTTGAAGTTCTTGTTTTTGCTTAGCGGTTTTTGAAAGTTTTTCTTGTAAGGAGTTTAACTCTTGTTTTAATACTTCTTCTCTAAACCTTCTTTTTCTAATAGTTGTAACGATTTGGTCATCCATTTTCAACGGTGGTCAACTCAAATTTTGCACGTTGTTCATAAATAGCAACACGTTCTTTATAGGCATTCAAGATGTAGATAATGTAATCATCAGGGCATGCTGTATTCATCAAAAACATAGTCATTGTTGACCGCAGAAGATGCATCACTTGATACAATTTCACTTTCACTTTGTTTCACATATTGATCATATGGGACAACATTGATATTACCCATATTTTCAATATTTGATTCAATAGTTTCAGCTGATTGTACTTTGTCATGCATCTTTTGTACATCAAGATCATCGTATAGTTTTAATACCTCCGAGATGAGTTTGTCTTTGGATGGGCCAGCTTGTGGTGAAGAAGAGACCTTGGGAGAAACCATTGGAGATATGCTAGCCATAAAATGTGTGCGAGGGTCCATCATCCACATCGAAGTCGATGCATCACAATCACGACTTGAAAGGCTCGATGATTGTGACCTATCTCCCGAATGGTCGCCATCCACATCTGCATCATAGGTCTTGGCATTGCCCTCAGAAGAAACAATAACTCTTCATCCAACGCAAAGACCATTATCCCAGCTTGTACAAGCAAAGATCTTATCTCAAGTAATCAACATTCTCGTGGACGCTGAGATGTGCTTCCTTGCAATGTGTCCTCACCACCACGCTTATAACATTTGATCGGCTTAGTTTGACCTTGATTTTTCTTTCCTCCTCGATTACAACATAACCTCTACCACCTCCTCTTCCTTGATCATATCGTCTTTCCTCGAACTGTTGCACACCACAATTTTCCCATCTTCCGATGCATTGTGTGGGTTAGAAGTCGTTTCGAGGTTGTTGGTTTGTGGGAGAGAATTCATGTTTTGACTAATCAGTAGAGCCAGTTGATTAATGAAGTTACCCACGCGGTCAAAGATCGCCTTGTTTGAACTTTGGATCGGAATGAGTTTGTGAGTTCCATCACCCATGGGTAACTTGTGAAGCTTTTAGTGGTAATCCCAATGTTTGAGTAGAAGGCAGTTGAATCATTTGATGAGCTTGTCTCTCCCGGATTTGTTTTGAATTGTTCAAGAATCCTCTTTTCAAACATGGCATGTCTCTCATTCTCAAGAAGGAAGGCATAGAGTTGCTCATAGTTTGTATTCTTCAATCCTTTAGTGAGCTTCACGTAGTAACAAATTTGTGCCATTCGGGATTCATGTTGTTCACAAATTTTGAGTTCAACTTAATGTTAGGCATAGTCATTCTGATGTTCCTCATGTCATTCACCAGCTTATGAAATATCACATAGTACTCATAGACACTTTCATTTGGTTTCATCTTGAAGTGCTCAAATTCATCATACAGTTGTGATTCGGCTTTCAACAAGTTAGCTCGAACCGTAAAGAAGCATCTTGACATTATCCCATACGCCTTTTGCCTCGGTGTTGATTGATAAGCTTGTAGATGTCCTTTGGAAGACCTTGCAGATAATGTTGAAGCTCGATATCTCAGATCGATCTCTTTTTTCTCCTTATCGTCAAGCTCATCATACATCTTTGGTCCATCCATTCCGTAAATCAAAGTTCCATCTTCAGAGATCAAGTATATCTCTAGTAGTTTCAACTCGGTAAGGTCCTTCATCAATGGATTTGAGAATGTTAACCCATTTTTTCTTTCCAAGACAAGATAACTGATTCGCTTGAGCCCAAGAGTCATAGTCAGCCTGTCAAGCATGGGTGGACGAGTGTCCGAACCAACCGCTTGAACATCCTCGGCAACAGTGGAGATGATTGTAGGAACGTTGGTAGACATGATGACAAGTTAAACAAGATTTTATAACTCTATGATTAAACCGGGAAATAGATTCTTTCACGAGATTTTACAAAATCAAGAGAAAACGTATTTAAAGAAATCACAAGTCGCTAGAAAATTGTGAACCAAGTCGCTAAATGCTAAGTCGCTAAAGTTCCAAGTCGTTATGTAACAACTCGCTACAATCCAATTCGCTAACAAAATTTTAAAGAACCGCTAGCACCAAGTCGCTAAATATTCAAGTCGCTAAATAGCAACTCGCTAGGTACCAACTCGCTAACACCAAGTCGCTAACAATATAAAGTACAAGTCGCTAACTTCCACTAAGTCGCTACCCGTAGTGGAGATTCCACTACTTGTACCGCTTTACGCTTGTCTCACTAGGCCTAAGTCGCTAACTCCACAAACTGCAACTCGCTACCAAATGTAAAGCAAGTCGCTAGCAAGAAAAGCTATCCGTAGATCAAGTCGCTAGCTAGAAAACTTCACAAACACCACTTTTCAATCCAAAACAACCCAACCAAGATGATTCAAGCTTACCAAATGAAAACCTAAACACTTGTGATGATTCTAAACACAAAAGTACTAACAAAATCCAAGCTTTAACACAAGAAATCAACCAAATGATGCAAAACCACTAAACTTTTTCAAACTCAAAAACCACCTAAAACCACTAGAAATCCAAAGATGTGTAAGATATGATCTAACCATGGCTCTTGATACCAATTGTAGAATATTGGATTTCACATACACATCAAACCATAACACAAAGTAAAGGAGGGAATTCTAGAGAGAGAAAGTTAGAGGTTTAGGGAACTTTGAGAGAGAAAGAAAATTTATTATGAGCTCCAACTCTCTACCTTGGAAGGTAGAGAGTATTTATAGTCTTACAATATAACGCCACACAACGGGTCATGGATCGTGCATACAGTTGGTAAGACTGTCCCGTCCTCCACGGTGTTACTAAACTAAATACTACTTAACAAAAATCACATCACGAGCTTTTAACGATTACATATACTTGAGGTGACCGACTCTTTGATACCGGGAATTTTCTAATTCCTAACAATTCTGTGATTGATGATATTGGTGCTGCGTGAGATCGGTCAGTCGGCTCCTCAAGCATGGTAGGAAGTCTTCGGCCGCCTTCTCCTTAACTGCTGTCACAACATTGGGAGGCAAGAGTTACTCTGACAATCGGGGATTTGGTGTTGACCTTTGAAAGCTTGGTAGATCTCCTCCGGACCATAACCTTAATGTCGCTTGTATGCTTCAAGATCGCTGACTTTATCTACAGATTAGCCTGGTGAGTTCCAAAGAAGTCATGGAGGCCCAAGATCTCCAAGTCATTAAGATGCCTTAGCCAAAGTAGTCACCGAGCATTCAAAGAACCCCAAATAATTCAAGAGACTAATCAAGATTGAAGACCCCTTAACATTGGCAATTTTGAGCATGGTGATAAGTTCAACAGGTTTGAGGAATTTTTTCAAGTAAGTTTCTCCAAAGATCACTTTGTCAGCCGGGTTTTCTTTGACCGAGTCCCGATTTTCATCAATCTTGTCCCACAACCCCGAAGATGCTTTAGAAATTTAACAAAGTCATCTAGTCATGTAGATGTTGGTACATGAGATCCTATGCTCATCACATTGAAGGTGAGCACATCGTATTTTGACGATACCGGCACAGCTGTTGATCCCATAATGTCTAGTAACCCCAAAATATAGCTTCCTTGAAGCTTTAGTGATCCACATAACAAGTTGCTCTCTCATACAAGGAAGAGTATTATCAAACTTTCAATTCTTCAGACGAAGATTTGTAGAGTCGCAGTCATTTTCTTCTGGCTAGGGGTGACTTTAGGCTCTTGCGGATCGCCGATTTTGTTCAGCTTTGAACATCACGCCACTTTCTCCGCCGATAGAATTTCATATCTTCACTTTCAGCTTGTTCTTCATCGAAAAGTATTTCAAGAACTCCTCGAACTCAAGAACCAGGTGGTGATGGGTTCCATATCGCCAGGTGGTATATTTACCTCTGAGTCTTTGTCCCCGTGACCCCTCAAACACTCTGGTGGAATTCCTGCTTCACCAGTCGATTGGTTTGTGGGTTCGACGGGCGGTTGTTTCTTTCCATCCGATTCTTTGTCCTCTCAGGACCCCTCGAGACACTGTGGGCATTTCCCAGCGTTTTCATGGAGTCGCTGGTGTGAGATCCCTATCGGGTTGTTCAGCTCTCCGAGTCTTTGGGATCAATCACTGGCCCTCGCATAAAGCTGCGGATTTACTTAATGTCATCCTTGCTATGGCGCCCCCTACCGGGTTGTATGTTTCCTCCGATATTGGGAGTAGTAGTTAGACCAAGGGCACCGACTGATTTATCATGTCCTTCGCTGTCACCGGGTGGATGTTGCTTGGTCTCCGAAGTGGCAGATCGCTTCCTAGCTTTTTACCTTTTAGGCTGCACTTCAAGCCTCGTGGCCCCGAGACTGGGTCTTAGTCCCAGCCTGAGACTTCTTTTTAGAGCAGGTTAGAGACACGAGTCCTCTCGTTTTTACAACAACCATATTGGCCGTCAATTCGATATTAGTGACATGGGATGGGTCCTTTTGAAAATTAGATTGACTCGTGATGCCGTAAAGCACAATATTTTTGTTCTCAGACATAAGAACACGGAACACTTCAGAAGAATAAGAGATAAACCTAGGAATTTTAAACATTTGCCCTAGTTTTGCTCGTAGTTGGTTACGAGATCACTGTAAATGATCTCCCAACATCGACAAAGGACCCCATTTCATCAAGCATATGCCATCATCATCATAAGTTAACTTGTTCAGTGGATGAGTGGTTCTCGCCGAGGACCTGAATCACAAAAGTGAAGGGATCCTCCGCCACACGAAATGAATTCTTGGTGACGGTTCGGCTCAAAACTTTGGATCCAAAACAATTTGTTTTAACCCATCCTTAATCGTGGAGGGTTCACATGGGCAACATACTCCATTATTATACCAACCCCTGTTGAAGTACAAAAAGTTTTATAGTCCGTGGTGACTGATCTTTTCCCCATTAAACATATGAATTTGATGAGATACTCTCGACCGGTTCGAGGTCAGCCTCATCAGCTGAGGGTGGCGGGTCATAGGCCATTATTGAGCCCAAAACTCCCTGGAGGTTTTGTACAAAATTGATGGGATGAGTAAAGGCCTTTTTCAAAGGGTAGTTGATTAAAAAATTTCATTATGTCCTTATAGGTGGGACATTGAGGGTATTCGTATAACGTTGTTTGTTTTAAATTCAACATTACTGAGATCCCCACCCACTATGGTGTAAACTGCATATTGTGTTCTGCCATTTCATATAAAGGGTTTTAGGTTTTGAAAAGATATATTGACAAGAATAATCAAAGAGTTGAATTCTTAAGTTTGTAGTGAAAACCTTTGTGATTACTTAGAAGATTTTACTGAAAAACTTGTTTTGAAGATTAATAACACAAAGATTTCTGGGTTTGAGAAGAAATTTTGACAGAGTTTTGATGCAATTATTTATGTGTTATTTGAGGTTTTGAAGGGGGTATTTATAGAGTGGTGAGAGGGGTAAATCTTGTATAAATGAGGATTTGTAAAGTCATTTTGAAAACATTTTGAAACCCTCATTTAATGCCACCACTCCACTACCCACAAGAAAATCCCTGCTTTCAAGTGGAATAAATAAAGGCACGCGAAAAGTGCATTCACAAAGAATAAAATATCCACAAGATATTTCATGTGAGAGGGGGCATTTAATGCCAAGTGGGATGAGGTAAGGTGTTGAGAGACCCTTGACTTGGATGACGCGAAGACAAAGAGACATATATTCCTAAATAAATGGCATGGTTACCAACCTAGACATAATCGATAATAAGATTTAGTTACCATTCAATGCCTGTCTGTGTCAGGTCCCCTAACGAGTCTTACTCATTCGCCGAGAGGGTTGTTTTGGGGTTTTATTCGGAGGATGAACCATTTCGAGAAAACTTACTCGAGATTGGGATTGGTTTTCGTGTTGTCGACTTTCAATGTCTAGCATTCCCAACAGCCTTCAAATTCTCAAGGTAGGTTCATCTAAGGGTTTATGAAGATATCAACAAGTTGATATTCAAGAGGGATGAAATGAAGTTCTATGTCTCTTCTTCATTATGTGGTCCTGATGAAATGATATCTCATATCTATGTGTTTGGTTCGGTAGGACACGTTGTTTTGGAGATTGCAATAGCACCGTGTTATCACTGTAGAGGTACCATTTTGTAATGGATGTCATGGTCAACAGCTGACTTTTCATCCATAAAACATTGGCACAACACCCTCATCACCACATACTTTCAATCGAAGACATACCATCGATGCTTAGCACTCCAACAAACCGCCTCCAAGAAATTGACAGACCCCGAGGTACTTTTTCAAATTCATGTTGCCAAAGATAATCGTGAGTCAATATCCTTTGAGATCAAACCGAGCACTTTGGATAGTAGAGTCCAAGGTTTGGAGCTCCCTTCGTGTATCTCGAGTATTCTTTTGGTCACAGAGATAGATTCTTGGGATTTGATCGATATCGCTTTATTAGACGACCGAGAATTGTATGTTCTGTCTCGAAGCGCTAGATATCAATGAGCCAACAATCCTCCAATGGGTTTGATTGATGATTTCCAGGAGATCAGTCCAAGGTTGTTGTGAGGACCATTGGTTCTTCAATGAGGCACAAAGAAGATATCTCATATTTCTTCAAGAGATTTCTCGGTGTACTTCTTTGACCGATGGAGATTCCTTTATCGCTTGTTCGATTTGTATTCCAAGGAAGTAGTGAGTTCACCATCATGCTCATTTCAAACTTCACACGCTTTTCAAATTGTTTAAAGAGTAGTTTGTTGAAGCCAAAGATGATGTCATCAACATATACTTGACCAAGATCACATCTTTGTTTGTCCCCGTAGATAAACAATGTGTTGTTTATCTTTCCTCCCGACAAACTTGTTTTGAATCGTGAAGGCCGAGAGAGTTTCATACCATGCTCGGGAGCTTGTTTTAGTCCATAAAAGGCTTTATCAAGCTTGCAACAAGTGCATATAGTCTAGTGAATTCACTACTCACGAACATACACATCTTCCTTGAGTTCACCATTCAGAAATGCACTTTTACGCCCATTTGGTAAACTTGAAGTTCATGTAGGTAGCATATGCAAGGAAGATCCCATGGCTTCCATTCTGCAACCGGAGCAGATGTCTCATCATAGTCAATGCCTTCTTGTTGACTGTAACCTTTGGCTACAAGTCCGGCTTTGTTTTATTAATGCTGCCATTTTATCGCTTTTGTTTCAAAACCACTTCATTCCTATGACAATGACATCCTGAGGATTTTGATCAAGGTCTACCTTGTTTTATCAAACCGTTGAAGTTCTTTCTTGATGGTCAACCTAATTGGGTGTTTTAGAGCCTCGTGACACTTTGGGTTCTATTTCATAGGTAATCAGCATATAAACATTCATTTGTCAAGCCGCAGTTAGTTTAGCGCCATGCTTCTTGTAAGCATTCCATCAGTGGGTTCACCAATGATGTTTACAAGCTCAATGTCCTGAGATTTTGTCCACTTACATTATGGTCTAGGATCTGAGCCAGAGTGTCACGGAAGCTCGAGGAGTTCAGGTGCGTGAGCCACGTAATCATATAGATCATCGCTGAGATGTCTTGTTCGTCAGTTCTTAATCACGCGTTCTAACATTTGTTCGTTACCTATCCCCACAGTGACAGACATTATCAATGAATTCACCGATAGTTGGTTAGGAAGGTTGTGAGGTAAGACATAATATGAGATGTCGCAAGATCGGGCTTGGTATGAGGAATTGATTTCAGATCATACTCATCGAGGATATCTTGATGAGTTATCAATTCCTATTTCTCCACTCCAGGTGTTGGTGAACCCGATGCTTTCTAACTCTCACATCAAGGTGACATGAAAGGTTTCCTCAACTTGTTGTCTCCCAGTTAAATACCCTCAAGGCTTTGTAGATCGAGTAACCTAGAAAGTATCCATCATACTTTTAGCATCAAACTGCCTAGATGATCCTGTTATGAATAAACACAAGGACATCCAAACACATGAAAGTAGCTGATATCGTGAAGTCTACCTTGAATATCTCATATGGGGTTTGTTATGTATTTTGACAATGATTGATCTGCTTTGAGTGTAATATTGTTTGACCGCTTCAAAGTATGTTTTGATAGAGCCGAAACATTTAACATAGTTCAGCAGCCTCAATGAGAGTTTTGTTTTTCCTTTCAACACCCCATTTTGTTCAGAGGTGTAAGGACATGAAAGTTTTGGGAGATTCCTTCATCACAGAAATTCTGCTCTTCATTTTCAACGTATCATTATCAGCTTCGATGAGTTTAACAATAATGTCATTCCGTTTTCAATGTTCCTGATGAATGACATTATAGTATCACCGCCCACTCTTTTGGAAAGAGTATACCTAAGTGTATCTTGAGAACTCATCAACAATGACAAGTGTATACTTCTCATGCCGGATTGATTCTGGATCGACAGTCCAAAGAGATCCTAATGCGCAGAGCGGCGCGCCTTTTGATTGAAATTTTGTTTTGTTTTGAAAGATGCTTTGGTGTTTCCTTTTTCACAGTGATGAGCATGGTTTATCTTTTAAAAACCGGTGATGGTAAGCCAAGACCTTGTTTTGTTTTGCCAAGTTGTTGATGTTTTAAAATTAAGTGTAGTCTCTTTATGCCACGCCAGCTGATAGTTTCAAAGGCTTTGGGCAGAGACAAGTTCCATTTTGGAGAGAGTTGACATGTCAAGACATAAACATCATCTCTTCTAGGAGCTATCAAAACAACTTCTTTGTTGGCATGGAAAATGGTGCCTTGTTTGTCATTGAATTGCACAATGTACTTTGCATCACGAGTTGACTCGACATCATGAGATTGTATTTGAGACCATTAACATGTTTATTCTAGAAAACTATTCCATGTGGTAAGATATTGAACCATAACCTCGAGGACATGATGAGTTATCACCAAATACTACCTTGGGTCCTGGTTCCTTTACATACTTGTGCGATACTTAACACCATGCTTCGGAGCATCCACTATCTAGATGCCAAATAATGCCTCTACACAAATAGTAAATCGGATTAGTTTCTCTTGTCAACCCACATACTAGTAGGCTTGGGCCTAAAGGTTCTGCTTTGAATTTGGCATTGACTCATGGTCGCTGGTTGAGTGCATTTTGCTACCACTGTGTTTTGCATTTGGAGACCGGATGACTCAAACTGTTGCTTAGAACTTCTCTTGCTTGGATGACACTGCCATGTGGATGTCTCATGAGCGGATTTCGAAATATCACAAAGATGTGTTCTTGACACAATCATCGATGATGATCATTAAAGCCACAAGTGGCAAGGATGAAAGGGTTTTGCTCTAAACTTTGAGCGATTTGGAGGTTAGCATACCGATGAGCAACTTTGGTATAGTTTACTTTATCGAAAGTGAACTTACATAAGTAAGTGATCGAAGTTCATGGATCATCCTTGGCAGATCATACAAAAAAGGATTCTAGGTTGTCGTATGGTATGATCTGGTATAGCATAGATCACACTTCGCCGGGTTTGCGGTGGATTTTGACTTGGAGAACTAGAGGAGGGCCGACTTGTTTCCTTGATTGATTCGAGAACTTTTTCATGGATTCCATCTTATCGCTTAGCTTCCTCAAGTTCACTAAAATTTGGTCGTTCAATGGGGACAAAGGATGCGGAAGTCTCTCAAAAGGAATGTAATTTTGTGGATGGTTTTGTTGGTATTTTCGTGATGGTTTACCGAAGTGCACCTTTCTTTTGGTGAGTGAGGATTGAATTGTAATGGAGTAAGCTCGAAGGGAGCAACACCCTAAGAGGTTTCGTGGGTGGAAGGTGAATAGATTCGCCTGCATCTGAGATGTGTTCAAGATTATCGGGCACATCAGAAGTCTCAAGCATGCTCTTAAGAGCTTGACTCTCAGTTCTAGTATTCTTCCGTAATCAAATTTGTGCTTACTTCAGGATTAACCCGCTCAATCCAATCACCGGGCTTGGGAATAGTCAATATTGGTAATCATGCCACCGTGACACATGGCTTGGTGAGATCGGTTCTACGCGAGATTCGTGAGATGATCTTCACTATGACTCTTTTTTGCTTGATAACGCTACACGCTGTTCGGGTCAAAGGAACTTCCTTTTCTCGAAAGCGTTTTATAACACCAGGCAAAGGAACCTAATCATGTAGTGTAGTATTAGGTAAGCCACGTATTGATATTGTTCTCTGGGAATAGAATGCTAAGTGAGAAGTTACTACTTAAGGTCAAGGAGGAAGATTATTTTTTTATCTTTTTATGTTTTTTAGGAAATGGAAAGGTACCTAATCTCGGTTTTGATTTGGGGGTTGGTATTGCAATGATTACTCTACTTATCTAATTATCACTAATATGTATGTAGTCTATGTCTAATTATTGCTTGTATGATGTTTAAAGATGTGTTTACTTAGGTTTTACTACTCCTTAATTATCTCCTATTGGTATTTGAATTGTCACGCCTATTCTTAATCGCTGTGTGTTAAAGTCGAGGGTATGCTTATCCCTAACTCTTTGAACTACCAAAGGGTCTGCCTACAAAACCCACTAGGAATATAAACTCTAACTCTAAGGCCTCTTTGGATGGTTTAGCTTACAACCGTTCTAGGTGCTATAACCTAAGGTTCACAAAGATTAATCAAGCATTAATACACAACTAATGACCTATCGTGATTACTAGATCATTAATAATTAAGATAAGAGACAACCAATCAATATTCAATAATTAAGTTTCATATTCCCTAAGCAAACACACAAGTAAATTAGCCGGACATGGAGAACATGTAAACATACACACAAATAATCAAAGACATAATTGAATTAATGAAGTAAAACACTTATCTTGATGTAAGATAGGGGTTTGGAACCCTCAAAACGACAAGAGCCGCCTTGGTTCTTTTAGGTTTACTCCAAAAGACTACACACTAAAACTGAAAATTGATTCTATATATAAGATTACATATGCTACTGCCACACTTTATGTTTGTGACACCGCTGATCGCCGGCCATTAGGTTTCGCCTGGGTCATATTCGATACGCCACTTGTGTTTCATGATTGCCCTTCTTTTCAAATTTTACGATTGCCCGATCAATCTAGGGCCGCCTGAGTTGCGACGGCTTACTTTTAAAGCTTGACACCGGCCACTTGAAAATAAGAAATTGACTTGTCCGCTTCACAATGTTCGACAGCGTCGTTAGCTAAGTAAGGACGCCGCCACCTTGTACTTCACTACTGAGTGTTCCATTTCGACTTTGGCCACATTTTCAGATATCCGGCTTTTCGGCCCAAATAAGTGCCATTACGTTAATTTGCCTTCAAGAGACTTTTTAAAAGTGAAAAGGAACGATATTAAGTAATAACGGATACAAAAGTGATCAAATAAGGGATTAAATGACCCTTAAAAAAGGTACATTTTAAAACCTTATCAAATATCCCTACATTGCCTCGCTGTCCTCAAGCAATGTGCTTTTAGCCAATTAATTATAAGTTAGGGTCATAGCATTGGTTTAAACAGTCCCCAAAGACATATAAGCCCTCAAAAAGTCATAACAAGCACCTGAAATTACATACTAGCACCTCACAGGTGGGTGTTTGATACTCACATCTCTCTCAGTGTATATGAAATATAACAAGTTGAAATGGAATAAACACTCATTAACCGGTCCTAATACATAGATTACCATAGGCTTGAGACTAGATCAAACCTCCATCGCTTTGGCGTAAGCACCTAGGAAAGACTATCAATGAGGTCTTTAAAGGGTTGTAATGTTAGGCTTATGGTAGGAAACAAAGGGTTTGGGTGGATAGGCTATTTAGTGGTGGCAAGTCAAAAATCTTTATGTTACAAGCATACTAAGAATGGCTGCTATAAGCCAAGACTCTACACTCAAAACTCTAGATAACTCAAACAAACAAACATAAATTTAAAGAAAGATGTAGACAGTAGCCCGCTTTTTTTTTTCATACACTTTTACTCTATCATCCTCTACGGTAACATCAAAATGATAGGGATTTATAGGCACATCCCTACACTTGAGTTTTTATTACTCTAACACTAATTTGACCCGAATTGAAAAGATCAAAACACTTTGGGTATGTTATTACGCAAATAAGGGAATTTAATGCTCCTTTTAATCATTTAAACTTTTAACTCTTTTTCCATGAGTCCCAATCGTCCCCAAAATTGTATACAAAGGATATGACTCGACTTTTACCAACTCCATGCAAGCAACTAGATAATTGAATTTTAGGGTGATAACAATAATGCACTAAAAGTGAGGCATACATGGTAGGCTGGCGCGCATTTTCGGTACATTCGGGGTGGGGTGTAAACATGTTTTCATTGATATTCGGAAAACCTAAAAATCGCGGAACCACTTAAAAGGATAGGCCTGAGGGGTTAACTAGTGTAACGGTATCAGTACAGAAAGTACAACGAAGGTTTGGGGAATTACTCAACCGATGTGGAAGAAGTAATTATATTACAGGAATCAAACAAGGGTTATCCTAATGCCTCTTATCATTTAGTTATTCCAATCAGACAAGTGTAGTCTTACTAGCGATCTCTGATGCATCATAAAACAAGTTCTTAATCTAACATACCAATGGCTCATCAAGCATTGAAGATGAATGCTTTTAATTCCTACTAATCTAAGGGTGATCCTCACATTTTGGGTGGAATTTAGGTGGTAAAGGGTTTTTTTTTTGTGTGCTAGTCATGCAACTTCCTATCCGAGACGCTTTTGTAGTTGACTAATGGCCCACTCCTATATGTCATGAAAATTAAAATTTGTGCCAAAATTACCCTAACCGACATTTTCTCATGGTTTATTACACAAATACAATTGACAAAGCAAATAATCAAGGATAAGCATAGTTTCAAAGTTCCCGCTTATTTTCCCTCCCTTATTTAACCAACATTGTCCCTAATGTTCCCCAAAGTATCAAAGGCGATAATAGAAGGTAATAAAACTAAAAGAAACTAATAACTCGATAGCTCGGTAGGATCCGTAAAGTGGTATAACTTTACAAGAAAATGTATGCGAAAATCTCCTTCCAATCTTTTGTTTCTTCTTCTTAATAAATAAAACCCGCACATTCAAGAAAATAAATCCAAAACCTTCACGTAGAAAATCCTGGGTAATAATATATATAAGACTCCTACTAAACAAGATATAATGCCAGGAATGGATGTTTCATGCACTTCGAAAAATTAAGATCCGAAAATTCCAAAAATTTATAAGTAGCTCAAAAACGAAAAAATAATCGTTGTTTTACTCCTTCCTCGACGTCAGCCGGGTAACTCGACGCCTCGCCAAAGTTATTCTAACAAAAATGGTCTCATGATTTTCTCGAAAAATTCCTGAAAATTCTACATCTTTAGAATTGAAAAATTTCTCAGAAAACATCCATTATGACTCGATACAAGCATTTGACCTTAACAAACACAATATATATCTTTTTTAATGAATTGTTATTCTCATGTTTACGCTTTTCGAACGTAACTCCCTCACATTATCCTTTATGTAAAATACCTTTATATGCAATTAAGACGAAGTTAAAAACAAAATGTACATTTTACAAATTTAAACATGAGAATAAACAATTAATAAAAGATATACCATACTCAACAAGCAAACAATTAAGACGGGTTGCCTCCCCCACGTAAGCGCTTTTCTTTATTTAAGAGTCTTGTAGCTGGACTGCAGTCGCCGCCTGCACGCTTACACTTAAGCCATTCCAATTCTTTCACTCTTTTGTAATTCATCTCTAATTCTAGGCATTGTTGAATACTTTTAGTTTTCTCATATGGGTACCTAAGTCCACTTTTGCTTATCCTCACTAAGCAATGAATATGGTCATACAAGCCCTCATCCCATGTTTAAACCTAGGATGAGCATCGCAGGTAGATAAAGTCTTCAACTTCATCGAGAATGTGATTAGACCATCAACCATCCGCTCATTTAACCTAGTCATTCTTTGAAAGGTTTTCCAAAAATTTTGAGTAAGGTCCTTATCAAATTCTCCTAAGTCTCTAAGACCATGAACTCTACCAAATAACAAAGCTTCCAACAAACACGCGGAAAATGAGTGACTGCTTCAACAACATTGTTCCTTGATAGTTAACTCATTAATCTTGATTTTATTGTATAGGTCCTCGAGATTGTTCAAAGGCAAGAATGAATTCAAGTAAGCATCGAACCCTAATCCTATTTTGGGGAATTGATGTTAAAACTATCTTTCTATTTCTACCTAGGTCAAAACATTGGGAGGGTCTTCTTAATTTCAAAACTAACTTCATTAATACCTTCCTATCAAGTGCCACCATAATCAAATTCTCATCGAATCCGAGTCATAGAAAGGACTTTGTCATCTAATTTATCTCATTATGCCCCAGGTGATCTCCAAAATGAACGGTGAGGGTTTTGGGATTATGTCAATTTCGATTGGGAACGTAGGGTGAAGAATTCGGCGGAAGACACGATTACGGTGAGTGATGGATTTTACTGAACAGGTCACTTAATGGGGATAGATCTACGAAGCTAAAATGAGAAAATTTTACTTGATAGGAATCAAACAAAGAAACCTAAACGAGGTGGACTACTAACTAGCTATTCTTATTCCCGGAAGCTACGCCAAAAACTTGATAACGCTACACGCATCATTCGGGGTCAAAGGAATTTCTTTCTTCGAAGCAATTTATAACACCCTAGGCGTGAACCTAATCTGTAGTGTAGTATTAGGTAAGCCACCTGCATGATATCGCTCTAGGAATGGAATGCTGAAGTGCAGAAGTTACACGCTAAGTTTGGGGTTGAGGAAGATTATTTTATTTTATCTTTTTATGTTTTAGAAATGGAAAGGTAAGAACCGGGTTTGGATTCGGGTCAGTATTGCTACCACCATTACTCTACTTATCTAATTATCTAATCTAATGTATGTAGTCTATGTCTCCATTATTATCGTCAGATGATAGTTTAAAGATGTTTACTTAGGTTTTACTACTCCTTAATTATCTCCTATTGGTGGTTGAATTGTCACGCCCTTATTCTTAACGGTTGTGTCTAAAGTCGTAGGGTATGCGCTATCCCAACTCTTTGAACTTACCAAAGTGGTCTCGCTCATACAAACCCACTAGGGAATATAAACTCTAACCTAAGGCCTTTGATGGTTTAGCTACAACCGCTTGTGCTATAACCTAAGGTTCACAAAGATTAATCAAGCATTAAGTACACAACCTAATGACCTATCGACAATGATCATTAACAATTAAGATAAGAGACAACCAATCGTTATTCAATAATTAAGTTTCATATTCCCTACAAACACACACACAAGTAAATTAGTCGGACATGGAGAACATGCAAGCATACACACAAATAATCAAAAACATAATTGAATTAACGGCAAAACACTTATATTGATGTAAGATAGGGTTTCGAACCCTAAAATATCGCGGTGCATGCCAGCTTCACGGCTTTAGCGTTTTACTCCAAAAGACTACACACTAAAACTAAAAATTCGGATTATATATATAAGATACATATGACGGTACCTTATGTTTTGTACTTCGCCGATCACCGCCAACAGGTTTCTTGGCCACGTAGTTCCGGAGACGGCCACTTTGTGCTTGTGACACCGCCCTCTTCGCCTTATGATCGTTCGATCAAATCTGTTAGGCCGTTCGAGTTGTGACGTACTACTTTAAAGCTTGACATCGCTACTGAAAATAAGAAATTTGACTTCGTCCTGTCACAAAATGTTCGACGGCGTAGTAAGCTATGTTGACGCCATTACCTTGTAATTTCAACAATTGAGTGTTCTCGATGGACTTTGGCCATTTTTCAGATATTTACTTTTCGTCTCAAATAAGTGCCACATACAATTTGCCTTCAAGAGACCTAAAAGTGAAAAGGAATCTATTAAGTAATAACGGATGCAAAAGTGATCAAATAAGGCTTAAATGACCCTCAAAAGGTACATTCTAAACCTTATCATTGCTACCGGGGCTCCTACAAAGAACAAAGACCCTGATTCAAGCACCAACTAGCAATGATATCTTTTCTTTCTCATCTTCAAGAGCCCGATTTCTTTTAACTAATTCAGATGTTTTGAATTTGCAAAGTGATATCCTCGCTTATTTGTTTTTAAAAGAAGCAGCGCTCATCCCACACTTGCTCATTCAAAACTTAGTTCATATATTTGAAAAGATTTAATCGTTGCTTTCTACGCCAAACTAAAGGTCAACATTGATATAGTTCATATAAGATCGCTAATCAGAAATCATCCATAGAAAGCAAAATATTTCTTCTTTCATTGTGATGTTGACCCATTCTCCATTCCTGGCATGATTTTCCCAACTAGCTTGTCCTTTCGAGTGCCATTCGTTAATACAAATAAGCCAGAAAACGCTTATTTATATTTCTATCTTCTAATGTTTTATCGAGCACAAACGAAATCATTTTAACGAACAAAGAGTACGTGAATAGTTTGAGTTAATGGTTTAACACACTACGCTACACATAAAACACTAAAACAAGCCTAAGTGATTTTATGATTTAGATACATATGTACAACAACTAGTGTTTACATATGGGTTAAACATATACTTAAACTAAGTATGGGTAAAACTAAGTATATGCTAAAATGGGTAAATACAAGTATATACTAAATGGGTAAATACTAGCAAATTGTTTTGACCCACAACCCATGGTTTTATATATACCACTTAACCAAGTCTCATTGATCTAGAAAGAAAACCATGGATCAACCCATAACCCATGACCCATGACCCATGACCCATAACCAAAATTACCATGGGGGGAATGACCACGGATCCCTAGCTTTGTGCTAGCCTGATCCTGGTAGGGATCCAGATCCGGGAAATCAAGAGAATTTCCTCTATAAATAGATAGCCATTTCTCCCTTTCTAAGCATGATTTTACACACATACTTCCTAAAGTATTCTTAACCTCAACCTCGATCTAAGTAGTTTGTTTTTGTTTTTAGCGATCTTAGGTTCCTCTTAAAGGAGAGATCAGCTCTTGAAGACGTAAGCTCAAGTCCATGAGTTGCACATAGCCATCATCAAGACTACTGTTCTCTTGTTGATAGTTCTTCCTTTCTCCATAGATGTTGGGTTGAAGGCATTAGTGAAGAATACCGAAAGTGTCAAGATGAAAGCATTAGTGAAAGATGTTCATCATCCGTGTCAAAGCATTAGTGAAGAATGCTAAAGAAGGGTGCCAAGCATTGTGTCAAAGGCATTAGTGAAGGATGCCGAAGAATCAAATCAAGTCGCATTTGGGAAGAATGCCTAGGTCGTATAATCGATGAGGTGCATCGTTATAAATATAAGTATTTGTTTGTTTGTTTCCAAGGATGGTGATATCCTTGATGGTGTTGTAACAAGGAGAAGATCTCCTTGAGCTTAGGTGTTGTGTCGTGAAGGGTGTAGTTCCCCATAACAATGGAACTAGGTTCTTAGCCTAGTACCTAATAAAGGGGTAGGTAATGCTAGACGTTGTGATAGGATTAGTTCTCCGAGGTGTGAAAGAACTCGGTGGTTAGCCTAGCACCGCATAAAGGGTAGGCGACGTTGTGTTAGGTGTGGTTCACCTTGGTGTGAAAGAACTCTGTATTTACTTTGAAATGTACCGAAAAAGGTTGCGACGTTGTGAAGGCTTTCTCCGCCACAAGGAGTTGGTGTAGTGTTTACGAACCCTCGAGTAGGTGACTCGGGGAGTGGAGTAGGGCAAGGAAGGTGTCCTTGTAGCCAAACCACTATAAATAACTTGTGTCGTGGTGATGTGCTTACTTACTTTATATTTCTTTACACGCTATATATCTATCTATCAACGCCCAACATAAACAACCAAATAGATTGACATAAGTCGATCTAAATATTTAAAAGGAAGTTTTAAATTGGTAAACTATTCAACCCCCCTTCTAGTTTTCCACAATTAGTATCAGAGCTTCGTTACCAAGTTTCTTAGAGTATGCTGTACTTTAAAACTTGATAATGATCCATGTATGTTTGAAAACTACAAAGGAGGATTATTTTTGGTCATATTTTAAAAATCACTATATTGCTTATCAAGAAGAGTGATAGAATGCACTAACATTTTTTTAAGCATTATCCATTCTTGGATTTGGAGTTACCAAGAAGATCATAAAGAATTTATCTAAATAATTCTTTTCGCGAAAAGAATGTTTAGTGTTGTATTCTTACAACATAAACTGAGATTCCAAGAAGATCACAAAACATCTAAATACTTCTTTTCTTAAAAGAATATTTGGCAAAGGTATGATCTTTAATTACTTACTCTATTTTTATTATTAAAATCTTAGATGCATAATTTTTGGTAATTGCTTCTAGTAGTTTTTCATATCATAGTCATCATCTATATAGTAGTTTCTTCGTTTATTTGTTACTAGTTCATTACCACACCTTATAATAATGATATCTTGGTTATATGATAACCTCAATCATTATTTATCACAAAGAACTTATTGACACTTCATCTATGTCAATAAATATACATGTGAAACTTCTTATGTTATAATAAAATGAGATTTTATTATAATATTTGAAAAAGCCTCTCAAAAATTAAGACTACCTTTAAAAAGGGAACCTCGCCTAATAGAATAGTATTAAAACGTCAAAACCTCATAACCACAAGCTTTAGAACCTTAACATCAAAACACTAGGCGTTTTAGAACCCCGTCAAAGTTATCAAGGAATACTAGAGCCATTTTTGCTGTCATGCCGATCCCTTTCGCTATACTAGCTGGATCCCAAATGAGAGGGATCCGTGCAACATAAGACAAGATATGATCAAGAATGATCACTGTGGATGTTCCACAATAACCCTCACCTCAAAGACTCACGAACAAAACCGTACTGCTCATAGGAGCAAATTGATCATTCTTCTCAAGTCTAACAATCACTGTCAGGTAAGTATAATCTTCACTACATTGTTAATTTAATTCCTTGATTCTTAGAATTACAATTTCTTCATCTTTGAGAGTTGGGTTCAAATGGGTTTATTATAATTTGTCACCACATTGTTTTCTAAGATAATCTAAATCAAAGAATTAACATTGTTAATACAAATTAAACACATTTCTTGAACTTAACAAAGATGATGAGAGCAAAATTGTGATCAAACCCTCTAGGTTACTATTCACCATTAACACCACATTGTGGTTGTATTGTTTAGGAACATCATGCCTAGCAACAAGCAACAAGACTACCAAGATACCGCCCACTACATACCTATGTACCATAGGAAAATGGATTAAGTCCGACGATAGGAATCTGCTTAAGTTGCTCGAAAAGTGAGACTATTTCATGAAGGTAGAGTTGTTGATCCATCATTCTAGCAAACACCGACATTGTAGGGAAGTATTTGGAACTATTGGTTTTGATTGTTTATTGGATATAAACGAGCAAATTTGTCCGGTCTTTGTGCTTGAGTTCTACAAGACTATGGGTATAATTAGGAATGATGATGGGTAATAATCTCAATTGAATTCACCATAAATGGACATTTAGTTCACCCTTTACACTTGAAGAATCTTGGAAGAATAATAGGAGTACCATATGATGGTGTATGCATCTATTCAATGAGTGGTCATTGGATAATACACTCTATGGTTGATCACCACGCCATTTATCAATCAATAATCCCGGAAGCAACCACTGCAGGAAGTGATGTACCGTGTTTATGCCAAGAGCATCTCCATCAAGGGTGACTAGAAAGTCAAAAGTGATCTATAGGGATCCTTTCCAAATGGAGCTTTCGGAGATGTATGCCTTGTATAGAAAAATGGAAGATGTGATTAGGGAGAATGTGGTGTGTCTAGTAGGAAACAAGGATCACCCCAACGCATGTTTGAGCTTCATGATCTACTGTCTTGTGACCGAGACTCACTTCAACGTTGCCTACTACATGATCAAGAGAATGGCAAGTGTAAGAAGCATGGACAAGATGGTGCTTCCGTATACAATGCTTCTAACCCTGCCTTGCAAAATTCATCTTTGCATTAGACCCTTCCCCACAATCCTTAGATCATAGCTTTAACAACAAGGTTTATGGTAGAAGGCAAAAGGCCACATCCACCCACGGACTCTGATGAAAGGGAGAGCAAGAAGTGAAGCGTGGGGAGTAGTAGCAACCCACTTGACAATATCGATCTTGACCCCTTGGACTACATTAAACAATTGCCAAACATTCCTAATGAATCACCCGAATGGCAACAAACTAAGGGAATCTTCAAATGCTTCGCCAACTTCTTGAGGAAGAAGAAGTGAAGATAGGTTGATAAAGAGTGGAGGACGGGTGAAGAAGTGAAGGAGGAAATGAAAGGTAAAGTCTTAGGACTCAAGTGAATGATGAACAATTTCAAACAATGGTTTGTAAACAATTTAAACTATGGTCAGTAGTTTGTAGGTATTGCCATATCTTGGCGCTAAACATTCTAACTTAGGTTTTTATAAATGAGATTTTACTGACCTCTTAGTGGTCGTCATCACTCATTCTAGGTTTTCTAGCTCTTCTTACTTTGATATACTTTGTATTAGTTGTGTTTTTGCATTTAGTCCCTAAAGAAACAACTAGGAAAAGCATTTTGTTTAAAGTGCAAAGTTGCACATTTCCTGAAAGCTCTCTGATCTGCAGGTTGGGATCCTGCCTGAACTAGCCGGATCCCTCCCATAGGGAACTGGGATCCGTATGCACCTGATGTGCAAAACAGATTTGTCGCATCATAATAGTCCACTAGATCACCTCAAACAAGTCAAACATAAGACACTAGAGCCAACTAAGTCTTCCGCTAATAGTTGAAAACCTTACTCTCATCCATGGCTTATCTAGGATACTTTTTCGATATATCCTTTTGATTTATCAACTAGTCAAAACTCACCATAATTCCGCTCCAACACTCACACATTATCTATCACTTTTGATAGCACTTAGTTTGGTATACCCGTCAATTTTAATAAATTGACCTCAATCATCTTTGACTCAAGATTAGGATCAAAAACTAGTTTTTCATTTCTTTTTATTTTTAGAAATTTTAGTAAATTTATCCTAGGACATCATCGGACTTTTAGGACTTGGTATCATCATTTCTCCACGACAAATTAAAAGGAATCCTTATCAAACATATGGTTAGACTACCCAAAGTCAATGTTCCTTGCCAAAACCATCATTAAGCACCATTACTTGTTATGGTTGAGGATTTGAGATATCCAACAGCTAAAGACTTCAAAATTAAGTCAAAACCTCAAAATCCATTAATGATAAACCTTACAAAAGCATAATGACTTCACCTAAATCCTGCTCGATAGCCTGATCCTGGTCTATAACCGAGCGGATCCTCACGAGAAGGATTCAGGATCCGTAGATGCAATGCATAAATCACTTCTATATTCAAATTCAAGTCACCCTTTGGTTCTCTAACCACTCTTAGCATACATTAATTATCCTCCTGGGGAAATGATCAAACCCCAAGAGCATGCTTAGTCTTCTTAGTGGCCAAGAATTTAATTTCCTAATTCAAAGTTATCCTTTATAAACCCAACAACCTTAGGATTAAGACACCACTCTCAATCACATCTCAAAAATCAGCAAGAGTTTCTTACTAGCACCATCATCACTATGACTAAGGCTCCTAGTGCTAACTCATCCACTCAAGAACCACCCAAGAAACTTGCTAGAATAATACATGAAGTTTCCTCAACCGAATCATCTCCGGTTAAGGCCACCAATGCTAGGATTTCTCCACAAAAGGAAACCAATCAAACTAATTTCCAAGAAAAGTTCCCCACGAAGTTCATCACCCATTCTACTATACCAAACATACCCTCCACAACTCAACCAACATCATTAGTACCTAGAGCCACCTCACAATCATTTAAAGATTCTCAACCCACTTCATTTGAAACTCAAAACCATGACAAGGATCCCTCAAAATATCAATTTCCTCCGTCCAAAACCATGGTGAGAAGACATGAATAATAATTGTCCAAATTGTCTAAACACTCAAGGACTTGTTCAAGAAGCTAACTAAAACGCTTGAGATACATTTCATGTTTAATCACCTTCTTGCAAAAGTTGATCAAATGAACAAGTCCACTCATCCCTAGACTCAAGCACATTGTAGCGTTTTTAAGTCTAGTAACTAGTTAGTATTAAGAGGTACTTGTATGTCCTAGTTCATTCTCTTAGTTTTTTTTTTAGAGATTTGTTTTTTATCTCTTGTTTTATTGAATGAATATTTATATGCTATGATTATTTTGTGCGTTGTGCTTGTTATTGTGCACATATCTCATCTCTTCATTAGTATTGTTTGACACATCTTCATTGCTGAAGAAACTGTCACCAGATAGCCGGATCCCTCCATAATGCCTAGACGGATCCCTCCAAGAAGGGAACCGTGGGATCCGTGGTACAAAAGCACAAAATTCTACTAACTTGAGTTTTATTTGCAAGAAATTATGCACTATACTCTTGTTTTCTAACCTTTACTTTGTAGATTTTCAAAATACATATGAAGATTTTGATACCATAAAGCTAGGGAGCTTTTGTCAAACGATATTTCAAAAACATTTGCAACTTAATCTGATTTTGGATTATTATTCATGACACCCCATTGCAACTTTGCAATCTTCAAGGGGAAGCACGTTTTTCATCACTTAGACGAACCATTTGCAAACATATTTGCAAACATATTAGTTTATTTTACGTCATGTCCTTGACGCCCTCTCAAAGGGATGGACTCGTCAAGGGGGAGTTAAGACGAGTACCATTCCTGTCACTTGCTCTCTTTACATTTGTACATATTTTTCTTATAAAAATTGTGTTAGTTTCTTTTAACACTTTTTGTTTCGACAAAAAGAGAGAGAAGAAAGTAAAACTATTACAAATTCAAATTTGCTACGAATTTTAGTTTTTCTTAAAATAATTTTATGTTTTGTCATCAACAAAAGGGGGAGATTGTTAATACAAATAATCCGTAAAAACGTTTATTTATATTTTTACGATCTTCTAATGTTTTGTCGATAACAAACGTAAAATCATTTTAACGAAACAAATAGAATACGTGAATAGTTTGAGTCAATAGTTTCCTAACACACTTACGTTTTCACATAAAACACTAAAACAAGTATAAGTGATTTTATGATTTAAATACATATGTACTACAACTAGTGTTTACATATTGGGTTAGTATATACTTAAACTAAGTATACTAAAATGGGTAAAAACAAGCATACACTAAATGCATACAAGTATATACTAAATGGGTAAAACTAGCAAATGGTATTGACCCATAACCCATGGTTTTATATATACCACTTAACCAAGTTCATTGTATCCTTGAGATACATTGTATCTAGAAAGAAAACCATGGATCAACCCATAACCCATAACCCATGACCCATAACCAAAAATACCCATGGGCAAAGAGGAGTGTCACACAGATCCCTAGCTTTGTGCTAGCCGGATCCCTTGTGGGAGGGATCCGCGGGATCCGGGGAACAGTAGAAAATTTCCTCTATAAATAGAGAGCCATTTCTTCCTTTCTACTTATCACTTTACACACATACTTACCCAAGTATTCTAACCCTCTAACCTCAGATCCAAGTGATCTATGTAGTTTGTCTTTTGTTTTGTGTGATTCTCTAGGTTCCTCTTAAAGGCGAGATCATCACCTCTTGAAGACGAGCAAGCTCAAGTCCATGAGTTGCCATGCTTCGTCATCATCAAGACAACTAAGGTTCTCTTGTTGATAGTTATTTCTTCCACATAGATGTTGGGTTGAAGGCATTAGTGAAGGATGCCGGAAGTTTCAAGATGAAAGCATTAGTGAAAAGTGCTTATCGTCCGTGTCAAGAGCATTAGTGAAGAATGCTAAATGTGTCAAGACGAAGGCATTAGTGAAGGGTGTCAAGCGTTGTGTCAAAGGCATTAGTGAAAAGGTGCTGCTCAGTCAAAGGAAGGATGCCTAAGAATCAAATCAAGTGGCATTTGTGAAGAATGCCTAGGTCGTATAATCGATGAGGTTCATCGTTATACATATAAGTATTTGTTTGTTTCCAAGGATGGTGATATCCTTGATGGTGTTGTAACAAGGAGTGGATCTCCTTAAGATTAGGTGTTGTGTCATGAAGGGTAGTAGTTCCTCTATAGTAATGGAACTAGGTGCTTAGCCTAGTACCTAATAAAGGGTAGGCGATGTTGTGATAGGATTAGTTCTCCTTGGTGTGAAAGAACTTGGTGGTTAGTCTAGCACTGTATAAAGGGTAGGCGGCTTGTGTTAGGTGTGGTTCGCCTTGGTGTGAAGGAACTCGGTATTTAGCTTTGTACCGAAAAAGGTTAAGCGACGTTGTGAAGGTTTCTCCGCCATAAGGAGTTGGTGTAGTGTTTACTAACTCTCGAGTAGGTGACTCGGGAGTGGAGTAGGGCAAGGAAGGTGTCCTTGTAGCTGAACCACTATAAATACTTGTGTCGTGGTGATGTGCTTCTTACTCTCTATCTTTCATTACACGTTTATATATCTATCTATCAACGTCCAACATAAACAACCAAATAGATTGACATAAGTCGATCTAAATATTTAAAAGAAAGTTTTAAATTAGTAAAACTATTCAACCCCCTTTCTAGTTTTCCACACACATAACACTCGCATACACAATGGTATATTAGCCACAAAAAATTGCTTTCTCCAACCTATGTGGGATAAAATGAAAAAATAGAAGGATGGAAAAAATATGACATTATAACAAAAATGCATACGTCTATAGCTAGATGAAAATAAGATATTTTGAAGGATTTCCTCATTATGATCGAACTTTCAACTATGCTAAAAATATGTCTGAAACAGAAAATTTAGTTGCTTCTAAACTTGAATTTGGAGTTCCATGTAACAAATAATTCTTTTACCAACTCTTGATAACTCTTGCATTATATATATATATATATATATATATATATATATATATATATATATATATATATATATATATATATATATATATATATATATATATATATATATATATATATATATATATATATATATATATATATCTCTTTCTTTCCATGTACATAACAAATTTTTAAATAACATGGAGACATTTTCTAACCATTTATTTTAACATTCTATCCCACATTGATTGAAGAAAGAACTTGTTGGCTAGTCATATACCTTAGTTTATGTAGGGAGGTGATTTGCATACTTTTAAAATTGATTGAGACAAGCACACTGTAAACATGATACAACTATGTAATGCAAAGAGTTTAGTGTCTCATTTTCAAGAGTGTGCAAATCAATTCCCGTTTAAGTGGGTTACATGTGACTAGAATGGTATAATGTTATCATGTTGATTACTTTCTTGCATTGTTACAAATTTAACTTGTATGGTGCATGAAGGAATAAGCTTGGAAATTTGTATGATTTCAATCTTTTTTCTACTATATATTTTTTTAATTATAAAACATGTTTTGGTTGAAACAATTTGAATATTTAGTTTCGCATAGCTTAAAAAGTAAAAATACTTTTGAAGTCAGTTAAGAATGATTCCCAAATGATGATAACTTAAATTGTCCTAATTTGTTCTGATCATTTTCAATTAATTCAATATCAATATGTTTGAAGTCGAAGTTTGGAGGATGTGGTTGGAGATAAACTTTTTTTGGAGGATGAATGTAAAGACACTTGCGACTCTAAATTGAAGTTCAGAAACAACTAGTTTATGTTTACAGATGATACATGCAATAACAGGTTGGATAGCATGAAATTATATCATGTTATTACTCTAATTATGAAAGTAGGGTTGGATCAGTTGGAAAACCCTTTGCCTCTCAACCGAGAGGTCAGGGGTTCGATCCTCACTCCCTACAAAGGCCGGAGGTCCTTTCTACCTTTGGTAGAAGTGGAAGCAGCCTCTCTACCTTAGGTAAGGGTAAGGCTGTCTACATCTTAACCTCCCCCAAACACCGAAACGGTATTGAAACCCATAACCGTGGAAGACGGCATTGGGAGTTACTTTACTTTACATTATTACTCTAATTAAGAAATAAGTTGTTTAATTCATTTCATTAGTATATCTTCTGATCCACAAACTTACAACACAAGCAAGTCAAAACTCAAAAGGCACAATGAATACGTTGGAGCAGTATTTTCATTTGTCTTAATCTTTTAACCCATGGGGCCAATGTTTTGAAACCGGTTTGGATCGACCCGCCAAGACACCGTCACCGTCAACCGGTTCAACCGCCGGGTCAAACCTGTTAGACCCGGTTTTATGCATACGTCCAAACATCCATTTCTAATTGTCCAAACATTAGTTTTGCAGTGAAAAAAAAGCAAAGAACCATTTTTCATGCTCAAAACAACAAATCAAAGGTGGACAAGGATATAAACCTGCATAATTTTCTAAACAACCATAAATGCTACGGAATTACATGTTTCATACTTCGCATAAATCCTACGAGATTACAAGTTTCATACTTCTAAAGACATGCATCCTACGAGATTTACAAGTTTATTTTTTGAGGTTTTGTAAAAAAAAAAAAATGATAAAACCAAACCCGCCGGTTTCAAAACCCGGTTGACCCGGGTCACTTAAAACCCGCCGGGTCTAAACGGTTGACCCGTTTTTTAAAACCCGGTTTTTTACCCTTTTTGTCCGAACCGTCCAACCGTTAACCCGGGTCGACCCGGGGTTTAAACATTGCATGGGGCTATGCTCGCAACTTCGCAAGTGCGTCCACATACCAGCCCATGGAATCCAACTTCTCGACTCTTATTCATACTCTTAAGGTATAATTGGGCCTGAATATAAAAAATATGCATCACTTCAGCCCAAATCTAATGGGGCTTCGTCAACTCTTTATGCTAAAGCTTGAGCCTAATAGTTGGACCCTCATACCATGTACTTTGTTTACCTATTTCATTCTAATTTCTAGGACATTAGTGGCTCAATTTGAGTGAACGACAACCACAATATCTAATGTAGCTCATCCTCAAAGTAGCTCAACTAATAAAACAAACTATGTCTATGTGTTTTGAAATCACACATTAGTCATAATCCGTAACATAGTTTTATATTAAAATATCCAAAGCCAGGAGGGGTTGTTTTTCATCCAACTGTTTACAAACCTTACTTTTAATTGTTTGTTTACTTTTAATTGCTTATTTAAATTCTAGTTATTAGTAGTTTAAATGTTTAATTATTAATTTAGCAAACAAAACATTAATCAATTATTTACTTCGTACAACTTTAGCTATAACAACATACTCATCGTGGATTCGATACCCACCTACCCTATTTTGTATAAGGTATTAGGTTTATCTTTGACCGGTACTTCAACATCGATCAAAATAAGGTTGTTCTACGTCTCACCTCATTCATACTTTGTATAAGGCGAGATCGGGTAAAAGTTTATCAGTTTTATTTCATCAATAAAATTAGTTGTTCATCAGTTTTATTTCATCAATAAAACGAGTTGTTCATCAGTTTTATTGTTCATCAATAAAAGTATTGTTCATCAATAAAAAATTTGTTCATCAGTTGTTTAAAAGAAATCGTAATGTTCATCTATTTGAGTCACAGTATTCATCAATTAGTTTTCTTTAATGTTACATTATAATGTTCATCAGTTTTCTTTGATGTTACATTATAATGTTCATCAATTACATCATTTGTTCATCGGTTTTTTTAAACAAATAGTGTTGTTCATCTGTTTTCCGAATAAAAAAATTACATTGTTCCTCAGTTAGGTACAATCAGTCTTGTTCATCCGTTAGTCTTTTTTATCAAGTATTCAAAAAAAATAAAAATAAATATTAATGTTCATTAGTTCATCAGTTATTTTTGATTTTGGTCATCAGCTATTTTTTATAACGTTCATCAGCTTGTTTTTATATTGTTCAACAGTTTTCGAAAAAATAACGTTCATCAGTTCTTTTTGATATTGTTCATCAGTTGTCTAAAAGAAATCGCAATGTTCATCTGTTAGTTGTTCATCAGTTCATCGATTAGTCTTTTTATCAATTAGTTTTCTTTAATGTTACATTATAATGTTCATCAGTTTTCTTTGATGTTACATTATAATGTTCATCAATTACATCATTTGTTCATCGGTTTTTTAAAGAAATAGTGTTGTTCATCAGTTCTTCGAATAAAAAATTACATTGTTCCTCAGTTAGGTACAATCAGTTTTGTTCATCCGTTAGTCTTTTTTTATCAGATTCAAAAAATAAAAATAAATATTAATGTTCATTAGTTCATCAGTTATTTTTTATATTGTTCATCAGCTATTTTTTATAACGTTCATCAGTTGTTTTTTATATTGTTCAACAGTTTTCAAAAAAATAACGTTCATCAGTTCTTTTTGATATTGTTCATCAGTTGTCTAAAAGAAATGTTCACCTGTTAGTTGTTCATCAGTTCATCGATTAGTCTTGTTCATTAGTTAGTATTGTTCACCAATAAAAAGATATTCATCAATTCTTTTAAATTTTGTTCATCAGTTTATCGGTATTCAAAAAATGTCATAATGTTCATCAATTGGAGAAAAAATTATAATGTTCATCGTTTATCATTTGGTTGTTCATCAGTTAAAAATGAACCAAAAATAACAAAAATAACAAAAATGTATTTTGGTATACCAATTAGTGCATTTGAATGTACTTTTATAAGAAAATATCTTTTAGGCATTTTGTCAAACACTTTGTATGCACTAAATATGACTAAGACGCCATCATTAACGTGCAATATCTCACTCATATCATATCGGATTTGAGTGATTCAAATTTCTGAGTAAAGAATGGTCAAAAGCCTACAATTTTCATGTTTTAAGTTTTGTAAAATTCGGCTTTTAAACTAGTCAAAATTAGAGCCGAAAATACCAAAAATTTCAAGAAAATCAACACCCATTTAAAAAGTTGAAAAAAAAAAGTTACGATTTATATATCAAAATGCATACCAAATTAAATAGAATCAAATTTAAAAATTGGGTGAAATCGGTTTTTATAAAAGTATGTCGTTTGAAGTTTGGGGTGAAATAAAAACATGTTAAAAGGACCAAAATGCCCCTAACCAAATTTAATAAAAAGGGAGGATTGGATGGAGGACACATTAATCAATGATAGGCTTTCTAGCATTTTTATTTTTTCACTTTGCAGGGATCTTAGCGGATCCTTTAAAAGTGTGAATTTTTACAAAGGCTCAAAAGTAATATGAGCCGTTAGATCAATAACTGAACCAAAAATTGTTAGATCAACACGGAAACAAAAATCACACTGGCGTCAGGTCACAGGGGTATCCTCGTCATTTCCACAATCAGTTATAATATACTCCCAATTCCCTTTATCATTTTCTCTAACTAGTCAATTTATCCTCTTCATTTTGAAGATGACACAAATTTTGAAAAACCAGTACATTACCCAATTTCATATCTGGATCGAGAAATGCGCCCTACTGTTGCCGATGAAAGTGAAGCCTCAAAGCTCGGTTCGAAGATATTACTCCGTATTTGAGAAACAATAACTTGTAAAATTGAAAGGGCTATCTTTAGGGGTGGAGGCACGTTCTTGGTAGGGAGGTCACTTGCCCCTAATCTCTTCGATAGTCCAATTTTCATATGGTTTTGTTTTATGAGATTTTGATGGTTGTGTCATCTGACATATAAAAGATTGTGCCTTTTATAAATTAAAGAAAGTCAGAGATGATGATGCATTTTAGGAGAGAGAGAACATGAAAATGGTGTAGATGGTAGTCACATGTGAGTTGAGACTGGACAAGTAGTTGAATGATATTTTAATAACTTACTTTAATAAACATTTTTACTTTCTTAACTATAATTCTATATGGTGGGTTACATACTGTAATATTCTTTAGAGTTTGTTGTACGTCTTTATATGGGTTACATATTTGATGTTAAGACTTTGTAGCAATAGTTATTCATGAGTTTTATTTCATCAATAAAACGAGTTGTTCGTCAGTTTTATTGTTCATCAGTTATATTTAACTTTGTTCATCAGTTTTATTTCATCAATAAAATAAGTTGTTCATCAGTTTTATTGTTCATCAGTTCTATTTAACTTTGTTCATCAGTTTTATTTCATCAATAAAACGAGTTGTTCATCAGTTTTATTGTTCATCATTTCTATTTAACTTTGTGTAGAGTTTATTTCATCAATAAAATTAGTTGTTCATCAGTTTTATTTCATCAATAAAACGAGTTGTTCATCAGTTTTATTGTTCATCAATAAAAGTATTGTTCATCAATAAAAAATTTGTTCATCAGTTGTTTAAAAGAAATCGTAATGTTCATCTATTTGAGTCACATTGTTCATCAATTAGTTTTTTTTAATGTTACATTATAATGTTCATCAGTTTTCTTTGATGTTACATTATAATGTTCATCAATTACATCATTTGTTCATCGGTTTTTTTTAAAAAAAATAGTGTTGTTCATCAGTTTTCCGAATAAAAAATACATTGTTCCTCAGTTAGGTACAATCAGTCTTGTTTATCCGTTAGTCTTTTTTTATCAGTATTCAAAAAAATTAAAAATAAATATTAATGTTCATTAGTTCATCAGTTATTTTTGATATTGTTCATCAGCTATTTTTTATAACGTTCATCAGTTGTTTTTTATATTGTTCAACAGTTTTCGAAAAAATAACGTTCATCATTTCTTTTTGATATTGTTCATCAGTTGTCTAAAAGAAATCGCAATGTTCATCTGTTAGTTGTTCATCAGTTCATCGATTAGTCTTGTTCATCAATTAGTTTTCTTTGATGTTACATTATAATGTTCATCAGTTTTTTTTGATGTTACATTATAATGTTCATCAGTTACATCACTTGTTCATCGGTTTTTTTAAACAAATAGTGTTGTTCATCAGTTTTTCGAATAAAAAAATCACGTTGTTCATCAGTTAGGTACAATCAGTCTTGTTCATCAGTTAGTCTTTTTATCAGTATTCAAGAAAAATAAAATAAATATTAATGTTCATTAGTTCAATATTTTTATATTGTCATCAGCTATTTTTTATAACGTTCATCAGTTGTTTTTTATATTGTTCAAGAGTTTTCGAAAAAATAACGTTCATCAGTTCTTTTTGATATTGTTCATCAGTTGTCTAAAAGAAATCGCAATGTTCATCTGTTAGTTGTTCATCAGTTCATCGATTAATCTTGTTCATCAGTTAGTATTGTTCACCAATAAAAAAAGATATTCATCAATTCTTTTAAATTTTGTTCATCAGTTTATCGGTATTCAAAAAAAGTCATAATGTTCATCAATTGGAGAAAAAATTATAATGTTCATCAGTTTATCATTTGGTTGTTCATCAGTTAAAAATAAACCAAAAATAACAAAAATAACAAAAAATGTATTTTGGTATACCAATTAGTGCATTTGAATGTACTTTTATAAGAAAATATCTTTTAGGCATTTTGTCAAACACTTTGTATGCACTAAATATGACTAAGACCCCATCATTAACGTGAAATATCTCACTCATATCATATCGGATTTGAGTGATTCAAATTTCTGAGTAAAGAATGGTCAAAAGCCTACAATTTTCATGTTTTTAGTTTTGTAAAATTCGGCTTTTAAACTAGTCAAAATTAGAGCCGAAAATACCAAAAATTTCAAGAAAATCAACACCCACTTAAAAAGTTGAAAAAAAGTTACGATTTATATATCAAAATGCATACCAAATTAAGGAGAATCAAATTTAAAAAATTGTGGTGAAATCGGTTTTTTATAAAAGTATGTCGTTTGAAAGTTATTTACGTTTGAAGTTTTGGGGTGAAATAAAAAACATGTTAAAAGGACCAAAATGCCCCCTAACCAAATTTAATAAGAAAAAGAGGGATGGATGGATGGACACATGTCAATCAATGATAGGCTTTCTAAATTTTTTATTTTTTTTCACTTTGCAAGGGATCTCAACTCTGAGGTTAAAGTTAACACCGATGCAAAATGTTGGGCGAATATGAACTTGAGAATTCTAAGATTTTACCAGTAGCAGTTATCTGGTTTACTAAGGAGTATTTTACTTCCTGTTAATTCAGTCATCAATAGAAAAATCTAAACATATGCGTGTTGACCAGTCACTTTGATGTCATCTTCAGATACAAAGGACTAATTTATAAGCTTATTGACTTAATTACTTTCTAGAAAATGATACCAAATGATATCTATAATAAGATATTAAGTAACATATAGCCACACATTATAGAGCCTTTACAATTATTATGCCTGTAACAGACAAATTTACATGTTATACACCATTTGGATATGTCTTGAAAATGATTTTTTATGATTCAAATGATATCTAGCTTTAAAACATGCACAAGGTTATATCATAAAGAATTTACTGTTATTATGCATGTAACAGATAAATGACATGTTACATACCTTTTTGATATTTCATGAAGAATTATTATGAATTAAAATCCGCCTAGGATATATATACTTGAATGTATGAACAACACAATAGCTAACACAATTGAGATATATTCAATCGAAAATTTCTAAATTAAATTATACCTTTGGCAGGAGACAGATATGGATTACCTTCATAGCCTTCTTTACAAACGCAACGGTACCCACCACTTTCACCAGTATAGCTTGTTGGTCTATCTTTTCTCTCTATGAACAATTGAATATAAAGTATACTAAGTTTATTTGATATATAACAATCATTAGTTTTACAGACTTGGGTTTTATGGGTATTTATAACCCATGAACCGACACAAAAACAACACAACGCTAAACTAACATAACCGAATAAACGGTTACTAACTTTGTTCTTGTCATTCTAGGACCCTATACTTTATACATATACATATATTTGACTTTTCGTGTTTGACTTTGACTTTCATGTTTGACCTTCATGGATTAGATAAATTAGTATCCAATACTCCTCCCTAATTTATTAATCCATATCTTCGATATCTTCAAGCTCCATCATCTTTATCTTTGAACTTTTGTTTACTTTCTTTGTCTTGATCTTCAACGCGAACTATGTTTTGAATTTCCTCCTTGATTTGACTTCTTTCTTCCTTGTCTTCAATTTCATCTCGATCATCTTTGTCTCCTTTGTCACTATCTTCCTTCATTTGTATCATTTCATAATCTTGCGTCTCCAATAATCTGTTTCTTGTATCACGATCTTCTGGTTCAACTTTCTTGCTGCATGATTTAATGTCTTTCTCAATCTGGCTTTCCGTTGGAACTCTTGATGGCGTCTCTTGATGCTTCTTGCATTCGCCTTTGTCAACTCTTTCTTCTTCTAGATGTTTCTCATTTGAAACAACTTCATTGTTCTCTTTCTCAAACAATTCTCTTACTGTCTTTAACTCTTTCATCTCTTTTCTTGTGCAATCTCTCAACTTCTTGAGGTTCTCTAACTCTATCTGCATTTGTTTCTCAAATGCCATTTCTCTATTTCTTATTTTCGTCTCAAACTCTTGTTTTTCAATCTCTAACTCTTGAAGCATTTCAAACTTCCAAAACTCTAATTTACTCTTTAAATCAATTTCTATCTCTGACCGCATATCTTCTAACGTTTCCATTTGAATTTCATCCTTCTCAATGACAATTCCTTTCATTCTCGGTTCTTCCTTTAAGGATATTATCTCCTTTTCATCTTTACTAGTAACCATTAATAGTGCTGGTTCGTCATCTTCGAACACAAGGTTTGTTTTTTTTTCTCTACGATTTGGTTTTGGACAATTTACAGCATAGTGTCCAAACTCATGACAATTATAACATTCTATTTCTCTAGTGTCTCTTCTATGGTAGTTTTGATCTCTAGGATTTCTCATGTTTCTATCATAACTATCTTCATTCTTACTATCTCTTGTGAATCTTCCTTGGCCTCTTCCTCGTGTCTGATTACCACCTCCTTGTCTATCATTTCCATAGTTGCGTTCATAATTTCTATTATTCCCTTGACGTGTGAACAACAATTTATCACTATTATCTTCCTCACTTCCTTTTCTAAACTTAAGCCTTTCTTCATAAGTCTTAAGTTTCCGAATAATCTCTCTAATTTTGCTTTCTTAAAATCAACAACCATTTCAATGGTTGCTACTACTGGTACAAATTTATCTGGCACTGTATTCAGTAATTTCCGTACTTTTGTTTGTTCATCTAACGTCAATCCACATGTAGCAGCCTTGTAATAATAATACTCATCAACCTCCCAGCAAATGAATCTATTGATTCATCTTCTTTCATCACAAGTCTTTCAAATTCAGATTTAAGTTGTTGCGATTGTGCCTGTTGTACATCTTCTGTCTCAATAAATCTGGACTTTAGAGAGTCCCAAATTTCTTTCGCCGTTTCACATCCGGCAACTTGCATTTGCAAATCCTCCTAACCCTTGAAATAGATATGTTGATGCCGAACTATCCTTTTTTACATCAATCTCTTTTGATGTACATGTTCCTTCTACTAAATCCCATAATCTGTTTGCCGTTAATATCTTCCTCATTCTTAATGCCCATAATGTATAATTTGTATTGCTTAAAACTAGGCATTGATATGATGGTAACGATGTGGTGAAAACAACTCTGTTTTCGTTTTGATCTCCCGTCATATCTTTCGATTTGGTTTTCTTCTAAGACCAATATAATTCTAATAATAGTCGAATCTTAAACGCTTCTTTCTAACACACAATAGTAATACGCAACTTCTAAAACTAATATAATCTTAATAAACAGTCGAACTTAAGTTTTCTGCCTAATCACAATAATTCTCAAATGATTCTAACGTTTTTCTAAGGCAAATTGTAATGGGAGAAATCTATTCTACTAATAGAAAAAAACAAGTATTGAAATAAAACCTATAATTTCGTTGGGCCTTATCAATTCTTGTGGGCTTTTAAGAAGTGCGCTTATACCCAAAACAATAAACTCTTATACCCAACCAATAAACTGCTTCTCTTATACCCAAAACACAATCCGCTTCTGCTTCCTTTCTTCTTTTTCCTACACGCAATTAAGGTTCTTCATGTGGTTTTTTAATCAAACGACAATGGTGGTTAATCGTTTCTTTTCTTTTTTCCGAAACCACACACTGCGGCGGTGGTTATTTCTTTCTTCTTCGGCAAACAATACGGCGGCGGTCTATCTTCTTCGCACAACCGTATGTCTTTCTCTTTTTCTCTTGATTGATTCCCAATCAATCGGTCTTTTCCTCTCTTCTTGATTGACCGGTATGCACGTCTCTTTCTCTTGATTGATTCCCTGAATCAATCTATTATTTCTTCTCACTAGTTTGAATCGTTTGGCTCTGATGCCAACTGTTGGTCTATCTTTTCTCTCTATGAACAATTGAATATAAAGTATACTAAGTTTATTTGATATATAACAATCATTTTTTACAGACTTGGGTTTTATGGGTATTTATAACCCATGAACCGACACAACAAACAGACACAACGTTTCTAAACTAACATAATTGAATAAACGGTTACTAACTTTGTTCTTGTCATTCTAGGACCCTATACTTTATACATATACATATATTTGACTTTTTGTGTTTGACTTTGACTTTCATGTTTTACCTTCATGGATTAGATAAATTAGTATCCAATATAGCTAACACAGTTGCTATACAATTGGCAGGCAAAACCATCGGTTGCTTCGGCTCGGGCAACTCAGATTTCCAATAGCCCATTCGAGCACTAGTGGCACTCATCTTCGATCCTCTTTCTGAAGGAAGTATCGTTTAAATCACTCGCGCCATTGAACTTGAATGCATTCTCGTCACCAACAAAGGCGTATGTACAAGGGTTAAATAACCTCCTATATGTATCACTTACATCATCCGTTGAATTGTTGCTTAAATTCTGTAATTTACGGACCCGAGTAGTATACAAATTTATGTCGTTGGGTATGGATGATTGACAGCAACCATATCATGTACACTCGTCAGCTAAAACGTCATCCGTGTTGAACAAAAGACCATACAGCAAGAGACACATTCCTAGATTGTGTTCTTGAGGTTAGCCAAGCATAATCATAGCAGATTATAACGGTGAACTTGTTAACTTTTGAGAAGGTGTACGGTCTCAGACTAAAGTTTGCTATGATTGGGATATCATCGTATATTGTGCCATTTGGAGAATAGCACCTGCTCGCCAATATATTGGAAAGCTGGACAGTGGAATCATATATCAATTTTATTGAGGTGTAGCCATGTAAATTAATAGAGGCCTTTGGAGGGTTTAGTGAAGTGTTGCAGTAGATTCGAAATCCCTCATTGATATAACACTCTGATTTGTTGCCGAGGCCGAAATGGTAAGGAACAATTAAGTCCCCGCATCGGCTGTTGCAGCCTGGCTTTGCAAGGTTGGTTGAGTTAATGAACGTGTACCATTCAGAGGTAGAATTTATCGAAGTCGTAAATGAAAAGTTTGAAATATCCCACATCAAGACAAGGAGTTTCATGGCTTCCTTTTGTAGTTGTTAAGGGGTTCTCAGACTAACTTTATATCGGATACAAGACATGCTTTCATAGACTAAGGGGCTGTTTGATTGTTTCTTAATTGACCAATTCAGAGCCTACAACTTACTTATTTATTAACAATATAAAAAGTAAACGTCTCAAGTATCTTTCATAAAAAGAATTCGTAATCTTCATTTGACTTTCTTTTTCTATATGATTTCTAGTTTAATATTGTGTTTAACTGACAAAATGGTTAATTGTGACAAATGGGTATTATTTATTTTTTTCTAATTGAAATGGCTATCAACTATTTGGAATGTGTTACTTGGATTAGTATTAACAATCGGAAGCAACAACCACAATCATAATTGGAATTCACAATAATAGGCAAATTGTTAATCAAGATCGGTAAAAGTAATGTGTTATTGAACAATAGAAAAAAGAGAATGAAAGAGAGAATGAGAACGAAATGTAAAGTGGGTATTTAAACTAAACAAATGGGCGGTAAATTCTGTGGGTATGTTGAGTGTGGGGCTAATGCACCGCACGTGAGTTTGTTTCCTTTGAATTTTCAACACATTACAATGCTTCCTCCTTCAAGAGATCCTTGACCTCATGGATCAAACACAAATGAAGGAAATCTCTTGACAATGCCAGCTAAGTCATCTCAAGTTGCATCTTCCTCGAAACCATTTGTTGGTGGTTATTCGCCAAATGCAGGGTAAGACAATCAGTAGCAATGCAATACCACTAGGTGGTTACCGGATATCACTTGTAATCGTGTTATCACTTTTCAAAATAAACTATTTGACCATGCCGGGTTACACGAATATCTACTTGGGATAAGACCAAATGTTGGTTATTGAATCAGGCACAATCAACAACCCTTGCGCTTATAAGTGTTTAGCTTAATGTTTGTTTCTCCTGGTTTTGTATATTTCTCAGTCTCTTCATGCTAATGAAGTCCATCTCTATTTATAGTAGAGAATACTCACTCCAGGTCAATGGACATTATGAATGATTAACGGCCAATTAATCACCCATAATAAGCCTCCATTATCATAGGAATAGTGGTTACATGACCAATTAAACGTGGTCATAAAGCAGTCATAACAGCCAATTGAATGAGTCAAAGCTGTTACAAATTAATCACTGCAACACTACCAGCATGAACCATTACACTAGCAGCAGGAACCAAACACTACCAGCAGGAACCATTACACTAGCAGCAGGAACCATAACACTACCAGTAGAAACCATCAGTTACTACACTAACAGTAGTAACCAATACACTAGCAGTACAAACCACTATTGAGTCAGGGTGTTCAGGGACCTCATGGGTGTATGTTGTTCCCTATTTACTATCGTTTAAAAAACAATTAAGTACTTAAAGTAATTTAACAGTGAACAATGACTGAAATTAACGTAAGTAAAACACACAAAGTAATTTTCAACATCATATTCTTTATTAGAAATCAATCAAAAGAATACGTTACCCAAGTACTTGCGGAACAGTACTTGGGATTGAAATGACAAAGTTTGGTGTGACTCCTCTATAAGCTCAGGCTAAGTCTGAGCACAACTCTTAGAACCCACTGAGCTAGCTCAAGGATAAAGTCAGATTGGAGGAGTGAAAAGATGGCTTGCGTGTGTGTGTTTTTACAATTCACAAGCTTAATCTTTTCACTCAATCTCTTATGCTATTTTTACAAGTATGATTTTAACTTTAACCTAAAGGACAATTGAGATCACAGAACACGAATATTGATATATTCGACATCGTTTACTTTGCTATTTGTAGTAGGCGGCGAGACTGCTTTCCTTAACAGAGATACTTTAGCTTAGCCGCTTGCTATTCAGGGAAAGTTTGACTTTAGTAGATATGGACTTGGTTTTATCCGGTAAACATTTCCCTTGTCCCGCTCATTCTTCTCAGTCTTCATAGCCTTTAGTCTTTATCATCGCCTCTTCAAGTAAGTAGTTGGAGAGAGTCTTAGGGATTCAGTGAGCTATTGTCATCACTCATTGAATCCATCATCTTCTTCTTGACTCAGTCTTCACCCTTTAAGTTCGCCTTCTGAGTGGAGAGACTTCTTCTATGCCTCGATGAGTATCTCAAGATGACTCAACGAGAGACTATACACTCAGTGACCTGTTAGTGTTTAACGGACTAAACACTTGGGCTATTTTCTATTCAAATTCTAGATTAAGGGGTTTGGGTATTTACTGAACCCAACAGTCTCCCCCTATTTTGATATACAACAGCCTAAGTGTTTGATCAGTGTAAGTGTGCAAATGGCTTTTCTTACACGAATGTACTAATGAATACAAGTAAGGAACACTGAGTATTTAACAAAACATACATCGTTTATTGATCAGGTTACATGGTCCCTATCACTAGTACATAATAAAAACAAAATGATGTCACCCGTGATGAATTCCCAATGCTTCGGCTTTGGCTTCTTTGAGGATTGCTTTGTCGTGGTGTTCTCTCAACTTGTTCAAGTCTTTGCAGAACCTGACATTTTCAGGGGTGTTGATTTGAGAGGCCACTGGTATGTAACCTGCCATGGTTCCTACCCCTGCAAGGTCAATGTCACTCCATCTTTGAAAGGCTTCCATAAACATCAATGAAGAATAGCCCTCTTCGTGCTTCTCAATCACCAAACAGTTCACAAACTTGACACCTTCTGGTAACCCTGTTACACTCCGCAGACACTTTGATCTGAGGTCTAGATTCAACCCTTTTCCTTTTGCCATGGGATGATTGGGGTTGAGATCTGTGCAGTTAAGGCAAATGAATTCCCAGTTGAGCTGGTGCATCCCTCACTTTCATACCTTTACTGAGCATCTTCATCAGCTCCTTAACCACGGCATTCTGTTTCTTCTCAATCAGTGGACCAAGTTCATCGAGTTCAGTGAACCCAAAGTCAATGAATTTTAGGCGATCATGAACCTTGAAATGTCTTTTATCATCCCCTCAGACATTCATTGCCAGGTTTGATCTGGGAATGATCTTGACATCTATGATCTTCTCTCGGATGCCTTCGCTAGACATTGACCAGTTGTAATGGTCAATTCTTTCTTGCCTTATGACTGAAGCCCTTCTGTTCTTTTCATCCAGCTTCTTTTTCAGTTCAGCCATCTTAGCAAGCCAGCATCTTTGAACTTCGTCCCGACCCTTTTTAAAGCTTGAGTGGATCAATTCCAACATTTTCAGCTTCTTCAGTGACAATCTTTATTAGTACTTCTTTGCTCTTCCTTTCTTCTTCAGCAATCTTCTTTCTTCCTTAGCAAGATAGTTACTTAGTGTTGAGGAGTGGAGGTATTCAGTGTCACCGATCTTAAAGGGTATCTTTCGTGCTCAGATGTTTGCATAATGTCTTTCCCTTTATCCTCACCAAGAGGATGTTGCTACCAATGTAGATGATGTTGTGATGACAGGTGGTGCAACTTTCAGTGTCAGTGTTGTTGTTGTTGGTGGTGGAACTGTTGACATTGGTGTTGCTGATACTGGTGGTGCTGATGATAGTGGTCTTGCAGAGACTGGTGGTGTTGATGATAATGATGTTGTTGGCTCCCCCTCTGTGTGAGAAGGGGGGTCTTCAGCATGTCTCTCCCCTTAAGTTGCCGTAGCGTCAGTGAGGGCAAGAGTTGCTGCGGATACTGAAGGAGCTGGAGTTGCTTGACCTTTGAAGGCTTGGTAGATCTCCATGACCATAGCCTTGATGTCTTTAGTATCCTGTTGAAGACCAGTGACTTTTTCTTCCATATTAGCTTGAGATGTTTCCAGAGCAGTCATCCTAGGCCCAAGATTCCAAGCTAATGAGGATGATCCCTTGGCCAATTTAGTCACCTAAGCATCCAGAGAACTCAGTGCAGCCTGAAGGGATTGAACGTAGGATTGAAGACCCTGAACATTTCCTGATTTCAGCATGGTGATTAGTTTAGTAAGGTCGAGGAATTCTTCGTAAGCCTCGTAGCCTCCCAGACTTTAGAGTTGAGTGCTTGGTCTTCTTTAACAGCATCCCTGATTTCATCAATTGATTCACCAGTAGACTGAAGTTGCTTTTGAAATTTAGCCAAGTTTTCTTCTAGGGCATGAAGATTTTGGTACATGACTTCCCTGTGTTCATCAGTGTTTGTATCAAAAGCATGTACCTCAGCCTTTAGATCGATAAATGTAGCAGCTTCAAGTGTTGATCCAATAGAGTTTCAAGAACCCGAATAGAGCTTCCTTGTAGCTCTAGTGATCCACGAACAGTTGCCTCTTGTCAGTGGAAGAATATTATCATACTTTTTAAATTCATCGAGGAGGGAAGAGTCTCAGTCATTGTCTTCGCTGGAATGGTGACTTCTGAGACTCTTGTGGATCAGGATGATGTTCTTGTTTAGCTTGAACATCAACGTCCATATCGTCTCCTGCTGATAAGATTTCATCTTCACTTTCACTGTTCATCATCGAAGTACCAATCTAGCAACATCAAAGAACACTTAACAGGGGGTGGTGATGGGTTCCATATCGGGTGGTATTAATCCCTCTGAGTCTTTGTACCCATTGACCCCTCATATTGGTGGGAGTTTCCCAGCCTTCTCTGGAGTCAGGATTGGTTTTGGGTTCCATATCGGCGGGTTGTTCCTTTCCCTCCGAGTCTTTGTCCCCCTGAGACCCCTGAGACACTGATGGGTTTTTCTCAGTGCCTTTAGCAGAGTCAGTGGAAGTGATATCCCTATCAGCGGGTTGTTTGGTTTCCTCTGAGTCTTTGGGATCATTCAGTGTGCCCTCAGACAAAGGATTTGATTTGCTAATGTCATCATTGGATGAAGTAGGCGCCCCTACCAGCGGTTGTTTGTTTCCTCTGGATCTTGGGAGTAGTGGTTGTGACCAAGGGCACTGACTGTGATGTATCAGTGTCCTTCGTTGTCACTGGGGTGGATGTTGCCTGGTCACTAATGGGTGTCTGTTTAGTCTGTGTTCAAGAAGCCTCAGGGCCCTGAGACTTAGGTTTAGTCTTAGTCCCAGTCTGAGACTTCCCCTTTCTCTTTTTAGAGCAGGGTTTAGAGACATGATTCCTTTGATTGTTTACAGCAATCATATGGGCCGTCAATTCAATTTCAGTGACTTGGGATGGGTCTTTTTGAAAGTTAGATTTACTCAGGATACTAGGTAAAGCACCAAATTTTACTTCCTGAGGGTAATTGCAACCCAGTAACACTTGCAAAGCACAAGAGACAAATCTAGGATATGAAACACATTTTTCCCTAGATTTGCTCTGTAGCTTGGTTACGAGATCACTGTAAATGATCTCCCCAATGTCGACATTGACCCCATTCATCAAGCAGTAAGCCATCATCAACTGAATAGAATTAACTTGTTCAGTTGATGAATGGTTCCCGCCGAGGACCTGAATCACGAAAGTAAATAGGATCCTCCAAGCCACGGGGAATTAATTTTTGGTGACTGGGGTTCTGTCCAAAAAGTTTGGCTCTAAAGCAATTCGTTTTAACCCATCCTTCACTGTTGAAGGTTCAGGATGTGCGACATAAACTCCTTTGTTGTAGTCTAACCCTGAAGAGGTGGAAAATGTATTGTAATCCAGGGTGACTGACTGTTTCCCATCAAAAAGACTGAACTTAATGAGATACGCCCTTAGTGGTCGTAGGTCAGTCTCATTAGTAGCGGGTGTCGGGTCATAGGCCACTGCTGTTGCCCAAAACTCCTTGAGGAGGTTTTGGTAAACAATTGAGGGACACTGAACAAAGGCAGTTTTCAGTGGGCAGTTAAACAAAAACTTCATGATGTCTTTATAGGCTGGGACATTTTGTGGGTATTCAAAATTGCCTATGACATTATTGGTTTTAAATTCAACATTAGTAAGATCCCCTG